>JAUIMM010000045.1:5275000-6475000 GCA_031769625.1 Taudactylus pleione | reverse complement strand
CTCCCCTTGGTGCCTAACCGTCAGGGTAGGTGCCTCACCCTTACTGTCCCTTCTAGTGCCTTACCTTAACCCTAGCTCCTGGTGCCTAACTCTAACCCTCCAGTAAGTGCCTAACCCTAAAACCCCCCCAAAAAAACATTTGCATGTCGACCTTTTGACCATGTCAACCATTTGTACCTGTCGACCTTCTTACATGCTGACCTTTAGTGTGTCGACCATTTGTCCCTGTCGACCTATTGCCTGTCTAGCATCTGGTGTCTATCAAGACATTATCTACCTTTCTACTGTAGATCTTTAGATCGGATGCCGACACATATTTCGGCATTGTTCTATGGGTACCTAATACAGGTAAAACAAATGGGGGAAGACTGTCTCTGACACATGAGGGACGATAAAAGAAAAATATAGTGTACACTGTTTGTGATACTAAAAACTAGAAGTTGAATATTTAGGGCTTTACTCGCCTATTCTTGGTGAGATAAACACTACTTCTGTCTTTGGTATCTCAGAATAGTTGATAAAATGTAAAGGTTTAATCAGCGCCAAATTGTCAACAGCTACATATAAAATAATAATGGGTTTATTATAGGGGTGAGCGGGTTCGGATTTCTGAAATCCGAACCCCCCCGAGCCCCCCCGATCCGAGTCCGATCCGAGTCAGGCTCGACTTTTCCCGCCTGACTCGGATCTGACATCGAGGCAAAACGTCATCATCCCGCCTTCCGAGTCTCGCGGGTTTTGGATCCTATATAAGGTACCCGCGTCGGCGCCATTTTCTCACTCGGCTGTGGACAGTGAAGAGGGAGGGTGGGAGTTAGTGCTGTGTAGTGTAGTGTAGTGTAGTGCTGCTGTTGTCCACTACTTCAAAGTCCATAGGGGCTGGCTGTGTTGTGCTGTGCTGCTGTTGTTAATAGGGGCTGTGTCCACTACTTCAAAGTCCATAGGGGCTGGCTGGACTGTGTTGTGCAGTCAGTTCCAAAGTCCTGTGCAGTGTCCCAGTCCTAAAGGGGTGCTGTAGTGTTGTCCAGGGGGTGCTCTGTCCATCAGGGGTGCTCCCCCCAAGTGCTAAAAAAATAATATATTTTCTGTGTTTGTGAATTGTGTGCGCAGTAGCCGCACGTGCATCAACAAAGTAGTGCCAAGCGTGCGCCTGTGTCATAAGTAAAGGGCCGGCTGGCTTGACCGTTAAGGGTGCTGTAACCCCCGAAAGTACACTCCAGTCCAAACCAAAAAAAAAATTATTTTCTGTGTTTGTGAATTGTGTGCGCAGTAGCCGCACGTGCATCAACAAAGTAGTGCCAAGCGTGCGCCTGTGTCATAAGTAAAGGGCCGGCTGGCTTGACCGTTAAGGGTGCTGTAACCCCCGAAAGTACACTCCAGTCCAAACCTAAAAAAAAATTATTTTCTGTGTTTGTGAATTGTGTGCGCAGTAGCCGCACGTGCATCAACAAAGTAGTGCCAAGCGTGCGCCTGTGTCATAAGTAAAGGGCCGGCTGGCTTGACCGTTAAAGGGTGCTGTAACCCCCGAAAGTACACTCCAGTCCAAACCAAAAAAAAATTATTTTCTGTGTTTGTGAATTGTGTGCGCAGTAGCCGCACGTGCATCAACAAAGTAGTGCCAAGCGTGCGCCTGTGTCATAAGTAAAGGGCCGGCTGGCTTGACCGTTAAGGGTGCTGTAACCCCCGAAAGTACACTCCAGTCCAAACCTAAAAAAAAATTATTTTCTGTGTTTGTGAATTGTGTGCGCAGTAGCCGCACGTGCATCAACAAAGTAGTGCCAAGAGTGCCCCTGTGTCATAAGTAAAGGGCCGGCTGGCTTGACCGTTAAAGGGTGCTGTAACCCCCGAAAGTACACTCCAGTCCAAACCAAAAAAAAATTATTTTCTGTGTTTGTGAATTGTGTGCGCAGTAGCCGCACGTGCATCAACAAAGTAGTGCCAAGCGTGCGCCTGTGTCATAAGTAAAGGGCCGGCTGGCTTGACCGTTAAAGGGTGCTGTAACCCACAAAGTACACTCCAGTCCGAACCAAAAAAAAATTTATTTTCTGTGTTTAGCCGCACGTATATATCAAATCGATATAACATAAATGGAGGACCAAACTTTCTCCGATAAAAATAAAATAGAGAAAGATCAAGAACCACTTCCTCCTAGTGCTGAAGCTGCTGCCACTAGTCATGACATAGACGATAACATGCCATCAACGTCGTCTGCCAAGGCCGATGCCCAATGTCATAGTAGAGGGCACATACAATCCCAAATGGCAAAGTTCAGGAAAATGACCTTGAAAAAGACATTTAAATCAGCTGAAGAGAAACGTAAACTTGCCAATATGCCATTTACGACACGGAGTGGCAAGGAACGGCTAAGGTCGATCCCTAGTATGTTCATGACTAGTGGTTCAGCTTCACATGACGATGGAAGCACTCCTCCCACTAAAAAAATCAAAAGAGTTAAGCTGGCAAAAGCACAGCGAAGAACTGTGCTTTCTAAGAAGATATCACAAATCCCCAAAGAGAGTCCAAGTGTGGTGGTGGTTGCGATGCCTGACCTTCCCAGCACTGGACGGGAAGAGGTGGCTCTTTCCACCATTTGCACGCCCCCTGCAAGTGCTGAAAGGAGCACCCACAGTCCACTTGCTGATATGCAAATTGAAGATGTCACTGTTGAAGTACAACAGGATGAGGATACTGGTGTAGCTGGCGCTGAGGAGGAAGTTGGCGAGGAGGATTCTGATGGTGATGTGGTTTGTTTAAATCAGGCTCCGGGGGAGACAGTTGTTGTCCGTGGGATGAAAAAGCCCATCACGGTCATGCCTGGGCAGAAGACCAAACATTCCACCTCTTTGGTCTGGCAATATTTCTATCCAAATCCGGACAACAACTGTCTTGCCATATGTACCATATGTAAAGGTGAAATAAGTAGGGGTAGGGACGTCAACCACCTAGGAACATCCTCCCTTATACGGCACCTGCAGCGCGTTCATAAAAAGTTACTGTCAAGTTCAGAAACTTTGGCTCAGACCGTAAGCAGTCCAGGGACACCTAAATCCCGTTGTCCTGTTGTATCCAAGCGCCTGCAAACCACACCGTCAACTCCCTCCTCGTCAATTTCCTCCTTAGTCAGGATCGGAAGTAGTCCTGCAGGCCATATCACTGGCATGACTGACTCTCCTATCCGGGATTCCTCCGGAGGATCCTGCATTGCTACGCCTACTGCTGCCGCTGCTGCTGTTGCTGCTGCTGCTGGGAGTCGTTCATCATCCCAGAGAGGAAGTAGGAACACCACTACTTTTACTAAACAATTGACCCTCCAACAGTCCTTAGCGAGGAGGATGAAGTACGACAGCAGTCATCCTGAAGCAAAACGTATAACTGAGGCCTTGACTGCTATGTTGGTGTTAGACGTGCGTCCGGTATCCGCCATTAGTGCAGTGGGATTTAGACAATTGATGGAGGTAGTGTGTCCCCGGTTCCAAATCCCGTCTAGATTCCACTTCACTAGGCAGGCGATACCGAGACTGTACAGAAACGTCAGAAAAAGTGTCCTCAGTGTCCTGAAAAATGCCGTTGTACACAATGTCCACTTAACCACGGACATGTGGACAAGTGGAACAGGGCAGACTAAGGACTATATGACTGTGACAGCCCACTGGGTAGATGTATCACCTTACGCAGCAACAGCAGCAGCGTCACCAGTAGCAGCATCTCAGAAACGCCAGCTCGTTACAAGGCAGGCTACGCTGTGTATCACCGGTTTCAGTAAGAGGCACACCGCCGACAACCTCTTAGAGAAACTGAGGGAAATCATCGCCCAGTGGCTTACCCCACTTAGACTCTCCTGGGGATTTGTGATATCTGACAACGCCACCAATATTGTGCGGGCATTACATCTGGGCAAATTCCAGCACGTCCCATGTTTTGCTCACACAATAAACTTGGTGGTGCAGAATTTTCTGAAAAGCGACAGGGGCGTGCAGGAGACGCTTTGGGTGGCCCGAAAAATTTCTGGCCACTTTCGCCATTCAGCGACTGCGTGCCGAAGACTGGAGCGCCAGCAAACACTCTTGAACCTGCCCCGCCATCACCTGAAGCAAGAGGTTGTGACGCGGTGGAACTCAACCCTCTATATGCTTCAGAGGATGGAGGAGCAGCAAAAGGCCATACAAGCCTATACATCCACCTATGACATAGGCAAAGGAGGGGGTATGCACCTGACTCAAGCGCAGTGGAGAATGATTTCCGTGTTGTGCAAGGTTCTTCAGCCCTTCGAACTTGCCACACGTGAAGTCAGTTCAGACACTGCCAGCTTGAGTCAGGTCATTCCCCTCATCAGGCTTTTGCAGAAGCAGCTGGAGAAAGTGAAGGAGGAGCTAAGACGGAGCGATTCCGCTCGGCATGTGGGACTTGTGGATGAAGCCCTTCATTCGCTTTGCCAGGATTCCAGGGTGGTCAATCTGTTGAAATCAGACCACTACATTTTGGCCACCGTGCTCGATCCTAGGTTTAAAGCCTATGTGGTGTCTCTCTTTCCGGCCGACACAAGCCTGCAGAGGTGCAAAGACCTGCTGGTGAACACACTGTCAGCTGAAGCGGAACGTGACACGTCAACGGCTCCTTCTTCATTTTCTCCCGCAACTGGGGCTGCCAGGAAAAAACTTAGGTATCCTAAGCAACCCGCTGGCGGTGATGCAGGGCAGGCAGGACCAAGTTTGGACATCTGGTCCGGACTGAAGGACCTGGCAACAATTTCTGACATGTCTACTGTCACTGCATATGATACTGTCACCATTGACAGAATGGTGGAGGATTACATCGGTGACAGCATCCAAGTAGGCATGTCAGACAGTCCATACCTGTACTGGCAGGAAAAAGAGGCAATTTGGAGGCCCCTGTACAAACTGGCTCTATTTTACCTGAGTTGCCCCCCCTCCAGTGTGTACTCCGAAAGAGTGTTTAGTGCAGCCGGGAACCTTGTCAGCGAAAGGCGTAGGAGGTTGCTTCCACAGAATGTGGAGAAGATGATGTTCATCAAAATGAATTATCAGCTCTTCCAGGGAGACCAGCCTCCAGAAGGTACAGAGGGACCTGTGGTGGTGGATTCAAGTGGGGACGAGTTAATACTTTGTGAGGATGAGGATGTACACACTGAAGAGGGTGAGGAATCGGTGGATGAGGAGGATGAGGATGACATCTTGCCTCCGTAGAGCCAGTTTGTGCAGGGACACATTAATTGCCAGCTTGTTTTGTGGGGGCCCAAACGAACCAATCATTTCAGCCACAGTTGTGTGGCAGACCCTGGCGCTGAAATGATTGATTTGTTAAAGTGTGCATGTCCTGTTTATACAACATAAGGGTGGGTGGGAGGGCCCAAGGACAATTCCATCTTGCACCTCTTTTTTTCTTTGCATTATGTACAGTTTGGGGCCTAGTTTTTCTAACTGCCATCCTGCCTGCCACTGCAGTGTCACTCCTAGATGGGTCACGTGTTTGTGCCGCCCACTCGTGTCGCTTAGCATAGTCATCCAGCTACCTCGGTGCAACCTTTTGGACATAAAAACACTATTGTGAGGTGTGAGGTGTTCAGAATAGACTGGAAATGAGTGGAAATTAAGGTTATTGAGGTTAATAATAGCATAGGAGCAGAAAAACCTACAAATTCTGTGATTTTAGCTGTTTTTATGCTTTTTTTCAAAAAAATACAGATCCAAAACACAAAACCCAGAACCCAAAACACGGAAGGGTGGTTTTGGCAAAACCAATCCAGATCCAAAACACGAAGAAAGATCCAGATCCAAAACCAAAACACAAAACACGAAAAGTGGCCGGTGCACACCCCTAGTTTATTATTGCTTCCTGTATGATCTAACTACTTAAGGAAAAACTTCACTCTAAATTAAAAATTTACTTTTAGTGAAGTTCCAACTACCTGTGGTGGTGCGACCAGGGAACCTGCTGGTGACAACGAAGGCTTCACTTGTAATGGGCTACTTTGCTCTGTATAGCTAAGTTGGGCTTTTCAAACACCAAGCAATGTTGTCGATGCCCCTCCCCTCAAGGAAGCAGCGATAAATAGTTTTGTTTTTTTCGGTTTCATACTGTGAGTGCTATCTCACTGGTTACAGCGCTCCCATGGGAAGATTAATTCTGTAATACTGAGCTGTGGTGTCCTAGAAATATATCCTATTGCTACTATCACATTAGGAAAATCCGTGGTATTGCGTTGACTTTACATGATGTTAGTAAGAGGATCAACTGTTTTTTTTTTTTTTGCTGGAGCGTATTAGTGATCCACTAAACTGCAGCTTGAGGACATTCAAATCATATGCCGGGTACACACTAGACGATGTGTGTACCCAGCGATGGCAGATGTGTCTGCACAATAGATCGGGTGGTCCGTACGCGCTGCATGATCTGGTGTACGACCGCATATAATATCACCGTTTGATACATGGATATGTATCCATATACCCCTCCCCTTTAGAATGTAAGCTCTCACGAGCAGGGCCCTCATCCCTCACGTGCTTCTCCTCCCCCTACTTATAGTATCATTTACTCCTTACTCCCCACAACGGCACCTAACACCTGGTTGCTCATGTCCTGCTGCTTGTGTTATGCAGCTATGTTTATAAACCTTGTCATACATTGTGTTGTATTACTATTAACTGTTTTTCTTGTGTGCTCATTTATGTACTGTGTAAGGCGCTGCGGAACCTTTGTGGCGCCATATAAATAAAGGATAATAATATGTAGGTTAGGAATAGAGTAATGGCTACCTTTAATCTCTTTATAAACCCGCATAAATTATCTAAATCAAGGCTCGACAAATCCCGGTCGCCATGGCAACCAAGTTTTCAGACCTGACAACTGGATTTTGCAAAGTCGTGCTGGAATCAAGTGGCTGATCCCAGTATCGGCACAGCTGCAGGGGCAGGCAAAGGAGATGTGTCCCCTGCGGGACACATCCCTAGCCGGCGCTGGGATGCTGTTTCTGCTCCCAGTGCTGGGTAAGCAGAAGCAGCTTTGTACCTGGTGAAGGGACCGCCTGGTCCCTTCCACCAGCGCCAGCGGTAAACTGGCAATGGGCAGGACTTGACTCCGGGTGTGAGCTTACTGTAGCCGGTCGGTCAAGTCAGGGCCTCCGAAGGGGGCCCGGGTGGCAGCTGTGTTGATTTGGTGCAGGCCCGCCAGCTGATTACAGCTGGCGCACCGGCAGGTAGACATGTAGAGACAGCGCCGCCGGTCGCAAGGCAATCATAGCTCACGGACCGGCAGCCAATCAGCAGTGGCGGCTCCTGATTGGCTGCCGGTCTGCAAGCTCCAATTGGTTCGTGACTGGCACCAAATTTAAATTGCGGCAGCACTGTCTATCCACATGTGCCATTGCCTGCCGATGCACCAGCTGCAATTAGCTGGCGACGCTGCCCCAAATCCACACCTGCTGGCTGCTGATGGCACACGGGGAGGCAAGAGGCTGCTGGAGGGACACAGAGAGGTGAGTTGCTGGTGGGGGCATAATGTGTAAGGGGCTTTACTGTGTGGCATAATGTTCTAAGGGGTACTGTGTGGCATAATGTGTAAGAGGCACTACTATTCTGTGGAATAATTTGTTATATGGGGCACTACTACTATGTGGCATAATCTGTAAAGGGCATTACTGTGTGGCATAATGTGTAAGAGGCATTACTGTGTAGTGTAAGGGGCATTATTGTGTGGCATAGTGTATAAGGGGCACTACAACTGCTTGGTATAATGTGTATTAGGGGTACTACTGTGTAGCATAAACTGAATGAGCTCTGTTTGGCATAATATGAATGGGCTCGGTGTGCGGGCAAATATATGTGGTTTTTATTACTTCTGCAGGGGGGCCTTTTAAGATCAGGTGCTATGTGGCCCCCAAAGATCTACTTACACCCTTGCATGCAAACAGAGAGGGCTGACTAATATATATGGTCACTTTAAAAAGGACTAACTCTAGATTTAATATGAACTTGCATGAGTCATAATATTTAACTCTTGCTCAGACTGAGGTTAAAAGGACAGTTTTGTAGCTTTCACACAGGTTTTTGGCAGACTGCTAATTTCCACTGGAGCCAGCCCCAGAAACTGTGTACTGTAAGAGTGTCCCCATTTTTAGGGATTGTGTGATTCTGGCGAATTTCAAACCTAGACAAAAACCTAATTCTGGTCAAACTACACCACCCTGCCAAATTTGGTGGAGCTAGGTCCAAAACTCTGGCCGTGCATAAAGGACAAACAGACAGACAGACCCGCTTTCTCGCTTATTATATAGAAATATTTACCTATACAGATGCGTCCTTGCTCATCTAGCCTTAATATGCCATGCAGCGTGATATGCATGGCGTGAGTGAGCCATCTGGTCTGCAAGCGCCGGGCGTATTTTTTGCGTCTTTGTTTGCCAACAATGCATCTTGGGCCCGTATTCAATTAGAGGCGAAAGGTCGGATAAGTTTTCCCTTTCCGACTATACGCCTCCTTCGCCTGTTTCAGAGGCGAAAACTTTTCGTGCGCGTCCCTGCTTTTCACCCTATTCAATTCCTAAACACGTGAATGCAGAACAAGCGGAAAGTACTGTCAGAATTAGGGAAATCAGTCTGTACCCCAAAAATAGATGCACTTACATAGGGAATCAATGTAGATGTGTACTAATAGCTATAATAAAAGTGTTTGGGGTACTTAAGTTGTTTAAATTGCTTCTTATTAGCATCTTTGCATAAGTGGTGAAGAATGGCATAAAGCAGTATTATTTGGTGAAAACAAGTAGTCCAGTCAACTTTGGGGTACTTGAAAATGGGTGCTTGCATGGTTTTATGTCTCTAAAGTGAACTTTTAAAAAACGCACTTGCTGCATGCACCTGCAATCCTAAAAACACCTGACCCATCCTTGCAGAGCCCCAAGAAGTCTATTTCGCTAGTTTTTATGCTTGTCCCCCCACTTTTTCCTTTTTCGTCCCAAAAATGAAAGTACTTTTTTGGGGTGTTCTTAGGTTTTTTTTATTTTCTTGGCCAGATTTGTCCCTTGGGGGACAGTCACAAGGGTTCTGGGTCATTTCCCCACGTTTGCAACTGGAGCAGAGTATTGGGATGTGGGAGGGAGAAGGGGAGCGCAGTATGGGATGTGGATAGGGGAAGGGGAGCGCAGTACGGGATGGGGATAGGGGAAGGGGAGCGCAGTACGGGATGGGGATAGGGGAAGGGGAGTGCAGTATTGGATGTGAATAGGGGAAGGGGAGCGCAGTACGGGATGTGGATAGGGGAAGGGGAGCGCAGTATGGGATGGGCAGAGGGGAAGGGGAGTGCAGTACGGGATGTGGATAGGGGAAGGGGAGCGCAGTATGGGATGTGGATAGGGGAAGGGGAGAGCAGTACGGGATGTGGATAGGGGAAGAGGAGCGCAGTACGGGATGTGGATAGGGGAAGGGGAGCGCAGTACGGGATGTGGATAGGGGAAGGGGAGCGCAGTACGGGATGTGGATAGGGGAAGGGGAGCGCAGTAGGGGAAGGGGAGCGCAGTACGGCAAGTGGGAGGGAGAAGGGGAGCACAGTATTGGGATGTGGGAGGGAGAAGGGGAGCGCAGTACGGGATGTGGATAGGGGAAGGGGAGCGCAGTTCGGCATGGGGATAGGGGAAGGAGAGCACAGTATTGGGATGTGGGAGGGAGAAGAGGAGCGCAGTACAGGATGTGGATAGGGGAAGGGGAGCGCAGTATGGGATGGGGATAGGGGAAGGGGAGCGCAGTATGGGATGGGGATAGGGGAAGGGGAGCGCAGTATGGGATGTGGAGAGGGGAAGGGCAGAGTAGTACGGGATGTGGATTGGGGAAGAGGAGCGCAGTATGGGATGTGAATAGAGGCAGGGGAGCACAGTATGGGATGTGGATAGGGGAAGGGGAGCGCAGTATGGGATGTGGATAGGCGAAGAGGAGCGCAGTACGGGATGTGGATAGGGGAAGGGGAGCGCAGTACGGGATGTGGATAGGGGAAGGGGAGCGCAGTACGGGATGTGGATAGGGGAAGGGAAGCGCAGTATGGGATGGTGATAGGGGAAAGGGAGCGCAGTACGGCACGTGGGAGGGAGAAGGGGAGCACAGTATTGGGATGTGGGAGGGAGAAGGGGAGCGCAGTATGGGATGTGGATAGGGGAAGGGGAGAGCAGTACGGGATGTGGCTAGGGGAAGGGGAGCGCAGTATGGGATGTGGATAGGGGAAGGGGAGCGCAGTATGGGATGGAGATAGGGGAAGGGGAGCGCAGTATGGGATGGAGATAGGGGAAGGGGAGCGCAGTATGGGATGGAGATAGGGGAAGGGGAGTGCAGTATGGGATGGAGATAGGGGAAGGGGAGCGCAGTATGGGGATAAGGGAAGGGGAGCACAGTATGGAGATAGGGGAAGGGGAGCGCAGTATGGGATGTGGATAGGGGAAGAGGAGTGCAGTATGGGATGTGGATAGTGGAAGGGGAGCGCAGTATTGGATGTGGATAGGGGAAGGGCAGCGCAGTATGGGATGATGATAGGGGAAGGGGAGCGCAGTATGGGATGGAGATAGGGGAAGGGGAGCGCAGTATGGTGATAGGGGAAGGGGAGCGCAGTATGGGATGGGGATAGGGAAAGGGGAGTGCAGTATGGGATGTGGATAGGGGAAGGGGAGTGCAGTATGGGATGTGGATAGGGGAAGGGGAGAGCAGTACGGGATGTGGATAGGGGAAGGGGAGCGCAGTATGGGATGGGGATAGGGGAAGGGGAGCACAGTATGGGATGGAGATAGGGGAAGGGGAGCGCAGTATGGGGATAGGGGAAGGGGAGTGCAGTATGGGATGTGGATAGGGGAAGGGGAGAGCAGCACGGGATGTGGATTGGGGAAGAGGAGAGCAGTACGGGATGTGGATAGGGGAAGGGGTGCGCAGTATGGGATGTGGATAGGGGAAGGGGAGCGCAGTACGGAATGTGGATAGGGGAAGGGCAGCGCAGTACGGGATGTGGATAGGGGAATGGGAGAGCAGTACGGGATGTGGATGGGGAAGGGGAGCGCAGTATGGGGATAGGGGAAGGGGAGCGCAGTATGGGATGTGGATAGGGGAAGAGGAGAGCAGTATGGGATGTGGATAGGGGAAGGGGAGCGCAGTATGGGATGTGGATAGGGGAAGGGGAGCGCAGTACGGGATGTGGATAGGGGAAGGGGTGCGCAGTACGGGATGTGGATAGGGGAAGGGGAGCGCAGTACGGGATGTGGATAGGGGAAGGGGAGCGCAGTACGGGATGTGGATAGGGGAAGGGGAGAGCAGTACGGGATGTGGATAGGGGAAGGGGAGCGCAGTATGGGATGTGGATAGGGGAAGAGGAGTGCAGTATGGGATGGGGATAGGGGAAGGGGACCGCAGTATTGGATGTGGATAGGGGAAGGGGAGCGCAGTACGGGATGTGGATAGGGGAAGGGGAGAGCAGTATCGGATGGGGATAGGGGAAGGGGAGTGCAGTATGGGATGGAGATAGGGGAAGGGGAGCGCAGTATGGGATAGGGGAAGGGGAGCGCAGTACGGGATGTGGATAGGGGAAGGGGGGAAGGTACGGGATGATGATTGGGGAAGGGTAGTGCAGTATGGGATGTGGATAGGGGAAGGGGAGAGCAGTATGGGATGTGGGTAGGGGAAGGGGAGCGCAGTACAGGATGTGGGAGGGAGAAGGGGAGCGCAGTACGGGATGGGGATAGGGGAAGGGAAGCGCAGTACGGGATGGGGATAGGGGAAGGGGAGAGCAGTACGGGATGTGGATAGGGGAAGGGGAGCGCAGTATAGGATGTGGATAGGGGAAGGGGGAGCGCAGTATGGGACAGTAGGGGATGGAGATAGGGGAAGGGGAGCGCAGTATGGGGATAGGGGAAGGGGAGCGCAGTATGGGGATAGGGGAAGGGGAGCGCAGTATGGGGATAGGGGAAGGGGAGCGCAGTATGGGATGGGGATAGGGGAAGGGGAGCGCAGTATGGGATGGGGATAGGGGAAGGGGAGTGCAGTATGGGATGGGGATAGGGGAAGGGGAGAGCAGTACGGGATGGGGATTGGGGAAGAGGAGAGCAGTATGGGATGTGGATAGAGGAAGGGGAGCGTAGTATGGGATGTGGATAGGGGAAGGGGAGCGCAGTATGGGATGTGGATAGGGGAAGGGGAGCGCAGTATGGGATGTGGATAAGGGAAGGGGAGCGCAGTATGGGATGTGGATAGGGGAAGAGGAGCGCAGTACGGGATGTGGATAGGGGAAGAGGAGCGCAGTACTTGATGTGGATAGGGGAAGGGGAGCGCAGTACGGGATGTGGATAGGGGAAGGGGAGCGCAGTACGGGATGTGGATAGGGGAAGAGGAGCGCAGTACGGGATGTTGATAGGGGAAGAGGAGCGCAGTACTTGATGTGGATAGGGGAAGGGGAGCGCAGTACGGGATGTGGATAGGGGAAGGGGAGAGCAGTACGGGATGTGGATAGGGGAAGAGGAGCGCAGTACGGGATGTGGATAGGGGAAGGGGAGCGCAGTACGGGATGTGGATAGGGGAAGGGGAGCGCAGTACGGGATGTGGATAGGGGAAGGGGAGCGCAGTAGGGGAAGGGGAGCGCAGTACGGCAAGTGGGAGGGAGAAGGGGAGCACAGTATTGGGATGTGGGAGGGAGAAGGGGAGCGCAGTACGGGATGTGGATAGGGGAAGGGGAGCGCAGTTCGGCATGGGGATAGGGGAAGGAGAGCACAGTATTGGGATGTGGGAGGGAGAAGGGGGAGCGCAGTACAGGATGTGGATAGGGGAAGGGGAGCGCAGTATGGGATGGGGATAGGGGAAGGGGAGCGCAGTATGGGATGGGGATAGGGGAAGGGGAGCGCAGTATGGGATGTGGAGAGGGGAAGGGCAGAGTAGTACGGGATGTGGATTGGGGAAGAGGAGCGCAGTATGGGATGTGAATAGAGGCAGGGGAGCACAGTATGGGATGTGGATAGGGGAAGGGGAGCGCAGTATGGGATGTGGATAGGCGAAGAGGAGCGCAGTACGGGATGTGGATAGGGGAAGGGGAGCGCAGTACGGGATGTGGATAGGGGAAGGGGAGCGCAGTACGGGATGTGGATAGGGGAAGGGAAGCGCAGTATGGGATGGTGATAGGGGAAAGGGAGCGCAGTACGGCACGTGGGAGGGAGAAGGGGAGCACAGTATTGGGATGTGGGAGGGAGAAGGGGAGCGCAGTATGGGATGTGGATAGGGGAAGGGGAGAGCAGTACGGGATGTGGCTAGGGGAAGGGGAGCGCAGTACGGGATGTGGATAGGGGAAGGGGAGCGCAGTATGGGATGTGGATAGGGGAAGGGGAGCGCAGTATGGGATGGAGATAGGGGAAGGGGAGCGCAGTATGGGATGGAGATAGGGGAAGGGGAGCGCAGTATGGGATGGAGATAGGGGAAGGGGAGTGCAGTATGGGATGGAGATAGGGGAAGGGGAGCGCAGTATGGGGATAAGGGAAGGGGAGCACAGTATGGAGATAGGGGAAGGGGAGCGCAGTATGGGATGTGGATAGGGGAAGAGGAGCGCAGTATGGGATGTGGATAGTGGAAGAGGAGCGCAGTATGGGATGTGGATAGGGGAAGGGCAGCGCAGTATGGGATGATGATAGGGGAAGGGGAGCGCAGTATGGGATGGAGATAGGGGAAGGGGAGCGCAGTATGGGGATAGGGGAAGGGGAGCGCAGTATGGGATGGGGATAGGGAAAGGGGAGTGCAGTATGGGATGTGGATAGGGGAAGGGGAGTGCAGTATGGGATGTGGATAGGGGAAGGGGAGAGCAGTACGGGATGTGGATAGGGGAAGGGGAGCGCAGTATGGGATGGGGATAGGGGAAGGGGAGCACAGTATGGGATGGAGATAGGGGAAGGGGAGCGCAGTATGGGGATAGGGGAAGGGGAGTGCAGTATGGGATGTGGATAGGGGAAGGGGAGAGCAGCACGGGATGTGGATTGGGGAAGAGGAGAGCAGTACGGGATGTGGATAGGGGAAGGGGTGCGCAGTATGGGATGTGGATAGGGGAAGGGGAGCGCAGTACGGAATGTGGATAGGGGAAGGACAGCGCAGTACGGGATGTGGATAGGGGAATGGGAGAGCAGTACGGGATGTGGATGGGGAAGGGGAGCGCAGTATGGGGATAGGGGAAGGGGAGCGCAGTATGGGATGTGGATAGGGGAAGAGGAGAGCAGTATGGGATGTGGATAGGGGAAGGGGAGCGCAGTATGGGATGTGGATAGGGGAAGGGGAGCGCAGTACGGGATGTGGATAGGGGAAGGGGTGCGCAGTACGGGATGTGGATAGGGGAAGGGGAGCGCAGTACGGGATGTGGATAGGGGAAGGGGAGCGCAGTACGGGATGTGGATAGGGGAAGGGGAGAGCAGTACGGGATGTGGATAGGGGAAGGGGAGCGCAGTATGGGATGTGGATAGGGGAAGAGGAGTGCAGTATGGGATGGGGATAGGGGAAGGGGACCGCAGTATTGGATGTGGATAGGGGAAGGGGAGCGCAGTACGGGATGTGGATAGGGGAAGGGGAGAGCAGTATCGGATGGGGATAGGGGAAGGGGAGTGCAGTATGGGATGGAGATAGGGGAAGGGGAGCGCAGTATGGAATAGGGATAGGGGAAGGGGAGCGCAGTACGGGATGTGGATAGGGGAAGGGGGGAAGGTACGGGATGATGATTGGGGAAGGGTAGTGCAGTATGGGATGTGGATAGGGGAAGGGGAGAGCAGTATGGGATGTGGGTAGGGGAAGGGGAGCGCAGTACGGGATGTGGGAGGGAGAAGGGGAGCGCAGTACGGGATGGGGATAGGGGAAGGGGAGCGCAGTACGGGATGGGGATAGGGGAAGGGGAGAGCAGTACGGGATGTGGATAGGGGAAGGGGAGCGCAGTATAGGATGTGGATAGGGGAAGGGGAGCGCAGTATGGGACAGTAGGGGATGGAGATAGGGGAAGGGGAGCGCAGTATGGGGATAGGGGAAGGGGAGCGCAGTATGGGGATAGGGGAAGGGGAGCGCAGTATGGGGATAGGGGAAGGGGAGCGCAGTATGGGATGGGGATAGGGGAAGGGGAGCGCAGTATGGGATGGGGATAGGGGAAGGGGAGTGCAGTATGGGATGGGGATAGGGGAAGGGGGAGAGCAGTACGGGATGTGGATTGGGGAAGAGGAGAGCAGTATGGGATGTGGATAGAGGAAGGGGAGCGTAGTATGGGATGTGGATAGGGGAAGGGGAGCGCAGTATGGGATGTGGATAGGGGAAGGGGAGCGCAGTATGGGATGTGGATAAGGGAAGGGGAGCGCAGTATGGGATGTGGATAGGGGAAGAGGAGCGCAGTACGGGATGTGGATAGGGGAAGAGGAGCGCAGTACTTGATGTGGATAGGGGAAGGGGAGCGCAGTACGGGATGTGGATAGGGGAAGGGGAGCGCATTACGGGATGTGGATAGGGGAAGAGGAGCGCAGTACGGGATGTTGATAGGGGAAGGGGAGCGCAGTACGGGATGTGGATAGGGGAAGAGGAGTGCAGTATGGGATGGGGATAGGGGAAGGGGAGTGCAGTATGGGATGTGGATAGGGGAAGGGGGAGCGCAGTACGGGATGTGGATAGGGGAAGGGGAGAGCAGTATCGGATGGGGATAGGGGAAGGGGAGTGCAGTATGGGATGGAGATAGGGGAAGGGGAGCGCAGTATGGGATAGGGATAGGGGAAGGGGAGCGCAGTACGGGATGTGGATAGGGGAAGGGGGGAAGGTACGGGATGATGATTGGGGAAGGGTAGTGCAGTATGGGATGTGGATAGGGGAAGGGGAGAGCAGTATGGGATGTGGGTAGGGGAAGGGGAGCGCAGTACGGGATGTGGGAGGGAGAAGGGGAGCGCAGTACGGGATGGGGATAGGGGAAGGGGAGCGCAGTACGGGATGGGGATAGGGGAAGGGGAGAGCAGTACGGGATGTGGATAGGGGAAGGGGAGCGCAGTATAGGATGTGGATAGGGGAAGGGGAGCGCAGTATGGGACAGTAGGGGATGGAGATAGGGGAAGGGGAGCGCAGTATGGGGATAGGGGAAGGGGAGCGCAGTATGGGGATAGGGGAAGGGGAGCGCAGTATGGGGATAGGGGAAGGGGAGCGCAGTATGGGATGGGGATAGGGGAAGGGGAGCGCAGTATGGGATGGGGATAGGGGAAGGGGAGTGCAGTATGGGATGGGGATAGGGGAAGGGGAGAGCAGTACGGGATGTGGATTGGGGAAGAGGAGAGCAGTATGGGATGTGGATAGAGGAAGGGGAGCGTAGTATGGGATGTGGATAGGGAAAGGGGAGCGCAGTATGGGATGTGGATAGGGGAAGGGGAGCGCAGTATGGGATGTGGATAAGGGAAGGGGAGCGCAGTATGGGATGTGGATAGGGGAAGAGGAGCGCAGTACGGGATGTGGATAGGGGAAGAGGAGCGCAGTACTTGATGTGGATAGGGGAAGGGGAGCGCAGTACGGGATGTGGATAGGGGAAGGGGAGCGCAGTACGGGATGTGGATAGGGGAAGAGGAGCGCAGTACGGGATGTTGATAGGGGAAGGGGAGCGCAGTACGGGATGTGGATAGGGGAAGAGGAGCGCAGTATGGGATGTGGATAGCGGAAGGGGAGCGCAGTACGGGATGTGGATAGGGGATGGGGTATGCAGTATGGGATGTGGATAGGGGAAGGGGAGTGCAGTACGGGATGTGGATAGGGGAAGAGGAGACGGGAATGGTGGCCCTTAATAAAAAGGATGTACAGGGCTCATGATTTTTGTTGCTGGCCCTGCACGTTTGCACCCCAAAATAAAGATTTTGCACTTCTTTTCACCTGCTATTCTTTGGGGAAACTTTTTCGTCTATTACATTGCATTGAGTTCCCGCTTAAATCGTCCTGGAATTGAATTTGGAGATAAGTACCGGACAGGCGAAAAGCAGCATTAGGCAAAACTTTTTCGCTGATTACAGATTTTCACCTCTAATTGAATATGGCCCTAAGGCGCAATGCGATGCAACTAGGACGCACCAGGAGACTGCTGATTAATTTGATTTGTGACACTTCTTTGTACGACTGAGATCTTCATGAAAAACTTGGCTACCAGTTTCTTTGTCGATGTTTACTATTTCTGCGATCATTCAGTCGACAGACAATTCAAACAATCATCTTAAGTTTTTCCATATTTATATATTTTTTTTTCGATGTGCAAGGCCTTCCGGGACGTTTATCTTGTTCAACATCCTCAAGACCATCACTAAATATTTTGTGTCACTAAAACCAATGTGCACGTGATATACAATCTGCCCCGTAAGTCTTGGTTAGCATACGGAAAGATTAGATGGTCGTATTGTTCAATATAACTAAAAATTTTAAGTTAAAACGTTCTATTTTGAACTAAGCATTTTTATGACGCACGGGAAAAACAAAACTTCTTAGAACACTGTGTGACAGCAAACTACTTGTGCTAGTGTTCTAACACCCTGCACCTGTCACAACCCGTGCAGTTCCTCTTTCCTGCCGGGTGCATCATTCTCTGTCTAGCACACTCAGCTGATGCAACAAACTGCTAAAATACAGACCAGAGTGTCCTAGAAGCACTAGAGCAGACAGTGACAGTCCAGGCAGGAAAGAGGAACTGCAGGTGCAGAGTCCTAGAATGAACACTATGGGCCTGATTCAGAGCTGAACGCTCTGACCAGAGCGCTCGCTCTGAATCAGGGCCCTCCTACCTGTTTTAGGAGCGTCCTCATGGACGCTCGCATAGCTGTGGGTTACCACTCACAGCTTATGCGAGCATCCATGATTATGGTCGCGATGGTCAAGACCATCGCGACCATCGGGCTTGCAACGGAGACTCTGCGGTAGGGTCTCGCTGCCGCAAGCCCTGGAGTGATTTTGGCTCTATCAGAGCCAAAATCACTCCCACTGACATCACTAGTGATGTCAGTGGGGCCGGCTTCAGACGGTAGGCGTTCCCATGGGAACGCCTCCGTCTGGCAGGCACGCCCACCAAAGGGGGCGTGCTGTCAATCAACATCGACAGCACGCCCCCTTTGGTGTGAGACCCGGAGCGATGGAAAGCCCATCGCTCCCCGGGTCTCGCGCATGCGCACGACGGAGCTCCCACCGTCGTGCGCATGCGCAGTGGGGAACATCGAGCCGCTTGCGAGAGTACTGCCGCTCGCGAGCGGGTCTGAAAGACCCCCTATGGGCGGTATTCAATTAGTTTAGCACCCGCGATAAATTTTAGCATGAAGGTCTTTTTGCCTATATCGCGTCTTATCGTGCGCATACCCGCTATTCGCCCTATTCATTTCCAAAAGACGTGAAAACGCCAACACGCAAGTCAGAACAGGCGGAAAGTGGTGTCAGAATCAGGGAAATCAGCCTGAACCCCCCCAAAAAGATGCAGAAACATTGGGGATCAATGTAGTAGTCCTCGATTAGTCCTAATAAAACAGTTTGGGGTTCTTAAATTGGTACAATTGCCTCTAATTAGCGTCTTTGCACAAGTGGTGAAGAATAGAAATAAGCAGTATTTTTAGGAGAAAATAAGTAGTCCTGCCAAATTTGGGGTACTTGAAAATGGGTGCTAGCATATTTTAATGTGTCTAAAGTGAAATTTTAATAAAAGTGAAAATTCTCCCTCTTAAAAGCACCTGCAATCCCCAAAACACTTGACCCCTTCTTAGAGCACCCCCAGAACCTTATTTCGCTACTTTGCGAAGTTGTCCCCCCAGTTTGTGTTTTTTCGCCCCCTAAATCAAAGTACTTTTTTGTGGTGTTCTTAAGTTTTTTAGGGATTTTTGATGCAGTTGTCCTTTGGGGGCTGTCCCAAGGGTTCTGAGTGGTTTCCCCACCTTTACACCCCAAAATAAAAATGTTGCACTTCTTTTCTCCTACTATTCAGAGGCAAATCTTTTTCGCCTATTACATTGCATTGACTATCCGCGTACGCGAAAAGCGGATGGAATTGAATACGGAGATAAGTTTCCGACAGGCGAAAAGTCGCAATCAGCGATCTCAGCTTTTCGCGTCTAATTGAATATGGCCCAATGTGTAAGAAGGGTGAAACTTGGAAAACCGTTTTGGGATAGTCCAAGGTCAGTGTTCCCCCACTCCCTTTTACGTTTTAACTCACACAGAATGGGGTTTATTTTTTGCAAGTACAGTCTTGTTATTTAATAGCGCACATCGTATATTTCAACTATGCATTGTATTTGAGAAAGCACTTAGCCATGTTATAATATTAATCATTACTAGCATTGTGGTGTTTTTCTTTAAATTACATGCCCACATTAGCTATAATATAATCAGCAACAATAAATGCGTATTTTTTATTCAATAAACATCACTTTGATGACAAACCCATGTTAATAGACTGCAACAGCATTGCCATTAGCTTCTTAATTGGCTATGTATAGCTACAGCTGCACAATTTCTGTCCTATTAACTGGTAGTTGCAAGATCCTAAGGGCTTCAACTCCAAATACACAAAAAGCCTGAGGATACTTTATCAGTCTCGCTTACTTCAGTGTAGTATATAGTTTGATCATGTGATTGATTAGTATAACTACATTGTGCCTGTGGGAGGAGGTTTATTATAAACTTTAAACAAGGTGTATCTCCTATGGATAAATAATTTTTTACCAATGTAATCTTATCATGTAACCTTAAAACCCAAAATGAAAACACCTTCCCATAGCTATATATATAATATGAGCCATGTGCTTTGTACTGGACCATCATTACTTCTCTGACAGTCTCCCACAAGACTGACACCATCGGGTTTACTAGCGGTACTCTAGCACTCACCTAGGGGCATTATCTGACATGATATAGCTTTCTGCACCAGAACTTTCTTAAAAGGCATATGCATATTTTTTTAAAGCAATAGTTTAACAGAATTGTTATTATCGGGTAATTGAACTCTGCGCTCTTTTCTATATAGAAGAGACTTTAAAAGTAATCAGACTAAAGGCCCCCCATACACCACTGATTGGTGAGATTTGCCTGCTACATCGCACTGTGTATGGCCCTGATGTCGGGCCGAGTGTGCTCCCGTGGGGTCGTACATCGCACCCCCTGATCTTTTTGCAGGACCAATTGATCAGGGGATGCGATGTGCAATCCCATGGATTGCTATGCGGGTGAGAGGGGAGCCGGCATATCGGGCAGTCGGCCTCCCGATCACATCGTGTGTGCGGACCACCCGATATGTGGGATGACGGATCCCCTGTCGCCTAGCACGGTGCCATCGCACCGTGTATGGGGGCCTTAATACCGGGCAGCTGCAGCACTATTTTTATGAAGCAAGCAATATTGCACTATAATCTATTAATCAGAGATTTATTGTATGTTTTTTATTGTTTCATTGTTTGTGTATACTACATATTTAGGTTAATAAAATTACCTATTAGTTGCGGAACAAGAGAACCCATTTTATTTGATTAAACCGATGACCAGATTTGTTTTTATATTTATTATATAAGTAAATTGTCTCTTCACACTAGCACAGTCAAATGTTTTTTTTTGTTAAGGCTTTCTAGTTGACTGGGCCAGCAGCCAGTTTTGATCTATTTGCAGCAGTTGTGAATGCATTACTAATTAAACATACCATTTTTTTTATTTTATTTTTTAAATTAAGCGCCAGGAAGTGGGGTGCTCATTCTTGATCACTTATATTCATGATCAACTTATATTTGAGTTTAAAGGAATCTGTATTCTAATGACTGTTAACATTAAAACCATATATAAATAGGATGTTGCAGCAAAATAAATAATATCCTATAAAGACTAAGGACTTCATCAACCACTTGACATTGCTTTAGGCGCAGGAAGAATATGGAGTACCTGAGTGAGCCCTCCAAGGGATCCACATCAACTATTATGAGGATAGAAAAACAACAAAAAGCCCCAAACTGTCCAGATGCACCAATTATATTTAATGAGCATGTGGCAGCAGCCACACGCCTGGAGAGAGGCAAAGGAGAGCAACATAAGCAAAAATGGAAGAAAAAATTAAACCTACCAACAACACATGACACTGGATTATTTTCAGGAACTCTTTCTACAACCAGATGAGAACATTTAGGCAGGAATATACACTCTGGACAGCAGGTGACTAAGTGCTGTGCCAGGGATCATTTGGCAAAATAGTAGCCACAAAAGAGCAGAGTGGAAAATGACAGATGAGTATATAAAACAGACATTTTGAAGTCTGAAACACCATAACATGTTTGATCAGGTTTGCTGTTTAAAGCTTGCATTGTTCTTTTATGGTTTTATTTTCACATTTACAGTATGCTGGATAATGTGGGCATTTTGTACAAATTGAAAATAAATTGTAGGAAACCATGAATTCAGGATATATTTGTTTGCATTTATTGCATATGCAAAAAGCAACAGTAGAATGTCAACTATTCTAATAGTCGCTTCATCTTAAGCTGGGCACAAACTAGATGATATATTGGACAATTTGCCATTCTGAGGTGAATCGGAATGACAAATCATCCACATCGCAGTTTGAGGGTGGTGACGGGGGGTAGTCAGAGAAACGCAGGCATGCCTGGGCGTTTTAAATGCTGTTACAGGGGCGTGCATAATTAAGCCCCTGTGATAGCATATGCTGGCAGAAGTCTAGATGGTGACAGGAAGTTTAGCAGTTTCTGCGGTAGGGTCAGGTCAACCACAACTGTGCGGATGGTTCCGATGTTACTCGATGGTACCGATGTTTTCGCTGACTTGCGCATGCACGTGTTGGGAAGTGGGCGGCTTGGTATAGAGCTGTGGTTGCCGTGCGATTGCATTCATTAGCATATTTTCGCAGCGAGTGGGGGTGTGTGCGAACCAACCTGAATCAGACCCATTGTCCCAATACATCCCTGTACATGCTTTTGCAACTGTCAAAGCAAGTGTCACTTGGGTAATGTATGTAAAGAATTGTTAATGAAGATATCAGAGCTTTGTGTGGATATGGCAATTGAAGGCATAATGGCAAACAAAGCAGTCTCATATGTATTCACCTTTTTGACTTGTTTTTTGCATCATTTGATAATTTATCTTTTTAACGCTGAATTTGTGCAGAAAATATAATATAAAACACATTGTAGAGGGGAGGAGTAGAGATTTACAACTGTCTAAAAGAGAGTTGTGCTGGATTTATACCCTGAACTCTTTATCACCTAGGGGTCTAAATGAAGGTATTGATATTGTGTAATTTCTGCATGAGTGATTATTGTGTCATGTAGTTTATATCCTGCTAAGTAATATTGTGAAATATTGGTTAACTATTGGACCACTATCATCTAGGGATCCAAATGAAATTATTGTTATTGTGTCAGCTACTGTGTCATTTAAGTGACTATCTTATATAGTATTTTTTATATAGGCCACTCTGCATGCAACAAATTTTTTAACTTGTTATAACAAAAAACAATTATGAATCAAGTATACGAAACTGATTATTGTATTTTTGGGTGAACTCTGGTGTGAGGGTCTCCTTGTAGAAAGACTAAGACGAACCTTATCCTCCAACTTCAACAACTAAAAGAACACTGAAAGATTTAACAGGACAACAAAGGGGTTATTTGAACTATTCTAAATTAATTAACTGTGTTATATATACACATATAGGCAAGATCCGAGTAAGGGTGCAGTCTCCTGGGGTAAATGGTTGCACTTGTCATACTGCAGCCAGTTAGTAGTACACCAGTCCAGGGCCTTGGTGCAAGTATCTTCACAGACAGTTTTATTCGCTGCACCAAAAAAAAATAAAACATAAATGTAAATCCTGGCTGTGACATTGTAACGTAGCATTTTGCATGTAGATACAGCCGCAGTTGCACAGAGAACATAGGCTGTTCATATGCCACATATCATTTTAATCAGCTGCTTGTGCTATTTGCATCGCTTTGCGAATAAGACATTCCCCCCCAAGGGCTCCCACTGCTGCGATGTGACAGCCCCGACCGAAGAGTAGAGGTATCTCAATGCCGGGGAGAGAGTAAGGTGCGTAAGGAGAGACAAATAATATGTTGGATATATGTATGTGTTTAATTAGCTTCCAGGTGATGTAGACAGTTGATATTTGGCATGCTGCCAACTTCTATATTGCTGGTGAAAAGAAAAACATTGATTGGAGCATTGATTATTCCCCCGTTAGGAACAGTGCAGAAATTCTGGCAGGTTGAGATCAGCTTACTAGGCTGGTGATGTGCCTGGCATCATAAACATCCTTTGTGATGTCACTCACAAAGTCTTTGCTTGGTATAAAGGTCTTTGCTTGGTTTAGAACAGTAATTTATAGTAATTTAACAGTCTGCTGATATGACATCTGCCAGCTTAAGGTAAGTCTATTTTAACTTAAATGTTATATGGAAATCTTTCATCTGAAACCTCACAAATTACTTATCTTAAACAGTTCACATATTTGTGCAATGTTTATCATCAAATAATAACACTACAAATGCCATCAATGAGTATTTTCTACACCACTTTCCTGGTGAAGGGGTAACACATGAGTCAGTTAACAGTGCACTAAAAGAAGAAAACATATACACACAAACACACCTTTGGACTCTTCCGATATTACACTGCATATTGCTTGACAACGCTCCAAGATTTTAATCCAATGTCGCACTTCCTTATTAATTTTAATAAAACTGAGGCTTTGGCACTTCATTTTGCTGCTAGGACTGGGTGGGGTGATATGTTTCCTTTTCGATGAGCTCAGGGACATTTGAAATACTTGGGTTTATGGATTGCACCCTCACCATTTTATGTATATTCCTCTAACATCCCACATTTTATTCTCCGAACGTTAGGTGATACTGGGGCAGATATATGAAGCTCTGAAAGGTGAGAAAGTGGAGAGTGATAAACGACCAACCACTCAGCTCCTATCTACCAGGCTGTGTTTAAAAATAACAGTTGGGAGCTGAGTGTTTGGTCATTTATCACTCTCCACTTATCACTTCCCAGAGCTTCATACGTCTGCCCCTTTGAGAGATAGAAACATCTTCCGATACCATATCTAGGACGATGTAATTTATTTAAAATGGTCTCTTTCCCTCGCCTCCTATATCCACTGCAAATGCTGCCCCTTACCTTTACTAAACGTGATAGAAAATCATTATGGCTTTGAATAAATTCATCTGGACCGGTAAACGTCCTCGCATTTCACTATTTAAACTACAACCATTGTCTCTGGATGTGGTTAATCTTCCTTGTCCACAAGACAAGGATTAGTAGAGATGATAATTTTGTATATACGACCCTAGATCAAGCATCTAGTTTGAAAAAGGCTTGGCCTACTTCCAACTCACTCATTATTTCGACCACTAATCTCGAACCCCGCTTTCCAATGTGGTGAGCCTAATGCGGTGGTTCGATCTTGACACATCCAGGGACTCAAACTGGTATATCAATTTCTAGATTTAGCATGCTCCTCTATCCTTACCCTGTCACAGCTTAAAGAGAAGTGCCCCTCTCTTGACTTCCCACTTTTCACTTACTTTCAGATATGTAGTTAGACAATTATTATCTGGTTTGAAACTGACTGATTTGTACTTCTCTTTAGATGGTATTGTAAGACTTAGACCCCGATGCCCCCACCCTACATCGATGCTTTATGACCATACTAGACAAAGGTTGTGTTTATCTAAAGTGACTACAGGGCTGGAAAAATGGAAAGATACATTTGCAGAAATAGATTAGAAAACTGTTATTCTATCCTGTATGCAACTCATTAAGCAATTGGTATCCTCCTTATGAAGAAATGCATTATAAATTGTTACATAGGGCATATTATAGTCCTAGACTTAGGTTTCTCACTGGATTCTCTGATAATTCCAATGTACAAAATTATATTAATAATGAGTTAGGTATACTAGGTATAGGTATATTTTATGGTCCATATGTCTTTGGCATTCTGGAACCAATATGTTCCTTCAACTTCGTCTCAAATATCTAAGAGAGTTAAATTACAAGCGGGTCGCATAGCAGCAGCTTAAAAATAACGATTCTATCCTGGTGGATACATTCCGACTCTATTTCTATTTCTCTTATGCTACCTCGCTTAGCCTATCTATGCCAGATGGACTGGATTGAGTCTTCCATTGGTGTAGAATGCCAAGCAGAGAAATATTTCATGGTTTGGCTCCCCTATTTATTCACTCTTCCATTATCTACTAGAGATCATGTTACAAAAGTAGTAGTTAGAATGACCACATGGTATAATATGGAGCTACTTGCTAGAGGGTCTCCTCCATTTTAGGTATGGCCGTTACTAAGTAAATAAATATATTAATAAGACTTTATCAGTTGCCACAATTTCCTTAAGTATCATTTTCCTCTTATTGTTATTCGTGACTTCATTTTATTTTTTTCTGTGTGCTTTGTTATTTTTAATTGTACACTGTATATTTTTTTTTTACTTTGACTGTCATGTTGTGCTTTATAGAATATCAACTGTTATTGTATGATGTGTTTTTCTTCTTAATAAATAAAATAATAAAAACACTTTAAAATATGCATATTGCTTAAAGCCAAGAGACTTTTCTGATGACATATTAAGGTGTCTATGTAAGGGACTGTAAAATTATAGAATCAAATAGCCTGCTATTCTGGTAGTATAATGGAATATCACTCCCCATGAAAAACAATATACAATTCACATTCATAGACTACTGTATAAAGACCTGTAAAGTTATTGCTGGCAGAAAAAAGTTACCTAAAAATATAGAATAGCTTCACAACTTTCTGAAGTATAAATAGTGAGAAGAAATGGCCAGAACTGATACTCTCTGTTTGCCTTTTGTCCTTTTCATGTTTCAAGTTGGCGTTTAGCATAGGAAATGTGTCAAAATGGGAAATTTAAAAGAAGGTAAAATGGGTTTCAATTTGAGTGTTAATTAAATCTTGTCCTCATAATTTACATAGCACAGCTCAGGCAGCATTAACAATAGTAGTCAAATTGCTAGCAATTCATTTAGTTGTTTGTTTTTTTTTGCTTAACTTTTTGAACTCCACTTAAATCTCTATTTTCCGTATCGGTTATCGTTAACGTACAGGACCTTTGAAAGCCAATCACGACATTGAAGAGACTGAAGTACTGTAAATGAAATCTTAAACTATTTACCATAAATCACTATAGAAGCAAGTTCTAAGTATAGTTTATTCTCATGTATTTATATACTGTATATATATTTATTTACTTACAGTTCCATTGTATATTGTGTTCATGAGTGTCTTATCTTTGCAGGTCATTTGTGTATGACAGTCGCAACAATCTGCAGACGCGAGGCTTGGTGGTGTTGCTAATTTCTAAAGCAGCTGGGCCTAGTAAGTCAGCGGATGACCCTCTTCAGCATGACATGGTCAGCGGTATTTATGCAAGGTGGGAAATAAGACTTTATGTATATTAGGAGTTCAAACCATTTATACTTGATATTGTTATGCACATGACTTGTTTTTTGTGCTTTTATTTTGCACTTTATTTGAAATAAGAAACGTTTTTTAATGCTAATTATTGTAAACATTATTTTTTAACATCTGAAATTTAGTTGTTTAAAATGAAACATCCCCATGATGTTTGACTGACAATTTTTATTGCTGTACAGCAGAATGTTTTACTGCTAACACGTTAAACTTTTGTTGTAGAGAAGTCCTTTTTGTATAAGCGACTTGTCTTTGTACAATAAGAAACAGTATTTTTTCTCTCATGCTTATAGATGCTCATTCACTAGTAAGTGGCCTAAAAGGACTATTTTTATTCCCTGTCACATCAGTTCCATTTCTCCTGCCCTCTTATCATCCATTATCACTTATTCCGGGAAGCAGTCGGGAAGCCGACAGACATAATCCTGACCGCCGGCTTCCCGACTGTCTAATCTCGGCAAGTGTCTAATGACAGGTGTCGAAATCCCGACACCTGTCATTAGACCTTCGCTGGGAGCCTGACACCCGGCTTACCGATCGAAGGTAAGCCGGGCGCAGACAGCTGCGGGGGAGGGGAGATTAGATCAGGGGCTCCCGGGGGGGATTTAGGGTAAGGCACCCCACCGGGAGGTTAGAGTTAGGCTAGGGGAAGAGGGGTTAGGGTTGGGCACCCCCGGGGGGAGGTTAGGGTTAGGCATCCCCCGGGAGACTTGGGGCTAGGCTGCGGGGAAGGGAGGGGGTTAGGTTTAGGCACTTGGGGGGGAGGTTAGGGTTAGGCACCCCTAAGGGGAGGTTAGGGGTAGAATTAGATTAGTTTATACTTACCTATGGACGTTCGGGATCTTCATCCCTGCCAGGCTTCCGCTGTCGGGATTTGAACCATGCGGCCGGCGGTAAATCATACTGATTCCCTTATTCCCATCACCTTCGTTCCACCCCTGGCTACGTCACTGCTTGGGTTCCTGAGCAATCAAATTTCTATTAGAATGGTTTACTTGGTAAAGCAAAAAATGGCAGCTCCAACTTATGGTAATAAGCGTACAGAGGCAGAGAAGTGCAAACTGTACGGAGCGACTTATATCTGTATGTCATACTGGCAAATGGAAGGACTCTGCTATATTCTATCTTCATATGTACAGATAATTTTTTAGCTCCCATTAAAGTGTACCATTCACAGTAATGTAAAGCAAATACATAGTAAGTTTCTGAGTTCCACAGATTTATGATGATCTTGAAAAACTACTACGGAGAGTAAATAAACGAGCAGCTTGTAGAGCTATTTTGCCAGTTGTAAACTGCTGCTCTGTTTTACAAACACATCAACTTGTCAGTATCACAGGGCATCCTCTTTCTATATTATTTGATAGGACTTATTAGTTTTTTGTTGTCTAGGTTTTCAAAAATGAGGCTGGGTAAGTGATTAGCAGACAGGGAAAGAGAGTGAATCTAAAGAGAACATATCACTTTAGAGAAGTCATTTTACATGTAAGATAACCAAAATAAAAAAATAAAATCTGAGTTTTTCTATGCTCCGCCCTTCCAGGAGAGGTTAGAAAATCAGTCTGTGCTCTGTGCAAAAGCGTTGCATCAGTTTGAGAATTAGGTACAGTAGCACACAGTCATGAATATAACCATCTTGCATGAATTCCTCTCAGGGGGATGCGGTCAGGATCCCAACGGTCACAATACCGACAGATTCCAAAGGTGAGTATTAGGATTAGGGTTCGGCACTAGGGGGAGGGTTAGGCTGTGGTAGGGGACGGTTAGGGTTAGGATGCGGGAGTGGTGGGTTAAGATGGGTACACACTGCACAGATATATCTGCAGATCAAGTGGTCTGCAGATATATACGCAGATGATGGTCGTTCATCCACACTAAACGACCATCATCTGCTTCTAGCATGTCCCTCCCCCCTCCCCACGGCATCTGCTGCATGCCGACCGCCCGTACACACTGGCCGATGGACGACGTTGTTCACAGACATATCACTGGTGCACACTGGCCGACGGGCATCAGATATATTGGCTGATCAATTGATCGGCCAATATATCTTTCAGTGTGTACCCAACTTAGAGTTAGGCTGCGGGAGGGGTGGGTTAGGATTGGAGTTAGAATATGTAAAAAAAAATCTGTTTGGATTTTGGCCCTGATTCAGAGCCGCTCGCAAGAAGCGAGCGCTCACTCTGAATCAGGGCGGCCGCTCTTTTTTTTTTTTAAAACCGGCCTCCTGGCCCAGCGCTAAACTTTGGGTGACGACCCACAGCTTTAGCGAGCGGCCATGTGACGGTCGCGACCATCGTGACCATCGGGCTTGCGACAAGACCTTTGAGGTAGGGTCTCGTCTGCCGCAAGCCCCAGTGAGCTTCCGGCTCTAATAGAGCCGGAAGCTCACTACTGACATCACTAGTGATGTCAGTAGGGTCGCGCTCAAACAGCAGGCTTTTCTTTGGGAGCGCCTCCGTTTGTCCAGCCACCCCCCACCCCACCTACAAAATGGGGCGAGCTGTCGATCAACATCGACAGCCACCCCGTTTTGCTGCGAGCCCCGGAGTGAGTGATTTCTCGCTCGCTCCTGGGCTTGCGCACGCCACGCGTTCGCACTGCCCGGCCATCGACCCGCTTGCAAGCGGGCCTGAATCAGGCCCTTTTACCATCGGGATTCTTCTGTCGGTATTCTGACCGCCGGCATTGTGACCATCTGGATCCCATATTCAACCCCTCTCAGGAGCGACCATAACACGTATGCTGTCCAACACTCAAGCTAAGTGAGGACAATTGCAAGGAACACATGGTATTTCTATGATTATTATTTGTGCATAGTAGCGTACCGTATTTTTCTTTAAGTTTTGCACCTTAGTCGCAGACGCAGCAAAAAGCTGCTCACAGTGTATCGTAGACGCTAGGCTGCCTCTTTAACCGCACAGGAATTGGTTCTACACATTTATAAAGTTGCAGATGAAGCACAATGAGGAAAAGCCGCGGCTGCTCACTTCAGCCATTTTCACAATTCTTACGTTACTCTTTTGGGAGGAGAGGAGATTGCATCTTGTGATTGGTTCCCCTGCTCACTATTCCGCGTCCAAGAGGATCAAATAAGGGAACCATGGTTATAAGGAATATGCTTTGTTGCATGTTTGAAAAAAGAAAAAAACATATTTTGTTTCAGGGAGCATCATTTTGGGGTCGATTCAATTAGACACAAGTAAGTGCGGCTATATGCTGAAATTACGGTACCTCTGGACTCGCAGACTTTTGATTGCAGTCCCATAGTGCTGAATACAAAATTACAGGAGTCCTGGGCGACATCGGCCCGTAAGGGGGGCAAGTTGCGGTGCCATTGTTTCCATGGCGTTACAGCAGCAACTTGCTCTCTGAATTGAACTTTTTGAAACCAGTCACTTGTAGAGGAAATAAATATGTTCAAAACCGACTGACCTTTAGTTTGTATTTTCTTTGCCTTATTGCTATACTACTTTTACATGTGAAGCTCAACTATTTAATATAAACAATCTGCCTTGAGATAAAAGCAACTACTTTTTTTGTCAGCAAATTGTCAGGTATTATGATTTAAAAAAAATAAAAAAAGAGTGCATGACTCTACCCTCACTCCTTTTCCCCGGCCCAAACAGCAGTACTTGTCAGGCAATTATCTGTCTGCAAGGGGAAAAGACCTATTAATATGTCTGCTTAAAATGCAGTAATGCCATGTAACCCACTAGAGATGTGTGATCTCACCATGCCAAGGCTATGGCACTTTCATACAACCTTGAGCTATAAAATTTGCTTGTAACTGCCTTTTAACTAATACAATTCTGTGTTGCAGAAGCCACTGTTTTGCTTTCAACATCTGTTTCGAATGTCTTGTTCACTATACAGTAAAATAGATACATGTCATTGTAATAAAGACAGTGTCTATGGGGGGAACTCAATTAGCCCAGATAATTTTTCGGGGTGTAAAACTAGACTTTTCCTTATTTTTTTTCTACTTTGGGCAATACAATTAGAGCCTGTTTAGACTATCTGTTTTAGAGTGAATACACATAGAATCCGTGATAAGTTCACGGACCTATGTGTTTTCTCTGACGGCTTCCCGAAAACAGGCTAATTATCTGGGATTTTTTTTTTCGGAGCCTGCTGGGGTCCCGAGAAAAATCCCTGATAAGTGCTGCAGGTGGCCGTGCTTCGGGGCTAATTGAATAACCCCATGTGATCAATTAGCGGGCAGTAATTTACAGCGGCTAATTGAATTCCCCCCTTTGTTGCATTACAATCTAATGGCATGAGATGTTTGGTAGCACACTTCTGTTGGAACATTGATTGCATGACAAATAGGAGTTTGCTGATCTTTGTCAGCTGTAAATTGTTTTCTGACAGTCGGTACTACTCCCTTTTTACTCTAAAGTCTTGTCACATTTACTTGGCAACTTAATCTAACATTATTTCTACATTCATTATTTGGCACAATGGCATGCTTTCTCAGTTTAGTTGATGTGAGATAGCCAGCCAGGTTATTTCTCCTTGCAACAAATGCCCTTAGTTAGTCAGATCCTCTGATAGGTTCCCAGCCCTGCAAATATATATCAGCTTCTCCCGCATTTCAATAAGTATCACCAGTACAGTGCACATCTCTTTAGTAACAGGCACTTTGCTATTCTTTTCAGCTCTCATTTCAGTCTTGTTCAGTTATCACTCTGTTCCTTTTCAGACTTTGATATGATCTCATACAGATCTCTTAACAAGTGTGCTGTTGTTATTTGTGTATCCACTTTTCCTGATACGATGTACTAAGGGTATGTCTAGTCACTTAGGTGTACCATTCATGAAGTGTGATCATATTTATCAACTATTTTACCTATTTTTTTAAATTTCACAGTCATCTTACAATTTCTAACCACTATTTCTGCAGCTTTACTTATAACATAGACAGTTTTTAAAGTCAGGAATAATGCTTTCTATGCATGCAATTTTATAGCGCATGTAATTAAATTGACCATGACTGGTGAAGGGATGGGGTGCATTTGGGTTGGAGCTGTGAGGGGGGGAGGGAATGTCAGAGACTACACATATTTATGTCAGTGTAGGCTCTGGCACTCTGTTAGTAGAAATGACTTCTCCCCATTGCCCTCCACAATGAAATTTGAAATTATATAGAAGTATAGATGGTGCCACTCAGGAAAAAAATACATTGACAAGCTGTAATGAAACTGACATTTCAATGCCCAACCCTCATGAGTTTCATTAGCAATGTTTCAGCGATATTGAGCAACAATCTCCTTTTTTAAGCCACAACACAGTCTTACTATGATATTCCTTAACTATATAAAGAGACAGATGTAAAGCTAAAAACAAGCATTCTGGTGAAAAGAACTACAGATGTGTCCTCATAAAGTATTGCTTCAGTGGTGCCCGACAGCCCTTCTCGGTGAGCCAGGTTGCATGCGACTCGGCTTGCGCCAAGTATCTTTTTCAGTTTTTTTTTGTCTGAAAATGCATTTTAGGGGTCAATCCAATTTGGTGCAAATTGCGAGTAGCGAGTTTGTTTTTTGAAACTTGCAGACTTCACATCGAAGCGTGCAGCCGAGAATTCTCCAATCCAATTAAAAATACCTATTCGCACTACTCACAGCGGAGGGGGAGCGAATTGACTGCCAAATGAGATTTGAGAGAAGGGCATGAAAAAGTGTGGAGACCATCCTGGACCCCCCCAAAATGGATAATTTCGTTAGCAGGACCGTGTAAAAGGCTGTTTGTGGGCATTAGGAAAGTATTGTATGTTTTTAAATGGTGTCAAATGGATGATTTGTGTGGTTTTTTTTTTTTAAATGCAAGAAAATGATAAAAAAACAACCTTTTTTTAGTTTAATTAAACGAATTAAAGGAAAATGCAAAAAAAGTAGAAAAAAAAGGTAATTTGGGGGTAGTTTGAGGGCACCTTGAAAAATAAAATAAGAAAAAATTATTTTTCAATTAAAAAAATATTGTAATTAAATTTGGGATGCCTAAACTAACAAAAAAGTTGATATTTGGGGTAATTTGAGGACATTTTTTTTTACCCCAAAATATGACATGTAATTATTGGACTAATTAAGACAATTTGAAACTTCCAATTGCCTAATTAGTCATTATGGGGGGTGTCCAAGGTGTTCAGCATAGTGTCCCAACATTTTAACCTTAAAATAAAGACTTTCCTTTCCATCACTCACCCTCAGGGAGGTGCGAATGGAAAGATGCGAATTTAGTCTGATTCAGTGCGAGTTGCTAATTGGATTGCAAAATGAATTCGCTATACGAATTTGAAGAGACAATAGCAACTCGCACCTCGCAATTCTCACCTAATTGGATTGACCCCTTAGTCGCAATCAGATACAACACACCGCATCAAGAGACTGTACTGATTAATTTGATATATACGAGACTTGTATTTCTGTGTGCGACTGAGTCTGAATCTGTATAAGAAGTGCTACCATGGAGTGGCCGCTTTTTATTCACGGTTCCATTGTGCTTCTTATACAGATCTAGACTCACACATATATATTGCCCAAAAATGTTACCTGCATTTTTTAGTCATTTAAAATCAAAGTGTGTGATACAAAGATAATCTAGACACATTGTTTAAATATAACATGGAGACTTTTTTCCAGATTCCTTTCATAAAATGACCTTAGAATTTATTTTCAGAGAAGCGACCTGCCAGCTGTTAATTTGACACTCAAGTCAGTAACATAAACTTAGGCATTCTAGGAGGAAATGGAAAAGTCTTTGGGATTAAGTAGCAGAGACGAATTTTCCTTTTGTGGATTGGATAGAACCTCATGTTACATGTAAAAATTGTGTAGTCCATCAGAGACGCATCCAGTAAAATCTGGGCTTTATGCACAAGAACTATGCAGTACTTGGCTTTGCTATGCTCAGTATTATGGTCCCATGGTAACTGTATGGATACCCATTAATCAAACATGAAATAGCAAGGAAAAGCCTAAGAAAGTAGAAGTAAAAAAAATAATAATAATAAAAAAAATCCTCCAAATTATGTATTTGGGGTAATATTCCTGTTTTATTCTTTAATCAAACTTATTGAAGAAGAAATATGCCAGCACTCCGTCTGACATGTATTACCTGTGTTGTTTTTTTCAAGGCTTTACACAAAAAGTAAAAATGTTGTTAGAATTTAACTTAAATACATACAGTATATCTAGCACAATATACTGTGTGTATGTGTATATATATAAATAAATAATACAGATGTGTCCTCATACACCTAGCCGCAATACACATTTGTCGTGAGAATCCCCGGCACGGCTGAACCGCTACGAGAGGTATAGCATACTTTTTCTTTAAATTTGCATCTTATTCGCATTGCAGGTGCACCAAAACACCACTCAAAGTGTACTAGAGATGCAGGGCTGCTGCTTTAACTGCACATTAATTAGTTTTAAACGGGTCGGCTACGGGATGCTGTTGCTCAGGATCCCGGCATTCCCAGCGCCGGCATCCCGACACATTTAGGATACCGACACCTGCATGTAAGTATCCTAAACCTAACCCTCCCCACACCGTAAACCTAACCTTCCCTCCCCACAGCCTACACTAGCCCCCCGTCAGGATGCTGGCGGTCGGGATGCTGGCGTCTGGATTCGAATTGGTGTTGGGATTCCAGCGCTGACATTCTGAACGCCGACATCCGGGATATAAACTACATCCCATTTTAAACATTTACAAAGTCACAGATGAAGTATAATGGAACTTGTCATGGGAAAAAGCCGCTGCGGCTGCATCATGGCACTACTTATACAGATTCAGACTTGATTGTGAGTCCAGAGAATCAGTGTTTCCACTACCAGGGCTTTGGGGTTGGTGTGCAGGCATGCCGACATCTTTTTAACTTAAAAAAAAAAGTTATGCCAGAGAAAGGGATAGGGACTTTAAGTCCCTCTGTCTCCCCGACTCTGGCACCTAGAGAAATGTGGGTACTCTTTCAAACTACATACCCCCATAGAGATTATTGTCTGGTGATCAGTTTGATCACCAGGCAAAACCCCATTCACTGCAGGAAAATCATTGTCCAGTGATGGTTGAAGGTCTCCCCCAGCCTGGCATCCATAAAATCAGGGGCAGGCATTTTAGAAAGAATGGTTCCCTTCTTTCAAATGATGGGTCTCCTTAGTACTTATTACCTGGTGATCTCCTACGATCACCAGACAATCTTACCCTGCAGCACAGAAAATTAATTTTATCTGTATGTGGCCAGGGGAGTCCCCACTTTCAAATGATGTGGCCCACTAGTAGCTATTGTCTCGGAGTGTGGATCAAAAGGCCTACAGTAAACAGGTAGACACCATAAGTTAGACAGGTATTAGGTCGGCACGGACACAAGGTCGACAGGGTCAATAAGTCGACACACTAAAGTTCGCCATGTAAGAAGGTTGGCAGGGTCAAAAGGTCGACACATTTTTTTTTTCTAGCCCTAATCTTCACCCTAACCCTCCCCTTGGTGTCTAACCCTCCCTCCTGGTGCCTAACCCTAAACGTCGGGGTAGATGCCTGACACTAACCGTCCCTTCTAGTGCCTAACCCCAACTCTCCGGTAAGTGCCTAACCCTCCCTCCTGGTGCCTAACCCTAACTGTCGGGGTAAGTGCCTAACCGTCGGAGTAAGTGCCTGACCCTAACCCTCCGGTAAGTGCCTAACCCTCCCTCCTGGTGCCAAACCCTAACTGCCCGGGTAAGTGCCTAACCCTAACCGTCGGGGTAAGTGCCTAACCCTAACCGTCGGAGTAAGTGCCTAACCCTCCAGTAAGTGCCTAACCCTCCCTCCTGGTGCCTAACCCTAACTGTTGGGGTAAGTGCCTAACCCTAATCGTTGGAGTAAGCATCTAACCCTAACCCTCCGGTAAGTGCCTAACCCTAAAAAAAAATAATGAAGAAAGTGTTGACATTTTGACCATGTCGACCATTTGTACTTGTCGACCTTCTTACATGGCGACCTTTAGTGTGTTGACCTATAAACCCTGTCGACCTTGTGTCCCTGTCGACCTATTGCCTGCCTAATTTGTGGTATCTACCTAAACATTGTCTAACTTTTTATTATAGATCTAAAGACCGGATACCATTGTCTGGTGATCACTAGGAAATATTATGCAGCGCTACAGAAAATAGTCATTTTTATATGGGTGGCAAAGCACTACGCCCTATCACACTAATAATTACACCCGTCTTTCAAATTATGTGGCCTCCTTAGCAGCTATTGTCTTGTGATCATCAGACTTTATCACCAAGTGCTACAGAAAAAAATAGTTTTCCATAGATGGAGGAAGGCCCATACTGTCTGGCAAACACATGGGGGCACAGTGTCTTGAAAGAAGGGAGTTTCCTCTTTCAAACGATATGCCCCCTTCCTAGTTATTGTCCGGTGTTCATCAGACAATAACTGAAGCAGTACACAATAATTAACATTTTCCTCAGATAGGGATATATAAAACCCAGATCTCTCCTATCTTGTAGTAAATACAAATGGTTCCCTTATTTAATATAATAGATTGTTTACTTGTCTACTATATGATAGGCCATCTTGGACTACAATATTCTTCATACACATTATTCATACACAAGACTGCAAAATTTGAAAAAAATAAAATATTTGCATTTCAAGTGTATTTTTTTCTTGTCAAAAACTATGCATAGAAACCTGTTTTTACTATTTAGGAATGGTGGATTATTGCCGAAACAAGAACCACAAAGTATTTCTTTCTGATGTTTATAAAACTGGGAAAAAAAAATCATGTTTGATTTTTGATTCCCTTTCTTGAAATTGAATTTGTGTTAATTTATTTTTTTTTACATGTTAGAATGAGTAAAAAAAAACTATGAGCTGGTTTAGCCTTTAACATGCTTGCTGCTTTAAAAATACGGGCATACTCGCATGTATTCCCGCAGCTGCGCTGGCTCGCAGGCTCTTACATTTAGCCCTATAATGGTATTGACCTCCGCGTTAGGATGAGAAAAGTCTCAGCAGTGAAGCAGTTAAATGACTGCATACTCACCTGTGTCGGTGATAATTCCTATTCAATAATGACTAGCTGCGCTCCTGAAGGGTTTGATGCTTTGATTCCTGGTTTTGACTTCAATTGATCCTCTGACTTTGATCCTGCCCTGTTTTTCCTGACCTCTGAATGTTTCTGACTACTCTTCTGCCTTGATATTAAATAGGTTTTGTTTATTATCGCCATTATTTCTTTATCTTTATTACTTTGTTTGCCACTTCTTGTCAGAGGTTGGTTACTGCACCAGTAGTATTGGTATTATTTTTAGTGCACGTGTGTGGGGCTGTAGATTTTTTTGCTAAAAGGTCTTATTTCTTTGTTAAGCTGGGTACACATAACGATATGTACCCAGCCGAATAGTCGTGCGACAGGAGCCGGCGGGAGTCCCAGTATCGGCAAGTGCACACACTTGTCGATGTCGGGAGCGACATTGTGACGGCGGGGGCCATGCTGCATTCAATAGCAGCGCGCAACGTTAGCGACATTGAATGTACACATATCATCTAGTGTGTACCGGCCTTTACTCTGTTTGCATTATTAATATTGAGCTTTACTTAATTTTGTATTGTTTATTTGTTAGACTAGATTTGTGTCCTTTTTTATTCTTTAGAATTGTGCTAATCATTGATAATCCACTACTACCCAAGCTGAAGTCCTGGTAGCATCTATGTGCCAGTAATCATATCTGGCTTTAAGGGAAAGGCGGCTCTTATAGGTTAAACTTGTTTGTGGTTTTAAAGGCGCAAATCAAAGTACATTTAACCACAAGGTCCATATCATTATAGAGATTTTCTGTGTCACTAATAATGTTATCATATATACATTAGTGGTCAATTGATATTGCTAGAAGAGCTGACAACTTGAGAACAATATATTGAGTATCTCTATGGGACTAAAGTGGCCAAGTCAGAAGACTTGAGAGACGAGTCAGCCGCCAAGATAAACTCCAGGGAGGGTAGAGGGGATATAATAAATCAACTACAATTTCAGATAGAGTTCTACAGCTTTGAAACCTAGGCAACGCAGCCACACACTAGGAGATAGTAGGTCCTCTTCCAGTTCGGAGAGTGCTCTCGTTTCCTCATGAGTGCTTTGCTTGGAAGAATCCAGTGAAGTTGACAAGTACCAGCAGCACCTTGCCTTGTTTTGGTGATCTGCTGGTGATGATCTGTCGAGTAGTTTCAGCTTCACTACACCTCCAACTAAATAATCATGATGTCATTTCTAGCATTATATGTACGTGTCCCATTTTAATTATTTAGATCATGAGCTCCACAATGTTACCAATAGGTATTAAGATAATAAGAATAAAAAAGGGGGAGGGGGTGAACCCTGGGCCCTGTACTGAGTCCAACAGTCGTAAAGAGATATATAGACAAATAGTATTGGGAGCAGAAATCAGAGTTTCTACATTGCTGCTAGTCTATACGGGGCAGTCACCCGTCAAGGTAAGTAGAACAATGGAGGAGGAAGAACGCACAGTGTAGTGAGCTGATGAATCTGGTGGCAATAACCCAAACAATGTTGAACAATTCTATATTATTATTATTATCATTTATTTATATGGCGCCACAAGTGTTCCGCAGCGCCTCACAAAGTACAAAAACAAATTGTATACAAGTGACTTACAGAACAATACAATACAGGACATGGATAATATATATTGGTACATTAGCGACCATATCACCCAGATAAGCAACAGAGCATAAGCAATCAAGTGTTAGGTGCCCTAGTGGTGAGTAAGAAGTAAATGACACTATAGTAAGGAGAAGCACAAGAGGGTAGATGGCCTTGCTCGTGAGAGCTTACATTCTAATATATAATTCTATATATTGACTACAGAAGATTCTATAGTAAAAATGTTAACAATTATTTATTGCTACATCATTAAAAAAACCTGTATGAGTTCCACATAAAGAATATACACAGATTACCTATAAGATGTGGTCCTGTGTATAAAAATAAAATAAAAAATACTGTAGGTATGTATAAAAAAAAAACATACTGTAGGTATAAAATAGTTCAAATATTATTAATAAATTAAGTTTAAAGTTTATGTTCACACATTCCAGATACAGCATATTCAGCTTGTTTTTTTGTTGCTCTTACTTGCTTGACTAGTCAGTGCCACTGCCCCTTGGAGATATTGTTGTTTGTCCACTCTTGTTTGTCTCCAGTCTTAATCTGTCTTGTTTATCGTGACGTTCCTTAAGCTGGGTACACACTGATAGATATACCTTTCGTTTCTATTGAATGGGCAATATATCTATAGTGCATCGGGTGTGTACAGCGGACGTTGCACAGTGTGTGTACAGATGTGCACAGTGTGATGTGTACAGACGACGTTGCACAGTGTCATCTAGAAGGTGAAAAATTGTCAGCGTAGGTGGAAAATGTTAGTGCCATATGTCCATTTACAGAGGAACAGTGATACTTGCAATGTCCCACTTATGTCCTCTGTTATCCCCACGAGTCATGTCTCTCAGATCAATGTAATTAGGCGATGTTTTTTAATGTTATAAACATTTATTTATTTAGTACCAGCTTATATGCTCAGTTTTATAGGTGAGGACAAACACAGGAACACAATAAGATTGGGTATCGACAGAGAGAGTTAAAGAAGTAAAGCACTGGTGTATCTATAATGGGGGTAGGTTGTGCTGTGCACACAGCTCGTGATTCAAGGTGGACTTCACTGCTCACCCTGCACTTACTGACTTTACTACCTTTCCGCCGCTGCTGCAGAAATCACCGGGAAAATGGCACTGGAGCCATTTTCCCAGAGATATGCGCATGTTCAGTAGAGAAAACACCAGGAAGTAGCGCCATAGACTTAGCGCATGTGCGAGAGAAGGGGCTGCCAAGGAGACTGCACATGGGCTACCTCCTATAATAAAACACCTACTGGTAAGATTGCCCTGCTTGCAATCATTAAAATCAATAAGAGAATAAAAGTTTGATAATTGTTAAGGGGTATTTTACAAAATGGTCAATTTTGTGTGTTATGTACATTTTTTGTCGACTTTGAAAATCTGAGTTTTACTAAAGTCAAAACTGACTGAAAAATCGACCAAAAACCTAACTTTCAACCAAATTTGAACATCGGACCAACATTGATACTTTTACATAGACAACTATAGAATCCCCAGATTTACTAACGGTCGGTTTTAAAATCAAACAAAAATCGACCACAAAACCGACCGACAAACTCCATATCCATAACATTCTTGGACCTTTCAGCCAGGCTGGTACAGGAAAATAGGGGGTAAAATCAAAATGGGGTTCTCCCTATTTTCCTATAACCAGCACTGGACTGAACCAGCTAAGCTGGTAATGACATAGCTGGGGGACCCACAGCGTTGGGGCCCCCTGCCATCACATTAATTGGCCCCAGACTGGTCAGCCTAAGGCTGAAAATCATTGGATAGTTGGCACCCCAACCGAGGTTCTACCAATGGCTACTCCTCGCATCCTGAAGGCAGTGGACGCAGGATGAATGTGTAGAAGCTTGGTTTAATATTGTTCATTACGTTGGAACGTAGGTCCCAGCAAGCCTGCCCCAGCATGCCGGCACTTGGAGAACCACATGTATCAGCTCTGCGGGCCGTTAAGGGCCTGCTGGCACCTATAGTCCCAATGTAAAGAAAGTATTACAAAAACTACAGGACACACACCAAATTGTTTTAACTCTTTATTAAACACTGATCTGCAGCTCCCCAACACAATTCCCCCGCCGCTGCCATGATTGGAGCCCATCTCCGATCGGGCAGCGCAGCGGTTAGCCTGTCAGGTGACAGCCTGGTCAGAATGACGGCTAACATACAGCCCTCCCCACTCATTCCCACCCAAGCACGCTCCCTCAAGTGAGGACATTATCAATTTACTGTACATTCGTAAATCTCACTTTAAATCCTAAACTCTTTAAACAACAATACAAATAAAAAGAGAAATAACTACTAGTCTCTGAGTTATTTACTTTATTATAGATTTAAGTAATTTTTACAGATTACCTAATTTCTTGAACAGTCAGACTAATTTACATCACTTGGCTAAGGTCATTTGTTCCACATTGATCTACTACAGGTGCAGGTCTATGCTGTATGGTAATACATACAAATATTCAAGTTTAATCAAGGAGAGAGAAACAAGGGGTTCTCTCTATAGAACTTTGCTGCCCCCATTACATTTAGTAACACCGAAGTGAGCACCAGGTAAATACCCTTTGGGTTTATATATATATCTGTATATACACTATATGGACACGACCATTACGCCAACAGGGACTGTAATGACATTGTATTCAAATACATATACTTTAATATGGAGTTGGTCCCCCTTTTGCAGCTATAACAGCTACCACTCTTCTTGGAAGGCTTTCCACAAGATTTTGGAGTGTTTCTGTGGGAATTTGTGCACATTCAGGACCTCATTCAGAGTCGGTCGAAGCGGCCGCACGGTCGTACGCCACCGATGTTCGCTATACTGCGCATGCGTAAAGTTCGCAATGCGCGTGCGCAAAATAGCCGCTACGATCAGAAATTTCTCTCTCCTTGAACATAGCCAGGTCGGTAGTTGAGTGACATATTGAGGCGTTTGTGGGTGGTAACAGGGGAAGGTGCTTGAAAACGGGGGAGTGGAGATCCGAATGCAGGCGTGCCTAATTATGCGAACGGCGTTTTATGGGAGTGCATACGGTTTATGGGAGTGCATAATTAGCAAAGTAGCGTCATGGCACATGTGACATGTGAGGTTTTTACACTGACATGATCGTAGAGCTTAAGAGAGGGTATGGTCAACCTTAAGCTCTACGACCAGTTCCGATGGTCTCGATTAATCCTTTTATGCCCGGAGATGACGTGTAATGCGTACGAGAAGGGGGCGTATTTTTTTGTCTTCCGGCCGCTTCCTCCCCTTGGTCGGCCAGCTACCGATCCGAACTTAGGGACGCAACTTGCGAGGGAATCATTTGCATAACCGGCCCCTTTTCCCGTACGACCGAGCGGCCGCTTCGACCGACTCTGAATGAGGTCCGCATTCTGTAGAGCATTTATGAGGTCAGGCACTGATGTTGGACGAGAAAGCCTGGCTCGCAATCACAATCTCCATTCCAGTTCATCCCAAAGGTGCTCGATGGGGTTGAGGTCAGGGCTCTGTGTGGGCCAGTCAAGTTCTTCCACACCGAACTCATCAAACCATGTCTTTATGGTCCTTGCTTTGTGCAATGGGGCACAGTCATGTTGGAATAGAAAAGGGCCTTCCCCAAACTGTTGCCACAAAGTTGGAATAATAGAATTGTCCAAAATGTCTTGGTATGCTGAAGCATTGATTGCCCTTCACAGGAGATAAGGGGCCTAGCTCGAACCCTGAAAAACAGCCCCATACCATTATCCCTCATCTACCAAACTGCACAGTTGGCACAATGCAGTCAGGCAGGTAACGTTCTCCCAGCATCCGCCAAACCCAGACTAGCCCATCTGACTGCCAAGCAGAGAAGCGTGATTCATCACTCCACAGAACACGTTTCCACTGCTCCACCGTCCAGTGTCCGTGTGCTCTACACCACTCCATCCGACACTTGGCATTGGACTTGATGTGAGGCTTGCATGCAGCTGCTCGGCCATGGAAACCCATTCCATTAAGTTACTGCCGCACAGTTTCTGTGCTTACATTAATGCCAGGGGAAGTTTGGAACTCGTCAGCTATGGAATCAGCAAAGCGTTGGCGTCTTTTACGCACCATGCACCTTAGCAGTCGTTGATCCCGCTCTGTGATTTTACGTGGTCTTCTGCCAAGTGGCAGGGTTGCTGTTGTTCCTAAACACTTCCACTTTCTAATAATATCACTTACAGTTGACCGTGGAATTTCCAGCATGGATGAAATTTCACGAACCGTCTTATTGCTATTGTGCCATCCTATCACAGTACCACCCTTGAAGTCACTGAGCTCTTCAGAATGACCCATTTTGTATCACAAATGTTTGCAAATGGAGACTGCATGGCTAGATGCTTGATGTTATACACCTGTGGCAACGGGTCTGATTAACACACCTCAATTCAATAATTAATAGGTGTGGTCATATACTTTTGTCCATATAGTGTATGTGTGTTTTTTATATATATATATATATATATATATATATATACATACACATACTAGGGGGCACCAGCCACAATGTGGCCTAGGGCACTGAATTGGCTAGGACCGCCTCTGTTGTGGCAGAGAACCTGGGAGGGTTTTGTGACAGCCATTCAGCAACACGAGTCAACACAGATGGTGAGAGATCCGGAGATGATAGGTAAATTCATGATCTGTTTAGAGGTGATCCTGTAATCGAAATGAGCTCATTAGATAGAGAAGAGTTGAATTCTTAGCATCATGTTTTGTTGTACTCCAAATAAAAGAGGAAGCGGAGACGGAGTTGATCCAGAGAAACACATACTGAAACAGTGGTTTGTAGGATGAGAAGCATGGTAGGACAATGTCCTGAGAAGAGCGTGGTCAAAAGTATTTAATGTAGTTGCAAGGTCCAGGAACATTAGAAAGCGATGTCATTTCGAATTTAGCATTGACCTCCTTAGTCTGGGGTGTCTGAAGAGAAGTGTGAGAAAGAATTTGCATGTGAAAGCATGTCTCTCAAAGTTTGGAGCGATAGTAATCTGATAGAGTTTGGGACAGAATTATTTTTATTCTGCTGAACAGGAATAATTTTCATATGCTTGAATAATGTTGGAAAGAAACTAGTGGGGGGAGAGAGAGGTTGCAGATGTTAGTTAAGGCTGAGATGAGCACAAAAGAAAGCAATCGACTTATATGTGTTTGGATATGATCAAGTTGACAGGTAATAGAGTGGAATGAGAAGAAAGAGTAGATACGTTTCCTCCATTTGTGGGTTCAAACAGAGCATGCCTTCAATAGGGCACATTTAGATCTTTGAAAGTGATTAAAGTACGGGTAATGATTGAAGTCTCTGGATTTCTCTTGTGTTCTGAATCAGAATGATGTGAAGGGGGGGTGGATATTAGACATGCTTGGATTTAGTTATATCACCAGCTAATAGGAGTCAGAAAGATAGAGAAAAAAAAATGTTTGTAACATGTGGATTTTACTTTCTGGTTACAATTTGAGGATAGTACAATTATTATGTAATGAAGAGGAAAAAAGTGCACAAATTCCCAATTTAGGGATAATAGAGTTGTGAGGGAACAATATGTTTAAAGGGGTATGAGGCAATGGGTGGAAAAGATTTCATTTTATTAATATTACCATGGATCGCTAGCAAGGAAAACAGGTTGGTAAACAGTGTAAGCTTTGATAGAGTTAGAGAATATTTTTTCTTTTCTCACCTGCAGGTAATTGACTACTGGTCTCAGCATACTCTTGCTGCATTGTATTTGTATGTCCCTGCCTCAGCTGTATTCGGTAAATGACTACTGCTCTGAACAATTAACTTAGAAGTAATGTTAAATTAAGTAGTTTATCACTGCATAGTATCTGTAGCTGATGGTTTTGAATATAGTTTTTTATGTTTTTGTTTTCTTTGTTAGCTTCTAGATATATAGACCCAGATGCTAGCTTAATGGTATGTGCTATTTGTTTGTTTAAGGTAATTTATTGCTGGCAATATTAGTGGGAATGTTTTGGGGGTAGTTAGTAATCAGTGGCTTCACATGCAAGGTCTTCTATGTAAGGTTCATTAGAAGGCTGGATAGCCTTGGCTGGTGTGCCCTATCTCATAAGTGCCCGATTTAAAAGTGCCAAATACAATTTAAATCGATTACTGGCATTATATCAGCGTTAAACAGAAGTGAAACAGAAGGAAACCCACCTATCTACAAACAAACAACCCAAAAATAAATTGGACAAAGTGGGATGAACAATTGTGAGTTCACATTTTCCATACTACAAGATCCTGTGGACTACATAACCTGGACTTTCATCACTGAACTCCCTGTCTGGTGGCTGCATAAACCTGGTGCCTCCCTTGCTACTATTTGTGCTGGCTCTGTGCTTTTCATAAAATCCTGATGCATACTTATCTGTGTTAATGTCAGTTTACCTCTATAATAATGTACTTTTACCTTAGCTCTTTTTTTTAAGTCTTATATCATCTAGCTCCAACCACTGTCTATTTTATTATTTAATTTCTGCTGCCACCAAATCTCAACTTTTATTATACTCAATAATAAACTTTTGTTTTGCAGACACACTTTTCCCAAACTGTACTCTTACTTGCATTTCTGGAAATCTGCACTCTCTTACATTCTTTCTTCATTCCTACTTTCAACTTTTTCTTCCCCTATTTACATCCTCCTTACCATTACCATGTTTTCTTCAACTCCCACCTTCAATCAGTGTCTACCTAATCTTTTGTTCTGACTCTTGCTTCCACCTTTATCCTTTCCCCCTTGTCTCCTCCACTTCCTCTTCCCCTTATTTCCTCTCCTCTGTTTACCTTCCTCCCCATCTTCTCCCATTACTCCACTTTCATTCTCTTATACTCCACCGGGGTCCTACGACCTCACTGCTAATCCCTCCTCCCACCCCCCTCTCCATGTCACTTCACCCCACATCCATCCACATATCATTAAGCTCCCTTCCTGCCCACCTTCTACTGGCTCCCCTTCTAGCACTGAAGACCGCACCATCGCTACACTCTATTCATCTCGGTCCCCCAAATTAATCTCACCTCCACGCTACAGCAACCCTGATAATCTCATTCAAATCTCTCCAACAAACTTTGTCCCTCTATCCTGTGCCCTCTGGAATGCCAGGTTAGTCTGTAATAAACTGGTCTCAACTCATGACCTTTTCATCTCCAACTCCCTGAATCTCCTAGCCATTACTGAAACCTGATTTTAACCTCTGACACCACTTCTCCTGCAGCTCTCTCCTCTGGGGGCCTCACCTTTTCCCATACCTCACGATCTGAGGGTCGCCATGGTGGTGGTGTTGGGGTCCTTCTATCCCCTGGTTACTCATACCAACCCATTCCCTCTGAACCCATCCCTTACATTCTCTACATTTGAAGTCCATGATATACCCCTCTTCCACCCAGTACACCTCCGAGTTGCTGTCATTTACCGTCCACCTGGCCCTCCCTACAAGTTCCTTGACAACTTTGCTTCCTGGCTCCCTCACTTTCTCTCCTCAGACCTTCCCTCCATTATCCTAGGTGATTTCAATATTCCTACTGATATCCCCACAGAATCCTCTGCTTCCAAACTCCTCACCCTCACATCTTCACTTGGTCTCTCCCAATGGACCTCCTCACCCTCCCATGTGAGTGGCCATATGCTTGATCTGGTCTTCACTCACCGATGTGATATTTCTGATCACTCCAATTCCTCTTTCCCACTTTCTGACCATCACCTTCTCTCTTTTAACCTGTCCCTCTCTCCTTCCCCTCCTCTACCTCCAAAAGCCACCATCACCATCCTTTTCTTCCCTGCTTGACTCACTTCTCTCCCCTATCCTCTCTCTCTCCTGCCCTGATCAAGCCACTTCCCTATACAACGCCTCCCTTACTTCTGCTCTGGACTCTGTTGCTCCGGCAATCACTACTCACACTCGCAGATCTACTCCCCAACCCTGGCATTCCAAATGCACCAGATACCTACAAAAGTGTTCACGTACCGCCGAGCGACAGTGGAGAAGATCGCGCTCTAAGGCAGATTTTCTCCATTTCAAATTTATGCTCTCATCCTATAGTGCTGCTCTCTCCCTCTCTAAACAGTCATATTTCAAGATCCTCATCTTCTCTCAGTCCTCTAATCTCCAGCGTCTCTTCACCACTTTCATCTCCCTCCTTCGCCCGCCCCCTCCTCGTCTCCCCTCCTTGCTCTCTGCCTTTGACTTTGCTACCTAATTTACATCTAAAATTGATTCCATACGTCAGGACATCATATCCAACCAGTCCCCCAGCTCTTTACCTCCTCCTTTCCCAGATCACCTCTCCCCATCAACTTTACCAACTCTAACATCCTTCTCCCCTATATCTGGAGAGGAAGTCATGGCCCTCATCCGGTCCTCCCCCCCTTCCACCTCCCCTCTTGATCCGATCCCCTCTCACCTCCTCCGCTTCCTCTCTCTTTCTGCCTGCTCCCATCTTGCCCACCTCATTAACCTCTCCCTCTCATCAAGCACTGTTCCTTCTGCATTCAAGCATGCCCTTGTCTCCCCCATTCTTAAAAAAACTACCCTTGATCCTAACCTTCTTTCTAACTAACGACCCATCTCTCTTCTCCCTTTTGCCTCCAAACTCCTTCAGCGGATTGTCTACAAACGCCTTACCGCTTATCTTTCCTCCCACTCCCTCCTTGACCCTTTTCAGTCCAGCTTCCGTTCCCTCCACTCCACTGAAACTGCCCTCACGAAAGTCAGCAACGACCTCCTTGCTGCTAAATCCAAAGGCCACTACTCTCTTTTCATTCTCCTTGATCTCTCTGCTGCTTTTGACACTGTGGACCACCCTCTCCTGCTGCATATCTTTCACTCCCTTGGTGTACGTGACACTGCCCTCTCCTGGCTGTCATCCTACCTCTCTGTCCGATCTTTCTCAGTTTCCTCTCATGACTCCTCTTCCCCCCCACAGCCTCTTACAGTAGGTGTTCCCCAAGGTTCTGCTCTTGGACCTCTCCTATTCTCCCTCTATACTTCCTCTCTAGGTGAAATAATCAGCTCTTTTGACCTCCATTATCATCTCTATGCTGATGATACTCAAATCTACCTTTCTGCCCCGGATCTCTCCGCCTCTCTTCTGTCTCATATCTCCAACTGTCTCTCTGCTATATCTTCCTGGATGTCCCAGCGATTTCTTAAACTTAATATGTCTAAGACAGAGCTGATCTTCCCACCCTCCCACATAAATAACCTCACTTCCCACTATTTCTTTATCAATTGATGGAATAACTATCTCATCTAGTCCCAAGGTGCGCTGTCTTGGAGTTATCCTGGACTCATCCCTCTCCTTCAAACCACATATCCTGAACCTTTCACAGTTCTGTCATTTCCATCTCAAAAATATTTCTAAGATCAGACCCTATCTCACCCAGGATGCTACTAAAACCCTCATACACTCACTGGTCATCTCCAGATTGGACTACTGTAACCTCCTCCTATCTGGCCTCCCCAAATCCCATCTCTCTCCTCTCCAGTCTATCCTTAATGCTGCTGCACGGCTTATCTTCCTCTCCAAATGCTCTACATCTGCCTCCCCTCTCCTACAAGCCCTCCACTGGCTCCCCTTCCCTTTTAGAACCCAATTTAAGGTTCTCACGCTCACTTACAAAGCCCTCACCCAATCTTCTCCCATATACATCTCTGATCTCATCTCCCTTCACTCTCCTCTCCGCTTTCTTTGTTCAACAAATGCAGGTCGCCTTTCATGCCAGCTGATTACTTCCTCCCACTCCCGCCTCCAAGATTTTGCCTGGACTGCTCCCCACCTCTGGAACTCTCTCCCACTCCCCATCAGACTCTCCACCTTTTTGCAATCCTTCAAACGGGCTCTTAAGACCCACTACTTCATCAAAGCCTTTCAGCTATTATTCTAACTCCCTGCTACATTCTCCTTCCTCCCCATCTACCCCATCTGTGTAACCCATTTGTCTTCCCCTCCCTTTTAGAATGTAAGCTCTTACAAGCAGGGCCCTCTACCCTCTTGTGCTTCTCCCTACTTAAGTTTCATCTACTTCTTACTCACCACTAGGGCACCTAACACTTGGTTGCTTATGCTCTGTTGCTTATCTGGGTGTTATGGTCGCTAATGTAGCAATATATATTATCCATGTCCTGGTCCCGTAGTGTAATGTTCTGTAAGTCACTTGTCTACAACTTGTTTATGTACTTTGTAAGGCGCTGCGGAAAATTTGTGGAGCCATATAAATAAATGATAATAATAATATGTGGCAAGGGACGCTAAGGAAAATAAACAAAGTAAATAGATATAGACTTTACTGGTTATATTGTATAGCAACGTTATTTTTCAACCTCTGTGCCGCAGCACACTAGTGTGTCACGAGCGGTTCTCAGGTGTGCCGCCGGATATCTGCCCTGCCTGCCAAATTGCTTCCTCATCGCCAACTTATCTTAAAACTTCGGACCCGTGCAGCGCTGGGCTCTTCCGGGTTGCTCAGCCGCGGCCTTGGCCATGACTTGTGTCCTGTCGTATGGAGACACAGCGGCGTGATGACATAGGTCATATACGCCAGGTTGCTCTCCCTCCCTCCTGCACAGTGCTCTTTGCTCTGAAGTGAGCAATTAAACAGGCAGGCTCTTTCCACTCCAGTACTGCAGCAACTCCAGCCGCTGAGAGCCAGGGACAACTGTAATCTTTTTTCTCTTCTATTCAAATGTAGGGGCCAATGTGTTTTATTTTGTTCTGTGGGGGCCATTATGATCGTGGTTCTTCTTTGGGGGCCACTGTTTTTGTGTCTTTTTTTTCTGTGGGGGCCATTGTTGTTGTATGTGGGTGCCACTGTTGTATTTTTTTTTTGTGGGGGCCATTATGATAGTTTTTTTTCTGTAAGGGCCATTGTGTTTGTGTTTCTTCTGCGGGGGCCACTGTTATGTTATTTCAGTGGGGGTCATTGTGACTAATTTGAACAGAAATAATAACAAATATCAACATATATTAAAAATATGTTGATATTTGTTAGAATATATAATATTAATATTTGAAAAATGATTAATGGTGTGCCTTGGCAGTTTTAAAATTTTGTTTAGTTTGCTGCGAGTTGAAAAAGATTGAAAATGTGCTGATGTAAAGGGTCGCAAGATGAGAAATGCAGATTTGGGATATAATTGCATGGGTGTAACTACCATAGGTGCAAAAGGTGCAGCTGCTATGGGGCCTAGGGCTGAGGGGGGCTCATGTTCCTTGTCACAGTTACATATGTTATATACATTTTTCACCATTGGGTGGTACACATAGGGGCCCTTACAAACTTTTTGCTATGGAGCCTTCAAATACCTAGGTACGCCCTTGTATAATTGATAACGTTCTTTGCTTGTAGATCTCACATGTTCATGGGTTGTTTAACTGTAGTTTTTCTATGCTTTGGAAGTCATTGGTCATGGCTTAGAAAGGTCATCAGCATCACATATATCAAAAGCAATTGCATTGCCCCTGGCTTTAAGATATAGTGATGCTCATTCAGAAAAAACAGGCCACATATGCAATTTGGTCAGTTGCTCGAAGGTATACAGGTGGTGCCATATATGGCTGATAAAATCTTATTAGCGCAGAGTCAGAAAGTTGGCATCAGTGACAAGACTTCAACATATTGTAGATGATGATAATTGCACACAGATTGTGAATACATACATTAGAGCTTGTACTTGGATGTGTTTCAAGTTGAGATAAGAGATGTACACCAAAGAACTATGTATGTATTTAAGCTGTTATGGGATGACGACAGAGGAGGGGTTCAGGGGGCAGCTTTGCATAGGTGGTTCAACGGTGCTTAGAGAGGAAGGAAAGAATCATACTGGGAAGGAGAGTAATGCAGGAGCAATCACATGGGGAAGGAAAGTGAATGGCAGAGGCAGGTAATCCTTGTTCTTTATCATAGGCACCATCAGATAAATTACAGTTCAGTATGAGGTATGAGTTGTGATTGGGGTTAAGGTAAGGGTTGGGAAAATAAATCTATGGAAGTCTGAGAATAGAGGAGAAAAGGATAATTTAGAGAAAGAAGGAGACGTATGGCCTCTATACTCTCAGACAGCTGTAATGTAGAAGCCTCAGTGACTAACGAAGGCCGTAGATGAGGGATGAGCGCTCAAGGCTTCTGGCAGCATTCTGTGGTCACTGCTAGGCCAAGAATCCAAGAAGCTTATAAAAGCAATGTATTTTTGATTTACTGTAGCAGTGATCAAATCATTGAGCATTTCAGTGCAGTCTCTGTGAAATGTTGGTTGGAACTCCTGACTGAAGAAAATCCAATAGTTTATGTGTGCATCCTCTTAAAGTTTGTAGCACAGGAGAACATAGAGATTGCCACCAGGGGAGACCTTACTGTGAGAATATGGCCCCTGGGAGGATACTTGGCACAGGATTAGCCCTGCATGGCTTCTTCTTGTGGGGCTACTTACTCACAACAGGATATGGTGAGATGTAGAGTAATATCTGAAAGAGTGGCTACCACTGCCTCAAATGGCTCTTTCGTCTTCGGTATAGCCTTTGAGAGGATATTGCCTCTTCCAGACATTAGGATTATATAGGGCCACTTAGCCATGATAGAAACGTGATGTCAGGCAATTTTGGTATGATGTTGGCGGAGCTCACACGGAACACATCAGCCACACAAAACTCATGTCTTCCTGTTTTTTGTGATAATGCCACTTTAAATAATCCTCCATTAATATTATATTAATAATAATAATAATAATATTAATAATAATAGCTGTAATTGTATTTAACATAAAAGTAAATTTGTTGTTATCTGTTTAGTCTTTCCATTTTTAAGTATAATTATAAAAATCAAAACCAAGAAGAAAAAAAAAATCTGCACAGTTTGCAAAGGTTCTGCTCTGTAGGGAAGAAATGTAAAATTAATATTTAGTTTAAATCTCACAAAGAGGGCAATTAAGGACAAATTATACATGTACAAATGTGATCATTGCTCAGAAATCCCTCTCTAATTACTGTCACATAGAATGCGCTCTATAGCAATATAGTAGACCTGTAGGGGCCATGATAATTTACATATTCTTATTACATTTTGGTTCATTTGCAGAGGAAAATAATAAGAACTTTTAATTTGCTATGCGCAAAACGAGTCAGTTATAATTTTAAATCTGCAGGTGTAGTGAAAATACATTTTGTGTTTTTTCAATGGACTAGTAATAACAATACAGTTCTGGTTGAATTATTTGATAGTCACTATCAAATAATTCAACCAGAACCGTATTGTGTCACATATCAAACTAATCAGTGCAGTCTCCTGCAGAGCCATCTAATTGTGACTAAGATGCATTTTCGGTCGAAAAAGATGCTCGCCACAAGCCGAGTCGCATGAAACTTGGAGCGCCGGGAAGGGCGGTTTGGTACAACTGCAGCAATAGTTTATGAGGACACATCTGCAAAGGATCTGCTGTAACGTCATGGCACCAGATATCACAGGACACCTTTAGAGGGCTCGTAGCGTCCATGCCTGGGCGGGTCGGGGCTGTTATGGGGGCACATAGAGCAGAAACAGTCTATTAGGCACGTCGTCATAATGTTTTGGCTTATCAGTATATACACATGTTTAATATACAAGCGCACACATACACATAGTGTATATGTATTAGAAACAGAATGCAGAAAAGTTTCTACAGCTTCCCCCCGGAACAATTAAAAATCAAATGACCAAATAATATAATTATATTGAAAAAGTCATCTTTCTTATGTAAAAGTGACATGCAGAGCACTGGTGCATAATATTTAACAATAAGGAAAACAAGACTTTGAAAAATAAAAACAATAGCATTTAAATAGTAGTGAATACCAAAATGTTGAAGTAATACACTTCTACAACGTTTGGTAACTCAAGCTTCTGCGTTGATTGATTTACCTCAATTTCTTATACACAACACCTCAATAAAAATAATTGCTGGGAAAAAAAAAGTTGGATAGCTCAATTGAACTGGATTTAAAGGGGCAGGTACATATCTGAGCAATGAGTTATGGTAGAGCAATATCTCTAGTTTTCCTGCATACCCTTATATGTGCCGCTGTTACATTCTGATGCTTTTCCAACAGCACATCACAGGATATTGAACTGGTTTATTAATAGCGTTGTTGGATTTAGCTGTTGATATATAGTTACTCTTTGTTTCCTTAAATGTGTTTTGCGGTTTCCTTAAATATGTTGCATATACAGTATACAGCTTTAAAAAAATAGTGTCCACTTTGGAGAAATCAGTTATTTGTATAACGTCAAATTATCCACTTACATAATTGGAAAAAGGTAGGTTAGGCTGGGTACACACTGGAGCAACGAGCATTCGTTTCGACATCGGAACAAATGGTTTGAACAGTGATTGTGCGTCCACACTGGACGACTTAGTGAACGATGGAACAGTCACCGTTACGTCATTCATTAACAATGCACTGGCCACTAGTAATATTGCTAGGTTTAATGTGCAGCACATAAAAACATGGCGACCATCACTAACAACCGAGGGAGCACGCAATCGCCAGTACACACTGAGCGATGTAGGCAATATGTCGTTATGAAACGGCATATCAGACCGACATCGCTTCACTGTGCCCAGCTATAGTCAACGTATACAGTTCTTTTAAGGCAGTATGGTGCCCGCTAATCCACCTCAAATAGTAATTTAAATTTTTTATTTATATTAACATAGCTGCTATCAGAAAAGATACCCCTTGTCAGTTGAAGGGAAGCAATCGGGAAGCCGACTGCCTAAATTCCGGCAGCCGGCTTCCCGACTGTCTTATCCCGGCATGGGTGAAATGCCGGGCGTCTAGATGTAGACGCCCGCATTTCCCCGCCGCCGGGAGACCGGCGCCTGGCATTACGATCGTAGTGATGCCGGGTGCCGCGAGCGGACAGCCACGGGGGGGGGGGGGTTAGGTTTAGGGCTCCCGTGGGGGACTTAGGGTTAGGCACCCCTCCGGGAGGGTTAGGGTTAGGCTAGGGGGAGGGAGGGTTAGGGTTAGGCACCCCCGGGGGGAACTTAGGGTTAGGCACCCCCCCGGGGGACTTAGGTTTAGGCAGCGGGGAAGGAGGTGGTTAGGGTTAGGCACTTAGAGGGGGGATTAGGGTTAGGCACTTGGGGGGGAAGTTAGGGTTAGGCACCCCTAAGGAGGGTTAGGTTAGGTTAGTACATACTTACCTATCCACGATCGGGATTTCCAGCGTTGTCGGGCTTCCGCTGCTTCGCACTCTGCTCCTGTTGGGCTGCCGCTGACGGGAATCGCATGGCCGGCGGTATATCATACCCATTCCCAGTTGAAAGCTTCTACCAATGTTTTCTTCATGTCTCAAAGACAAAATGTCAGCAAAGTTTAGTCAAACCGCAGCCACTTCAGGCCTAACCTGTTGTGGTCATCGTTTATGCTGCCCACTGTCTTATCACTGGAACTGGAGGGGGAATATTAACATGCTTCCATATATAGGATATAGTCAATATAAAATGTGTGATAGCCACACATGTACACTATGGTTACTAAGTTTGGTCAGTACACATTTTATACTGATTATACTCTGACAAGAAGTATGTAAATCCTGAAACGGTCCGAGTAAGATGACAAACTATTTTTTCTAAAATGAAATGTATTAAAAAAGTGACACTACTGGCCTTTCATATGGCAGACTTTTGATGATTTTGTGCTGTTCAAATTGTCCTGGTCTTCACAAGAAATCTGAATTGCAATATCTAAAAAAGAGAGACATGTAGCCTTGTATAAAAATGATAATGTTCATAAGAGCTGATATAAAAGCTTCTGCTAAAGTCCTAGTCTCAGGATTTAATTGAATGTTACCTACTTTGCTCAAAGACACAAAGTTATGTTTTAAAAAGGTAGATACCAAACAGGTATTAGACTGGGATGACTAAAAATTATTTTTTGCGTCCCTTTTGGGCCATACATTCCTTTCTCTCAGCCATAATTGTAGACGAGCATACCTCCCAACATTCTTAAATGACAACTTGGCACTCTGTGCACGTCCAAAAAAGGGTCGTGGGCTCATGGCACATCCCCTGTTTTTGTCACACTGTGGGCGTGCCCACGCTCCCTGAATGGCTGGGCTGCCTCCAGGCTCTCCTCCCTGCACTGTTTAGGTGCCATGCGAATGTGCACAACATCTGTTCAGTGTTCGCTGATCAAATGCTCCCTCAACCTTCCCCCGCCCGCGGGACACTGCGGCCTGCAGGTAGGACAGCAGGACAGTGTCCGAAAATCGGGACAGTTGGGAGGTATAGTCTATTTCAACCTATCTACTTCTGTCAAATTGGGGTCATGTTGCTCTGCACTGTTCTTTTCTTCAACATATGTGGGGGCGTCCCTTTTCACTCCTTTTTTTTCTATGGGGGAGATTTATCAAACCTCAGAGAGAGATAAAATACCAACCAATCAGCTTCTAACTGTCATTTTTCAAACAGAGCCTGTGAAATGACAGAAGCTAATTACATCCATATGAGAACCAAATCCTCACGCCTCTCCAACTTTATGAATGGGCAGTAGAGAATATATCTAAATTTAATTTGTTGTTCACAACACAAGAAGACTATATTGAGTCTGAAACATTTTTGAATGATCGTTTCAGCCAGTCAGTAACTATTCAGGGAACACAACGGTATCATGCTTTTATACCTGTTGATTCAAGTACATCAAAAATATCTGTGAAAACCTTTTCTAAGGCTACAACATCATCTACAGTATTCAATACAAATTCTCTAGACAAACTCCAGTTGACACAAATGTCTATATATCCGTTGTATAACTAGGGCCGGATTAAGGTCTGTGGGGGCCCCTGGGCAACAAACCTGTGGGGGCCCCTATGAAACTGCAATATATATATATATATATATATATATAGTCCAAACTCCAAATTGTGTATGTGTGTGTATATATATATATTAGGGGTGAGCGGGTTCGGTTTTACTCGGTTCTTATCGCCACTTTACCGCAAATTTGGCTCGATTTTATTCGCTATCCAAAACACATGTTCAGCGACAGCCAATAAAAAGATCCGGGTAAAACCGAACCCGCTCACCCCTAATATATATATATATATATATTTCCTCAAATTAGGGGTGCTCTCACCAGACTTTTTAATAAAAAGGCTTTTTATTCCATAGTATCAAAGTTTAATAACACAAAGTTTTCGGATCTTTCTGGACCTTTGTCACGGTACAAATGAGCTTATACTACAACTGGCAATAAATACCCACAGCCCCTCCCACATACAAACATAAACACAGACATGGATACAGGTATAAACTCTGAATCAGCGGTGTGACCTATCTACAGGATAGATCTCTATGTGTGGAGAGTATACACATGAAGATTATGTATTTGATATGTATCAATTGTTGCATATATTATTACAATCATCATAGTGTCTGATGGTATATAGATATTTAGTGAGATCCATAAGATCCACTATATTTTCACCATATAATTTTTGGTTTTCTATGTGGATATGGTATTTCTTTTATATATCACGAGACTTTGACTGTCAGAGCCGAGGCTGCAGCATAGAGAAGATTCTCAGTGGCTCTGACTAGTGAAGCTCCTCGGCGGCCGCTGTTTAGGGAACAGCTGAGCCGCCGAAGAGGACAAAAGCTGAGACCGCTAAATGCTTTTCTCCGATTTAATGTTTGTAGCAGTGGCAAGTCTGGGGACAGTGAGGGGGCCCCCACAATGTGTGGGGACCCTGGGACAACCGCCCCTAATGCCCCGCCTATAATCCAGCCCTGAGTATGACAAGAAATGGTGGCTTGCTTATGTGATGGACAAGAATGAAGATGAAGACGAATTAAAAGTGACTTTCTTTCATCCAGCTGGATCTTCACCATCATTCTTCTATCCAAGGAAGCCTGATGCACTATGGATACCTCTAATAGATGTCTTATGCAAAGTCAATGACACTTTAAGGACCACTGAGGCATTGTCAAACTATCTTCAGCTAACATTGTTGACTGACTAATACAATGTCAAGTATTACTATTCAACTTGATTTATATAATCAAACTAATGAAGCCATCAAATCTATTATTACCTATTATTACTGTACTTGTAATACACCCGGCTTTTTTGAATAAACTACCTTGCTTTAAAATTATTTTTAACTATGAACCCACTTTTACATTTTGACAAACATTTAATATTAGTATAGACTATTTCCAGAACTTTTTTGAGATAATCCTGATCAAAAATTTCAGTTTGAATTTGGAAAAAGGTTTTTCCTCACAAAGCCTATTGTGTTGTGTATCATAGGAAAGGACATCAAAAATACAGTTAAATGACACAGTCTCTGCTCTTTATTATGCTGGTATTGCGTTTTTGACAGATTTTTGAAAACTTTACATAGCCAACGGAAACGGCATGAAATATTTAAATAACATTTTGAATTTTTCTTAGACTAAATATATACTCTCCATATACCAAATCTTATTAAAACCTGAGCTGCTGAGGTAAAATCAGTGTGTTGATTTGACACGGAATGACCCGTGTAAGTTAGTGGACCTCCTCCAACTCATGGCAACTTGGTTGCTTAGTCTTTCTGATAGATCTGAATCAGGTAAAAGTATAGGCCAGTACTTTTGTATTGTGCTTTAAAATCCCCTCCAATTGTGACAGAAATCTCCTATGAATCTGATTTTATTAGACTCCTGGGGTGTCTTGTGAAAATCAGAGATTCCCTCTGTGTTTGAGAAGCAAAATTATGTGCTTTTTTTAATATTCCTGCCACTATAGCCACATTCGTTGACGTGATTAGTGAGATCTATGGTATTGATTTTGTATGTTTTGTTCATCAGAACAATTACTTTTTAATATCAAGAATTCCACTTTGAGTATGTCAAGTGGTGGGGGCAATGGGAGCTAGAATGGAACTACAGACTAATTGTTGCTGTATTTTTGCTATATAATTCTTGAGTTGAGGAACGAGATGTTCTCCTTTCTAACTTCGTGTGTCAGTTTGAGGTTAATATCATTGTGATTTAAGGTAATAATTTCCATTCCATCAATTCTGCAAGATCCCAAATTAATATTTCATCTATGTAACAGAGTCTGTTGTATCCTGTATGTATGATGGCAACTCAGCGTATCTAAAAAATGCTAGCCTTTTCTGACAAGCTCCCCATTCCAGAGACAATGGGTGTTCCTGACAGTTCAGATGGATTTTGTGTATTTTGGGGAGCAAATAGAAGGCTGGTATTTTTTGATTTTTTTTTTTTAAACTTGTGCTCCTGTTGAGTAATGATACCATTGTAGAAGGCCCTGTCAAACAATTTGGCATACTGTTCATTGAAGTTGTCAGCAGTTTTGAATAACTTCTTCACATAACAGTTGGAGTCATTAAATTGTTTCATAGCTTCTTTGATGTAAAGATTTATGGGCCACAGTACCACATTGCCACCTTTATCAGACTGTTTGATGACAACATCTGACATTTCTTGTAGGTCTTTGATAGTAGTAGCACCCCAGTGGTTGATTCCAGTGGCAATCATTTTACCTGTTACATAATTGGTCTGAATATCCTTTAAATCAGACAACAGTTTCACAGTGGCTGAGTGGCATTTGTGTACAAACCTCCATGACAAAACATGTGTTGGACTTCCAGGTTCAGTGTGTCACACACTTAAAAGCCTACCCTGGCACAGCATCTACATAGGCCCTTGCACACCACCTTAACAGCAATAGTGCATGTCCTTCCTTCAAGTGGAATGTCTCCGAGCGCATCGGACTCCTGCACTGCCCACCAGGGTATAAGGGGTCAAATAACATTCTACAGGGGAGTAACAGCACTCATTGTGTTATCATTTATTTCCATAAACACTGCTTCACTGACTCTCTCATCAGCCATTCAATACCATGTAAAATGGCTGACAACAGTAGTTGCTAAGCAGTGAAGCACCAACGTATTTTACTGTCTCTATACATGCCAAAGCAGTTCTCTACTTGCAAGATGAGTTTCTCTTATATGCACTTATGCATTTAGCAATACTAGCAATTGTATTGATATTGAACATATACAGTACTGTGCAAAAGTTTTAGGGAGGTGTGGAAAGTAAGAATGCTTTAAAAAATAGAAGTGTTATTAGTTTATTTTTATCAATTAAAATGCAAAGTGAATGCTCAGAGGAGAAATCTAAATCAAATCAATATTTGGTGTGTCCAATCTTTGTCTTAAAAACAGCATCAATTCTTCTATGTACACTTGCACACAGTTTTTGAAGGAACTTGGCAGGGAGGTTATTCCAAACATCTTAGAGAACTAACCAAAGATCTTCTGTGGATGTAGGCTTGCTCAAATCCTTCTGTCTTTTCATGTAATCCCAGGCAGACTCGATGATGTTAAGATCAGGGCTCTGTGTGGGCCATACCGTCACTTCCAGGACTCCTTGTTCTTATTTACGCTGAAGATAGCTCTTAATGACATTGGCTGTATGTTTGGGGTTGTTGTCCTGCTGCAGAATAAATTTGTAGCCAATCAGACACCTCCCTGATGGTATTGCATGATGGATAAGTACCTGCCTGTATTTCTCACCATTGAGGACACCTTTAATCCTGACCAAATCCCCAAACCATTTGCTGAAATGCAGCCCCAAATTTGAAAGGAACCTCCATCATGCAACACTGTTGCCTGCAGACACTCATTATTGTACCGCTCTCCAGCCCTGCGTTCTGTTACAGCCAAACATTTCACATTTTAACTCATCAGTCCAGAGCACCTGCTTCTACACCCTAGTTCTGTGCATAGTTGAGTTGCTTGGCCTTGTTAACACGTCGAAGGTATGGCTTTTTGGCAGCAACTCTTCCATGAAGACCATTTCTGGCCAGACTTCTCCGAATAGTAAATGGGTGTACCTGGGTCCCATTGGTTTCTGCCAGTTCTGAGCCTGTGGTACTGCTGGACATCTTCCGTTTTCGAAGGGAAGTAAGCATGATGTGCCTTTCGTCTGATGCACTAAGTTTCCTTGCCTAACCACTGCATCTACGGTCCTCAATGTTGCCCGTTTCTTTGTGCTTCTTCAAAAGAGTTTGAACAGCACATCTTTAAACCCTAGTCTGCTTTGAAATCTTTGCCTGAAAGAGACCTAGCTGATGCAGTATAACTACCTTGTGTCTTGTTGCTGTGCTCAGTCTTGCAATGGTGTATGACCTGTGACATGAAACTGTCTTCCACAACCTCACCATTGTAGCAGAGTTTGGCTGTTCCTCACCCAGTTTTAAGCCTCCTACACAGCTGTTTCTGTTTCAGTTATTAGGCCTTCGAACACCTATAGATATATCTGTCCAATCTGTCATGTGGGAAGGAAAATTTGGTAATGTATGCGAGCAATTAGCAATAAAAAATTGCTCATAAACACTGGAAAATGGACCAGATTTTCCTTCCTATCAGACAGATTGGACAGATATATCTATAGGTGTGTACGCAACCTAATAACTGTGTTTCAACCTACATATGAAAATGATGATCATTATAACCTGTTTGGTATGAATCCTACAAAATCCTTGACTTTGTGCAACTGTACCTAGAAGAATTGATTCTGTTTTGAAGGCAAAGGGTGGTTGCACCAAATATTGATTTGATTTAAATTTCTCTTCTGTTCATTCACTTTGCATTTTGTTCATTGATAAAATAAAATCTTAACACTTCTATTTTTAAAAGCATTCTTACTTTGAAGCATTTTTTCCACACCTGCCTAAAACTTTTCCACTTGTGTATTAAACTGCTGGACATGCTGTTGCTATTTGTAGAATCTCCAATATAATTTATGTTTCTGAACAGGCTGATTGAGTGTTACTGCATGTGGACGATATCCAGAATTATTATTAATTAATTGTGTCAATTATACATTATGCTGCTTGTATTATATTTTCTTTACAATATTTAGAACAGTTTTGTTATCACATCATGACTATTTCATAAGCAATCAGCAGATGCTGGTTATCAATTATATTGTGACACATACAACTACTTGTAATCCTGGTACACTGCATCACCTGTCTATAAAATACTGTAAATAACTACTAAATGATACACATTGGATATTTTGTATTCCATACCCGTATGAACATATATAAAGGGGCCTATCCATTTGCCGACTTTCTGCACGATGCGATCAAAACCAGGAGGTTTTGGTCGGAAACATGCAGAAAGTCTGCTAGTGGATAGCCGGCAAGGACCAGCGATGCGCGTGCACGCTGGGTCCTTGCCGACCCCGACTATCTCTCCAACATTCCGGTCAACCTGACGACAGTCGTCCAGGTTCGGCATCTTATGAGATAGGAAGCCGGACGTGCAGCAGCGGCAGCACTGAAAAGATGTTCAGTGAACGTCTTTCGGTGCCGCTCAGCACCCGGCGACTTGAAGGTCTGAACGCTAGTCGTTCAGACCTTCAAGTCTATAAATGGAGACTTCATAGGACTGTTATGCTTATGATTGTTTGGATATATACTGTGTACCAGTTACTATCCTCGCCATTCTTGTTCTTAGGATATGATAACAAGATACTAATATATGTTGCCAATTTAAGTACTAATATTTAGGTCTTGAGTCAAACTTTGAATGGTAGGGTATTTCAGCAAGTATACATTTTACTTTACTATATTTGTCTATTACACCATTCATTTGTGATGTTTAGTAATCTCAGCCCACAAACATTATCAGACACACATATATATATATATATATATATATATATATACAGTCATGTGCATAAATACAGTCAGGTGCATAAGTGAAAGTTAGATTTAGGATTGTTTAGTTTGTCCCATTACTTTTGGCCCCTTAAAAAGTGGGAGGCACATATAGAAACCGTTGTAATTCCTACACCGTTCACCTGATTTGGTTGTAATTACCCTCAAATTAAATCTGAAAGTCTGCCTGTTAAAGCACATCTTGTTTGTTTCATTTCAAAGCCATTGTGGTGGTGAATAGAGGCCAAAATATATAAATATATATATATATACACACAAATACGTGTGAGCTGAGATTATGCTTTTACTTTCACCATAACGTTTTTTTTTAAAGAACCATTACCATCGTTATCCACTCTTACATATTTTTGGATCCAGAAAACTCCAGTGTATGAGTTTAATCTTCAGACACATACATTTGTTTTTAATGTGTAATGTTTAAGAACAGCGATACACAGACACTAGATTAAAGTTCTTTACACTATTTTAGAGGTATATAATAAAAGTTGATTTTTAATTATTACTAATACAACTAACTGAAAAGAACCTTCTTCGTTGCTTCTATGCAAAACTCCTTTAGAGTATCTATAATGGGTGCAGAGTGTGTGGTGCACACGGTTTCCTGGGTAAAGGGGAGTCCAATGCCGCACACCCTGCACCCACTATGTGTCGATCAGCGAACCCCCACCCTATAACTAATGCCAACAGCCATCTTTCTTGAGATATTTTTGAGTGATGGCACAGAGGATTGTAAAGACTCTGTCACTGTGTCAGAGCCTTTGCAATCTTTTCCGCATGCACCATGTTTCTGAAACTATGAATGAGAAATATATGCTTGATTTAAAAGCATAAAAAATACAGCAGAATATACTGTACAACTAAAACAGTATGACACAACTATCAGTGTGCATCACATATGTCAGGTTTTTCATGGCTAATCTGGTAAATGAAACTGTGTATAAAATGATTTACCACATAACCTTTCTAGAGTACTTTGTCACATGTAAAATGAGGTACAGGGTTTACATGCACACAGATCTATGTATGCACAGAGAGTAGCCTGTCATAAGAGGGGATGGGTACAGGATGCTGGCAATCAGGATCCCGGCGGTCAAAATCCCGACCCCAGCATCCCGACAGGGTTAGGATACTGACACCTGTCGGTAGGTATCCTAACCCTCCCCCTTTTCTTACCCTAACCCTCCCTCCCTGGTGCCTGTTCTTAACCCCTCTCCCCTAGTCCCTAAACCTAACCCCCCTCCTAGTCCTAAACCTAACCTCCCCCTCCCCGCACCATAACCCTAACCCCCCTCCCCCCCTAGTGTTTAACGTATCCCGATTAGAGATCCACCTTCCATTTATTTCCAAACTGTAACAAACATTTTTCTTTCAGTGTATTTAGTGTTATGTATACAAAATATAATTATCACTTCCTCACATGGCCACAAGATACATATAGCCTCCTACGCTAATTCTCTACACCAACGGCAATAAAGTGATTACATAATGTATTGATTCTGTCTCATATAATTTGCTGTCCTGATCACTTAGTACATTCACCTGAGTATAGGGAACTGGGTGAGATTTGTTTTGTACTTACCTTATTATTGAACCTTTAAGTGTTAAAACAGCAGTATATTTACTTCTAATGTTACATACACACTCATTAGAGATAATATGTTTCAGGGAAACACTTGGCTGACTGGGCAACCATACACAGATTTGCTGGTGTGTGGAGGAACCTGATACCACTTTGTGACTGAAATGTGTTACTGCTTTGCAATTTGTTTCAAAATATTCATTGCAAATCACATTTAACTTTGATGGGGGTATGCTTAACGGTGAAGTCGAGCCAGCAGAAAAGAACATGAAACTATTATATAGCTTTCTTTTTTGCACCTCTCCTCGAGCTGTTTGCCGCCTGTAAACTGAAAGCAAAATAGTATTCAGCATACATGGTAGTGTTTTATCTAGCTTTCTCCTATTTCTCAGTATGACTATACTAATTGTATATATGGTTTTCACGGTAGATATGGCTTGATTTCACTAGTATATTACAATAAGTATATTACAGGAATTACAGAAAGACTGGCACAATTACAAAAATAAAATCCTTTATTCATCATGGCTGTTTTTTCACACAGCTACAGAAGATTACCTCAAAACTATGGGCCTGATTCAGACCCACTCGCGAGCGGCTGTCCGCTCGCAAGTGGGTCGATGGTGTGCACTGTGCATGCGCACGACGGAGGGAGCTCCGTCGTGCGCATGCGCGAGACGCGACGAGCGAAGGACTTTCCTTCGCTCGTTGTGTCTGATCAAAGGGGGCGTGCTGTCGATGTTGATTGACAGCACGCCCCCTTTGGTGCGCGTGCCGGGGCGTGCCTGCCAGATGGAGGCGTTCCCAAGGGAACGCCTACCGTCTGAAGCCAGCCCCACTGACATCACTAGTGATGTCAGTGGGAGTGATTTTGGCTCTGATAGAGCCAAAATCACTCCTGGCCTTGCGGTTGAGAAACTCAATCGCAGGCTTCTGCTCGTACTGGCGATGGTCACGATGGTCAAGACCATCGCGACCATCATCCTGCACGCTCGTATAGGCTGTGGGTGGTGACCCACAGCTATACGAGCGTCCAGGAGGATGCTCCATATTTATGGAGGTGGGCCCTGATTCAAAGCGAGCGCTCTGGTCAGAGCGTCCGGCTCTGAATCAGGGCCTATATTACTTAGTTCCTGCCTAAACATATACTTAGAGGACTTGGGAACAAATGTATTATTATATTCCTTTATTCATTGCTAAAAACTTATCACAGCAAGGGGCAGATGTATGAAGCTCTGGGAAGTGATAAAGTGGAGAGTGATAAACGACCAACTAATCAGCTCCCAACTGTCATTTTTAAAACACAGCCTGTAACATGACAGTTGGGAGCTGAGTGGTTGGTCATTTATCACTCTCCACTTTATCACTGTCCAGAGCTTCATATATCTGCCCCCAGAGAGGTAGTGCGATTATTCAAATCTCTGACAACATCTGTCCTGCCTTTATTGTATGAGCATAGTGGAATGACTACCAACGGCGCGCTCTGCATGAGAGAGGTCTCACAAAAAAAGGAGCTCTCAATGCCAGAGAACTGCGCATACGCAAAGACATCGGGAGGCGAAGCCTGGACTGGTAAGTAACACATAGAGCCTGCCACAAATCTGGGTCTTAGTCCCAGTGACTGGGCCCGGCAATGTCACATCACTGCCATCCAAGCCCTTCCTTATCTCGTCTGGCATCCCTGAGGCCTGCACTAGTATTTCTGCATGTGGGCCTGGTGTTTTCCCTGCTGGCATTTCCAGCGGCGACATACGGCGTGGCCTTCTTGGATGTTATCACATGATTGCATCTGCCAACCAGATTCCAGCAATCACGCCCTTATGACCAGCAAAGCCAATAGCTGCTAAGAGCAACCTCTAGCTCTTTTCCAGGACAACACTCTTCCACCAGAGAACAGTATCCTGGCTGCTTTGACTTTCATCATCTATTCCAGTTTCCTGAACCTGCATTTACAAAGTGCATCTAGCTCATTTACCAACTAGCTGCATTTACAGAGTGCAATCTGCATCTGACTCAAGGCATTATTCAGAATTTTACGCTATTCCGATGTTTTGCAGTTAAGCCATGTTTTGCTCCTGCACATGCACGAAACGCTGAGGAAAGTCTTACTGCACTATTAGGTTGTGGTTATTTAGAATCTCCTTGGTCACGTAATTCACTTGAAAGACAAAACTCCCCATTTTGCTTTAATCACTTAACTGACTTTTTTCTTTTTCTTTTTTTTTAATACAAAGGGCTATCAAATATAGTGTTTTTTCCATTTAATTAATTTAAGAACATATTTTTTCAAATGTATTTAAATATTTTATTGAAAAATTGCTAGGGGGTGTCTCTCACTTGCCCCTGTCCATAGGTCCACATTGTCCCACTAATGGTGACATTGTAACATTGTCCCCATTAGTAACATCCCACCATCACAATGGCAATAGATCCCCTTGGCATTATACCCGACCACCCCAATGGTAATAGATCTTCAGTGGCATAACCTCCCCCACCCACCAGGTTCTCACTTTGACAGTACCACATACCCTGGTGTCATGTGTTGCCATATAAGTATTGTACGCTACCCCCCCTCCCCCCAAAGAAAAAGCCTTTATGGGGTATTACCACCCCCACTTGGACCAACTGCCCCCCCCCCAGTTGCACTACACATCCCCACGGTGGCACTTACTTTCCACTAGCAGAGCATTTATCAGGGTGGACTGTTCATCAGTCCACCCTGCTGTAGGTGATCTGTGCACTTTCCTAATAATGTTCTGTCTGATGCAGAGATTTATTATATCCTGGAATGCACATTTGCATGTGCATCATTTCAGGAAGATCATTATTTTCTTCTTTCTGTGACTACATGCTGAAATACCTGGATTGGGATGGAAAACCAGCCCATGAAATTTCTGGAAGCAGCCCTAATGGTGGCGGTCTATTGAGGGGGCGGGGGCTGTGGAGGGGTGGGAAACTTTCTCCTCATAGGGCCTGATTCTCAGTCGGAGGCAGCCGTGTCCTTCCTTACGTTTTTGCTGCAGTTGCGTCCGCGTTATGCTAATTCAGCTACAAAACTGGTACATCAGGGGCAAAAAAGCCTGTTAATACAATGCACCATGGCTCTATTTTCAAATAAGGAACCAGCTTCTGCCCCTAATATGCCAGTTTTTAACTTTTCTGATATACACTACCGTTCAAAAGTTTGGGGTCACTTAGAAATGTCCTTATTTTTGAAAGAAAAGCACTGTATTTTTTCAAATGAAGATAACATTAAATTAATCAGAAATACACTCTAAAAATTGTTAATGTAGGAAATTACTATACTAGCTGCAAACGTCTGGTTTTTAAAGGAATATCTACATATAGATACATACTGTATAGAGGCCCATTTCCAGCAACCATCACTCCAGTGTTCTAAAGGTACAGTACATTGTGTTTGCTAAGCGCGTTAGAAGACTAATGGATGAAAACCCTTGTGCAATTATGTTAGCACAGTTGAAAATGGGTTTGCTTGTTAGAGAAGCTATAAAACTGGCCTTCCTTTGAGCTAGTTGAGTATCTGGAGCACCACATTTGTGGGTTCGCTTATACTCTCCAAATGGCCAGAAAAAGAGAACTTTCACGTGAAACTCGACAGTCTATTCTTGTTCTTAGAAATGAAGGCTATTCCATGTGAGAAGTTGCCAAGAAACTGAACATTTCCTACAACGGTGTGTACTACTCCCTTCAGAGAACAGCAAAACAGGCTCTAACCAGAGTAGAAAGAGAAGTGGCAGGCCCCGGTGCACAACTGTGCAAGAAGACAAGTACATTAGAGTCTCTAGTTTGAGAAGTAGATGCTTCTCAAGTCCTCAAATGGCAGCTTCATTAAATGGTACCCGCAAAATGCCAGTGTCAACGTCTACAGTGAAGAGGTGACTCCGGGATGCTGGCCTTCTAGGCAGAGTGGCCAAGAAAAAGCCATATCTGAGACTGGCCAATAAAAGGAAAAGATTAATATAGGCAAAAGAACACAGACATTGGACAGGGGAAGATTGGAAAAAAGTGTTATGGACAGATGAATGGAAGTTTGAGGTGTTTGGATCACACAGAAGAACATTTGTGAGACGCAGAACAAGTGAAAGATGCTGGAAGAGTGCCTGACGCCATCTGTCAAGCATGGTGGAGGTAATGTGATAGTCTGGGGCTGCTTTGGTGCTTGTAAAGTGGGAGATTTGTACAAGGTAAAAGGGATTTTGAATAAGGAAGGCTATCACTCCATTTTGCAATGCCATGCCATACCCTGTGGACAGCACTTGATTGGAGCCAATTTCCTCCTCCAACAGGACAATGACCCAAAGCACACCTCCAAATTATGCAAGAACTATTTAAGGAAGAAGCAGGAAGCTGTTATTCTGTCTGTAATGGAATGGCCAGCGCAGTCACCAGATCTCAACCCCATTGAGCTGTTGTGGGAGCAGCTTGACCGTATGGTACGCAAGAAGTGCCCATCAAGCCAATTCAACTTGTGGGAGGTGCTTCAGGAAGCGTGGGGTGAAATTTCTTCAGATTACCTAAACAAATTAACAGCTAGAATGCCAAAGGTCTGCAATGCTGTAATTGCTGCAAAAGGAGCATTCTTTGACGAAAGCAAAGTTTGAAGGACAGAATTATTATTTCACATAAGCCTCCCCCCCCTATGTACTAAAGACATGTACACACAGGAGGGTAACACACATATACACATACACAGCACAAGGCTGCAAGTAACCATTGCAACAAATCCCAGCAGTGACTAAAGATCAGAGATTCACACAGCACATACAGCAACAGCAATGACGTCGGTCGCCCCCTCCCTTACACTCACCACACACCTTACACAGCAGCATGGTGAAGGCACAGTCCGGTCGGCGCCCTCCACCCCCGTCGATACATGAAGCACAAGCTCCAATGGACAAGCCCCTGTGCTACTTGCAGTATGACCTGGGATGACTGCTTAGCCTCTGCCCGCAATACCGCATGCTCCGTGACGATTGAGTCTTCTGGGGGCCCGGGGCACTTAAGACAGGGGGCCCTCTCCCTCTTGCACCGCCTCCCCTGACCGTGCCCATGGTGCGTACGCCTCCTCCCCCCACACCTCCATGAGGCAGCAGCACAGGTCCTACCTGCAAGTCAGGACGATGTAATAGCCGGAAGTGGGGCATAATATGCCGTGCTAAAGAGACACATAAACAGGAAGTGGGGCATACAAAATAATAAAAAATTAAAAACGAAAACCCGGAGCTTATGTGTAAAAATATTACCCTACTATGCTCTTTCCCCGCTTTCTCCCTACATATAGATGTGGTATAGATTATTGATACCTGATGTGATTAGCTGCATTATTATATGTAGTGCCATGCCGATTTTGTAAACAGGAAGTGACCACACAGGAAGTGTGGCCACGTTTGCATCCACCTGCACCAAATTGTCTAAACCATTTGGGGTATAAATAGAGCTACTTGTCATTTGTACACATTATCCCCTTGAAGAACTCCTTTGGAGACGAAACGCGTTGGGAGGCCTGTACCCTGCTTGACTATATTTTCCTATACATCTGAACTAAGATAAGATATCCAGTCATATGCACTTTTATTGAAATTTCCATTTTCTTTATTTCATCAATTATCCATGCGTATATGTCCATTGTCACTATTATTGTATTTTTATCTATGTTTTTATGTTTGTTTACATTATATATATTTCTGGTCATATTCTACTTTGCACTTTAAACTATAGTCCTGTTTTTTAACTAGTAAGCATCAGTCACTTTTATTTATTTGATGCACTTTAAGGCGCTCTGACCTGATCACCTTGGTCCCATACATATATATATATATATATATATATATATATGTGTATGTATATTGTAGTACAAACCAGCAGCACTCAGACTCTGAAAAAGTTTTAATGTGATACCTCACATCACACCTGGTGATGTGAGGTATCACATTAAAACTTTTTCAGAGTCTTCGAGTGCCGCTGGTTTGCACTACACTATTCATAACTTGCAGAGGGCACAGGAGCACTGATTACCCTGTTTAGTGGAGTGCCGGTCCAGCGAACCTATATATATATATATATATATATATATATATATATATATATATATATATATATATATATAGTAAATGTCACCCCACTTCTTCCCTTGTATATTGTATGACTTTGTATCTTTCCACCTTCCAATATCTCATAATATAATATACAGTATTAGTGAATTACATATATTATTATAATATGTATATTATATATTTAAGGACCATCCCCCTCACCCTAATCCCTTATATATTAAATGATACCCCTTACATATTTATTTAATGATACCCCCTAACCCCCAGCCCTTACATATTTAACGATACCCCCTCCCCCCAGTCATATATTTAATGATCCCCCTCACCCCCAGCCCTTACTGTATATATTTAATGATACCCCCCTCACCCCAGCCATTATATATTTATTTAATGATAACCCCTCATTCCAGCCCTTACATATTTAATGATACTCCCTCACCCCCAGCCATTATATATCTGATACCTCTTCACCGCCAGTCATATATTTAATAATCCCCCCTCACCCCCAGCCTTTATATATTTGATGATACCCCCTCACCCACAGTCCTTACATATTTAATGATCCCCCCCTCAACCCCAGCCGTTATATATTTAATGATACCCACTCACTCCCAGCCCTCACATATTTAATGATACCCCTCACCCCCAGCCCTCACATATTTAATGACCCCCCCTCACTCCCAGCCATTGTATATTTAATGATCCCCCCTCACTCCCAGCCCTTACATATTTAATGATCCCCCCCTCACACTTAGCCATTATAAAATATATTTAATGATTCCCCATTTCTCACTTACCTCTGCTGGCTGGGGTGGGATGCATTCAGCTCAGTCCTCCAAGAGTTACAGGCTCCCAGCTGTCCCTCAGCACCAGTGTCCTGCGTCCTGCTCCTCGTTGATGTCAGTAGCACAGGCGCAGCATTGATTCATTACTGCCAGAGGAGGAAGGTAGGGATGGTTGACAGGTCAGGTGCCAGCCACTTCACTGGCCGGGGAGGGGACCTATCCTGCTAGTCTCCAGCTTCCACCGCCAGCAGCAGTGCGGGGCAGCGGAGGCTAGAGATAAGCAAAATCATTCCCAGACTGCAGCGCTAGAGCTGCTTTGGAGCAGGCTGGGGGCACCTGAGAGAAGGACCGGGAATACTCGCACCCTGCGCACCTCCCCCCTTAATCCTATCCTGCACACGCTGCACGGCTCACACAGAGCCATGGGGTCACAAGGCACAGACCAGGCACAGTTAAACAGGCGTCGGGGATGTGCAAGCGTCACTGACATTCCTGCTGTGGATTCAGTGGCGCCCTCCAGGGGCCTGCTCCATTAGGCAGCTGCCTAAAGCTGCCTAATGGTAGCACCCGTCCTGTTTAGGAGATCACATGGTTAGGAATACGCCTGTTTGTGTACGAATATAACCAATTTGTTAATCCTATAACAGGAGGTTCAACTAGCTTATACTTAGCAACAGAAGTTTTGGTGCACGACAAAATGTGAATTTCCATGGTCAAACTATTTTAGATTAATAAACTGTATTTGCTAATTTGGTATACTATTAAGATTACTGTTCCCGAACCTTTTCCTTCAAATCCTGCCAGTTGTGGATAATCCCCAACAACTCCCCCCCCCAGTTTTCTTCACCCTCATCTTCCCATGTCTCTCCAGCTCCCTGTGTCTATCTAGCTTCATTCCCAATTTCTCTGCAACTCCAGCCCCCTGTGTCTATCTAGCCTCACCTCCCTGTGCCTCTCCAGCCTCACCCTATCCCCGGGTCTCCCCAACACGCCAGTATTTTCCCAGCCTCAGCATCATTGTGTCTTCCCAGCTCCAACCTCCTTGTGTCTCTCCAGCCCCCTTCTGACTAATGTGAGCTAAGAATCACTCCTGCTTTGCACAAAGGACACTGATCAGGATAATAGTGAATGCTAGTAAAAAAAAAGCAGCATAACCCCTGAAGATTCCATGTGCATAATATCTGTCCCCTGGCAGTGCTGCATGTAAGTGCCAGTGGGTAGGAAGTGATGTGGCATCTGCCAGCTGCTGGGAGGGTTGTGGCTAGATTTCCTTCACTGAATGAACCCTGACGTCATGAATTACTATCCACTTGGACATAGAGTGGGAAGAGTAACCTAAGTGTAGCGAGCGAAGGGAGTCTGCAAGGGTACAAATTTCTCTTATTGGTGACCAGATACTACATTGGAGACAAATTAACTGTGCTGAAAGGGCAAGGAACCGCACTTTTGTCGTCACCAACGTCACATCCGGGTCCTTAAGCTGAAGGGGAAATAGGATCAGCCCTGCTGGGAGGGAGAGTTTATACCCCTTCTATGTTAAAACTGTACACATAATATATATATATAAATACATATATACACAGAGGCACTGAGAGGGGGGGGAGCGGGTACTAATTACCCGGGCTGCTAAAGGGGCCCGGCGCCACTCCCCCTCCCTCTTAAATCACAGCAGCCCAGCACACGCTGTTATGTGCTGGCCTGTAGTGGGAGACTGCTCGCGGCTGCTATGCTGAGCAACAGCCACAGCAGTCTCCTATGCCTGTGGGGGAGCGATCATGCTGGGCTAAGGGGCTCTCAGCACTCCGCTATGCTGCGCTGAAAAAGTTATTTTTTTTGTAAACATATCCTAAGGGGGCACTGTGAAGCAGCCTCCTTAGCCCAGCCACTGGCGCCCAGCTTAGAGAGATGCCGGCCAGGAACACCACTACCAGCAGCCTGTAATCTCCGTGGGGTGGTGGTGTGGTGATCTGTTACTGTAATAGGGTTCACTTACCTTACTCAGAGTCTCCGGGTGCTCCTCTCCTGGCCGCAGCTCCTCTCTTTCTCAGCACAGCAGTGCGGCCATGGCGCGCATGACGTCACACGCGCTGAGCCAAAGTTGAAAAGAACTTTATTACAACGGCCACAGTGGCCAGTGCATAATTGTTGGAGGCCACAGGCAGGGCTCCCCTCGGAGCTGAGCACCGATTGCGGCAGATGGCCCTGCAACAGTGTGAGGCGGCCCGGCAGCAAGCTGCAGGTGTCCGGCCCAGCGGTAAGTCTCCCGAGTTCCCGGTGGCCCAATCCGCCCCTGATATAACAACACTTGAAGCCACCTTTTAGACTTGACACAACACTGAAAACAATACATTTATCACAACCAAAAAGTAAATAATTAAAATGTTAATTATTTATCTGCTGCAATTCCCAATTAGGGGATACGCTTGCAAATCCCTCACGATAATCTAAAGAAATGGGTAACGGGAGGGCGCTGTAGGGGACAGGGTTAGGCTGCCGAAGGGGATGGTTAGGGTTAGGCTGCAGGAGGAGTGGGTTAGGTTTAGGGTTAGAATACTCACTAAAATTCTTTGGAATTTTGATCGTCAGGATTCCGCTGCCAGTATTGTGACCGTTGGGATGGCCACCGCCAGGATATCGCATCCAACCCATACTAACAACCATACAAAAATACAATGTGTATATTAAAATAAAGGTAGAAAATTCCAAGTTAATTTCTGTAAATAGATAGTTTTCAGGCAGTTGTAGCAATCCTTCTGTGAATTTACAGACACCAACACTATGTATCTACCTGCTCATTCCATTCATCGAGTAGAGAGCAGCAATGTGCCTGTCAATTCATAAACAATTTCACAGTCTTACTAATGTGATAAATAAAGGACATATATATCTTAGTATATATCCTACTGGTCACAGTGAGCTACCAAATGGATGATGGAAAAGCATCAGAACTCCTACTGGTAATGACAATTTAGTCCCAGTCGCAGTCCATCAGGACTGTAGTCAGGGCTAAACGGCTGGTATAATTCATTGCGCAACTCATGTGCTGGAGAACTACTGACTTATTGAGGTATACATTGTGTTCGCATTGATATTCAGTATTAGTACCTCTTTCCTGGCTGTTCCGTAGCCTGGCGGTGTAGAGCTACCACCGGTCTAAATGTCCAGCTGTATAATGGGTCCAAGGTGCACAGCGGTATAAGTAATTAGGTTCCAAGGAACTTTGTTGTAAGTTAGAATCTAAATAGCCCACAGCAACAACGTCTTTCGTACACCTCATATGTATTTCTTCCAGCCTATTCTTAGGGTTGATTCAATTAACTGCAAGTTCTGCTATGTGTGCTTCAACTCTAATAATCCACACACTTTGCTTCTTAGCTTGTTGTGCAATGAATTTTCAAATGTTACAGCAACACCATCTCATGGGTGTCTGCAGTGCAGATCTATGATAAATACATGAAACAGTAGGGAAACCCAACCCATACTAACAACCATATAAAAATACAATGTGTATATTAAAATAAAAGTAGAACCCCCCCCAAAAGTGGTAAACAAGATAGTTAGTGGTCTTAAGAAAAGAGTATGAGGCTGTTAGTGGCTGGCTATAAGGTCTTGGCTTGAATATTGCTATTTAGGAATGAAAAAACAAGTGTATTCTGGGGTACATTGTAATACCTCTATTGTGTTTACATACGCATAGGAAAAAATTGTGAAAAACTACTTGCAATTGCCATCTGCAACTTAACAAAAAACTGTTGCATCCATAGAATACATCAACATTCATATCCCACATCATTTAAACCTATGTCTCTGCTTTTTAGAGAAAATTACATGAAAAATTATGCCTTTATAGGCCATATTTCATTACATAAATACTCCTGAATATAATATTATTCATTAGGAGCAATATATTAGTGGTACTGTACTATAGCCTAACATGTTTTACATTACAATAAGAATTTTTAGACATCTATCACAAACTCTGGAGGTGTAAACTAAAAGCCGCATTAACATGATTTTCTGATTGAATATTAAAAAGTTGCAACAAAATGTTGTGCCACCTAACTCGTAGCTAATTGAATCTGCCCGTTTGTGTTTATTTACCAAAGTTCACCAATTCTTAGCTTTTGACAAATTGCAGCCTGAACTGATTAACAGTTAAGGATTTAGGACCAGATTTGTGCTCTTTCAATTGTGCAATTTTAGGATGCAATGTAACTTGCACTTGTGACCGGCAGCGACTTGTGGTGGATCAAGCATGTGAGAGAACACTTTCAATGCCGTAAGGGAGTACACTTAAAAATTCAGCACGGAACATGTGCGGATGAGTTTCACTCTAATTTCTCTGACTGTCTTTGCACAACTGCCATGCTTATTGTCGGGAGAGAGAGTTTAAGAATTATTCAAGGGATTGTGTGCTATGGGAAGTATAGTTTAGGTTGGCCACCACTTTTTCAGGAGAACAGTGAGCACTACAAAAGAATTAAACAGTACTCGACTTTGCCAGACTCTGCTTATCATGATGTGAACCAACACAGCAATGTCAGCACAGGGTTGAAGTCCTTAGGAGAGGAGGAAAAAATGATATGTACACAGGGGCATATTCTATTGGGAGCGAATTTTCAAAAAATCTTGTGTTTCCACAGGCCGAGATTTTTGGTACTCAATTGGGCATGAGGTTTTTATTTTTTTTTTGAGCACCTGCAAGTCCAATTTTTCCTACATTTTTTATTTTAAGGAAAAATTGTCAGGACTTGCTTCTGAGCCCTTCTTTGGGGCAGTAATAACCATTATTACCCACAGGGTCTCAAACTCTGTCCTCAAGACTCCAAACAGTGCATGTTTTCCATGTCTCCTTACAGAATCACAAGTGAAATAATTAGCTCCACTTGTGGATCTTTTAAAATGTGTCAGTGAGTAATGAATGCGCTGTGCATCAGTTAGTTGACCTTCATAACGTGAAATGTTTGGACCAAGTTTGACGACCACTGTTGTAACCCAATGTTTTGGGGGGTACAGGCTATTCCCTCTATTTTTCTACATTTCATATGGGTATCCGCTTAAAAAAATTGGGACCATGTTTTAAAAATTTAATACCGTGGCTATCGGGAGCACGCATAGCTGCTGTATTTGAAAAAATGGTCATGATGCCAACTTAATTTTTTTACAAAATGACACGGACAATTGAATATCTCCTATACAATCTTAAAAATATTTTAGTTGATCACCCCGATTCCCCTGGTTTACCTTTTTTTAAATTTTTAAATGTCAATATTGGAGATGTAAAGAAAAACCATAGCAGATAGATGAATCTTGCTCATAGTTGCAACATGAATGAGTGAGGGAAGGGACATTGGCCCTCATTCAGAGCCGCTCGTTAGCGGCAGTACGCTCGTTCCGAGCGATGTTTGCACATCTGCGCATGCGTACGCTTTTTAGTACGCATGCGCGAACCAGTCAGTGCGGCCGAAAATCCTTTGTACGCTATATAGCGAGTGCCTGCTATTTTGAGTGACAGAATGAGGCGTATGTGGGTGGTAACAGGGGAAGGTGCTTGAAAATGGGGAGTGGAGATCCGAACGCAGGCGTGCTTAAAGGTCAAAACGGGCGTTTTATGGGTGTGTATATTTAAAACAGCAGCGTCATTGACCACGTCACTGGGTTATTTTATAGCCAGAACTGCACGCAAATTTGTGGTAGCAAACACCAACCACAAGAATAGCGAGCAGTTCATACGCTGGTCGATGTGCTCGATTAATCTAATAAATAGCGGACATGACGTAGGATGCGTGCGGCCAGGGGGCGTTTTTAACAAATAAACGAGCGTATGTTTTGCGCGCTCGTTCAGACTTAAAGGTGTGAACAGACTGCAATGTGCGTACGGATCATTTGAATAGCCACCCCTTGTTTTTAAACGAACGACCGCAAATAGCGTCCGGCTCTGAATGAGGGCCATAGTTGCAACACGGATGAGTGAGGGAAGGGACAATGGAAACATTTATTTTGATTGGCTAAGTGCATATTGACCCCACCAAGTTCAATAGAGTTAATTTATTCTTGATGTGGCTCCACTAAGAGCAAGTTGCATTACCCCAAGGACTACTTTAAGAACAAGGATTACCTCTATAACTCAAAATCCACTTGTAAGAATGGGACCAGTTCACACACATTTTTTGCATGTAATTTTGGGTAAAATTTTTACATGAAACTCTAATTCAAGCCCCTGAGTGAGTATTTTATTTTCTATCCCTCTCTTTATATATGGTTGTTACTTTCATTTTTCTTTAATTCATCGACCATTGAGATCAGTGGGTTAATTTTACTAATCACCAGTAGGACAGAAACCATTACTTCTCTGAAATCTTTAAAGACCTCAGTTAAATTTTTAGGCCTGACATCTAGGCAATAATGAGAAATAAACAGGACCATGCCCTCAATATCGTTTGTAGTCCAGTAGCTTTTGACCGCTATAAAAGAATGAGAATGACAATGGTTTGCTTAAGAAGTTGTATAACTTACTGAAAAACAGTCTTTTTCTTTTGCTTTCATATCAGAACTTTAAAACTTAAAAATAGGCATACAAACTTGTTCTAAGTAGTAGTTGTGTGAAATTACTATTTTCACACATGCGCCTGAAATTCCCCCTAACAGGGCTGGTCCTCACGTAGGAAGCTGAAGCCTTTGATTTGAATTATATAAAAAGTTGACCTTTCTCTTGGGGATAAATTTACTAAGCATCGCTTTTCAAAGCTGCCACATCTTCATCAGTTTTGACTGCTGGATTTAAAGGGGCAATAATATACAATGCAAAACACTTTTGGTTTTGCATTTAATATTATTGCGCCTTTAAATTCAGCATCTGAAACCACCAAAGAAGCGTTGGTTTTCCAAAATGTCAATTTATTCTTTTGAGTCTACATTCACTGAAATGATATATACACTGATGTACTGTATAAAGAAATAAGATCTAAAGTTATGTTTATAAAATAGTGACAGATCCTCAGAGGAAAAAAAATATTTATTATTTAAGGCATTTTCTTAAAGATACCATTTTTTTTTTCCTGTTATTGAAAGTGAACACTGGAAGTCTGTGTGTCCAGTTTATTCTGCATCTGTGAACTGGTAATGCTGTGCCACGAGTGTGCATGTGCATCATACTTGCCTGTTCACTCAGAACCTAAAGAATTTACGCGCAGTCTACTGGGCTCCTGGATGAGTGGGTAGTCCTCCTCCATCCTGCCCATTTCCTAGTGAAGTGGGCAGGATAGGGATTATCACAGTTCTGTGAAGAGGGGCGGGGCCAATATAACATAATTATATGATAATCTTATCATTTTGACCCCATCCCCTCTTCATAGACTTGGTATTCCTGGTACTTTGCCAGGAGGGTGCAGGACCTAATAATGCAAATAGTCCATGCCCCGCTCCAACCACCGGCACGTGCATCTCCTCAGGCACCTGCTTCTACCGGAGAGGAGATGATTAAATTAGGTAAGCAGTATGACCACCTTACCACTGTCATCCAGTATTGCTAGTACAGTAAGTACAATTAATTCAATTCAATTCAATTCAATTGCTAATAAGTAATTCAGCTGCCACTGGAACATTTTTTAAGTAAATGTGGTGATAGAAAATTTGCACTTCGTGCCAGTAGGAAATATTTATTGCTACTTTACAGTCCCAGATTTATCAACGAATGATGTTCTTGTTATCACTTGTTACTCATTTTAAATGGTGCTCCAACCAATCAGCTCCTAACTGTCATGTGTTTGAAAAATTATATGAGCTGATTGGTTGGGGCACCATTTAAGATTAGTAACAAGTGATAACAAGAATATCACTCGTTGTTATATAGTTATTCTGTTGTTCTGTGTAGTAGGATTCTCTGGTACTCTTTTATATTATTAAGGTGTACAATAAAATACACGTTTTGCCTGTAATGACTTTAACCTTGTGTACAGTACTTCCCTCACAAAGCCGGTGAAGTCAGAGCTTTCAGTGAAACAAGGCAGAATTACTAATGCTGCTTTCATATATCTAATGAGTACTGTGTAATAAACCATAACCTCTTCAGCGTTTCTGTAGAAAATGGCGCGATTATTTTGGATGGCTAGCCCTTTGTGTATGGCTCATTACCATCTGGCATAATGTGTATTGATATAACCGGTAATTGTCAACTCCTATTTGACATGCTGCCTCTAATAAATGTAACATGCTCGATTGGAACTTTCTAATGGTTATAAGGCAAAGTATAATTAAAGATGGTATTTTTGAGCTATTAAGCATAAATCTCAAGCAACACATATATGCACATTAGTAGAGATGTTACTGAGCCATAAATATGATTTCTCTTGTCAAATTTGCAACCTCTTGGCACATGAAATGAATTATGCCGTCTATTTTCCATACAACATGTCTTCACAGATTGTTAGAGCAGTTATTGTGGTTATTTTTTATAATAGGCAAAAATATGCAATACTTGGAATGCTAGAAAAGATGAAATATTCTCTGCTGGTGCTTAACCACCTGCTCTGAGCCTACTTTCTGTACACGAGGGACACAGGAGGATATACTCTGCCAGGAGGGCACTAATTCAGAAAAGCTTATAAGTGCTATCTAGGGAGAGGAATTAGTTATGGTGGTGGCTGTTGGTCGGGAACAACCTAATAATTTATCACTGCAGTTACATGGGGACAGTGGATGTCTGAATTAAATTTGAGTATTTGAAAAGAAACCCACAGCATTTAATGTGTGGTTTACTATGGTAAAAACATATAGATCAGACTGCAATGTGTGGTTCTCCAGCTGTTGAATAATTATTGGTCCCAAAATGCCCTTTCAGGTTTTGTGCGTAATAGGCGGTCACCGGACTGCTGCTTGTAATGTGTGTATGTGATATTGTAATCCAGGGTTGCCATCAGAAATTGTGGGGCCCAGACCAAATAAGACAAGCAGCCCCCCACCTCCTCAACCCACCAGGCAAACATCATTGCCCCCCGACCCCCACCCCCATTTGCTCAATGGACTCAGAGGTGCAGCACGGAGCCCTACACATATATACACACACACAAATAAAATAGAAAATACCTACTGTGCATAAAATAGAAAATAAATAAAAAGGCAAAAACAAAATATTAACTATTTTAAAAACTTTCAAAGATCAAAAAAACAAATTTTTTAAATGGTATAGCAGTGATAACATGATAGTTGTTAAATAGGTTTCCCTATGCACAGACAGTCTCATCAACACTTTAAAGTGAGAAACAACCATAGTGATTTATTATAGGAAAATTGTGTATAACTACAGAGGTGGAAAAAGACCCCTCCCCTGTGTGTGCATGTGTGTTATATGCATGTGTCCTTACATGTCTTTGCTGCAGTCGCACCAAAAACCCCTCTATGTGTGCCTGGTCCTGTCAGACTTTGCTAGCGCCGGGCGTCTTTATTGTCAAAAATGCATCTAAAGGTGTGTACTGTTACAAGTCGCGGTCACGACTTGACTTGACCCTTTCTGACAGCTTTCCCAGGCAGGACGGGGTTACTCCTGTTGTTCCTGTTGCTAGGCGATCAGCACGCCTCAGGAAGTGATGTCGCTCCACTAGTGCTGCTTAATTAATGCTTCAGCCTATTTAACCTCACTGAACTATTGCACCTGTGCCGACTATTGCTCCTTCAGCTGCATGACTGTTCCTGGCCATCCTCCGCTCCTGTTGTCCTTGTGCTGCCTCGGGTTCTCTTAGCCGCAGCACCAGCTGGATTCCGCTGACACCTGATGCTGGAGGCAGCTTCCTTGTGCAGATCAGCTTCTCAGATGACTCCTGTATCACTGCTGCTTCAATTTCTCCGTGCTGACATCAGCTCATGTTTTGCTGCTAGCGCTGCGGTTACGTCACAGGGACATCGGCTGCCTCTACTGCTTTCTCCTCAGTTTCTAGTTCCGGGCTTGCTGGGGAATTGCACAAACTCCTGCATTATCTGTGCTATCTTCGGCTCAGCTAGCCGCAGCTCCCATCGCTCCCCAGCATCATCAGCCTGTTGGCTGCTCCAGCTACCTTTTGACAGCATCATCGGCTAAGTTAGCCGCACCATCGGTCCACTGACCGTAACATTGCCCTAAAGGCTGTATCATCGGCTAAGTAATCTGCATCATCGGTCCATGACCTGACGGAACATCGGCCTAAAGGCTGCATCATCGGCTAAGCTAGCCACAACATCGGCCTAAAGGCTGCATCATCGGCTAAGTTATCCGCACCATCGGTCCACTGACTGCGACATCGGCCTAAAGGCTGCATCATCGGCTAAAGTTATCCGCACCATCGGTCCACTGACCGCATCCTTGGCCTAGAGCCTGCATCATCGGCTAAATTAGCTGCACCATCGGTCCACTGACCGCATCATCAGCCCCGAGGCCACACCATCGGCCCATTGGCCATACCATTGGTCCACTAACTATATTATCGGCCCAGAGGCCGCACCATCGGCTCACCAGCCACAGCTAAGACTTTCGACTATGCCATTGGTCCACTAATGAAATTATCGGCCCAAAGGCCGCACCATCAGCACAGTAGTCGCACCATTGGTTCACCAACCACAACTAAGACCATTGGCCACACCATCGGTATCTAACTACCGCAACAACCAGACCCCATCTCTCCACTCTTCTGGACTTTAGACATGACCCTTTTAGATATAGCAGCATACCGTAACATTATAGTCAGCCCTTAAAATTTTAGAGAACTTTGGGGTTATCATCAGCCTTATTATGGAGCAGGGACAGAATCCTGCCCAGGTGCTGGCTGCTCAGATTCAAGTTCTTACCCAGAAAGTGCAGGAACTTTCTTTACGGGTTGAAGAGAATCGTCCACCAGTATATCCAGTTTCTCCACAAGAACCTAAAATTAATTTACCTGATCGCTTCTCTGGAGATCGTCGACAGTTTTTAAACTTTCGGGAAAGTTGTAAACTTTATTTTCGAATTCGTCCAGTCTCTTCAGGTACCCAATTACAGAGAGTGGGATTAGTCATTTCTCTCCTTCAGGGGGATCCACAAACCTGGACCTTCAGATTGCCTTCAACGCATGCTGCATTGCAGTCCGTGGATGTTTTCTTTACGGCATTAGGTCTATTATGACGACCCAGATCGCCCTGCTTTAGCAGAGTCTAAATTATGCGCTCTCAAACAGGGTCAGAAAGCAGCAGAGGATTATTCCTCAGAATTCCGTAGATGGGCCATTGATTCCGGACGGAATGATCCGGCTCTGAGTAGCCAGTATCATCTCGGTCTTTCGGACGCAATCAAGGACATCCTGGTCCAACATTCACCTTCGGAGTCTTTGGATGATCTAATGCAGCAAGCCATCAGAATTGCTCGGCGCCTATGGGAACATAGGCGTGAACAAAACCTCCCTACAAAGTCTCCTCGAGCTTTCTCATGGATTCCACCTCCGGACACAGAGGAGCCCATGCAGATCGGGGCCTTTCGCCTGTCACCCGAGGAAAGACGCAGAAGGTCTTTAGGCCTTTGTACAGTATGTACTGCGGTGACAAGGGTCATTCTGTCAACAGTTGTCTACTCAAGCCAGTAAAACACAAGGCCTAGGTGTTCGGTAGGATTTGCACTTGGGCCTAGCATCCATTTCCTCCAAAAATTCTATTCTGATTCCTACCACCATCCAGCTCGCAAATTCCATCCTTACTACTTCAGCTTTTTTGGATAGCGGGGCAGCTGGAAATTTTACGGACATTCTCTTCTTCCGCACTCTGGGAGTTCCAGCTATTCCTCTGGAACAGAACATTTCTATTTGCGGTTTAGATGGAGGTTTAATCTCTTCAGGCCATGTTGAATTCAAAACACCTCCTCTCCGTTTATCCGTTGGCATTCTGCGCTCTGAGACTTTGTCATTTTATCTTCTCCATTGTCCTTTAGCTCCAGTTGTTCTTGGATTCCCATGGCTTAGGGACCATAACCCTGCAATTGATTGGCAGTCTGGGGAGATTGTTAAATGGAGTCAGACCTGTCAGGATTGTTGTTTGGCTATTCCATTTCGGTCTGTTTGTTCTACAGTCACAGAGGTCCATCCGGATATTCCGTCACAATACCAAGATTATGCTGATGTTTTTTCCAAAAAACTTGCGGATGTCCTTCCTTCACATAGACCCTATGACTGTGCAATCAACTTACTTCCTATCGCTAAATTACCCAAGGGACGGTTATATTCACTGCCAGAGGAAAGAATTATGAGAGAGTACATGGAGGATGCCTTGTCTAAAGGTTTTATACGTCCATCCAGATCGCCTGTATTCTTCTTTGTTGGGAAGAAGGATGGATCCCTTCGTCCCTGCATAGATTATCGAGGACTTAATAACATCACAGTGAAAAATTCTTACCCTATGGATCTTCAGACGGTTGAAGCTATACTGAAATGGGTTTAACCAACCTCCCTTAAAGTCATCCAGCAGTTCCTTGGTTTTTCGACTTATTACCGCCGATTCATTAAATCATTCTCTAGCATGGTAGCACCCATTGTAGATCTAACCAAATAAGGAGCGGACACTCTAAATTGGTCAGAGAAGGTGATCCAATATTTCGAAACCCTCAAGATTGCATTTACCCGGGCACCAGTTCTTCTTCCTGATCCGGATCTTCCGTTTGTCGTTGAGGTTGATGCTTCTGAAGTGGGAGCTGGAGCTGTGTTGTCACAAAGGGATGACACTGATGATGATAAATTACACCCATGTGCTTTTTTCTTTTACAAATTATCTTCTGCTGAACGCAACTACAACGTGGGTAATCGGGAATTGCTTAAATGGGCTTTTGAGGATTGGAGACATTGGCTGGAGGGGACCAAGCATCGGATTTCTGTTTTAACAGACCATAAAAATCTATCATATATTCAGTCCGACAAAAGGTTGAACTCACGCCAGGCATGTTGGGCATTATTTTTTACCCGGTTTAATTTTCTCATTTCCTTCAGGCCCGGTTCGAAGAACATCAAGGCTGACACCCTGTCCAGAAGTTTCGAGCCTATTCAGCAGACTTCTTGTTCTAATGAAGCTATCATTCCATATTCTCTCTTTTATTTTGCCCTTAATCAAAATTTGGTGGTACTTATTCAAGCTAAATCACCTCCAAAGAAGCCGTCTAGTCAATTGTTTGTCCCAAAGAGCTTCAGGAAAGTTTTTTTTTTTATTGAATTTTCACGCTTGTAGGACTTCTGGACACCCGTGCATCAATAAAACATGTGAATTGTTCTCTTGCTCTGTTTGGTGGCAGTCATTGACCCAGGATGTGCGAGAATTTGTTCTGGCATGCGAGATCTGTGCTCGGAATAAGACACCTCGGACTGCTCCTTCTGGTTTATTACTTCCACTTTCTATACCTAAAAGACCGTGGACCCACATCGCCATGGATTTTATCGTCGATCTTCCCATCTCTGCCCGATGTTCTGTGGTCTGGACAGTGGTTGACCCATTCAGTAAGATGGCTCATTTTATACCTTTACAAAAACTTCCCTTTGCCAAGGAGCTTTCCCGTTTATTTCTTCAACACATCTTTCGGTTACATGGCTTACCAGTGGACATCGTATCAGATCAGGGAACACAATTCGTTGCACAGTTCTGGAAGGTGTTCTGTGCTGTGTTGGGCATTGACCTCAGCCTCTCCTCAGGTTACCATCCTCAACCTAATGGACAAACTGAACGCGTCAACCAGTGTCTCGAACAATATCTACATTGCTATGTTTCCAAGTGTCACAATATTTGGGTATCGCATTTACAAATTGCTGAATTTGCTTTTAATAATTCGTGCAATTCTGCATCTACGGTATCTCCTTTTATTTGTGTTACTGGACAACACCCAAGTCTAACGCGTTTGACTCCTGTTCACCAGTCACCTCTTCTGTCTCACGGCTTCGTAATATTTGGAGGAAAGTTCATCTAAGTCTTCAAAAGGGTTCTCTTCGCTCCAAGAGAATTGCGGACAAACATCGAAGACCATGTGACTTTAAGAAGGGGGATTTGGTGTGGCTCTCCACCAAGAATGTCAGGCACCGTCAAGCTACTCAGAAGTTGGGGCCTAGATTTATTGGTCCATTCCGTATTATCTCACAGGTGAATCCAGTAGCCTTCAAACTTCAGCTACCCAGATCTCTCTGTATCAATAATACCTTCCACTGTTCCTTACTTAAACCAGTTTTTTCTTCTGCTAGATTTGGAGCTAGACGCTCCTCCAAACCTGCGCCTGTTGTAATTCACGGTCAACACGAGTTCATTGTGGAGAGGATCCTGGACTCCAGAATATCCAGAGGTCGTCTTCAACTTTTAGTCAACTGGAAGGGCTATAGGGCCTGATTCAGAGCTGAACGCTCTGACCAGCTAAATTTGGCCGCTCGCATAGCTGTGGGTGACCATCCACAGCTTATGCGAGCGGCCAAAAAGATGGTCGTGATGGTCTTTGACCATCGCGACCATCGGGCTTGCGACGAGACCCTGCGGTAGGGTCTCGCTTCCGCAAGCCCAGGAGTGATTTTGGCTCTATCAGAGCCAAAATCACTCCCACTGACATCATTACTGATGTCAGTGGGGCCGGACTCAGACGTTAGGCGTTCCCATGGGAACGCCTCCGTCTGGCAGCCACGACCCCGGCACGCCCACCAAAGGAGGCGTGCTGTCAATCAACATCGACAGCACGCCCCCTTTGGTGCGAGACCCGGAGCAACGGAGAGCCCGTCGCTTTCCGGGTCTCGCGCATGCGCACGACGGAGCTCCCTCCGTCATGCGCATGCGCAGTGGGGCAAAATCGACCCGTTTGCAAGCGTCCTTTGCTCAGGAACGGGTCTGAATGACCCCCATAGTCCATAGGAACGTTCCTGGATTCCTGATACTGCATTAAATGCTCCCAGGTTGAGAAGATGTTTCTTTCGGGATTTTCCGGATAAACCAGGTTCTGGGGGTTCTTTGACCCCGCGTCACGGGGGGGGGGGACTGTTAAAAGTCACGGTCACGACTTGACCCTTTCTGACAGCTTTCCCAGGCAGAACGGGGTTACTCCTGTTGTTCCTGTTGCTAGGCGATCAGCACGCCTCAGGAAGTGATGTCGCTCCACTAGTGCTGCTTAATTAATGCTTCAGCCTATTTAACCTCACTGAACTATTGCACCTGTGCCAACTATATTGGATTTGTCTCTCCTTCGGCAGCTGCATGGTCAGCATTTCTTACCTGCTACAGGGCAGGGACTCCATGGCTTCTCCTAATGCCCGGCTGCTCCTGGTCATCCTCCGCTCCTGTCGTCCTTGTGCTGCCTCGGGTTCTCCTAGCCGCAGCACAAGCTGGATTCCGCTGACACCTGATGCTGGAGGCAGCTTCCGTGTGCAGATCAGCTTCTCAGATGACTCCTGTATCACTACTGCTTCGGTTTCTCCGTGCTGACATCAGCTCATGTAATCGCAGAGCTAGCAGCAAAACGTCACAGGGACATCTGCTGCCTCTACTGCTTTCTCCTCAGCTTCTAGTTCCGGGCCTGCTGGGGAATTCCACAAACTCCTGCATTATCTGTGTTATCTTCGGCTCAGCTAGCCGCAGCTCCCATCGCTCCCCAGCATCATTAGCCTGTTGGCTGCTCCAGCTACCTTTTGACAGCATCATCGGCTAAGTTAGCCGCACCATCGGTCCACTGACCGTAACATCGGCCAGAAGGCTGCATCAGCAGTTTAGTTAGCCGTACCATCAGTCCACTGACCGCATCATCGGCTAAGTTATCCGCACCATCGGTCCACTGACCACAACAACCAGTGTGTCTTAGTCACATCACATTGTGGCTTAGATGCATTTTCAGCAAACAAAATATGCCAGATTCTAGCAGAGTTGCACTGGACCTGGTGGCTCACTCATGTCAAGCAAGTCGCACTTAGGTGGCATATTGAGGCTAGATGTATAAGGACACATGTTGCAAACCGCCCACCCATGCAGGGCCGTTTCTAGGGGCTGGGAGCCGTGCAATCAAACAGGGCGCGAAACTCCTCCAATTACATGGCTTGCAACCCACACTAGTGTGCTGCAGCCAATGTGTACTACTGTAGACCCAGTGCTGGGCAGCACTGGACTCTTCTTGGAAGCTCAGCAGCGTGCCCGGCTGTGACCTATGGACACACAGCGTGTGTGACCTTTGGCCTCCCTCCCATTCGCTCGCCTTCTCTCCTGTCCACCCACCTGCACGCTGCAGCTCTGCACTGGGCCTCAGCCCCAACCGATGAGGGACAGCTCAGGAGAGCTATCGACAGCAGGTTAAGTGTAGTTTTTTGTTTTTTTCTGTGGGGAGCAATGTTATTTATCTCTGTGGGGAGCAATGTTATTTGTCTCTGTGGGGAGCAATGTTATTTGTCTCTGTGTGGAGCAATGTTATTTATCTCTATGGGCAACAGTGTTATTTATCTCTATGGAGAGCAATGTTATTTATCTCTGTGGGGAGCAATGTTATTTATCTATGGGGAGCAAAGTTATTTCCTCTGTGGGGTCAATGTTATTTATCGCTGTGGAGAGTAATGTTATTTATCTCTGGGCAGCAATGTTATTTATCTCTGTGGGAAGCAATGTTATTTATCTCTGTGGGGAGCAATGTTTATCTCTGTGGTATCGATTCCTACCTATCTATACACTCTAAATGTCGCTATTTAGCATTATAAGACGCACACGAAATAATTGCTTTCCAGACTTTGATTGTGGTTCCAAAGCACAAAAATATATTATTCACCAAAAAGCAGATAGTTACACGCTGTGATCTAAATACAATTAGCGCAAACAAATTATACAATCACAAGGTACAGTCGATACATACGCAGGTGCTCTGGATCCAGATTTCCGGCATCAAAGTTGAAGCCTCCGTCAAAGAAAGAACAAGCAGACTAACTACTGGAAATAGAGCGTCCATATATATACCCTTACAGAGATAGGCAATACAATAGAACAAGTTGGCATAATCCCATTGGTTCTTCTTCCTGGTTCTTCTGTTACGATGCAGTTCATAGGTCAGTTTATATTGTCACAATCCAGCCTCCAACAGCTCTTTTGTGTCCATTTTCCCACTGAAGAACAAGTCTAAACTGGCTAATTACATTACATTTACAGAGAACATTTCAATGCCTATCTCTCTGTGATCCATAATTTGCAGACGCATGTTGCGATTTCCTCGCCGGTGGAACCGGAAGTCTGCAAATATACAGTGGTTCAGAATGGCACCAAATACGGTCTGCTTATCATGTACTAAACCTGAGATCTTAAATACAGTCGCTTTATTATATAATTAATAATGAATAAAACCTTGGATATTAACTTTAAATGCTAGGGAACTTTCCTATGTAAGTGTGCAAAGTGTAAGTGTAAGGTTATTAAGAAAAGACGCTAGTTAGCGCTGTGCGACTACATGTTTGTGGAGTACACCATGGTACGTGTTTTGCAGGGTTGTTTATATTATATGTTTTAGTAAATGTATGTATTTATATAATGAGGACTTTTAACATTGTTCTATTGCGTGGGAATCGCACGACGCTAAAAAAAATAGCATCGCCGTATGTACTTATAATTTGTGAGATTTGCTAAAATGGCGCTGGGCGGCCATTCGCAAAATGGCGTCTTGTTGCCATTCGCAAAATGGCGTTGTGCAGATTTTAATGTCAAGAGATCCTGTCTCAGCCAATTATCCAGCTTCGACAGTGGGGAGCAATGTTATTTATCTCTGTGGGGAACAATGTTTATCTCTGTGGGGAGCAATGTTATTTCTTCTGTGGGGAGCAATGTTATTTCTTCTATGGGGAGCAATGTGTTTTTGTTTTTTTCCTGTGGGAGTGGGAGCTGATGGTGTGATTTGGAAATTTAACAGGAAAACAGCAGTTGGTTTTTGCTGTCCCTAATTCTATGGTTCTGTTATCGTAATTTATTCACAAGGTAGTCTTTTCATGTGAGACCACGCCCCTTACTGTGATACCACACCCATTACTATGAGACCACACCCCCTTTCCGGGGAGCGCAAATGTACTATCTTATGCTTATTTTGGGGGGAGGGTTCGCACTGGGAGCCACAGCCCTGCCCCCACGCAAACAAATACACACTCATAACATTGCCAAACCACCTAATAACATATAGAACATAGTATTCAACCCTATAACATTAATTTAACCTATCCCACAATATATTACACTCTCGACCCACCTCACCCCTCAGAAAATATTAATATACAACCCCAACCCCCCACAATACATTATAATGCTAGCCAATTAGATACTAAAATATATGCATAAATATAATTTAGCCAGCATATGTTCTGCTTCACACTATAGGTGCGTACACACACAACGATTTTTTTAACGATTTAACTATAACTACGTCGTTATCGTTCAAAAAATCGTTCAGTGTAAAACGATGAACAATGATCCTTCACGCGCGTTCACGTTTGTCGATTGTAGTTTAGTCAGACTGACAATCTGAACGATTTTCAATAGAAGTTGCAACATTTTTCCTTCAACACACAGAAAATCGTTTATTATGTAAAATAAAACCAACTACTTTGTAAAACGATTTTTGTTCACTTTTTCAAGGGAAAAACTGAACGAAAATCGTTCATTACTTACATCGTTGTGTGTGTATGTACCTTTACAGTTAATAATTTCATGACTATAAATCTGTTTGTGAAGCAATACATTGTGAAGTAATTAATATGTCCCTTCATGCCATATTGTAGCACAACAAGAATTTGTGGAGAAATTCCAATATAAGTACAGGTTGAGTCTCCCATATCCAAAATGCTCAGGACCAGGGGTATTTTGGATATCGGATTATTCCGTATTTTGGAATATTTGCATACTATAATGAAATATCTTGGGTATAGGACCCAAAACTAAACACACAATGCATTTATGTTCTATATACACCTTATACACACAGCCTGCAGGTCATTTTATACAATATTTTTTATAATTTTGAGCATCAAAAAAAGTTTGTGTACATACATGAAATTAATTTATGTTTCATATACACCTTATACACACAGCCTGAAGTTTATTGTATACTGTATTTTAATGAATTTGTGCTTTAAAACAAGTTTGTGTACATTGAACCATCAGAAAGCAAAGGTTTCACATTCTCAGTCATACTAAAAATATTCCGTAATTCGGAATATTCCGTATTTCGGAATATTTGGATATGGGAGACTCAACCTGTACATACAGATGTGTCCACATACAACTATCCTCTGTGTGCTACAAGTCACGTTACACATAAAGTGTGAGCGCCGTGCGTCTTTTCTTGTGACTGTTTCCTTTATAATGCATGTGTGTGACTGTGGTTATACCTGCATGCAAAATGCTATGTTACAGTGCCAGTGGCTGATTCTGGGGAGCACCAATGACTGGCCATAGGGTTATACCTATGAATGACAATCCTTTTGGTAGCATCAGTGGCCTAAACAATTTAGATTGGATACCCAATATTTTAGTCAGATTAGAGACCAACATATACTTCTTTATTTTCAAAATTATCATCCTAATTCTGTGCGGTTTTACCTTTTCCCCGTTTCACCCCTGATAATATATAAGTATACACTCCCAACAACCCAGATAACTTGATTAAGTGCACAACTTTCCCTAGGTACAGTACATACGTCTGCCTGCAGCCTTGCAGAAGGCTCTCTGCTCCCTCACACTCTGGCTGCAGGGAAGAAGGACCAGCCCAGTAGAGCAGGAAGGGGTGGGGGACTCAAGAAAGGGGATGCAAACTTGGGAAGGAGTCGGGGAGAGGGGTCCTCAAATATTTGCTGTGGGGAGAAAGACAGGTCATGTAGAGGCACAGATTGTAAGGAGGTCAGTGTGGCCCCTGGACAATGGAAGCAAGGAGAAAGAAAGGACAGGAGGAGATCCATCGGGGTTGAATCACATGCAGAGGCAGTAGAAGGAAGCACATGGGTTCACTGATGCCAATGATCCTGCCCATGAACTGCTTTTGATTCACGAGTTTACAAAACTGCTAAGAAGAAGCATTATCATGTCCCTCTTGTATCGGACATCACATGTTGTTCATTGTTCATTTACAAACACCAGCATGCTCAGCCCTAACACAGAAACTGAACAAGAGTTCATGTGAGTTAATAGACTGTTGCATAGATGTATTGGGTATTTGTGTGCACAAATAAAATTGCTATTGTTAGTCATCACACTTTACTAGATAAATTGCAATTGATGTACTTATTGTGGCAGCACAGTTGCCACTCTCACCATTTTAACTAGCGATCCGCCCTGGCTTCACACGGGAGAAATTTTGGATTTACGGCGATAGTCTTTTTTTCAACTGAGGTCTCATAAGATTGCCTTGTAGATGACATTAGTAGTTTTTCCTCCTGACGTCAACATGAAAAGATTTAGTTTTGTTGGGACACGCAAAAGGGCCTAGTGAAGTTGTCCACGAGAAAAACAGTCTCCACTTAAGCCAACTCCAGCCACCTACAGTAAGTGTCTCTGTACTTTATTTATTATTATGCCAAAGCAGACTCTTACCGGGAATTGGATTCAATCGAAATTACAGAATAATTTTTCACATAAATGAAATAGGAACTGTAAAAACTGAAATTTTATATCAGTAAACAAGGCTTACATCAATTATTCTGGAGAAACCGTATAATACATATCAATCTACATGGTATAAAATAAAGTCCATTGTTGTGATATATATTTAACAGTTTAGACAGCATAAGCCAAGAAGGCGCTCGGATGTCCGAGCGCTTCCTTCGTCACTGCTCAGCTTCCTTTTGTCGTACATTAATGTTTCATACACATCAACCTTCCTCAACAAATGTTCTATAGAATAGTGAATACTGCATCAAAATCCGTCCAGTGGCCCTTGAGGTTAGCCTGAACAAACAGATAGACGCCTACCAGGGACTTTATTTATTTTATGTACAGATAATGTCAGGCTAAGTTTCGCTGACAGTAATATGCTAATAAATACTCTCTGGAATTTCAGCATTCATTGTTTTTTTTCTGTGTAACAGAGACCTCTGTTTGTACGTTCCAACAATTAATATTTGTCCTGTTAAATTTTGCTTTCTGCAGTTATTTCATTTTATTTGACTGGTGTTGTCAGTCAGGGGGTGTAATATCTCCCATCATGGGCATACTCCAACCCATCTGCAGTTTAGAGTGAGGTGGAGTTTAAACATCTAAAAACAAGAATAAATAACATCATTATAGAGTATCAGAAAATGCAAATATTTATCTACATACTGATCAAACACATTTCGATACGGTATGCACACTGCCCAGAGCTAGATATCATGATTGATAAGGTTGAATAAATCAAATAAAATTATGGAAAGCCATTAAAGGCAGGGGATGAGGGGAGATAAGCTATTGGTGTTTTATAAAAAAAATAACTTGATTAAATTAAGTAGTTTAAATATTGCAGGGTATGTATGAAATTTTCATAGACAGTCTCAATTTTCTACACAGTTCACTATAGAACGGTTTACCTAAATGTTCCCCGATATTTTATTTTCTTATAATGCAGTTAGTAGCAATCGCAGCATCCTGTAATTTGTTTAATATGGTAAATAAAACTAGATAAAAAATTAGGGATTGGATTAATATCCATATTTGAATAATTTTTTACATGCAACAGTATTTGGTTTCATTTTTTAAAAATGCATTTATGTATTATATAATGTATCTGAAATATTTAACTTTATACTATTGACATGTAAGCTAAATTCAGTTAGTCACATTCACCAGTAACTTGTTAAATATTATACATAATGCTAAATAAGAATTAGAGATAGGATTAATAACTGCTTTTTAATATTTTTTACGTGTCAGTATTTTATTTTTTAAAATGCCTTTATGTATTATATTAATTTATCTGAAATATTTAGCTTTATGCCATTAATATAATATACTGACAGTAATTTGATTTGTATTGTATTTGACTTATGTTGAATATCTAGGTTCTTATTTTTAGACAGTTGTAATATTTTAATTAGATAAGGTTGGAAAAAAGTGTGGTGTGATATATTTCATATGAATTTGGCACAACTGTGTTTTAAATACTGGTTAAACACTAATAAACATCATTGCCTACTAAAGGACTAACCCATTCTGATATTGAGCAACTTTGTATACTTTAATGCTATAAAGGAAAACATAAGAAACATATTGTCTGCAGTGCATGTATATGTGAAAGTTCTGGAGTATTGTTGTTTAATTCAGCAATTATATGTAATTTATTGTTTATATTACCTGTTTTTCTATATTGCTTGGCTGGCAAGTTGTGGTTATTTTAAATTGCCACAACTAGAAGTAATGGAATGGAAATTGTTTTCAGTCATGAAGGAAAATATGGGCTATAGAGATCTGCCCATCGGCTTACTATATACTTGGAGACATATCTGTTATGAAATATTTCTTCTTACTGTGCTCATCAGTGAATTGCTTAATAACCTGCATTATGAAGAGGGGAATAGATCCTGTGCAAATATTATTGTCTACTTCTCATATCGTCTCCAAAGTCTTTCTGTATTCCATAGATATGTATTATCTGTGATAAAATATTGTATTCATTCATTAAAAGCTTATTAAGTAAAGTAATGATATAGTCACAGTTTTGCCTGAATAGCTGGGTCATGGAGGTGGAGCTGTTCTCCTCTGGATATTGATGTTTCCTTCAGTCGAGGAAATGAGCCGTTGCCTAAATTAGCTGCTTCTTTAAACTCTCAGCACCAGGGATTCCCATTTGTGCTTGTATCCGCTCACACAGGGGGACCTGTGCCTAATTTCTGAGCATGTATTTGATATTCAGGACAGGTACTCTGACTTGCCCAAAGCAAGTCTTTTTAATGTTGATCAGCCGTCTATCAGATGTACCAAACTCCGACGGACAGCTTCTCAAAGGGCTGACTTGCCAATGACAGCACACATCTGCGTGACTCTTGTTTTTAGTAGGTGGCTTACTAGAACAGCATATTGTCTGGAAATAAATACCATGAGACAAACAACTGTTTATTTACAATATCTATTGTAATTTGTTCTTTTACAGCTAGTTACCATAATTAAATCCAACAATATGCTAATATACTGGCAAGCAAGGTAATTATTATATGAATCTCTAACGCTGCAGTAATTTTCTGTTCCTGTCGGAGAACAAAGCACAGTTTCTTCACATTTTTTCTGTATACTGCTTACTGATTTAATGGGTAAGCTTCCTCAGGAGGTTACTGATAAAGTCACTGTGAAGTCCAGGATTGCAGGTACCCATTTTATTAGTTAACTAGAGTTCAGTGCCGTATCCACACATCTTACATAGTATCCGAGTGTTAACCAGACAACATTTATGTGGCAATAATTACTTTATTGTTAATGAGACCACCAGAATACTTATTTGAGAATGGCATGTGCATATAGCACTCTTAATATAGGGTGCAAACTAGGTATTATTAGGGTTGGCATTGGTACCTGGTCAGGAACATTTATATATGGTGCACAAAAAATGTTTGGAATAGTGGCTTATGTACAAGAATGCCTCCTGGGCTGCAAGCCTCCCTCAGCGCCACTTCTGCTGCAGATGAAATAGCTTTTTTGTTTACCATGTGTCCATGTCAAGGGCATCAAGTGATTACAATTACAGTTCCATCCATGCAACTACTGGTGTAGTCTGTGATGCACACTTGTCAATATATTCGTTCGATCGACGAACTATATATTGCGAGTGCATAGAAGCGTGTGTACACCCGATATGTCTGTGAATTATATATTTCACATATCAGGTCGTCCCTGCAGCACAGCTGATGCCGATACATCTTGCAGATATATCTGTTTATCTGGCTGTGTGTATAGATGACCCTCTGACAGCCCGTACACCAACTTCAGGGACTGTTGACTGTCACACCCCTGGCTAGTTTTTACCTTTTGCCTTGGGATTTACCTCTGCCAGTTGCTCCATGGATCTGTGTGTGCAATTTGCCTGGGAGATCTGCTCTAAATCATACTGGCTGTAACACTTCTGTGTTGTGTATGCATTTGGACTGCTCTCCTTTCCACAGAGATTATTCATTTGGGGCCTCCTCTGTCTGTGAGCACTGCTAAGCCTTGATTGGAATCGCAGGTGTAGTTCTGACCCTCAGTACTGCAGAGATGATTGCTCCCTCTGCATGTTGTGCCCTCCACCCTCCACCACTCAGAGTGCTACTACCAGACCACCTGACCTTATCCACCAATTCCTGCCAGACCCAGGGTATATACATCGTCCTCTGATAGCATTCTGGGCCTGAACATCTTGTTACTTCCCGTGGTGCATAGTTCGTGCTACTTCTGAGTACAAGGGTATCCCAGGCTCCTGCTCCTGCTGGTTCCTAGACCAGTTCATCCGGAAATCCTGCTTACAGCAATACCTGGTAAATCCAGAAATCCTGCTTACAGAAATACCTGGTATATCCAGAAATCCTGCTAATTGCAATACCTGGTCCTCTGGACCTCTTCCTGTTCCATTAATTGATCCAAATACCGAACATCTGTCAGCTTCAGTTATTTCGACTCCTCATCGATCGGAGCATCCTCAAGTTTTCTCCAGCCCTACACCTGAATGTGTTCCACAATCCTCGAACACAGAATTCGTCAGGTACTCCAGTGTGCAATTATTTTGATGGGGACTTATCGCAATACTATGCATTACTGAAACAATATTCTGCGATCATGGAAACAGATCCAACTTGTGGTATCACTCCTACCAACATCGCTAGGTTCCTTTTCCTTTCCTTTAGTGGTAAGGCGTTGGACTGGGCCAATCCTGTCATCGAGTCTAATGATCCAACGCTTTTAAGCATAAAGACTTTCAGTGAAGCTGTTGTTAAAGAAGTTGGTCCTAAACATGTAAAACAAAAGTCTATTGACAATCTTCATTCTAACGAAGTTCCCAGTTCCAAAATATTGTCCAAGCAGTCTGTTTGTTCTACCAAGAAATCATCCTCTGTTCAGTCCTCCATTCCCCTGGAGTCTGAACAAGGTCAAGTTTTCAAGGGCCAGCATGCTGAATTCCAAGCATCCAAGGAAAGTGGCACTACAGAATCGGCATCCCTGAACATGAGATGTGCGCCCACCTCCTTGTCGCCTTCATACAACTGTACCTCCCAAAGTGCAGACACTGTCAGGGTTTCTAGTGAGAGGTGGTCACCCTCTGATGTTATGCTCTTATATACCGCTTGTATGGTACAGAATGAAACACGCAGAGAGAAGAAGTCTCGAAGGACCTCTTGGAACCGACCGTCTAACACCATCAGAACTGGTGATGTTTTGCTTAGTTCCCCCCCAGGAGTCCTGTCAGTCTTCAAGCCATACTAATTCACGCATTCTACTTTTAGATATTGACTCGGAATCTGAGTTCGATCACGCATATGATGGTTCTCCATTTCCCGAAGATCATCTGTCATTTGACCCTGTCCTTCCCAGACACGTATTTCCTCAGGAGCTGCCCGTAAGAGCTACAGCTTTCCGGGGGAGATGATCATCTTTCCACCAAAGATGTCAGCTAAATAATGCCGGTTCTACATCTTCTCATACCGAATCTTTTTGTACTACATTTCCAGAGGAGTGTCCTCATCTTGGGATTACTAATGATTTCCTAGGTGATGAAGGTTCCACCTGTAGTGAGGAAGAATGGTCTACTTACTCTGATGATGAAGATGTCTGAGGAGATGTTTTCAAAATTGATGGTGTCCCTGTGTTTGAAGCTCCTGGAATGTCATGTTTGGAAGAAAGTTTTTCTGGTGTATAATTTTTCGTGTTCGCTTATGTATTTTTTTGGGTGTTCGGAGTCCACCCCTAAAGAGGGGGGTACTGTCACAACCCTGGCTAGTTTTTGCCTTGGGACTTACCTCTGCCAGCTGCTCCATGGATCTGTGTGTGCAATTCACCTGGGAGATATGCTCTAAATCATACTGGCTGTAACACTTCTGTGTTGTGTATGCATTTGGACTGTGCTCTCCTTTCCACAGTGATTATTCACCTGGGCCCTCCTCTGTCTGTGAGCACTGCTAAGCCTTGATTGGAATCGCAGGTGTCGTTCTGACTCTCAGTACTGCAGAGATGATTGTTCCCTCTGCATGTTGTGCCCTCCACAACTGAGAGTGCTACTACCAGACTACCAGACCACCTGACCTTATCCACTAATTCCTGCCAGACCCAGGGTATATACATCCTCCTCTGATAGCATTCTGGGCCTGAACATCTCGTTACTTCCCTGGTTACTGGTGTATAGTTCGTGCTACTTCTGAGAACTCCTGCTGGTTCCTAGACCAGTTCATCTGCAAATCCTGCTTACAGCAATACCTGGTAAATCCAGAAATCCTGCTTACAGCAATACCTGGTATATCCAGAAATCCTGCTTACAGCAATACCTGGTAAATCCAGAAATCCTGCTAATTGCAATACCTGGTATATCCAGAAATCCTGCTTACAGCAATACCTGGCATATTCGGAAGTCCTGCTAACTGCAATACCTGTCATATTCGGAAGTCCTGCTAACTGCAATACCTGGCATATCCAGAGGTCCTGCTGCAGCATGACCTGTGTTCCTGAGTTCCTAGTGTGAAACCTTTGCTTCTAAGTTACACGTTCATTCCACGATACTCCAGTACAGAGTCAGTTCCAAGTTACAAGTTCAATCCACGCTACTCCAGTACGGAGTCAGTTCCAAGTTACAAGTTCATTCCACACTACTCCATTGTGGAGTCAGTTCCAAGTTACAAGTTCATTCCACGCTACTCCAGTGTGGAGTCAGTTCCAAGTTACCTATTCCACTCTACTCCATTGTGGAGTCAGATCCAGGTTCCAAGTTGTCCATTCCACTCTACTCCAGTCCGGAGTCAGATCCAAGTTATCCATTCCACGCTACTCCTGTCCAGAGTCAGATCCAACTCCAAGTTCCAAGTTCATTCCATATTGCTCCAGTCTGGAGCCAATTCCAAGTTCATTCTCCAAACAGCTTCCCAGCCGCACCAAGTCTACCTGCTGATATCCCATTCAGCTCAGCAAGCCTTCGTGCCGTTCCCAGTCCGGTTCCTCCAAGTTTCCCTCTGGTTCCACTCCAGCGTTACCTGTTCCTGTCATCTATCTTCAAAGGCAGTTCTCACTGCCATATAATTCTTATGCAAACAGAGCTATTTACATTATCCATGGTTCCAGTCAAGCCGGTCTCCGCTGAATCCAGTTCAACACCTGAGTCAGGTAATGCTGAGATGCCAATCGTGACATTGACACTGATATCACAACTGGGCGGGCACATTTAAATGCCCATCCAGTTGTGATGTCAGGCCAGACATATCGAGCATCTGATTGGTAAGTGTGCATAGCTTACAAATCGGCAGCTCGGACAGCGGATCGGTCTGCTGATCGATCTGTCATTTTAGTGTGTACCCAGCCTAAGTCTCTCCTGACTACACACTCCCATTATTGAATTCTTGCACCAATATAAAACATTAGCTATAATTGTTCGAAATCTGTTTCATGAAATAGCACTCTAGACCACTCCCTGTTTTAGCTCAGGTACAGGCAGAAGTGGTCCCTGGATTATTGTCCTCCCATTTATCCTTTTTGTTAGTTTCTTCTGCTATGGATACTGTATTCATGTTTGGTTCTTTTGACAATCAGCTGGACTGCCGTGGTCCTCTACTCCACTTAACTGATATTTTTTACCTGGCAAAACCGGTCAGAAATCGTCAGTTGTTTTTTTTATTTAATATAGTTTAAAAAGTATATTTAAAAATATATTTAAATATTTTATTTTAAAAAAGAAAATGCTTAAGGGGTCTCTAGCACCACCTTGTGTCTATAGGCCCCCACCCACCTATTGGCAATAGACCCTCCAGTGGTCATAAATTCTTACAACAGTTCCACCCCACACCACCCTTGGTAGTAATAAAACAAAATCTCTAAACCCCCTTGTAAAAAAACCCTTTGTTTTTTGTTTTGTTTTTGCACCCCCCTCCTCCTCCTCGGTGACCAGAGTAATTTTTTTTTTTATTATTATTATTATTTCCCCACCCCAACTAATACAAGATTGTCCCCAGGGGTTACCTTCAATCCCCCCACACGCAGAGCACAGCGGAGCGTGTGTCGGGGGGGACTGATGATCTATCCCCCCTGCTGCAGCTGATCTCTGCACTTGCAGATATCAGCCAAATAGTGCTTGGAGGGGAACATTGATTCCCGGCGCATGCACTCCAGAATGCATGTCGCACATCATTTTGGGGCACGATTCCGGCAGTGATATCGGTGGTCACAGACTGCCACATCACTGCCGGGGTATACAGGCAGTCAGAGGCTAATTATTTAATACTCTTAAGCACTATTTCTTTCTGCTGTTATTTCAATTATGCCTGGCACTGCTCTCACCATAGTGGGTAGTATAATTACAGCAATGCTATACGTTTATAAGATCTAGGGTGAATTAGCCAGTGAATGAACACTATCAGTGAATAAACATTTTCAGGTAATTAATACAGTAATCTTAAATTTTAGTGCATACAATCTTAGATCTATTGACTATGTTTTATTGATGTAAGTCATATTATTCATTTCGACATACACCATCTTCTTAAATATGATAATTCTTTAACTATTCATTCACTGGATGATTCAAACTTACTAGAATACAATGATGGTGATGTAGTCTGGAGCTCCTTCCTTTGTTGAGGAATTGCCATGCCCCCTTCACCTTTCTGAAGGTGCTCTGTCTCTTAACGCAGTGTAAATAACCCCAAATTTTACACAAATATTGGTAAGAATGAGGAGAGGATGGGGATAATGCAGCAAATCAAAAAGTCTATCAGAGAGTTGGAACTACAGTTGTCGAACAAGTACCAAGGGGTTTGAGTCAAATATTTTAAATATTTTACACTAATACAGATGGATCAATAAAAAGTGCACATTGCTATTCACAATCAGTGCACATTACAGTCTCTAAACATACAAGCTCTCAGAAAGCTGCTCCAAGTCCTGTGGCTATTAACGATGTGACTCTTTTAGGAAAACATTAATACACTAGATGCATGTATTTTTTCTTTTTATTTAACCATGGATATATGGGAGATTACAGTTCTATCTGAAAAGTGATGTTTGAACTCCAAAGGGATAACTGATATGCAAGAGAATAATAATTTATATTGTAAGAGCATTACCAAGATAAAGGCCGCTTCCCTGTTTTTACACTTAGAACAGATGCTTGTTTCACCTTTGACCACATGTTTTCTCTGAGCTTTAAACATATAAGCCTTATTAGGAAACTTTAAATGTATTTTCTACGCAAAACCTATAGAGTGAAGTATCGTCAGACAGACTGGGGATGTTCCGCTGCCATGCGGACCACAATCAAGCCTACATACTGTCTTCATTGGGAGGGAGGGGATCAGAATAAAATTAACGAACTCTGAACCTAGTTGAGTGAGAGAAAATGAACAGGGAATCTCGATAATGTGCATGTGGTAAGGACCTAGATAGGAGTATGGCTGCCGAGACATCAGAAGGGTCCAGGTGCTTGAGTGGGGGTGTAGTCAATTGTGAGTGTATGGCCACGCTTTGTCTGCATATTTTGCAGTGATACATATGAGTCCTTTAAATGGGAGAGAATTGCTTCACCTCCCTGGCTGACCTGGGCCCCCACAGATAGACCTGTGCCCAGGGAATCTGTTCTGCCGCCATATAAAACAAGTAAAGATTGCAGTCCAGCGAGATGAGTCCATTTTGCTTATACCAACTGGAAGCGTTCACAAATAGTAAGAAGACCACGCTCTTCATAGAACAGCAACCATGCCCAAGATGGAAAGGGGTAATTTCAATCAATTATTTAATTGAGCAACAATTTTAGCCACTAGTGGGGTAAATGTTAAGCTTTTGTAGGTTAGACAAATTAGATTAGCTAGAGATGCTGAGTTATTTTATGAAGTCTGGGACTAAGCAAAATCAAGACTTTATTTAGGAATCTCCTTTTTTTATGACGCTGGCTGACAGAGTGGGAAGATATCTGATTTACTGATATTGATTTTATAACCTGCAAGGTAGCTAAATAAAGGACTAGATTACATAACAAGATGGCAAAGATGTGGAAGGTTTTGAGACAAATAAAAGCATATCATTGGCAAATATTGATATTTTGACTTTACACTGACCTGCAGATATCCCTTGAAAGGATAGGAAGGCTCAGAGATGTATAGCTAAGGGGTTCCAGGGCAAAGAGGAAAGTACATTTCTCTGATGAGTACCAAATGCATGTTGAGGGGAGAGGAAATACAGTTAGCACCCATTTGCAACTATATGGGACATAGGATTGCAATGTAAAGTATTGAGTAATATAATAAATTCAGGGGAACCTAAATCTAGCCAGTCTCAAAGATATGTTTCCAGACCACAATATCAAAAGTATCTTTGGCATCTGATTATAACAGCAGACTTGAGGTTGACCCATCAAAGCTCTGCAGTGTCTGAAGGATGGACAGGTCCTTCTGAATATTAACCACTGAATTCCTGCCTCATATCCAGTCTGGCCCATGTCAAACAGGAGTCAGCAGTAGATATTTAACACCTTCTGACAAAACGACCACCTGAGGTCTAGAAGTAGATGTATCTTGGAAGGGGCCTAAACGATATGCTCTGTCAGTGCAAAATTGGGGAGGTCAGCAAAAATGTTGAGGGCCTTCCAGAGATCAGTTAAAAGGAATTATAAAGGTGCTGTGCATTTTATAGATTCCAGCATACCCAACTGTCTGAAATTGTTATAGTGAAACCAATTTTCTAGGTTATCAATATTGTTGGTCATCTGGAGAAAAGATTTCTTTAGTGATGCCACTTGGCGTTGGAGTCCAGCAATCTCATGAGCTTGCTGTCCCAGGCGTTTTTCTGTAACTTAACGTGCAGTATGAGATACAGAGGGGTCCTTGCTTGTTGTCAATACACCATAGGTCGAGAGACGCCCTGCTTGACTGAGATGCTCCGAGAGTAGTAGCATACCATATTTTTCTTTAAATTATGCATCTTAGTCGCAACCCAGATGCAGCAAAAAGCCGCTCACAGTGTACCAGAGATGCTGGGCTTAATGGCAAAGGATTTTACAGATGTACAAAGTCACAGATGAAGCACAACTGAACTCTTCTTGGGGAAAAGCTAAGGCCTATCGCATCAGATCCTTTTTTACACAGATTAAGACTCCGTTGCGCACACATGTAGAAATGTCACATATCAATTTGATCAGTGTAAGCTAGCAAAGTAGCTTTGTTGCTCACAGTTGTTTTATTTATGCGAATAATGCCAGGTACACACTGGAGTGATGTTGGCACGATATGTAGTTTCCAGCCAAATCGGAACAACATATTGGCCGAATCGCTCAGTGTGTACGGGTAATATGCGCACTCCCGTGGCCACTTGCGACATGGTCCAGTCGGCCATGCTATTGCAAGCGACCCCATTGCAGGTAATGAAGTATGGAACAAGGTAGTACAGCCATGGCCGAAAGTTTTGAGAATGACACAAGTATTGGTTTTCACAAAGTCTGCTGCTTTCAGTTTTTATGATGGCAATTTGCATATACTTCAGAATGTCATGAAGAGTGATCAGATGAATTGCAATTAATTGCAAAGTCCCTCTTTGCCATAACAATGAACTTAATCCCAAAAATAAAATTTCCACTGCATTTCAGACCTGCCACAAAAGGACCAGCTGACATCATGTCAGAGATTCTCTTGTTAACACAGGTGAGAGTGTTGACGAGGGCAATGCTGGAGATCACTCTGTTATGCTGATTGAGTTAGAATAACAGATTGGAAGCTTTAAAAGGAGGGTGAGCTTGAAATTATTGTTCTTCCTCTGTTAACTATGGTTGACTGCAAGGAAACACGTGCAGTCATCATTGCATTGCACAAAAAGGGCTTCACAGGCAAGGATATTGCTGCTAGTAAGATTGCACCTAAATCAACCATTTATGGGCTCATCAAGAACTTCAAGGAGAGAGTTTCAATAGTTGTGAAGAAGGCTTCAGGGTGCCCAAGAACGTCCAGCAAGCGCCAGGACCGTCTCCTAAAGTTGATTCAGCTGCGGGATCGGGGCACCACCAGTGCAGAGCTTGCTCAGTAATGGCAGCAGGCAGGTGTGAGTGCATCTTCACGTACAGTGAGGCAAAGACTTTTGGAGGATGGCCTGGCATCAAGAGGGGCAGCAAAGAAGCCACTTCTTTCCAGGAAAAAAAATCAGGGACAGACTGATATTCTGCAAAATGTACATGGATTGGACTTCTGAGGACTGGGGTAAAGTTATTTTCTCTGATGAATGCACTTTCAGATTGTTTGGGGCATCTGGAAAAACGCTTGTCCGGAGAAGGAAAGGTGAGTGCTACCATCAGGCCTGTGTCATGCCAACAGTAAAGCATCCTGAGACCATTCATGTGTGGGGTTGCTTCTCAGCCAAGGGAGTGGGCTCACTCACAATTTTGCCTAAGAACACAGCCATGAATAATGAATGGTACAAAAACATCCTCCAAGAGCAACTTCTCCCAACGATCCAGTTTTGTGACGAACAATGCCTTTTCCAGCATGATGGAGCACCTTGCAATAAGGCAAAAGTGATAACTAAGTGGCTCGGGGAACAGAACATCGAAATTTTGGGTCCATGGCCAGGAAACTCCTCAGACCTTAATCCCATTGAGAACTTGTGGTCAATCCTCAAGAGGCCGGTGGACAAACAAAATCCCACAAATTCTGACAAACTGCAAGCATTGATTAGGCAAGAATAGGCGGCCATCAGTCAGTATGTGGCCCAGAAGTTGATTGACAGCATGCCAGGGCGATTTGCAGAGGTCTTGAAAAAGAAGGGTCAACACTGCAAATATTGACTCTTTGCATAAACTTAATGTAATTGTCAATAAAAACCTTTGACACTTATGAAATGCTTGTAATTTTACTTCAGTATACCATAGTAACATCTGACAAAAAAAACATTGAAGCAGCAAACTTTGTGAAAACCAATACTTGTCATTCTCAAACTTTTGGCCATGGCTGTATAGCATTTTTATTTATTTTTGCCCTATGTTTATGATAGGATTATAGTATATTGCCCTTTTTCCCTGTAGCTCAGAACACACACACACACACTTTATTATGATTCCTACCAACATCACAATCTGGACTTGAGACGTGAAATTTTATGTAGCTGTAAAGGTGCATACACACGGTCAGATATGTCAGATGAACAATTGAACTATTTGCAAACTATTGAACGATTTGCAAACGATTGAACGACTGTATTAAAATGAATGGAAATCGTCCAAAACTGACTGCAAACACATCAGATGTCAGATATCGTTATCTGACAATCGGTAACGCGCATCGTTCATCGTTCATCCTTGCACACATCAGGTTTTTCTTTCTGATATGAACGATTGAACAATTTTTTAAATCGTTATAGTTCAGATCTGAACAAAAATCTGACCGTGTGTATGCACCATAACTCTGTTGTATGCTTCAGAATACTAATTATGTATTTTGTTTGTGGTTAAAAACACATCATTGATTAAGTGATTGGAATGTTAGACATACAGGCTACATAAAAGGAAATGTAAAGGCCTAATGTGCAAAAGTATGATTGTACTTATAGCTATATATTTAATGTTAAAGTGAATTTACTGAGTATACTTACCTTTTATTTCAATGTATAATATGTATATTATACTGGGTGGTCCACAAGTCTACATAGATATGGAAAATTAACACTTCATTCATTAGTTAAACATATATGGATGTCAATTTCTCATTTGGTCTGTACACTTACTGTTCCTGATTCAGAGGTGGATACAGCAGCGCACACTGGTGATAGCCAGTCTGCAACTCTATGCAAATGCTGAAATAAACTCTTCCCTTAAGTACATCCAAGCGGCTGGATGTGCATAGACTGAGACGCCCACTTTCAGCATCTGTACCATTTGGTTTATCCTTAGGCACCACCTTCGGTCACAACATGGCAGGTGCAGTTTTTCTGTCTGACCATGACCTCCTATGCCCCTGAACATGTGATGTCACTTGAGAGGGAAGGGCCACTGGCAAGAGAAAGTATAGAGCGCTTTACACTGACACTGCAGGGACATACCCTGTGTGTCCCTTGGACACTCTGGGCAGCATTGAAGCAGCATTACTAGCCATAGAGTCCCATTGCAGGCACCCTGCTAGCCAGATGCAGGGCCCGTGAGATAGCAACTGTGCCGCCCCCAGGGCCCTGCTTCCTGGGCGACGGCACCACAAACAATATACCCCTCCTTACGACCCTGTTTCTAGGCCCACAGTCTCAATTTCTGAATAGGTTGGCAACAGTGTTGTGTGTGATGTTCCTGCTATGTTTCCCTTTTAAGTCCATTGCAAACCTGTGACAGCTTGCTGATCCAGCCATCAGAATAATTTCATACATTCCTCTTTTGTCAAAGGCATTCTTCTTGTTTAAAAAAAAAGCATTAATTTTCCTGATGTATGGAATTTTTCCCGTGTTTGCAGACTTTTTGACCACAATGAACTATTGATAATGAGAGTTAGGTGCATAATTTAGTATCTCAGCAGGATTTTCTAATTTTTTTTTCTTTAAAGCCAGAGAAATCTGGCTGAAATTACAGAATTGATCCACACAGCTTTCCTAGTGCATCGTGGGATTGTCAATATTGAAGAGCTGAAGAGTTGTGATGGCCCTATTAAGGACATGCAGTTTGGAAACAAAATGGCTATTCTCAGTGGAGACTTTCTGCTTGCAAATGCTTGCACTGGGCTAGCACATCTACAAAACACAAAGGTATTTAAGAATATGTGCTACCTGTAAAGACAGTTGCAGTTAACATAAAATTTAAAGCTCCTTATTGATCGTCCGTTTTAATTATAAACTAAGGGCCTGATTCCGCACGGATCGCAATTGCAACCACGCACGCAGATTGGCCGATTGTTGTCTACTGCGCATGCACAGCATTTCGCATGCGCATTAGTCGCACTGCAATTACGCACGCAGACAGGAATCCATCGCAGAGTGAGTGACAGGCCGTGAGCATTGGGTGTAGTGACGGGGGAGTGTTTGGAAAAACGCAGGCGTCTGCGTGCATAAATTAGCCACTGCGATTGCCTACACAGCTCACTGTGTGCGTCGAGATTTGCCATTTCTGAGACAGGTCAGACCTGCTGTAATTGTGCGTGACGGGACAATGTTCTCTGATGTTACCGATGTGTATGCAGGACTGTGAGGTTTTACGGATATGACAAAGCGGTAATGGGTGTCTTTATGCTGGCTGAGTGGTGGCAGACATTAGCATATTTTCGGAGCAGCATTGTGTGCGATTACGCAGCTGCAATTGTGATCCGTTGAATCGTGCCCTAAATGCATTAATGAATGCATTTATAACCAAATAGCTTGCAAGAGTAAAGCTTTGAACTGCTGTTGAAGGACATGCTATGTTGCACTGATGGGCAAAGTCCTACTATGAGACATATGCTAGTGATGATAAGAATTTATTGTCAAGTTGACTTTTAGCTCCACTTTGCGAACAGCCCTGAGCAAGGACATCCTTCTCTATCAAAGACTCACATATAGTCAAGCACCTGACCAGCCAAATCTATCTAGTTTCACACAAAATTTCCTTTGTGACAGGTTCTCAGACTCAAAGGAGCATTTTTGGTGTTCTCAGAGTTAGATCCATTTTAGAGCATTTTTGTACACTATTCCATTGTTTTTTTTTGTGAGATGCAGGCGAGAAAACCGTATATATCAAAAGTAGAACTATGTTCTCAGTATTAAAATGTTCACTGCTAACAAACTCTAGGTTTGTTCAAAAACAAATTTGTTTGTATGATAATTTAGTGACTTAGGGCAACTTTTCAGTCTAACATATGGATGTTTATTTAATTACTTGGGAAGTGCATATCTTATCTATGGGCTGCAGGACCCCCAGTAAAATCCACCGTCTCAGTTTGAGCCAGTTGTAGTCAGTGACTACACTGGCTACACAATGGTGTGTGGGTGGTGTGGTGCGCTACTTAGGAGTGATGCGTGATGTGGGGGTTATGTGTAACATTGTTTTCGTTAGAGATAAGCTGTGGCCACAGACACTAGTGTGCTCCCAGTTCGCACCCAAAAAATATAGTAAACGAGATTGTGTCTAGGACTGGCGCTACATATGATTACTCTTGATTCTGCAATGATGTGTGTATAATATATTTGTTATGGGTCAAAGTAAAAAGCGTATATGTATATACTCTTATTAGAAGATATAAATTGGTAACAATTATTTTCACATAAAGAGGTAATGTCACAAGATAATAGCACATATAAAAATATTGTCACAAAAAAATATTGGATTATATCCAATTAAGAAGAAATTACATATGAAGGTTGAAACATGTATACAGTAGGTAATGCCACAATATCAGGGGTGCTCATAAAGAGCGTCACAAACTATAATGGCAATAAATGTATCCCAATATGTAAACGTAAATAGAGCACAACAAACTATTATGGTCCCGCACAGATATTGTTAAATCATTTCTCAATCCTGAGGATAGTATATGTATTTAGTGTATATTGATAGGCCTATATAGCTCCTCTAATAGGTAGACAGAGCTATTCCTGGAGGTGCCCCCAGACCATATTCTGTTCATGCAGCATATATATAAAAAAAAGGGGGGGGAAAGAAAAAGACAAAATTCTTCGGTCGGGTGCACTAATAGGTCTCAGTGTAATTCTGATAATATAATTTCCTCAGAAATATATAAAATATTACTTTTATTAAATCATTTAAAACATATATGGGGGTATTCAATATGAAACGTTAACTTCACTGTCGAAGTTAACGTTTCATATCGGAGTTTTTACCTGCGTTAAAGTATCGGGCGCACGCCCGCTTATCCCCGTATTCAATATAAAATTAACGAAAACGGGAAACTCCGAAGTTGGATTTGCGTAAAGTTACAAATTTTTCCTTAAAAAAATTGTAAGACCCCCCTAAAGTTGTAAAAACATGGGGGAACACTATGGGTACCCCCGTTTTAGCCTTTAATTGAAAGTCGGGGATTTAAATAGCCACAGCAGGTGTTTTTTTCCCGACATTGAAGAAGTGTTGCAGAAGAGCACTTAGGTTATTTTTTTCGTTTTTTTAAGTGGTTCCATCAAATTTGGGGTACATGAAAATGGGTACTAGCATATTTTGAAGTCCCTAAAGTAAATTTAAAAAAAATCTGCATTTGTGCACCTGCCGCTATAATTCTATTCTTCAAAACACCTGCCGCATACTTGCAGAATAGCCCTGAACCTATTTCCCTATTGTTAAACAATTTTTTATCTTTTTTTTTTTTAACCCCAATTTTTAAATTAATTTTTTGGGGTGTCCCTATTTTTTTTGAAAACTTTTTTTGACACAGTTCTTTTTTAAATGTCATTTCCAGGGGTGCAGGCTATTTTTTTTAAGCCTGCACCCCTAAACCCCAATTCTGCACTTTTTTTCGACACCTATTCAATGGTGAAAAGTTATCCCCGTTTTTTATCAAAGACTTTTCAAAACTGCGATAAGTCTTTGAAATTGAATAGGGTGTAAAAGTAAAACCTGCGATAATGACGTCATACCTCCGATATTAACGCAAAAACGATGTTATCGCTCCCATATTGAATACCCCTGATAGTGTATTCAGGTGTAAGGCGAAATATAAAATAAGTAAAGAAAAAAAGAATGTGAAGATTTAATGAGAAATAGTGATTAAAACACCTCCTGTTGCTGCTGGTTATTTAAATCCTTTTGTTCTAAACTGTTACAGCAGTATTTGTAACCCTTTCATCACTGCATGTATTATTATAACCATAAAGATACACTCATATATAATATAATGTTGTGGTTTTGTGTTTGTTCACACTGTTCATATGCATTAGATACTTAGGAAAATATCTGTTTTCATTATTTTATTCACATTACACAGTGCCAATTTGTTGGAGACAGTATGTATTCATTGGTGTTTTTAGTATGCTCTGTGCATCATCTATACTGGTCATATGCATATAAAATTGATTATTATGCCAAGTCAACCAGTGATACATGCGACACTGTTAGGAAATGGCTACAATTGTCTCTTTATCGATAAATTGTAACAAGTATCCAAAATGATTCACAATGAGTCACAGTCGCTTTCTGTTTATACAGTGGTTCTTGAATAACCAAAAATAACGCGTAGCGCTGTTAGAATTAGTTACAGAATTAGTTGTCATGTTCGGTATTTATCCTATAGAGTCTAAGCTCATTCGTCAGTCTGTTTGTCTCATCCCTCTCCGTCTTCTGATAGGCTGCTAGCGCATATTGTGATTCAAATTCCAATGTCCCGGGTTACTTTAGTTGATCAGCGGGGATCCGTTACCTGCGATGACGTCATTGATGAATTAATTAGTGTATTCCAACATATTTGCATATTATTATGCCTCAGAATATATATTCATATTGATAATATGATTCTTATTCCGGATTCCATATAGTGGTATTTAATGTTGGGGAATGGCATAAATTATCTCGACCTAACAATCAAATAGGGCTTTAATTGGTATGCTGTTCATGATATAGATACATTGTTATTATTTATTTGAGAAAAATAATGAAGTACTTGTTTATGTTAGGTAATATGACCCTTTCGTTCTTTTACTCTGTTAGAAAGATATACCATATAAATTAGTGTAAGGTCGTATATTCAAATAGTATCTTTATTCCCATGTAGTGGATTATAGTAAAAATTTATAAATATTAGCAATTAGTGTCATATTTAGGTTCGAAAATTAATATCAATAATAATAATATAGGGGATATATGGATCAAGGCGACATGTATACCATTATCTATCTGTTACAATGAGGATCTTTTACATGGAGGGTAGGATCCTATGTATATTAGGTGCATATATAAGGTACAGTATCACATGAGATCTCACTGATGTTATCCTCTAGTATATAAATACTATGATCCACATGTATGTCCATAAATTTAATTCAAGTGTATATTCAATAGAACATATCAATAAACTGATATGGTGTGTTAAAATCATTTTGGTGTTCTTGGTGATTACCCAATCCTACATTATTAGTGAATTCCTTTATACATAAATTATCTACATATATATTCTTCTTTTGTAATATCAAGTATCTTGTGAATTGTAATGGTGTATCTAATAGAGTAAATGTTACTGTTAGTATAATTTATTAATTTGATATAAGATTAAGTGATAAACAATATACAAAGTGAACACAAACATAACTATATAAGTGAAGAAAGAGGGAGTGAAAAAACAGGTCTTTAAGAGGAGTTGTCTCTTGGTCATGCCGATGTAATTGAGGCCACATGTGCAGAACAGACAGTATATCACTCCCACCGTTTTACAATTGATGTAGTCCTTGATGACCATCTCTTTACCATGTCTGTCAATGGTTCTTTTCTTTTCTATGTATGTACAAGTTGTACAATTGCCACATTTAAAGCAACCCATAATAATCGGATTGGTTCTGCTCTTTTGTCTCTTAAAATGGCTATGCACCAATTTCTTCCGTAAATTCTCGAATTTCCTCCAGCTGATGTCAATCCTGTCTCCCAGGGTCCTTTCCAGATCTTTTTTGAAGATAAGTATCCCCCAATGATTTTGCATGAATCCACTTATTTGTTTCCATTCATTACAATAAGTGCTAATAAATCTAGCACCTCTTTCTGTTTCTACTTTCTTGTCTCTTGGGTGGAAAGATTAGTGTTTCTCTTTCTTTCTGTTTAGCTTGATGATCTCCTTGTTTAATGATGTATTTACTTTATCCACGCCTCTGTAATCTGCTCATTAATTCTTCTGATCTTTTTTTGAATGTTTTGAGCTCTGGTACAGTTCCTCCGTGTTCTAAGGAATTCTACCCTTGGTACCCCTTTGATAGTTGCAGGGAGATGCAAGCTGTTCGCGTGGAGAATGCTATTAGTCGCAGTCTCTTTGCGGAACATATCTGTGATGATTTTCTTGTCATCTGTGACCTCAATCTTTAGGTCAAGGAATGTGATGACCTTTTGACTGATCTCGCTGGTTAATTTTAGATTGATATCATTATCATTTAATGTTCTGATGAATTCCAAAAGATCTCCTTCGCTGCCTTCCCATATTATAAAGATATCGTCGATATATCTGAACCATGCAATGATGTGTTCAGTATACCAATCATTTTTTGATGAGAAAACCACTTCTTTCTCCCACCACCCGAGGTACAGGTTAGCATACATTGGAGCACATGTAGTGCTCATCGCTGTACCTCGGGTTTGGAGATAGACTCTCTCATTGAAAGTGAAGTCGTTTTTAGTTATAATGTACCTAAGAAGTTGTATGACTAAATTGCTGAAGTTATTAGGAAGTAATAACTTCAACAAGTTTGTCATACAACTTCTTTTTTTTCAAACAATTTTTATTGACAGATTGACAAAGAGAACAAAATACAAAACACAATGTCAGATACAAATATTTGATATAAAATATCCAGTAACATACAAACAAATAAATATCAGTAATATATACAGCAGAAAGGGGGTGTAAACAAATATATGAGTCCAATATAGGAAACTTGGAAATTTGGTCATAAGGCCAACCGCATCATTTAGAAAGGTATTCCTGAACCCAGAACTTCCAATAGATACCATTCCGTTGAACCAAAGCATTTTCTTAATGCTTCTTTTAATACATCCAAAACTGTATGAATATAGGGGAACCATGTTTCAAAAAAGATTTCCGTCTGTTTTTCTTTATGTAAAGAAACTTCTGTCCAATCCATATAAAATAAAAAGGAAAATTTTGGTATAGAATAAATTTGCGGGAAGTGGATCAGTTGAGATCCATTGTGATAAAATTACCTTTTTAGCAGCTGCTGCCAATTTTTCAAAAATTGACTGATTGTCATACAACTTCTTAGGTTCATTTTTAACCAAAAACTACTTCACTTTCAATGAGAGAGTCTATCTCCAAACCCAAAAAGCACAATGGCGATCCTACCCACCTAAAAGCATATGAAATGGAAAAAAATCAAGCTAGGAATAAGAGGAGGGGACATCTCAAAGGAACTTTTTAAAAAAAATAATCCAAAATGATATTTCTTATGAACAGCTTAGAACCACATGGTATGAATGAAAACATCCAATATAGTGCCTTTCTTTAGATTAGAAAGTATAACAAGAATGAAAGATCTGATACATACCAGAAGTGGTATCCTTCATTTAATATATACTACATTAGAGTACACTTTGTGACACATCTATACCCTTTTTTTTTTTTCAAATCTTAGATAATAATGTATAATATACACTATTTGGAATCCCATAGAAAAATAAGTAAATAATACAAAAAAAGGAGCAATATGGAGGGTACACTATCGTTGACTACTTATGTGAACTACATGAATATCACAAGATGAAATAATTTTTCTGAGAATAGACAGAATTATATGTTTTATAAATAGACAATTGGGTTAAAAACCTCTTTCTCCCTCCCTCCCTCTTTCTTCACTTGTATAGTTATGTTTGTGTTCTCTTTGTATATTGTTTATCACTTAATCTTATATCAAAAGAAAAAATTATACTAACAACAGTAATATTTACTCTATTAGATACACCCATATAATTCACAAGACACTTTATATTACAAAAGAAGAATATACAGTATATGTAGATAATTTATGTAGAAAGGAATTCACTAATAATCTAGGATTGGGTAATCACTAAGAACACCAAAATGATTTTAACACACCATATCAGTTTATTGATATGTTCTATTGAATATACACTAGAATCAAATTTATTCTATTTAATTTAACTTATGTTTATTAATACAGAGGGACTAATTAATACATGCCACAAAAATGTATATGATGATATTTTATACTTAATACCAGATAATTATAAGCTAGATTTAAAGATGGGACATGATAACCCTTAGACTGATTGTTATAATTCAAGATAAATTCTGCATATTAAAAGAACTTGCAGATTGTTTCTTGTTGTAAAGAAGGATGGACATATATGTGGATCATAGTATTAATATACTAGAGGATAACATCAGTGTGATCTCATGTGATACTGTACCTTATATATGCACCTAATATACATAGGATCCTACCCTCCATGTAAAAGATCCTCATTGTAACAGATAGATAATGGTATTTACGTCACCTTGATCCATATATCCCCTATATTATTATTATTGATATTCATTTTCGAACCTAATATGACACTAATTGCTAATATTTATATATTTTTATTATAATCCACTACATGGGAATAAAGATACTAATTTGAATATATGACCTTACACTAATTTATATGGTATATCTTTCTAACAGAGTAAAAGAACGAAAGGGTCATATTACCTAACATGAACAAGTACTTCATTATTTTTATCAAATAAATAATAATGTATCTATATCATGAATAGCATACCAATTAAAGCCTTATTGGATTGTTAGATCAAGATAATTTATGCCATTCCCCAACATTAAATACCACTATACGGAATCCGGCATAAGAATCATATTATCAATATGAATATATATTCTGAGGCATAATAATATGCAAATATGTTGGAATACACTAATTCATCAATGACGTCATCGCGGGCAACGGATCCCCGCTGATCAACTAAAGTAACCCGGGACATTGGAATTTGAATCTCCACAATATGCGCTAGCAGCCTATCAAAAGATGGAGAGGGATGAGGTAAACAGACTGACGAATGAGCTTAGACTCTATGGGATAAATACCGAACATGACAACTAATTCTGTAACTAATTCTAACAGCGCTACATGTTATTTTTGGTTATTCAAGAACCACGTTATAAACAGAAAGCGACTGTGACACATTGTCAATCATTTTGGATACTTGTTACAATTTATCGATAAAGAGACAAGTGTAGCCATTTCCTAACAGTGTTGCATGTATCACTGGTTGATTTGGCATAATAATCAAGTTTATATACATATGACCATTATAGATGATGCACAGAGCATACTAAAAACACCAATGAATACATACTGTCTCCAACAAATTGGCACTGTGTAATGTGAATGAAATAATGAAATCAGATATTTTCCTAAGTGTCTAATACATATGAACAGTGTGAACAAACACAAAACCACAACATTATATTATATATGAGTGTATCTTTATTGTTAGAATAATACATGCAGTGATGAAAGGGTTACAAATACTGCTGTAACAGTTTAGAACAAAAGGATTTAAATAACCAGCAGCAACAGGAGGTGTTTTAATCACTATTTCTCATTAAATCTTCACATTCTTTTTTTCTTTACTTATTTTATATTTCGCCTTACATCTGAATACACTATATGTTTTAAATGATTTAATAAAAGTTATATTTTATATATTTCTCTGAGGAAATTATATTATCAGAATTACACTGAGACCTATTAGTGCACCCAACCAAAGAATTTTGTCTTTTTCTTTGCCCCCCTTTTTGGTAAAAAGAGCACAGTTGATAGAAATGTGGCACAGTCACAATAGGCAGTCCAGAGAACAATCTCAGGGTCAATAGTTGTACTCCGTGTAAGGAGTGGTGTAGTAAGTCTTTTTTTTTTTTCTTCCCTCTTGTATATCAAGCAGGTTGGAGTAAATTGGAGTTAGTACAATACTGTGCACACAAGAGATTGGTAGCTGGTATGTATACAATGGGTGCTCGCACCTCCTACCTTATATTTGGTGGTGGTGAGTTGGAGCTGGTGTAGGAGCTCCAGTGGTGAACGTGCACGCTGTCCCACCACTAGTCTAGCTTCTTTGGGGAACTGATCGACATAAAGGGGGCGGGACCAACGCGTTTCACCCGTTAGTTTTTGTGCGGGCTTCGTCAGGGCTGTGGAGTACTATGGATTGTGGTCTGTCCTATACTTATTTGTATGTTGGGCTCATCCTTCTTTGTCCATTAAGATTAGAGATAGATCAGTCGAGGGAAGAGTGTCCCATGTGTTTTCCAGATCCTCTTCATTTAAAGTGATACATATAACGATTATATTGCTGCATTGTATCTAGTGTAATACAGAGGCAGTAGAAACATATGAGATACAATTAGTATAGAAATAAAAGATGTCGTAATTGTTGATGGTAGTGTGTGTGGATTGAAGGATAGGGCAATGATTCTAGCTATATGCTATCTGTGCTGGATTGCGTGATAATGTAGGGATAGGGGAAATTTTATGTGGTTGGAAAATCCGTGGATTTGTACTGTTTATTCCTAAAAAATAGAGGTGGATATTGATAACTTGAAGTTGATTGTCTTAAATACCTGAAATGAGTTAAATTTTGGGTTAATTACTGTATTGCTTTTTTTAAATATATATATATTGATGTATTTTGATATTGAACCAGTGTTATATAGATTTCTTTCAGAATGGTATGATGATTCTATTCTTCGTACCCATGAGGAGGGAGAAGGCATAACCAGGATGTGGTTGGGCATAACCAGGATGGTGGGTATATAGGCATCACTAGCAGTTTTGCTATCTCTCCAAGTGGTACTTATTGTATCATTCTTTCAGGAATTCGGAGCACTCGATGTTCAGACCTTTTGTTGCTAAGGTTTTCAACTTGAAGATCCACCTTCTTTCCTCCTGTGACATGGATCTTATGTAGTCTCCTCTCCATGTTGCTTTTACTTTCTTGATTGCTGTAAAGGTGGCTAGACTGGGATCGCTATTGTGTTCCTTATTGAAATGATCAGAAACACTGTGTGTGTCTACCTTATTTTTGGTAGTTCTTAGGTAATTTCTTCTTAATTGGATATAATCCATTATATTTTATGTGACAATATTTTTGTATGTGCTATTATTTCAGTGTTTTCCAGCCGGGTGGCATCAAGAAGTAGCCGGGTGGGGGCCTTCACAAGTAAACATTTTTTTAAACCCTGACACTATGATTTAAACTTGAAATAACATTTTATATATTAATTCTCCTCTTATTAGAGACCCAGTCGTCTGTTTATGAAAAAGCTGCAAAGTCTGTAGGATCTGGTCCTTTTTATACAGCTCCCAGATACTGTCTCCACTTGCAGGCTCCCAAAGTGCCGAGTGGTAGGCTGTTTCTTGCCGGGTGGTGCACCCGCAAAAAACATCCTGGGGAGAACACTGGGACATAACCTCTTTATGTGAAAATAATTTTTACCATTTATATCTTTTAATAAGAGTATATACATATACGCATTTTTACTTTGACCCATAATAAATATATTATACACACATCACTGCAGAATCAAGAGTAATCATATGTTGCGCCAGTCCTAGACACATAATCTCATTTACTGGCTACACTATGGCTGGGAGTAGCTTCCTATTGGAAGCGCCACAAGCCAGACACACACAGGACAAGCAGTTCCAGGGGGAGGCGTTTTCCCTCCCTGGGACTGCCAGCCCGAGCTGCGATTAGCAGAGAGCGTGCTTCCAGTGGGAAGCCACTCCACTGCCTTTCTAGCAGCCTTACCAATCTTCTGGGGCTGCAGCCAATGCAATCCCTAGAAGCTGGTATTTTGCGCAGGCGCCGGGATCCGGAACTGCAGCGCAACCCCCCTCATCCAGGAGGGTAGGAGCTGCTGCTGCGGGGATGAACAAGCAGTTTTATATATCATATAAAATAAAAAATCTCTGATACTGCGTTATGTACATAATGTAAGGCTATAAAAAAATTGCTTGCCATTTCTTCCATCATCCACTTTTTCCCACCACAGGTCAAAGTTGAGTCTAGTACTAATCAGCCACTGTGAATCCTCCAGGATTTTATCATGTTCTCTATGATTCATTCCTCACAATTCCACTCTTGGGACTAGCAATTAATTGTAAATATTCAAAGCCATAATGAAAAGAAAAGCTATTTTGTAACTGTCTGTGTTAAAATGAGCAAAGTCAGTTATTTTCCCTGAGGCTTTTTTTTACTGTAGGTATTAAGTGGATAAAATAATTGCCTTAGGTAGCACTTTGATTTTTAAATAAAACAAATAACATGTTCATAATTCTTTTAATTGCCCTCCACTTTAGCATGCTAAATATTTATTCCAAAGTTAATTCAAGCAATAGTCTTTATATGTTAATAAACTATGAATAATGTAAGAGTAGAAGAAAACTTGTGGTTTAATAGATGCCGTTTACCAGCTGTAAGTCTACAATTAGCCAATTTTTATGTGACAAAAAAAATCTAATTCAAAGTGAATTTTCAATAGCTCTTAGCTGACATTATGGCTGCTGTTATACTAGAATGAAACACTTGGGGTAAATACCTTAAGCTCCTTTATGTAAATACAAATATTAACATTTCCTTTTTGTTCCTCTAGCTCAAGTCTGTAGAAATACATTTACTAGAATTCCTCGATATTAATATTTGTTCTAGTAGCTGTATTGTGATTATTTAATTGTATTGTGATTATTCAGTAATAATTGTATCTCCCTTTATCTTGTCAAGTCCACTAGAGGTTTTTTAATTTTAAATAACTTAAAATGACTGGTTTGTGCAACAAATTTTACTTATTTTTTATGTTTCAGGTTTTCATTTATACTTTTTAGTATTTAACATTTTAACTGGGGGTCTGCATTGACAATAACTTCATTACTTCTCTGGGTACTTAAGTGACTTCAATCAATTATTTGGGTACATAAAGCGTTTTCTTTTGATAGTATTATGGAATAATTTCCGTTCTTTGTATTGTAAAAGAAATATAAAATAATATTTTCAGCATTTTTATGCACAAGTATTGTGGATCTGGAGATATTGTATTTAGAATGTATTCAACTGCTTCACTGGTTTTTACTTATAAGGCACCACAAGGGTTCTGCAGTAGCATACAAAGTGGAAAAGTATAGCAACATTAAAAATACAATTGTTTTCAGACTGATCCATTGCATTCAAAAACACTACTTTGCAGATATACATAATTAAAATCCACAGATTACTTAATTACATAGAAATACAAACAGATAGAGGTCCTTGATCACAAGCTATTTCATTCTAGATGGGCTGTAGGTGGACACAAGGGGGAGTGGGGATCATGGTTGGGTATTGTAGGAGTTGGAAAGTCAGCAAGAGCAGTGGGTGGTAGGTTTGGCTATAGAGATAAGTTTTGCTTGCACCTTTGAAGACAGGGAGGCTAGCATATTTTTTAGATGGTATGTGTAATTGTGTAGTATTGTGCAAAAAAGAAAAAATCTTCTCGCGTCTCCCCACAAACAGATTCGTGTAAGTGAGACAGTTCTGTTCATTTTTTTCCTGTTTGTTTATAAGAAAATTATCTTCCTATGACTATTTGTGTATGTCATTCTTATTAATTATGTTTGTATATACTTTAAGCATTGTGAGTATCTTTCTCATATTAAACTTCATTTAATGGGGGCGTGGCCTGACTATCACAGAAGCCAGATGTGTGTGTCCGGAGCTCCTGCTAAAGCAGCAGATTTTCTGGCCCATTCACTAACCCGGACGGCTTATTCCCACCCCCCTCATCCCACAGTGACCTGACACCTTGGGGCAGTGAGGCTCGCGGAGGCGGACAGTGTTTATAAACACAGTCGCGGGTTGCAGCCCTCAGCCCCCAGTGAAGCCACGGCCTCTATTTCTTGCCGCGTCCCGCGACGGAGCATCTGGTACACGCCGGAGTGTACCTTTCACATCCTGCCGCCCACGGGACTTGTTCCCTATCCAGCCCCGCTGGCTGGCACCCGCACGGAGTGGACCTGGGCTCCCGGAGCTGCTCCCCTGACCGCGACCTGCGGTGGACCTGAAGCGGACGCCGTCATTGTTAAGAGATGAGAGTTTCACTCACTCCCACGCTGCCCGCTGGTATCACGGCCTGGGGGTACAGGTGCCTGCCACCTTCACCTCGCACAGCAATACACACACAGGGAATCTGGGCACTGAGCCAGCAGTCACTCCGGCGCCATCTTGTAAGGAGACCTGCTTTCTCCCTGCGGATCGCCATCACTGCAGACGACCAGATAACTTTCCTGTCCTTGGCACCTAAAAAGCCCCGTGAGTCCCCTGCAGAAAAACACCTTGTTCAGAAGGTGGCTCTTTTGCTCTTTTACTCCATACTATAAAGGTACCCACTACCGTATTATAAAGGTGCCACCTTACATATATAAATAGCAGTAACTCTCTGACAAGACAGCAAGTGAATACAAGATTTGGATTTCACAGGAACCTAAACCTTACAGATTTCTCCACTCAAAATTATCACCTGCCAAAGCAGTATCCAGTTTTAGTCCAATCTAACTATATCCCGGTCCGTGACCTCCTGGACTATCCCACTAGCAGTGTTGGCCCCCCTTCAACAATTCAGAGCTACTACGACATTCTTTATTTGATACAATAACAATTTGTACTAATGAGTCCCTGAGCACACCAATGTTGCACCCTTCGGTTGTACTAAATTAGGTTATATAGTTCAATATATTATTTTTCTCCAACTCACTGTTATCTCAGGTCTCCTGTCACCGATCAACTCACTCTGGATACTCCCCTCACCAGTCCACCTCCTTGTCACTGCTGTTTCCACTATATCATTATGAATCGGTCTAACGCAAATACCAGAAAATGAGTGGGTGGTGACGTAGCTCAACACTTCTCCAAAGGTGATAAATCCTCAACGGCTGTCGGCCCCCCGTCACCGCACCGTCACCAGACGGATGATGATGATTCTCCACCTCAAGCTCTATCCACTAAAGAGGACAACATGGCCTTACGATCCCTTATCACAGACCGCAAGGAATCTCTGGAATCCAAACTAGACAAAGCGGTCTCATCCATTAAATCCCAACTCTCATCATTGTCCTCTAGAACCTCTAAATTGGAGTCCCGTCAGGATACTCTACAAATATCCCAAAACGAAACCCACAGAGATCTCGACCACATTCTAGACCTTGCTGATCTTCGCACTAAAAATGAGGACTTAGAGAATCGGGAAAGAAGAAATAATCTTCTTATCCGGAATATCCCAGAATCTATAACCCCAGACAATCTGGAGAACTATCTACACAAAATATTCTCCTTTATTATCCCTGATCTGGGTCCCTAGCAACTACCACTAGAAAGAGCCCACCGGGCTTTTAGACCCAAGCCCCGAGATGGCGAACCCCCATGGGATGTAATCATACGCTTTCTCAGTTTTAAGGATAAGGAAAGAGTCCTGGCTCCAATGTGCAATAAGTCTCATATCTTATACGACAACATTAAACTCCAGTTCTTTCAAGACCTGGCACCTCTCACAATCATCAAACGTTAAGAACTCAGAGACCTGATTAGCGCACTACGTTCACGAGGTATCCGCTACCGATGGGGCTTCCCCTTCAAACTGTTGATCGACTTCAATGGGAAAACAGTTATCATTAGAGACTCAAGAGAGGGCAAAGACTTTCTCACTCATTTGGAAGATTCTGGCCCTCCTCCCACCACATAATCTACTACCTGAATAAGTTAACTGTCCCCTCACTTCGTAGATTCTAATACATGTTTGCTGGGTACTTTACAAATCTGAGATTTGCCGTCACCATAAAGGACTGCCCCAATTTTTTCAATGGTCACCCAACACTCATTTTTGGTCCTTCCCCAACGACCATTTTATGTCCTTTTCAACTGTATTATTATTCTACTTCCTGATATATATTAGTTATTTTCAATGTTCCATTCTTAAAATGGAATATTCCATTCTCCATATTCTTAAAAGTTTGTGTACACCCAGACAATTCAATAACTACTTAGGGGTTTAGCTTAGTTTATATATGTGTGTAATAGACTAAATTTTTGTGAACCCTAAAGGGAACCCCAATTGATTGTTAAAGTATGTTTATATATTTGGTACACTGTTCCTGTTGATCTCAATGTTTAATTTTGTGTACTTTATACCTAAACTTTCACTGACCTCTTCGCCTTCTGCTATATTTCATTATATGACTACCACTGGAGGGTTACAACTCTCCGACACTCCTACCTTCTACTTCTGACTACCTCCACACGCCCATCATATTGAATATTGCTCCATTTTACAGTCTATATTTTCTAATATTCCTAAGGTAGCTCGGATCACTCTCCCTGCTACCTTTTTGGACTTTATAGTCCAGATAACCGTGTGTGTCTTCCTCTGCAGGACACGAGGAATTCCCATTCAGATCCTTCCCCATTATCCCTTTTACTCTGATCTTATATTTTTCCCCTCCTCCCCAGCGAGTCGGATTCCCTTCATTCTTATAAACTATTTTTTTTTTCTAACGTACCCTATAACTATGCCACTAACCTTCATCTCCTTAAATGCCAAAGGTTTGAATACCCCTCAAAAGCGATCTTCGCTTTTTCGAACTGTCCGGAGTCTCAAAGTTGGGATTGTTCTAATCCAAGAGACTCATTTTAAAGCTAATATACACCCTTCTCTGCATTCCAAGAGCTTCCCTACCTCCTACTATTCCTCTAGCCAATCGAAACACAACGGGGTGGCGATATTAATCAGCAAAAATGTACCCTTTGTCCAAAACTCAGTACACACCGACTCTGATGGGAGATTCATTATATTAACTGGTAAACTGGGTAACCTGGAATGTACAATAGCAAATGTGTATGCTCCTAATAATGGCCAGATATAATTTTTCAACTCCTTTTTTAAAGTTAAATAAATACAGGAGGGGCTATCTTCTTGTTGGCGGAGACTTCAATGCCGCTCTCAATCATGAACTTGACAAATCTCCTGCCCCTACTACTTTACGACCTTGTTCTTTGACCAGATCTTTGAATTCACACCTTCGGGAATCAGGCCTTTTCGATGCTTGGCGAGCTCTCCATCCTACTTCCCACGACTTCACCTTTTTTTCAATTCCCCATCAATCTTACTCAAGGATTGACCTCTTTCTCTGCTGCACTCCTGCATCTAAACACCTCACCGATTCATCTATAGTCACTAATCACTGGTCTGACCACTCCATAGTTACTACATCATTCAATTTTTTTTGACACACCCACATTTCGACCTCCTTGGCGTCTAAACGAAACCCTTTTGAGGATCCCAAAATTTCAGGAGAAAATGAAACTTGCCCTTGAAGATTATTTTTCCCTGAACACCACAGGCTCGGCATGCACACCACTGGCATGGGAAACACATAAAGCAGTCATCCGGGGACATATCAGCTACGCCTCCTTCAGAAACAAAGAACGTAGACCCCAAATGACTTCCCTGATAGAAGAGGTCCACTGCCTGGAAACTTCTCATAATCATCTCCCCTCCCGTTCCCTATATAACCAACTAACTTCTGAAAAAGCATCCCTCAATGCCCTTCAGGCTGAAAAAACTGAACAGTTTACGTTGGCTTAACCAAAAATTCTATGAAAAAGTAGCAAAGCAGATTCCCTACTCACCAATAGGTTGAAGGCCCGGAAGGCCAGGACTGTAATCCCAGTATTAAAAGATGATCATGGTACTCATCAATATAACCCTACCACCATTACATATTACGAACACCTCTATAATATCCCCGAATGTTCTCCTCTTCCCCCTCTAGCTGACACTTCAATTACGGATTACATAGCATCTTGTAATCTTCCCCACATTAATACTACAACTTCCACTGCTCTCGATAACTCTATCTCCGCCGAAGAAATTCTCTCGACCCTTAAAACGCAAAAACCCTCTAAAACCCCAGGTCCTGACGGATTTCCAATGTCTTATTATAAAACCTTCCAATCCACTTTGATACCCTACTTAACCTCGGTTTTTAACCAAATCCTAGATGGAGCATCATTTCACCCGGATACGACCAAAGCTACTATCACCGTCATCCCAAAACCTAATAAAGACCCATTATTAGTGTCTAACTACCGCCCCATCTCTCTGCTTAATACCGACCTAAAACTTTTCGCCAAAGTACTTGCAAATAGGCTAAACCCACTTCTCCCCACTCTGATTCACCCGGATCAAGTGGGCTTTGTCCCGTCCAGGCAGGCACTAGACAATACCAGACGCACTATTGATATAATTCATTATGTCAATCTCCACAAGCTTCCTTCTCTGGTGCTTGCCTTGGATGCGGAGATGGCCTTTGATAGGGTCTCTTGGTCATTTATGTTCCAAACACTACAGTCAAAATTTAATTTAGTTTTGAAGAGAGATTTCCTGAGGTACCTGGGGGACTCCATAACAAAATCCTATGACTCACTCTACAAAACCAATTATCCCCCCCTCATCAGATCAATCTATAATGACTTATAACAATGGCGAACGTATTATCTTTCATGGATAGGACGTATTAATGCCATAAAAATGAATGTCCTTCCCAAATTACTATATCTTTTTCAGACCCTACCTGTACCTATTCCTTCCCACACCCTAGACTCTCTTCAAACCATGCTCTGCAAATTTGTATGGGACAATAAAAAACCCCGCATCCGTCGAGATATACTTGTCAAACGCACATGGGAGGGAGGTTTGGGTCTACCCAATCTACGCCGCTACTATAATGCTACCCGACTGAGTCAGTTGGTCTCATGGCATTCTCCTAGACACATCAAATGTTGGGTCGACCTGGATAGTGACCTTTTCGATATACACTCAATCTCTTTCCTCCTGTGGCTTTCTCATGAAAACAGACCCAAGTCCTCCTTTCTATTTCCCACCATTAAACTGACACTTACTAGCTGGGATCTAATAAATAAAAAACGAAATCTTTCCTCACACCATTCCCCTTTAACACCCATCTGGAACAATCCCTCATTCCCCCCAGGCCTTTCTACTGGCATGGATCGCCCCTGGACCTCAGCTGGCATTACAAGGTTCCACCACATCGTTGGGGCATTTTCCCCTCTGTCCTTTGCAGACATTCAACAAGAACATAGAATTCCTAATACTCTACACTACCAATACTTACAAATCCGCCACTCTGTGAATTCATCTTCCCCTGCACGCTCCTCACTCAACCCTTCACCCTTTGAAAGACTATGCATTTATAAAATTAACAACAAGGGGGCTATTTCATCTATATATCATTATATTCTGGCATTGGAGGCTCCTCCACTTGAGCCACATAAACAGGCCTGGGAATCAGACCTAGCCTTGTCCCTTGGAGAAGAGGCCTGGGATACTATACGCTTAGCTATCTCAAAGTGTTCTATCAGCGTAGCTATCAGAGAGAATTCTTACAAGGTGTACACCAGGTGGTACTTAGTGCCTGAACGTCTTCATCAGATGTACCCTAACTCTTCTAACTTATGTTGTAGAGGTTGTGGTCAAATAGGTACATTTTTCCATATTTGGTGGAGCTGTCCATTGATCGTCCCATTCTGGAACATGGTTCGCACCCTACTCTCCCAACTCATTAGACCCCCGACTATTCCCACTCCTGTCAATCTTCTACTTTGCGCCCCGATCGATAATCTACCCAAAATTTCCAATAAATTAGCTCTTCACATATTTTCTGCTGCCAAGTATCAGATAGCCCTTAATTGGAAGGCCCCGAACACTCCCAGCCGACAAGAACTTGTGAACAGAATTTGGTTTGTTGCAAAAATGGAATACATCACTAGCTTAAGGAACAATACCGTGCAGAAGTTCCAACGTATATGGAGCCCTTGGTATTCTTATCAAAATGTGCCCCTTCCTGGTCTTAGATAGTGCAGTGGTGACCACTCTTGCTTCCAAAACTCCCCCCGACTCGATCCCCACTCACTCTCTCCTTTTACTCTATTTTATTTTTTATTTCCCCCCACATCTTTTTCCTTTTACCCTCCTCACCCCTAATCTCAATTTTACCCACTCTAATCAGTTCTATAAACCAATTCTAATTGTATTGCATACAACTGTTTATAGATTTTTCACCGATTTGAATTGTATTCTAATGATTAATATTATTGCTTATTGCATTTTTTCAATGTACTCTCAAATTCATTCAATGAACGATTACAAAAAAAAACAAAACTTCATTTAATAAGATCGGTCTTTGTGATTCTTAACGGATCCATTTTACCTGTGGATTCTGCTCACTCGTGCTAGATACCTGTACTACAGGTTATTATTTGGGTAATGATAACTGGTACTTAAGGGTCATTCCACACCAAATCAACACAGGGTTTCAACTTGCAGTTCAGATTGTAATAAAATTTGGTATATTAATTGATTTCATTGAGTGTGAAAATAAATTCAAAATCTTAGGCTGATAAGTACATTGGTTTTGAAGGTATATGCCTTTAAAGCAGCCTTTTTTTTTTTTTTACAAAAACAATTGCTATTAACAGTTTTTAAATTGCTTTTGCAGCTCACCTCATTGAGCTAGAGAGTCGGGCAAGGTCTCTTTTTAAACCTCTTTTTATGGGCTTTCAGTTGATATATAACACAGCAGTATGTTTTAATGAAAAAATCAAAATTTTAATTTTCTCGAAAAGCCATATTTTTACATTTTTGAAAAAGCTCTCAAAAATTGTTCATACTGTTAATAAATCCCTAAAGTTTTATTTTGGAATCATGATGGGATCATCTGCTACATGAGATATTCACTTTGGACTGCTAGTTCTCATTTTCATTATTTTAACAATCTAGGCCTGTTAATTATTTTAAATATATTTCTTTAAACAATTCCTTTGATGTATATTATGTACAACGACACAGTATGGTAATACTAAAATATTTAAAACTTTTCTGATAATTTTATGTCTTTCACATATTTTAAGAAAAAGATCATTAGCATTTGGTGCTGCTGCTCTGGATGGATGGTGCTACTTGATGGGTTAGAACTGGCTGAAGGTTTCATTTGTTTTAGTATTTCCATTTCAGAAAGGTTGTATTGAAAGGTTGACCTATTGGAGTTAACGGATTCACCTTATACGGAACATCTACCATGGGAATCCATAATACATCTGGCTTTGCTTGGTATGAAAAAGATGATGATGGACCAGCTGGATGGAGGAATGTCACACTTGATCGATGTTGTAATTTTTCTCCGGAATAAAAGCAAGCCACCATTTGTTATCATAGACAGCAGTTACATACCCTCTATGGGACTATGGCGACAGCGCTGGTCGCTTAATTAGAGTGCAGGGTGCCGTACAGCTGCTTAGTCATCATGACTGTTTTGACTGTCCCAACAGTGGCTTCAGGTGGCGGAAGGGTTATTGGGGTCCAGCAGTTACTGGGGCAATGCCAAAATAAAACTTTGGGGAATTATTAACAACAGTATGAACAATTTTTTTTGTAGTTTTTAAAAATTTTTAAAATATGGCTTTTTGAGAGATATTAAAAATGTTGATTTTAAAAATGTTACATTTTTATTTTTATTGAAACATACTGCTGTGTTATATCATATGAAAGCCCATAAAAGGAGGTTTAAAATGAGACCTTGCGCAACTCTCTAGCTCAATTAGGTGAGCAGCAAAAGCAATTTAAAAAACTGTTCAAAGCTAAATATTTGTTAAAAATTGCTGTTTTAAAGACATTTATTGTAACTTCAAAGCCAGTGTATTTATCAGCCTAAGATTTGGGGGGGGGGGGGGGGGTTACCATGGCAGGATTTATTATGCAAAATTTCATTGAAATTAGAGAATGTAAGGTAGAATGTTTTCAGAAATTGTGTTGATTTGATGCGGAATGACCCTTAATTGTAAATGTGTCGGGAGATCAAAAACTTCCAATTTGCGTGTTTTGCTCTTGAACCAATGTTTGGTTCAGGAAGTGGGAGAGATACTGTGGAGTGTAATAATTTCTGTAGATAGCCCAATATGTTGCTTTTTGATTACCTCTGTGTCAAACCCACATCATGCAGGCTCAAGAGAGTGCTGATTTTGACAAATGTATGGAAGTTAGAGTTAGGAGTATCTAGAAACCAGGTCTGTGACGTATGCTAATATGTACACTAGTGTGCAGTGTCACTGCATTGTGCTTTATAAGAACTTTTAAGCTGGGTATACACTTAAACGATATCGGCTCAATTTGTCGTTTCCGGGCAAATCGTTAAATGTGGATGCCCGATTTGCGCGCTCCCGCGGTCACATATGAAATCTTCAAGTTGGCCGTTTTGCACAGTCAATCAGTAAATATCGTGTACAATGCATTTGGCAGCATGGCATCCTATATCACGCCATCGCACCATGCAAGTGTGTACGCACTTACTGATGCAGGGTCCAGTCGCCCGTCGCATAGGCTGGCTACACATCGTTCTGATGTTTAGCCGGCTTCAGTTAGCATAGTGATTTCCAAAGACCAATATTTATTGTGTGTTACAGATCTTGTAGTCTTTAGATGCATTGAGTTGCAGTTCTCTAGACATCCTTTTAGTAATGTTTAAATTGTTGCCAGCAATCCGTGCTGATATTGTTGATTGTATTACATGCTTCATTGTCCTTTTTGTTTGTCACTTCTGTTTCTGCCACTTTCCATTAGTTGGAACCAAATAGCTGGAAAAAGAAGCAGCAGAACATGTTCCATTTAATAACTCATTTAATCCCTGGAAGATCATTATATAGCAAGATACTAGAGTTATAGGAGTGTAGGCTGGACACTCCTAGGTTTGGAGGATTAATCCATTTTATACATTCAATTAATTTTGTTTTTGAGATAGTGTTAAAACCTTCTAAGGCTCTAATGTCATTATGCTGATTGTGTGCAACCATTTGTGGATTTGTGACCTGAGATGGGCGCACACACATCCTTGTGCTGCCTTCTATCATTTTTGAACCACTCCCTTAATTAAAAAATGTTATGACAATATTTCTGCATGTGGTAAAGAAAATCACATCTTACATGTCTTCTCTAGGTCTTACTTATTCATGTGAGTATTTGTCATTACAACTGTCTTTACTATATGCCTCATTTCAAATTGTATATACTATTATTACATTGGTATATGTACACATAAAAATAGTCTTTGCTGTATAAAATGCATCTAATTGATGGAAAAGGTGTTCCGTTAAAAGTATTGTCCAACACTCAATCTCGCCACCTACAAGCAGTTCAAAAACAAGGTTGCTTTGCAGAGGTAAGAAACTATGCATCCCCACACTAAATTGCTAATAACCTCTTAAATGCACAATGTCTTAAAGCTCATATAGATAACTTTAATACACATCGAAAAAATCCTGTTCTGATTTTTGCATATGGGCCCAGGTGTGAGGTGCCTCCCTATGAATAGTCCGCCTTCAGCAAGGTATGCCCCAAATTCTCCAGCCCCTTCTGTATGACAGATCTACATTTTGCATCATTGCATTCGCTGTCCTCTTAACATCATCACATATATTAGCAAGTTAATACAAAACTGGGTGCATGATGTCACAAATTTACATTTGCTTTGTGAGGCCTTAATTTACTGAAAATATTGTGTGTGATTAAATTTTTTTGAGTTATTGAATGCAGGTACAGAACATTGTGTTATTGTTTTCTTTTAGTAGTAATAGGCTTTACATTTGACATCTTCCATTCTGTCAATGTTATCTGACAGTTGTTAAATGGCTTTTACAATGATGTAACTAAACAGTCTGTAAGGAATAGTCAGATACAAAGATCACATCCATGTCAATTTACACTGTCCATCTTTAACGGATTTAATTCACAGATCAATTTGTATCTGTAATGCACACCCAAATCTGTTTTAAAAACTTTGGTTGGTGAATGTAAACACTTTCCTTCTTAGACTGTTTGCAGCCTCTTTAGATATGCTTTAATATAACTAAAATGGGGATGTAGTCAGCATTCTGGCGTGCATGATGCCGACGGGTGAAATCCCAGTGTTGGTATCCCAGCACCAGAATCCCGACCACCGGCATCTCGAAGGTAAGTATCGGGCGTTAGGGGAAGGGTTAGTGTGCGGGTTTAAGCATTAGGGGTAAAGTTATGGTTAGGCACTAGAGGGGAGGGTTAGGTTTAGGGACTAGGGGGGGAGGTTAGGTTTGGGCACCGGGGAGAGAGTGTTGGATTTTGGGTACAGGGAGGGGGAGATTAGGTTTAGGCAAAAGGGGGGGGGAGGTTAGAGTTAGGCACCGGGGAGAGAGGGTTAGGGGTAAGGCGTAGTCTTACCTTCTTTCCTTATGGGTGTCGGGATTCTGACTGACGGGATGCCGCTGTCGGTATTCCGACCAACGGGATCTCATACCCAACTCCTAGAATGATCCGATTCATGTTGCTTTTTATTTTAGCTCAGTGTCCTGAGTTTTATAAGATAAAATGTGCATAAGTCCAGGAACAAAAAATACTTAACTACATTTGGAGGCTCATGTCACCAATTCTTCAGTGTTTACATGGAGTTAAATAAATACAGAGCTGCCAAGTGCTCTCCCAGGCCCTGGTATTAAAGTGTGTGAGGAGTATGGTCACACTCCGCAGTGGCAGACTGGAGCATGAAGGGCCCACAGGGGAACGCAATAATAGAGGCCCACAAAATGGTGTGGCCAACTATATTGGGAAAAATTATTGGTATAATTTATGACACTTTTATATACTAAAATAGAATACTTTAAAACTCTCTCTCTCATATATGTGTGTGTATGTGTACATATCATCAGTGTATATATATATATATATATTTATACATATAGAGATGTTGGAGAGGAGGTCAGTGATCTACTCCTGTGCATGGTAGTCAGTTATGTGGGCAATGAAGGTTGTGGTAAGCATGGAGGGACCAGGGGGATAGTACAAACAGTAGAGAGGTAGTGTTTAGTATGGGAGGGTCAAGGGAATAGTGCAGAGTGGTAGTGGTGAGTATGAAATGGTCAGGGAGGTAGTGCAGAGAGATAGTGTTTGGTACGGAAGGGTCAGGGGGTACTGCTTATAGGCAGTGGTGAGTAGAAAGGGGTCAGGGAGGTAGCGGTAAGCATGGAGGAGTCAGAGAGGTAGTGGTGAGCCACCCAGTAACTCTTGCAATGCTGGTCAGTGGTGGGTAATTGAGACCACTACACATGTACTAACGTTCTGCCACAGTGTAGTGCATCTACATTATACTACACTGTAGTGCCCCCCACATTATGCCACAGTGTAGTGCCCCACCTTATGACACACTGTAGTGTCCCCACATTATTACACACTGTACTACCCCCACATCATACCACACTGGAGTGCCCCCACATTGTAGTGCCCGTACATTATGTCACACTGTAGTGCCCCCACATCATACCACACTGTAGTGCCCACACATTATTACCCAGTAGTGCAGTGCTGAGTCTGACTGCACTGTGCCTAAGTTCTCTGCATGTAGCTGCTGACCGGGTCAGTTACAGCCTTGATGACTGCCCGACAAGCAATTGCACTGCGGTCTGCTCTAGCGAATGGCGCTGTAGGCGTGTATGGCCATTCTACAGTATACTGGGGACATTGAAATGTTTACCTCACAATTCAAACGTCCATAGAGACCCAGGTACTTTGTACCCCCACCTGATCTCAACGCACCTTTATATATGTCAGCATTTATTTTTCAAACTTTTTTTGTTATTCATCCAAACCAGTGGTATGATTACAGCAGGTTCATTATGAAATGTCGATGTTCAAATTATTGACAATCATGCTACCAACTACATTATGTTGACAGATACACTATATCGACATGTACAATGTCAAGTTTGATATAAAGTTGACATATCCATAATGCCAACAGCTATTTTAAAATGCTAATATTTGTATTGTCAACATTATGACTATATAGTCATGTGGCGACACTTTACGTGTGTCGATATAATGCAGGTGTGGATATGTAGAGTATCCACATTTTAACTATGTCGACATGGTAGAATTCGACATTATGGTGTCGACAGAACATGTAAATAAAACATAATCTTCAAGTACAGATTTTATTTATATGAAAACTTACAGTATGTGTAGAATACTTCTTTGTACTGCTTTGGAAAGGTTAATGCAGAAGAAATAAGCACAAAGTATATCTTAGTGATGGTTAGGAAAAGAAAAATACACACATTTGCCCTTAGGACCTGATTCAGCAGAGATCGCAATTGAGATCGCAGCTGCGAAAATATGCTAATGCTTGCCAAAGCTCAACTGGCACAAAGAAGCCCACTACTGCTTTCTCACATCTGTCCACTGACGCTCTTATGTGTAAACATCAGTACCATCGACACGCAGCGACCACTCATGCAGCATTTACACCAGATCTGACCTGTCGCAGACACTGCAAGTCTCTTCGCACGCAGTGGGCTTTCAAGCTGCGTATACAATTGCAGTGGCTAATTTATGAACGCCCTAGCAATGGCGTTCAAACAGACAGGCACGCCTGGGTTTTTCCGACCACTCCCCCCATCACCACCCCCGAACCCTCACAGCCGCTGCGATGGATTCCTCTGTGTACGCGTAACCGCAGTACAATAGCAATACACGTGCAGTGCGGTTTATATGCATGCTCAATGGCTAATAATCACTCGATCTGCGTACGTAGTTGCATTTGCAATCGCTGCTGAATCAGACCAGTTTCAATTAAAAAAACGAGGAAAAGAAAAAAACAGTTTATGGTCATGGTAGGAAGATAGCTTTTCCATGTGAGGAGAAATAAGCAGACTAATATTATTTTCTGGTAATTCAAAGTTATCTGCAAAAAAAAACCATATAGTATACTATGTATAGATGTTGCATAAATAATTATTGATGTTGATAGTAGAATTTGGCCAGCCACAATAGGCTTGTCATCGAAGAGGTTTGCCATAATATCCCTTTAATCAGGGACGCATACGAATTGCACAGATTATTTGTGGCTTGCTTCAAGTGTTCATTTCTCATGGTTTAATCAGGACCTGTGTAATTAATGTGAATGCCTTATTAAAGGGTTATTATAGCAATCCTATGTGGTCACCATAGGTGGTGATAGAGATCAGAGGACAGCAGTGATACTAGTATTCCCAATGCTTGCATGGAGAAACAGCACAGAAGCAGCCACATGAAGGCTGTCACCGGCGATAGTCTTCACCAGCAAGAGGGATTTGATAGACAGAACCCCTAAATCCTGCGAAAACTCAAGTTTTGCAGTATTTAAGTTTTTCACTCGTTTGTTCCTCCTTTAGCAAAGGCCATCAACAACAGTAGTATCAGGGCCCGAGTGTGGTCAGCAAACACCGCTGGAACCCTTACATGCAGTTTTAGACAATTTTGTACAGCAGTTTAGATACCCTTGGTTATATTGTATGTTGCAGTGAATATTTTTTGCTTGTAAAAATTTGACCAGTGGTTTCAGACTGAAGCTAGTCAAAAACCTTAACTGGAATGGTGTGATAGGGCTTTGTATTATTCACAGGTTAATAATTAATAATTAATCTCTCTCTCCCATGCATCATACATGCTTTTTAATATTCAATATGATTAATGTCATCAGTAAGCAGGCAAATATCATGTATGTCCTGTCATATATAAAGTTTTCTTTGATCTTCTATAGCAGTGGTTCTCAAACTTTTTTTCTGGCATGACACACTAAAGAGTGATATCCACATTCGTGATCCAAAATTTTAAACATATAAAAATAAATGTAAATGAACATTATTGTACTCAAAGCACACACTCCTTGTGGTTTTTTAAACTACAATGGTCTTTAACCATTGTAGTTTACTTACCCTAGGACTCCCTCTTCATATCCTTTTAGGCTAGGTACACATCAGAACGATGTGTATCCAGTCGACTCAAGGCCCGGTGGAATGATATAGCGGTTGTCCATACACACTGCACAATCAGGTGTACATCCGCACAGTATAGCCTTCCATCCTCCACTGACCTGCATGCCATCGTCAGAGTTGTCGTTGCATCTGCACAGCACAGCCGATGGGACTTCGTTGCTGACGACATACGTGCGCACGTGATTGTGTGTACACATTAGACTATATGTCATTCCGATCCACATCAATATATTGCCTAATATGTAACCGACCTTAGTCTCCCGTCCTACTGAGTTTGCGGCTGCCTGCTACCGGCTCCCCTCTGTGAGAGACGTCATGATGTTGAGACGTCTGCATTGCTGCCGCTGCTTGTCTGCTCCTGGCTACTCTCTGATGCTGCAGGAAGCCAAGCGGTGGATGGCACTTTGTTTTGACAAGCCTGCAAAGCCAGAATTGCCTAGACAAACTGCGGGCCAGAAAGAGAAGAGGGCGTGGGCAAATTCTGGGAGTTGGGGTCACGCCTCTTCAGCAAAAACAAAACAAATTAAACATACAAAAGGCCCCCATACACGGTGCGATATGCACCTTGCGATGCGACTACCAATCCGATGGCCGAGATATCGGGCGGTCCCCACACATGGAGCGATCGGGTGGCCGACCGCCCGATATTCCAGCATCCCTCCCGCATATCGCTGCATGGGATTGTACATCTCTACCCCAGATCAACTGAACATGCAGTAAGATCTCGAGGAGCGATGTACTATCCCACGGGAGCGCGCACTGGCCGACATCATACACACACATGGAACGATATAGCACCGATACCGTTCCAATTAGTCGGATCGGCTGCCATATCGCACCGTGTATGGGGGCCTTAAAATACTGATCCTTAGGGGCAGGGCAAGCTGTGAAGAAGAAGTAATGACTCCCTCTGGAGCACTCGCAGTATCTAGGAACAGGGGGAGAACAGGAAATTGTGTGAGACACACCAGTGACCAACTTGTGACACACTTAAGCCGCGTATCCACTTGCCGATTAAAATGAGCGAATGAACGATAACGATATCATTATCTTTAAATTGCTCATTAATCGCGCATGAATCTGGCATGAAAATGTCAAAAACGACCAGCGATGCGCGCTCCCGCTGGTCGTTTTCCTCATCAATCCTCGCCTGAACATGCTGATCAATCTGCCGATAATGACAGATTGACCATGTTCAGGGATGAGGGAGGGTGCCTACACTGAACGACATATCGTTCAGTGTAGGCACTGCTGGGGAAGAGGAACGACTGTACGATTACAATGTTGTAATCGTACTGTCGTTCCACTATCTGCTAGTGGATACGCACCTTAAGTGTCGCGACACACAATTTGTGATGCACTGTTCTATAGTATTGGACTGGAATTAAGCTTGAGATTAACTGTGGCATACAGTACCAAGTCATTTTTTTTAAAGGGATTTGCTGTTCTTGACTCATCAATGGAGATGATTGGTTACAACTGGTTGGATCTTTACAACTGTAACCATAGGTTTTATTTTTAAATCCTGATGGTTAAATTGCCACTTGGCAATATTTTTTTACTGATTTCTTTCTAACACTTTAAAGTAGAGAATATTGTTTTTATTTTGAAAGTGCTAAGAATATAACCTTGTGGTGGTTACTTCATTTAAAGTAGAAATAGAATCTGCGCTGTGTCTCATGTTTCAGCAGAGGGAGGAAGAAGGCTGGATCTCCACAGCTAGATGCATTGTTAAAAGTTCATTCTATCACTTTGACATTTAGAGCAGGACTCTGTGTCTTTGTACATTCCTCTTCGTATTACCAGTACCAGCCTCAGAGCTTAGACTGCTTCACAAACCATAAGATTTGCTAGTGAGTGATTGATCCATATGATGTATCAGCCGTCAGAATAATCTGGGGATGCTTCTTGCATATACTGTAATACAATATGAGGCATGACATTTGATTTCGGCTTGTTGTAGACCTATAGGCGATATCTAATACTTTAGGATTTGGGAGCTATGTTTTATCTGATACCATTTGGGAAAACATGGGGGAGGTAGGCACCTAATTTTTGTCTGTTCCCCATTGAAATAACTCAACACATCTGTTAACACTGTAGAAACATTGTCCTTTTAGCTTCTACAGGGTTTTGGTTACAGCAATATTTCCAGTTGATTTTATTACAAGTCTTTGGGGGTAGGCTTGCTAAGAGTATGCTACATGACAGATAAACGTGATTAAGAAAATACTACTGTATTGTTGATGTGTATTTGTAATTTTAACACGTAAGAATAATTTATTATAAAATGCCTGCTCATACATCTAGCAATTCACATTTCATGATGAGTGAATATTTTTGCAGAAAAGGTGTCTTTATGTTGTTCTTCTTGTGACTCTTTCAGAAGTGAATGTGTTAATCAAGGGGCCAGGGAAGAATAACTGAAACACAATAGGTCTTTAGGAAGTTTTATTATCAAATAAAGGCAGACTGCGATACTGAGAGGTATAGGGTTATTTAGGGCTACATCCTTCAGCTTGATGTCTTCAATTACAAGAATGATAAAGACTGAAACAAAATCCCTTAATTCAATCAGAACTAGGCAGAGTTATAGGAAGGATCAGATGTCCTCTGAAGTGCACGCATAGGAAATTAAACATTCAAGAAGCAAAAAGTTTGAAAGCAGCTGAAGGGGTAGCCTCAAGCTATACTTGTTTGAAATTGGTGCATTAAGTTTACAGTCAACCACAGTTCCTTCATTTTATCATTTCATTTTTGTTTATCTCGTTGCATCATGTCACCACTGACAGCTTCACTTCACTACAATTTGGTTTAGTAATATCAATATGTACAATTAAGTCTTTACATTCTCTTAGCTAATTTATAACAACTAAACATTACCTACAGAAACATAAAGATTAAGCCTCTCTGAGAATTCTGGGTAAAGATGTGAAGTATCATTTCTTACTTGCTCCTTTAGGCAAACCATGTATCCATGTCTACTGACTCTAGTTAAGAAGCAGCAAAGAGACATTCTGCTATCATAAATGCCAGAAAAAAGACCTGTCACTGTTAACACTCATTATCACAAGATGTGGATCAATGGCTTAGAAAGTATCCGAACAGTGTACTCATTAGGGTATAGTGACATGAATGTAGCTATGGTGGATGCAGGGAGTGTCGTTGCTATGGGGCCAGAGGCTTTGAGGGCCTCGGACCCAGGTCATAAAGTTGTCTACCAAGTTCTCGGTATTGCCTTCTAAACATTGTGTCTGGCCTGTTGCCTGACCTCAAAAGGGGAATTCATCAGTGCGCATATAGGTGGCTGTCTCTCTCTCACCCTCTTAGTAAAGCTCCACATATGATCCATCTCAAGCTCTTATTTCACCCTCACTGGTACAAATGAGCTAATCAATGAGCTAAAGTGAGCTGGGGACATAGTGAGCAATCTGACATAACATAAACTGGGGGCAGTACAATGTGGCACAATATGAACTGGGGGGACTTCCCTGTGTGACATAATGTTTACTGGCAGCACTACAAAGTGGCATATTGTGAAGTGATGGCACTACCATATGGCATACTATAAACTGGGGCACTGTGGGTGTAATTTGAATTTGGGCACTGCTGTAGAGGGCATAAACTGTACTAGGGCATTATCTTGGGGCATAAAATTAACTATGGCACTATTGTTGCTAAAAACATTTACTAGGCACTACTCTGGGACATATTAACTTACTAGGGCATTACTATGGAGCATAAAATAAACTACTGATATGGAGAGAGGTGTTTCTCTTGAAACTCGGGGGTGGGGGCCCCTTCAAAATGTTGCCATGGTGCCCTCAAAGTTTTGATTATTGCCCCTGTATAGTGAGGTACAATACAAGGACCCTCTATTGTAAAAGACTTGTAGCAGAAGGAATTTTACATTCTCTTAACTATATTCTAACAATCCACATGATCCCGCCAAAAAGTGAATGATCTATGCTAGCCTAATCCTAGGAATTTGGGTAGATACTGTATGCAAATTGGTGGCCAAAAACATATCCATATTTGCCTAATGTGTTTATTATATTAATAAAATAAGAAACATTCCTATTTGGCAAGTATATTCAATCAGGAATTAGCCATCATTCAATTGTTTGAGTTGCAAAGTTTCATAGAGCACAGGAAATTACACCACAGAAACAAGTCACCTAGCCACTCTGCACAGAGCCTGACTCATTTCACCATAGTATTATAAACTCTTACATTTACAAGGGATAGAGACATTTTGGGGGATTGTACCTCCAAATGTTTGTCCTTGGCAGTTGTCCAGGTTTTTCATAGTGATCGATTCAAAAGTAGTAAATTTTTTGCTCTGCAGTACCTCTCAGTATACAATTTTATTTTCATTGCCTATCACATTTAATTTAATGGGATTATTTTAATTGTTCCCATTCATGGATGTATACATGCACGTCCCATGAGCACCGCATTCAAAGAAAAAGAAAAACACACTGTTTAGTGACGCAGTATACATATTAATCATATTTGGTGTCCTAAGCATTAGTTGAGTTGTAGCATAAATTTTAGAATTATATTTGCAGCACAACACTGTTCTCCTATCCACTTGAGTTTGCACAAATGTAAAATTGCGTTCTTACTTTATTATTCAAACCATTATTAAAATACGGATCTTGATTTCAATGTTGATAATGTTAAAAAAATTCATTATATCATTAATTGTTCGCTATGAATTGTGCTTTGTGGGGTTACAGACTGTGGGGCATGCAGGATGAAAATCCCACAGTTTTTAAACTTTTTTTTTTTTTTAAAGGAAATTAAATGTATCCTTTAGAAGTTTAGAGGGTTATTTATCAAAATAGGAATTGTGAAGGTCATAGACCAGTGGTTCCCAAACTGTGCCCCGTGGAACCCTGGGGTGCCTCGGAACACTTGCAGGGGGGCCTCAGGTTGGTGGTTCAGCACCAAATCAAATTATTTATGGTCAATGTAATGTAAATATGTAAACAAACAGAACCACAAAGCTGTCCACCACCACATAACTCAACCTAAGGATGACGTGTAAGTACCATATACTCCACTTTACTAAAAAAAATTCTCAATAGCAGTCTTTTGGCTTAGGGGTGCCGTGAAAACAATGTAGATACTGTAGGGCGCCGTGATTCCAAAAAGTTTGGGAACCACTGTCATAGACAATTACTGTATGTATTTAAGAAAAATAGTTTCCAAAGTACATAGGTATACCCCTATATAGTTTCATGAAATAAATCTTATTTACTATAATCCTGCGGCAAAGCTACAATAGAAAGCTTTGCTTTAATGCACCAAGGTTTTACGTATTTGCTTTTGTAGCAAAGAAGTGGTCTAGAATTTTATCCACATTAATAAACACTAATTGCCAAATGCTGTATAGATAGTTTTGCTGCTTCACTGGAAAAGTTGTTATTCTAATGGCCATTGGTTACATATGGGATCTGTTATGATAGATAAGTGCTGCAGAGTAGACCAGGGATGTGTTATGCTGCCATTGATGGAGTTGGCAGGCAGAAGACAGAACATGATTCTCAGATGGCTGACTTCACCCTGCAGCAAACACTACCCCTTGTCTTCATATTATAACAGATGGAGTTGCCTGAAGGAATTGTTATTATTGCATTCAGCACTTATTTATATTGCCCTCTCTTTTCCTACATCAACAGAAATAATCATTTTCTCTCACTGCCTTTTATCTAGGTCTGCTTTTTGAAAAAGATGTGACACATAAACTCGTATTAAATTCTCTGCAATGTGATGCAGAATACGGTACCACCATGGCATCAGCACTTTTCTTGCCCACCTGTAGAAGGTGTGAGGGAAAATTGGCAATGTTGCCGGCGTCACCCACAATTGAATCACCCCCATAGAGTGAACCTGACTCAGTTCTTCTTTTGTTTTAACTTTGATTCTCTTAAAATAGCTAGGACTGATCAGAAATGATTCAGTGACATTTAAAATAGATGCTTTAGTAAACCGGAAGCAAATTGATAAACTATAAAGGTATACAGAGCAGGTATCACTGGGCTCTAAGTCAAATGTAATGGATGCAACATATACAGATTTGAGTAGGAAAGTCAGGATCCATCCTCTGTTCACTTTCTCAAAAAGTCAGAGTAGACACTAGTGACTGCAAGGAACAATAATCTATATTTCTAGCTCCATACCTGCTTGTTTCATTGCTAAGAAAAAACTTTTTTCGTGAGTCTGTTATTTTGTTCTAAATCTTTACTAATACACTATAGTAAACATTTCCTTGTTACCACAGTAATAGGATTCAAACCAGCGCTAGTGGTGATCACAAGGGCACCCGTGGCCCGCTGCCAAATTTATTTTATTGTCAATCACAGCAGGTAATTAATTTCATTTGTTGCCAGGACTACATGCAGGCGAATATAATGGGAAACCGCATTGGGTATGTACCAGAGGGGGGTGCCTGGCTTGAATTTGCAGACTTCACATACCAGTACCAGTGGAGAAGGCACTTGACTGTCATCCACTTGTGCAGGGAGAAATGTAATGTACATCTCAGGTTGCATTTATTTTCATGCACACACTGTAGATGTAGGAAGCTTATGTGCTGTCAGTGCTAGGAGGAAACTGGACAGGCACATACTGTATGCTCCCAATACCTGTTGTTACACTCCATCTTATAGCCCTATGCTCATGGTGCAATCATGAAACAAATGACCTGTGAGGGACAACAAAAGCAGTTGCTGGCTGCTAGAAGACAGTTGTGTGCCCAATTCTTTTCTCATTCCCTACGTCATGCACATTCTAGGCCCGAGAGTCATATTGTTTAGAGACTGCAATGATCATGGAATTTGTATAGCAATGCAGCAGAGCGTTGTAATGTCTTTTAGTTTGTATTTTCGTTTTATTTGTATTTCAATTTGTATTTTTTGTTTTCGCACTATAGTCTTTTCAATTTCATCCTTTTATTGTAAATAAGTGGTCTTTTCTGCACTTCGAAAAAGTCAGTTTTTATCATCCTGTTTTTAAAAATTGTGAGGATCCAAGTTAAGGGGCCCATACATCTGTGACTGATTGCCGCAATTCCCAGTACTGCCGACGTCGTGCCGTGAAATAGGGGATGTTCTACATGTTGAAAAATCTGGATTCACCTATCCCGACCCAAAAATAGTCGTAATCAGCGAATCGATTTTTAACTTGTTAAATTTACACAAATGTGCCAACAGATCGTCGATCATATATATCCGCGAAACACCGGTTTTGGTCATCGATAGGTGGATCTGGTTGGCGTAGGCAGAACAGGGAAGTGTGACTCAGGTGTACGGGGCCCATTAGGCTAATTGTACTATAAGAGATGCTTCCATTTAAATCAGTTGATGACTTTGTAACTGAATTGTTGCATTAGGTCAGGTATTCCTAAATATTTCTCACTGTATCTAACACACTCATTACAGCAAGAGCTGAATTTCATCTATATCAAATATCATTGTACTCATTGAGAGTTGTGTACAAAAGCCAAATGACTATAGTAATGTATTATTAATTAACAATGTAAAAAATACATTACCAAGCATTGTACATGGTAAATGTAACAAAAAAGTGGTTTGATATGAAATACCGGCGGCTAAATAGCCGCTGGTTCAAATCCCAACAGCGGCATCCCGGTGACTGAAGATCCCGATGGGGGGGGTAAGTACCCTAAACCTTCCCCTCCCCCCTAAGCCTCCCTTAGTGGTGCCTAACCCTAACCTTTTCCCCCTAGTGCCTAACCTCCCCCCCAGTGGTGCCTAACCCAAACCCCTCCTTTCCTGCATCCTAACCCTCCCGAGGGGGTGCCTATCCCTCCCCAGGGGATGCCTAACCCTAATCTCCACCCCCGGAGTACCTAAAACTAACCCCACTATCCTTGGAAACAGTGATTCTTGCCCGGCAGCCGGACATTTGGGATTTCTGGCGGTCGGGATGCCGACACCGCTATCTTGATCTCATTCAGGATAGTGGTTTGCTGCGGGTTGGGATTCCGGCATCTGCTTTTTAACTACATCCCACAATAAAAGCGTGTGTGTGGAGGGGGGGGGGAGTGGACACAAGCACAGTAGTGAAAACAACTTTAAATAAGATCCAAGCAGCAACAATGGAAGACAGGAGCCACAATCAAGATCAAGTCCAAAAATGTACAATAAGCCAAGTCACTGCTCAAGTTTCTCTAAAGCAGGCATTATCCCACAAAGAAGAGACAAAGTTCATATACACCTGCCGTGTACTGAAGTCAATGTAAGATTAAAATATATTTTTCTAATTGTAAACATCTATAAATTATAATAGCACCAAAATCTTCTTGAGCTAAGATATACAGTACCAGTCAAAAGTTTGGACACACCTTCTCATTCAATGGTTTTTGTTTATTTAAATTATTTTCAACATAGTAGATTAATACTGAAGACATCAAAACTATGAAAGAACACATGGAATTATGTTGTAAACAAAAAAGTGTTAAACAAATCAAAATATGTTTTATATTTTAGATTCCTCAAAGTAGCCCCCTTTTGCTTGGATGACAGCTTTGCACACTCTTGGCATTCTTTCAGTCAGCTTCATGAGTAACAGGTGTGCCTTGTCAAGAGTCAATCTGTGGAATTACTTGCCTTCTTAATGTGTTTGAGACTATCATTTGTGTTGTGCAGAGGTAGGGTTAGTACACAGTGGACACCACTATTTGACTACTGTTGTAATCCATATTATGGCACCAACCACTCAACTCAGTAAAGAGAAACGACAGTCCATCATTACTTTAAGACATGAAGGTCAGTCGATACGGAAATTTTCAAGAACTTTGAATGTATCCTCAAGTGCAGTTGCAAAAACCATCAAACGCATGAGGTAGTCTCCTGGAATGGTTTTCCAACAGTCTTGAAGGAGCTGCTGAGCACTTGTTGGCTACTTTTCCTTCACTCTGTGGTCCAACTCATCCCAAACCAGCTCAATTGGGTTTAGGTCGGGTGATTGTGGAAGCCAGTTCATCTGATGCAGCACTCCATCACTTTTCTTCTTGGTCAAGTAGTCCTTACAAGACATGAGACAATGGAATGGAGGACTGCAACGTTGCCTAGGGTGACTAGTACCCATGCGCCATCCTCTTGAATGATGTTCATTATTAATCTTATTTTCTATGTAATTTCACATGCTCTGTTTTTATTTTGTTGTAGGTTGTGGAACTTGTATCAAGTGCAATAGGTGACCTTGTACAAGGAATATACTATGAAAATTCATATTTACCAGAGGTAAGCAATTATAAATATCTATATATTTATAACCACTCTGCATGAAAGTCGACTTTGGGAAGGTGATTATTTCTAGCAGTTTTCACAAGAGTCTGTTCAGAAAGAGAACATCTTTGGTTGGAACTTAGTCACCCACAGCAGGGCCTGTGCAAGGTATCTCGGCGACCTAGACGAGGCTTCAGCTTCCCACCACTCCTCCCCAAGAACAGCTTCACTACTTTCTTCACATACCCCATACAGCCTGCCAGCTTCTATATCACATACCCTTCTGCCCAGCAGCTTTTTCCTGACATGCCACTCTGCACACTAGCTCATCCCTCACATGCACATCTGGCTGCCAACATTTCCCTCATATGCCCTTCTGCCCATCATCAATTTCCCCACTGCTTTTGGCTTACATATCCTATTGCTCTAACCATTATGCTTACCTGATTAACTGCCTTAGCTGCACAGGGACCGCCTGCTGTGCACTGAGTATAATGTGACAGCAAGAATCCAGGTCGGTGAAGTCTGACACAGACAGCCACGTGTCATGTGACCGGCAATGTTGCTGCAGTTGCCAGGGCCCAGTGATAGACAAGCTGAGAGATCAGCAGCAGTGGGGTGTGGGGGTAAAGCAGTGGCTGGTAAGACCTGACTCTGCCGTCAGGGTCATGTAGTAGAAGAATGTCTCTTTTGGAGACATCCCTCTTTTTTTTTTTTTCTTGGCAGACTCAGCTGCGCCCTCCAGATGCTGCTGCCCCTAGATGCTGCCTAATGGTAGCTCCGGCTCTGACCCCTAGACTAATGACTGGTAAAAAGTTATCAATGACATTTACTTCTTGTGCTGCACTATGAGACGTGTAATAAACTTAAAATATCACGTTTTTAAAATAATTCTTATTAGCCTAAAGTACTCTCTGACATTCTGATTAGTAAGATATTAATAAATCAGTCACTGTTGCAGACCCTGGACAAATTGGGTCTGATTCAGAGGTTGCATCATTTGGTGGTCGCTCCTCTGCAACTTTAAATAAATGCCGCTACAGAGTACCTCCCTGGTGTACATCCGTGCATATTTATGTGCAAGGAGTGAGACCCTCACTTTCAGTATCTATAAATGTTTCAGTCGTGCTTGGTGTATCTTCACATGCCACCATCTGTGGCACCAGCCCTGTGACAGGCAAAGATTTACCATCTAAGGCCCGTATTCAATTTGAGGCGAAAAGTCCAGACTTTTCGCCTCCTTCGCCTGTTTTCCAGGCGGAAAAGTATTGCGCGCGTGCCCGCTATTCCCCGTATTCAATTCCAAAGTAGGCGAAATCTGGAACAGGGGAAAAAATACGGGAATTTTTGGGAAATAATTGTAGGACCCCCCCTAAAGATGTCCAGACCTCAGGGATCACTATGGGTACCCCTGTTTTTGCCTGCAGAAGAAAGTCGGCTTTTTAAATAGATGCGCCAGGTGGTTATTTTTACCCGACATTGAAGAAGTGATGCAGAAGAGCACTTAGGTTTTTTTTTTTCTTTTTTTAAGGTGGTCGCATCAAATTTGGGGTACATGAAAATGGGGTTAAGCATATTTTTAAGACCCTAAAGGTAATTTTTTAAATTCTTCAAAAATACACCTGCCGCTACTCTGCGCAATGAAAAAAACCTGCCACATACTTGGGGACCCCACTAGAATTAATTTCTTTAGTTTGGCATTTTTTTTACTTTTTTTTTTTTTCACCCCAAAATTTTTAATTTTTTTGGGGTGTCCCGATTTTTTTTTCTTTTTGTTGGCACATTTCGTTTTAAGGGGGCATTTCCAAGGGTGCAGGCTATTTTTTTTAAGCCTGCATCCCTAAACCCCAAATCTGCACTTTTTTTTACCTACTATTTGTAATTGAAAAATTATCCCTGTTTTTTTTTTTTTTTTTTAATGATCTTTCACCCCATTTACGAAAAAAAAAACAGGAATTTTTGGGAAATTTGCCTGGGACCCCCCTAGAGATGTCCAGACATGGGGGATCACTATGGGTACCCCCATTTTTGCCTGCTGAAGGAAGTCGGGGTTTGTAATAGCCGCGCAAGGTGCAGTTTTGCGGCTATGAAGAAGTGGTAAAGAATAGCACTTAGGAATAGTTATCTATCAAATTTGGGGTACATGAAAATGGAGGTAAGCATTTTTTTTAAGTCCCTAAAGTTATTTTTACAAATCTGCAAAATTGCACCTGCCGCTTGTCCCCGCATTGAAGAAAACACTTTCCGCATACATGGGGACCCGACCTGAATTAATTTAGATAGTTTGGCACTTTGTTCCCCTTTTTTTTAACCCCAAAATTACACATAATTTTTTTGGGGTGTCCTGAATATTATTAAACTTTTTGACACAGTTTACCTTTAGGGGACTGTCTTAAGGCTGCACGGGGGTTCCCGCAATGTTGTACCCCATCACCGCAATTCTGCACTTTTTTCTGCCTGCCATTCATAGGTCAAACTTTTTCGCCTATTACATTGCATTGACTTTCCGCCTAGGCGAAAAGTCTTCCAAATTGAATATGGAGGAAACTCAAAACAGGCGAAAATGACGTAATCGGCGAAAAAGTATCGCGGACCCGGACTTTTCGCCTCAAATTGAATACGGCCCTAAGTATGGCCTCCTAAGCGAATGATTTAATGTATGAGTACGCAAACACTTCAGCAATACTCTTTTAATACCTCCATGAACCATGGCCGTGCATCTGTTTAGCCACCTCCCAGTCATCACTCAGGAACGGCCAGCACTTTTCCAAGAACAGTTCAAGTTTTCTAGACTCAGCTAGCTGGTTGCACTGGTGTAAAACATGAGGAAACATGAACTGCCAGGGGTCCTGACGACGGGGTTCGAGAGACACTGCAGTATTTGCTGTCTAGTCTCTTTTGTAGAGTATAAAGCAGTTTTCAGTCCTACAGCTCTTGCTCTCTTCAGGAGATTCAGTCATTTGCCAATGTGTGTTGTGAACAGAGCAGCAGCACAAAAATAGATTTGTATTCCTACAAATGTTAAATATTCAAAAAGCACAGCCAGCAACATTTATAACTTTCCAACTGTTTACTGTATACTGTATTGTTAGTGATCTTATTTTACATGGAATGCTAAAACCTGTTAATTCCATTATATGTCCCTCTTTATAATGCTACCTTTGTTATGACACCAGTGTTGACCTGTTTTATAGGCTTAAGTTATGAAGATGTATATTGTACATTTAAAAGTTAACAAAGTTTTAGCACTGCACCAAGTACGAGTGACGGGCTTGTACTTTGGGCCTGATGCCGCAACGAAAACAGTTGCTTATACGCACGCAATCGGTCAATTGTTGCGTACTGCGCATGCATATGCATCGCAGTGCGTGAACTAGCCACTATGATCGGGACAACGATCGCAGAGGATACGCAGACCCATGGCAGAGTGGTTGACAGGAAGTGCCATTTGTGGGAGGTGACGGGGGAGTTTTTCGGGCGAACGCAGGTGTGCCAGAGTGCTTCAATGCCGTTGCAGGGGCGGGCATAAATTAGTCACTGTGATACCAGATGCCGCCTGAGGCCTCATAGCATGCGCTGAAGTAAGCAATTCCTGAGTAAGGTCTGGGCTTCATTAACTGTCCGATGTTACCGATTGTTTCTCAATGTTGTATACAGTATACATATGTGAGTAAGGGGAAGTGGGTGTCCTTATGTCAGGCTGCGATCGCAATGCGAATGCAAACATTTACATGTCACCGATGATTTTAGCAACTGCATTGGGGGTGTATAAGCAGAATAGCGTTCTGTGGTGAATCAGGCCCACGGTGCAGTGACTTAAAAGTGACGGGCTGATTGTATTGTTTATCACACCACATTGTAGCCCTGAAGCTATAAAACTGTGATCTAATCTTATTGACTGAGCTGAGATAGTAATTCTCAACATCATCAGTTAATTAATGTAAGAACATTAGGAGATGTGACCTTTCAGAGATACAGTGGCTGTAAAAAAATGCCACCCCCTCAAGAATTTTCACCCTTTATTTTTTACATCATTGAAACAGATTTATTCGGGAATTCTTCCCACTGCTTAACACAAAATACACTGTAGTGTAGTGTTAAACTAAATAAAATTCTAAAGCCTTTCACTTAAATACAAATAAAAACAATGAATTACATAAATATTCAACCTGGATATTTTATGCTTGGTGAAAACATCTGTAGCTGTAATTATAACTATATATTCTGTTTGGATAAGTCTCTACAAGTTTGGGTATCTGGACACTGCAATTACTTGCCTTCATCCCGGAATATCTGGAAGACACCCACATTTTGGTGAGTTCTTTATTAGTGTCGGTAGAATGGGGAACCCCCCTGGATCCAGTCCATTTCCCTAGGAAAGAGGGCATGATGATGTTATCCATGCCCCACGTTCCCTGCACTTGTCACTTGGGCCTACCCAAGTGGAAATCCTGGAGTGGAAGTCCCAAAACTAGGATAATATGATCAACTTGGATTGGTATTGCTCCTGACCAGCAATATTCATTCCACTCTTTATCAGTATGAGGACCTTAACTTTACACAACATTAATTTTATATTTAAGCAGGGGTTGCGCTGGCTATGGGGCTTGGCAATGCCTGTACATTAGCTATGCAAGCCCCTGCACTGCTCTTCTAGAGAGGAGACCGGTGGCTGGAGATGCATCACACCCCACCTGTCCAACAAAACAAAAATTGACTAGGTGACCCAGCACTGAGATTTTACATTCCTGTGTTTAAGTCACTTGAAAGCAGATTTTGCTGTAGGCTGTTTGTTGTTTGCTGTATATATTTTCCCTAAATTCTATTAATCTTGCGGACTGCAGCATGTTTATTTTGCTTGCAAGTTGGCTTGTCTGTTTGCTCCTTCCGTTTTTGTATTGTATTAGTTTGCTCACTGCATATGTTTTAATTAAGCTTTTATTATATTTCCAAATGACTGAAGGATTATGTGATAGGATTTACAGTACTGTGTCCAGCCAAATGCTATTATTTGCATTTAAATTTGATATTTTCTGTAGCCAGGGGTGTAGCCAAAACTCTTTTGGCCCCATAGCAACACTTTGAAGGGTAATTATAAGCTTCATAGTAGTGCCCTAGTTAATTTTATGCCTCATGGTAGTATCTTAGTTCATTTTAGGTCCCATAGTAGTGACGGGATGCCGTCACTTGGGATCCTGGCTCCGGCATCCCAACAGGGTTAGGGTACCGACACTTGTCGGTAGGTATCCTAACCCTCCCTCTCTCCCTACCCTAAACCTCCCTCCCCGGTGCCTGAACCTAACCTCCCCCTCTCTGCACCCTAAACCTAACCCTCCCCCCTAGTGTCTAGCCCTAACCCTCCCCCTAGTGCCTAACCCTCCCCTCAACCCCGCTACTTACCTTCGGGATGCTGGCGCCATGATTCTGACAGGTGTCGGGATTCTGGTGCCGGTATTCTAAGCGCTGGCATCCCCTGTGTCGGGATACTGAACATATCCCGTAGTGACTTCTCTAGTAAAACATCCACTACTCATATCTCCCTTACCATTAACACTCACTATAAATGGGTTATCATCCATTTAGATAGCCTTATCCTACATAGAAGTCTAGTAAAAGATCATATCTCATTGACCTCTTATCTTATCTCACATGATTTGCTGATACTTCGTGATTCATACAGTACCTATTGGCAGCTTTTGAAACCCCCATTTCTGCAGGTACTCCAGAGCTGAGAAATTTGCAGTTTACAGTCAGTGTAAAGATAGTAAGGGGGGAGGAGGCCAACCAGTTCCTACCTGAGGGAACACTACCTAATGAGATACCAACTTTGAGTGAAGATTTTAATTTCAGCATAGTATCACTTTCTTAGACAGTCCTAATTTTGGCGCTCGATTCCTATCCCCAGCACACTTCATAAAGGTTGTAATCAAGGAGAAGCCTACTCTCTGACAGTGCCGAGCTCACTGCCATGCTTGTGAGGGTGAAACAGTAGCACAGGAGATTGGCCATATCAGTGTGGAGCTTTACTGAGTGGGAGAGACAGAGACTGCTACCTATATAAGCGCTTATGAGTTCCCCTTTTCAGGCACTCCATGGGTCAGACCCAACTGCTTAACAGGCAATTATGGGAACTTTTTAAGACTCAGTTCTAGGCCCCCTATGCCTCTGGGCTCCACAGCAATGGCACCCACTATAGCTATGCCCATGTCTGTAGCCCTCTACGCCACAAAGCATGGATATATATTTATATATATTCTCTTTATATGTTTAGTTCCGGTGACTCACTTAAACATTTACAAATACAGCCTTTCTTAAAGGGCTTTATTTGGTCTGTTTTTTTGTCAGTTATGAAACTGACAAATTTACTAAAGGTAACATGGCCACATACTGTAACCAGCATTTTTCAAAAGAAACACACTAGATACAAATAGCAACTACTAGATTTATCAAATGGCAGTTTTAAAACAAAAAACCCGCCAGATATATGAGATGGTTGGTACAGGCAAGGTGGCTCAAATTGCTTCCAGTTTGTTATAAAATAAAATAAAATGATAAATTGCAAAAGAAGCACTCTCTCCTTCCCATAGTGTCATAAAATAATGTATTTGCAAAAGAATTGAAAGAAAAAAAACTGCTACTTTATTATTATTTTTTATTTATAAGGCACCATGAAGTGTACGCAGAGCCGTACAAGTTAGACATAGTAAACAGAAACAGCGTATCAAAGCATAAATAGAAAATACCAAATGTGACATCACAGACTGGGTCGGATAGATAACAGGGGCAAGGGTAGGGCAACTTGTGAAAGCTAGCAAAACAGCTAGCATGCAAAGGCGAGTCGATTTAGAGCAGAGAAAGACGCTATATGACGAAGAGAGGAAAATGTGACGAGCAGCAGTATTAAGAAGTGGGGTAGCTGGGGACCAGAGGAGAGGAAGTTACAGTAGTCAAAGTAGGAAATGAGAGTGAGGAAGGGTGAGATTCTGGCAATGCCCCAGAGCTGGAAGTGGCAAAATCGAGACATGGCCTGAATGTGCAGAGTGAAGGAGAGAGATACTATAGTGGCTCCTATTATATTATTAATAAATATAGTGCCCACATTATATTCATAATAAATTTTGTGGCCCCTTAAATATACCAGTAAATAAAATGAAAAAAAATATATTTTTTTAAATACATAATAATGTGCTCCCTTCAATATAAACTATTAATATTGTCCTGCATTTTTTTGAAAGCCTTTTATTTTGAAAAGAAACAGTAAATAATATACAAGAATAGGTATATAGTAAGTATATATACATACAGTAAAAGTAAAAATGGTTGTCTGCAAACTTTAAATTAATTGGATTGTTTAAATTTTGCCCATAATCCGTGCAAACTGCCACGGGATAAGCCTCTCAGCTTTCCATTACAGAATGAGTTAATGGTCAGATGCCTGACCATGTCATTGATGGCCAGCCAGTCAGGAGCTGCTTCTCATTCATCAGATAGACACCACTGATTGGCTAGCTGTCTATGGAATGACCGGAAACCCGGCTAGAATCAAGTAACAAAACCTTCACTAAAGCAGGAAATGTTCTTTACATGCCTACTCTCCCGATTTGGCCGGGAGCCTCCCGAAAATCGGGTGCCGCTCCCGGCCCCCCGGAAAAGTAGGCAGGTCTCCCGACTTCTCCAGTCCCCCCCGCAAGATAGCGCTAAACCCCCGCTGTGGAGGGGCTGATGACGCGATTCGCGTCATCACCCAGCCCCCTGCCTCGCAATGCCGGAAATATCAGCATTGAGTAGCGGGGGCGGAGCCTAGATGACGCGATCACATGGCTCCGCCCCTAAACACTGGTAATGCGTCTGGGCACGCCCCTTTATACAGGCCCCACCCCCTGCTAAAACCGACCTGGCTGCTTCCTCCCGGAGGAAGCAGCCAGAATGTAGGCAAGTATGCTTTAAACTCTTCATAAAAAGGCTTCTTCATACTTTCATGAACAGACCAATTTCTACAGTTTTAATTACTCAAATGTTTTTCAATTAATATTGTTTTGATTTCTGTAGATTATATAGGATTTATATAACAGGATAATAAAAATATATTATCCTGTCTCCTCAAATTATTAATATAGCAAAGTGCAGATTTTGGGTTATATCCGTGAGTGTCAGTAGCAATAATTTATCATTTTAATAATAAATATATTTTAATGATGTCAGCGACAATAATTGAAAAGAAAAAAACAAGTCTTTTACATTTACCCCTAAAGGGTTTATTTTCATGGTCTTGACTAAGTAATCTACCTAAAGAGCTAGTTGCATTGAAAACCTCTAGTCTGGGACTGATAATGTGCAATACAGGTTGAGTCTCCTATATCCAAATATTCCGAAATATGGAATTTTTGGGGCTTGACTGAGATAATGAAACTTTTGATTGTTGATGGTTCAATGTACACAAACTTTGTCTAAGGCACAAATTATTAAAAATAATTTATAAATTGACCTACAGGCTGTGTGTATAAGATGTATATGAAACATAAATAAATTTCATTTCTGTACACAATGTTTGTTTGAGCCACAAAATTATTGAAAATATTGTATAAAATTACCTGCAGGCTGTGTGTATAAGGAGTATATAACACACAAATGCATTCTGTGTGTATATTTGGGTCCCATTCCCAAGATATTTCATTATCAAATGCAAATATTCCAAAATACGGAATATTCCGTTATCCAAAATACCCCTGGTCCCAAGCATTTTGGATTTGGGGGACTCAACCTGTAGTAGTTTTGTGCTATGCTTCCCCATTAGACAGTGATCCTGTTCTTTCTGGATGTTTCAAAAGAAAAATATGCTATATGTATTTATGATACAAATATAATTTATACTGTAGTAAAATGGGCAAGTGTTTGAAAAATTTTGCCCCCCCAAAAAATGTTTTCATCTTTAAGGTGCCTACACACTTAGCAATATTTTACACGATTTGCCCGATTCCGACGCATCGTGACGACAAATCGTGTAAAATATTGTGTCCACTCACGATGCCGATGCGCGCCCCCGCAGGTCGTACATCGCTTCTTCAGATCTGTCGTGCTGTAGGGCAGATCTGACAATCTCAGTCACGATGCACTGGAATAGTTAGGAAGCACGATAGATTGTTTGTCACATTGGACAGTTTTTAACACCAAATCGTGCGCACGACTGCTGGGGAGCTGCTGGGTAGAGTTCAAGGGGAAATCGGACACGATATCGCATCATGACCACATTGCCAAGTGTGTAGGCACCTTTAGATGCAAATACCACTGTCAGTTGGCTCTGGTTTTAACAGGTATTGGTCACGGTATTCCTTTTGTTACTGCGCATATCATTACAGCTGCCGGATCATTTGTCACAAGTCCCTATTGCCATTATTTGTACTATCTAAGCAACAGTTACCGATTTACGTAGAGTGGACAGAGGTGGTACTTTTTTACACAGTGAGTAAATGCTCTCCTACAAATTCATGAGATACATATATATTTTTTACATATTTGAGTAGTCATAATGTTTCCTTTATTACTTGTTTTTTGGAGGATTACACACCTCTCTGTATTTTTGACAGCCGCACCAATTTACTTTAGTTGAGTTTATATCTGAGATTTGATACTAAGCGCCATTGCACGTATTTTCTGCTGTTAACAAACGTTTACCCTTGAATATTGAAGTATAATCTTGTGCAGTGTTTGGTAGTAATCATGTGTTATTAGTGCAATTAAACTAAGTCTGGTCCCTTTATTGAACCAAAAATCAACACACAGCAAAGTTTGTTGAATAAACTTTACTGTGGCCAGAACAGGTAAATTTCATAGCATAACTGTAGTGTTAACAAAACAATTCCAAGAAGGGGAGTATGCCATCTTAAAGAAGAATAGATTACACAGTGATAACATATGATACTGCTCCATCTACTGCCCCTGCAGTAATTTTCTTCTGGTAGCAACAACTGAGGCTTAAGCTGGCCATGCACCATCGAAGTTTTCATCCAACTAACGGAAAAACTTGTCTGACCAACTAAACTAAACATTCATCAAGTGTACTCCTTTTACTGCTCAACATTTTCATCAAACCAGCAAACTGAACAACTTTTCTTTCCTATCAAATTAATATTGTGATGTCACTGTATTAGGCGACACTGTCTGCCTACGGATTCCATTCAGCCTCAGGCCAGTTGGCACTGGGCCGGTTTAGCCTGGGGGTTTGGGTCCGCAAAAATGCATGCAGAACTTCCTCCTTTCCTGGGTAGCACCAGGGCTCTTCCGTATAACCTAGGGCTGTGGGTATATGATTAATAAAGTCTTCATAATAGATTTTTAACCGAACTACATGTCCCAGCACAGCCCAGTTTCCAAACATGGCTGCCAGGTCAAGATGGCATGTGTAGAACCACAAATGGCAGCTTGGCCTGGCACAATGGCTATCTGTGACTTGTAATTCACCAAAGAATAATGTAAATAAAGACACAGATGAAAGTTTATAGTTCTTTATAAATAAAGTATAATATTTTTCACAGCTTTCTAATCCATTTGGCTTGGCTTTGAAACTTTTCTACATAAAATTCATGCTGCTGTTTTAATGTCAGGGCTGGTTGACAGTAGCATTATAGAGCAATTTGCTTTTCTGTATTGATGATTTTCTGGTAGTGAAATTATTATTATTATTATCCTTTATTTATATGGCGCCACAAGGGTTCCGCAGCGCCTTACAAAGTACAGAAACAAATGAGCACACAAGACAACAATTATTAACAGTACAGACAATGCAGGACAAGTACATGATTTATAAACAATGCTGCATAACACCTAAATAAGCAGCAGGGTGTCAGTAATCAGTTTTAGGTGCCATTGTAAATGAAAGTAAAAGTAAGGCAAGAAGAAGCACGTGAGGAAAGAGGGCCCTGCTCGTGAGAGCTTACATTCTGAGGGGAGGGTCAGACAAACAGGGGTGACACAGATGGGCTAGATAGTGAGGAAGGAGCATAGAGTAGTGGGTTAGGATGAGCGCTGGAGAGCATTGAGGAAGAAATGGGTCTTGAGGGCCCATTTGAAGATTAAGAACCAGGAAGCCAAGTGATGGAGGAATTTTGCAGGAGCAGTGGTGTCAGAGGGGTATAGTCAGGGTTTGGTGATGGCAAGGAGAATCAAGGCATTGCAGATGAAGTGCTCATGAACGGAGACCAGTTTATTATAGACAAAACTGGCTTTCCAGAGGGAACAGGAGAGAGGGACAAAGTTAAGAGGCAAGAAGAGAATGAGATTATTAGGGTTGATGTAGAGTGGAGGTGATATTGATCTAGAGAAGGAGGATAAGGAGTGTGGGGTTATGTGGCTGGCTTCTGAATGAGGAAGGGTGACAGCAGGTGGTGGGTAAGGTGGAGGTTTAGTGTGGTTGGGGGGGGGGGAGGATAGGTAACTTGGAGAAAAGAGAGGGTGCGGAGTTTAGTGGTGGTGCAGCAGGACCATGGTGGAAGAGAAGTTAATAATACTAGAGTTGTGGGAGATGCAGTGGAGAGACTTATATGTGATGAAGAGAGACAGGGGAGGGGAAGGAGGGGGAGAACGTAGAGGGGACTATGGATGGAGAAATTAGGTGAAAACTGGTGGTAGGGGAGAAAATAATGTAGCAGCTGAGTGAGGGAGGAGTAGAAGAAAAGAGACATTGTGTAGATGAGGCAGTTGCGGGGGGGGGAAAGTCAGTAGTAGTAATGAGTGTGAGATGAGGGAGCAGTACAGGTCAAAAGTCAAAATCAGATAAAAGGAAGAACAGTGCTGGAAGATGTAAAGGCACAACTACAATAGTATATTATAACCAAAAAAGGAGTCTAGAGGTGTTCAAGTTGCAAGACTTGAGAATTAGTATAAAGTATGAATATATTAAAAAATAAAATAAAAGGTATAGGTGTGAAACAATGGCAGATACTACAGTGGTATAAAGATAAATTGACAGTGGTATTGGAATGATTTAAACATTGTAGAGAAGAAACACAAACATACAAGTATTAAATGTTCAGTAAGCAGGTAGTTGCTTGCAATGCTGAAGCACGGTGTTGGCAAAAAGGGTGTCCAGGTTATAATGGAAGCTGGTGGCTGAGTAGCAGGGTTTCCAGAAGCTCAGAAGATCCTTTGTTTTTTCCCCAAGTTTTAGAGAGTTCTTTTAAAATGTCATACATTTCTTTAATAATTTCCTTTGTGTAGTTAGCTTCTATGGGACTGCTTACTGGTTTTGCATCTTAGAGCAAACAAACAAATGTGATTCACTGCACCAGTCAAGCACTTTTCTATAAATTGTAAAATATGAGGACTTCATCATAATATTATTTTCAAAATCTGAATTTATATACAGTATGACAGTTAATTCATAGAGCAGCAAGGGTAGAAGAAGAAAGTTACTGTATATTATGGTGCACAAGATATTCAAAAATAGAATATAACATTTAAGAGCTCTATTTATCAACATTATTTTTACTACTCCAACCCCTAAGTATCACTTATTTTTAGTAAAGCAGATCGCACTTCCCATAACTGTAATGGGAAATGTGATCTGACCATAGTTACTAAAAATAAATGTGAAAAAAATATCGGGGGAAGCCCTGTGATAATAACGCCACCTGGAGGTGGCGTTATCCAGGGTCTCCCCCGGTTACCGGACTCCTGCTCTGCTCTAACGGGGATAGCAGAGCCGGGAGTCGGTCCCTGTAATCAGCTGTGTGGTCTAAACAGACCGCAAGCTGATTACTGTAAAAAAAATATAGTAAAAAAAAAAATTACTTACCTGACTCCAGGGACCGGTGATCAGGCCTCCGGTCAGCTGGTCTCCCACAGTGCACTGCTGCCCGGTCACCAGGTGATCGGGCCCCAGTGCAGTATGGGAGATCACCTGACCGGAGGAATGGAGAACATCACCGGAGGCCCAGAGCATGCAGGTAAGTGTAAGTAAGGGAGAGGGGGGTCCGCGATCGCGGGGCTTAGCGCCAGGGGGCGGGGCTTAGCGCCAGGGGGGTAGCAGCGGCGACCGGTCGGCGCATGCGCGGGCACTTAATCACGGTATTTTTTGCGAAAATACCGTGATAAGGCTCCGAAGGGGATTAGCAGGGACAGAGCTTTATCGCAAGCTCTGTCCCTGCAAGGGATTTGTAGTAAATCCCTGTGATATTGCCTGAATTCGCAATGCGAATTCACTCGGTAATATCACACTACAATCTGCATTACCAATGCGGATTGTAGTAAATAGAGCCCTTAATACTTTGATTTAAAAAATTAATTAAAACTATGCTAGTGAAATAAGGACAAATATATAATAAAATATAGAGAAAAAAATGTTGTGTATGAAAAGAAGTGATTAAAAGTAAGAGTAAACCACAAGGTTTACCTCAATCAATGTAACACTTTTTGTCTCAGTGAGCAAGGGTGATCAAGTGAATTTATCTGTGCATTTCCACATATGATGATAAGTGTATATAATACCATATAGATGTCACAAGCGTGGAATTTAGGAGCTGTGTTCCCGGACTGGGCCTTGGATCTGTATTACTTGGCGTAGACGCTCGCTGGAGGAGACTTGGCTTAATGAAGTTTCTCCGCATGAGAGGGTGCAGTGAACTGACAGGAGTTTGAGGAATGCGGCAGTAACGTGGTAGCTAGGAAGCTACGTGGAGCGGCTGGATAGCCGTGGGTAGATGTTGGCAGCTGAGTGGCTACGTGGAGCGGCTGGATAGCCGTGGGTAGACGTTGGTAGCTGAGTGGCTACGTGGAGCGGCTGGTTAGACGTTGGTAGCTGAGTGGCTACGTGGAGCGGCTGGATAGCCGTGGGTAGACGTTGGTAGCTGAGCGGCTACGTGGAGCGGCTGGATAGCCGTGGGTAGACGTTGGTAGCTGAGCGGCTACGTGGAGCGGCTGGATAGCCGTGGGTAGACGTTGGTAGCTGAGCGGCTACGTGGAGCGGCTGGATAGCCGTGGGTAGACGTTGGTAGCTGAGCGGCTACGTGGAGCGGCTGGATAGCCCTGGGTAGACGTTGGTAGCTGAGCGGCTACGTGGAGCGGCTGGAGCGCAGTGGGAAGGCTTGCTTAGCTAAACTAAGAAACTAGTTGCACTGGCAACTTGTGTGAGCATTGGGGTTCCTTTTATAGTGGACACTGGGAGCTGACAGGCTGAGAGAGAAGGAGAAGGCTCCTCATTGGTGGTAGTGGGGTCACATGGGCAATCCAAGATGGCGCGTTCTATGGACCGGAGGACAGCGCTTCCTGGAGGTAGTCAGCGGGGACCAGCGGTCAGCAGGAGCCAGCGTGGGAGCAGCACAGCAGCGGGACCCTCCAAAGGACAACAGCGGAGACTGCCTTGGGAGAAGAGGAAGGAGCGTACAGCGCGGGAGCCGGAAGACAGCGCGGGTCAGCGCCCGCACAGGTAAGCGACGGGGTCTGATTCTGGGGTCTCCAGGCCGGCGACAGTACCCCCTTCTTCAAGAGTGGCCACCGGACACTTCCTTGGTTTATGAGGAAATTTCATATGGAATGCTTTGACCAGACGGGGTGCATGGACATCGGAGGCATTTATCCAGATTCGTTCCTCCGGACCATAATTCTTCCAGTCGTTGAGGTATTGAAGACGGTTGTATCGACAATGGGAATCTAAGATTCTGTCAACTTCGAACTCCTCTCCCTGCTGTGTTTGAACACTAGAAGCTTTAGGCAGGACCTTCTGAAATCGGTTTAAGACTAGTGGTTTTAAAAGAGAAATATGGAAAGAACTTGGAATGCGAAGAAATGGAGGAAGCTTTAACTTGTAAGCCACAGGATTGAAGACTTTGATTATTGGGAATGGACCAATGAATCGCGGAGCAAATTTCATCGAGGGTACTCGGAGTCTTGGGTTTCGGGTAGAGAGCCAGAGCATATCCCCAGCTTGGAAATTTGGAACCGCTCATCTTTGGCGGTCAGCAAATCTCTTGTACCGGGCTGACGTTTTAGTCAGAGAGGAACGAACCTTCTCCCAGATGTTGAAGAACCGTTGAAGGGACATTTTGACCGCAGGCACATCTAATGTGGGAAGAAGAGGGAAATCTGGCACTCGAGGATGTTGGCCAAAAACTGTAAAAAAAGGAGTTGAGCTGGTGGACGTGTGATAATGATTATTGTGGGCAAATTCGGCCCAAGGAAGAAGTTCAATCCAGTCATCTTGGGAGGAGGAGACAAAAGTGCGCAGGAACTGTTCCAGGTCTTGATTGACCCTTTCGGTCTGACCGTTGGTCTGGGGATGATAAGCGGTAGAAAATTTGAGTTTTACCTGAAGGGCTGAGCAGAGTGACCTCCAGAACTTCGCTACGAACTGTACTCCCCTGTCGGAGATGATCTCTTGAGGAAGGCCGTGGAGCTTGAAGATCTCTTTAATAAAGCTCTGGGCGAGTAGAGGTGCAGACGGAAGCCCAGTAAGTGGTACGAAATGAGCCATTTTAGAAAAACGATCCACGATAACCCAAATTGTGTTGTGGCCCCGAGATGGAGGAAGATCAGAGATGAAATCCATAGATAGGTGAGTCCATGGCTTAGATGGAATTGCAAGAGGTTGGAGTTGACCGTGTGGAACCCGCCAAGGTATCTTGTGTTGGGCACATTTGATGCATGAAGACACATAAGACCTGACGTCCTTTTTCATCGAAGACCACCAATAGGACCGCTGGATAAATTCTAGGGTTTTATCCATACCCAGGTGACCAGAGAACCGGGAAGCATGAGCCCAATGCAGTAACCTCTTGCGGAGTTCCGGAGCGACGAAAGTCTTCCCAACCGGGGGTATAGAAGATAATTGGGTACAGGCGAAGAAAGCTGAATTCAAGATTGGTTGGGGCTGTTCCATGGGTAGATCAGGGTCGCTTGTCATGGAACGGGAGAGTGCGTCGGCTTTGAGGTTTTGTGAACCGGGGCGATAGGAGACTTTGAAGTTAAATCTGGAGAAAAACATTGCCCACCGGGCTTGACGAGGGTTCAAGCAATTTGCAGATTTAAGATAAAGGAGGTTCTTATGGTCAGTAAAAATGGTAATGGGGTAATGAGCTCCTTCTAGAAGATATCGCCATTCTTCGAGGGCTAGTTTCATGGCGAGTAACTCTTGATCTCCAATGGTGTAGTTCTTTTCTGCAGGCAAAAACTTCCGGGAAAAGAAACCACAGGGATGAAGTTTTTCATCTTTAAATCGCTGGGAGAGCACTGCACCGACACCTTCAGAGGATGCGTCCACCTCCAGGATAAAGGGCGGGTGGAGTCTGGTTGCTTTAAGATGGGAGCGGAGATGAAGGCTTGCTTAAGAAGTTGAAATGCAGAGGTAGCTTCGACGGGCCATATAGTTGGATCTGCTCCCTTGCGGGTGAGGGCTGTAATCGGAGCTACCAGAGTCGAGAAACCTTTTACAAACTTGCGATAGTAGTTGGCAAATCCTAGGAATCTTTGTATGGATTTTAAGGAAGAAGGAAGAGACCAATCAAGAATGGCTTGTAGTTTTGACGAATCCATTTGAAGGCCTGTTCCGGAGATAATGTATCCCAGGAATGGTACACTTGAGACCTCAAACAGACACTTCTCTAATTTGCAAAACAGTTGATTGGACCGCAACCTCAGAAGGACTTGTTTGACCTGGTCTCGATGAGTTTGGAGGTCTTGAGAAAAAATCAAAATGTCGTCTAAGTAAACGACCACACACTTGTACAAGAGGTCCCGGAAGATTTCATTGACGAAAAACTGGAAGACGGCCGGAGCATTACAGAGGCCGAAGAGCATAATGAGATACTCGTAGTGCCCATCCCTGGTGTTGAAGGCCGTTTTCCATTCATCGCCTGGACGGATACGATTTAAATTATAGGCTCCTCTTAGGTCGAGTTTGGAAAAAACTGTGGCTCCCTTGACTCTATCAAATAACTCTGTAATGAGAGGAAGAGGGTAGCGATTCTTAATAGTTATTTCATTAAGACCCCGGTAGTCAATACACGGGCGCAAGCCACCATCTTTCTTTTTTACGAAGAAAAATCCAGCCCCTGCTGGAGACATGGAAGGTCGAATGAAGCCTTTATTTAAGTTTTCCGTAATGTACTCCGACATGGCCTGAGTCTCAGGGAGAGATAGAGGGTAGGTTCGGCCTCTAGGAGGATTCTTCCCGGGAATCAGATCTATGGGACAGTCCCAATCATGATGGGGAGGTAACAGGTCTGCGCTCTGTTTGCTAAAGACGTCCTGAAACCCATCGTAGGCTTTGGGCAGGTCTGTAGAATCCCGTACAACGGAAGATCTGATAGGCATTACCCGCTGAAGGCAGCCTTTGAAGCAATTGGAACCCCAGGAGGTTATTTGCATGGTGGTCCAATCGATTTGAGGTGAATGTCTCTGTAGCCAGGGTAATCCGAGGACTAAAGAATGAGAGGCTTTGGGAATCACTAGGAAGGATAGTTATTCGGAATGGAGCACCCCAATGGTAAGTTTAAGTGGTGTTGTACGATGGGTGATGGTTCCACTAGAAATGCGACTACCATCGATGGCGGTTAAAGTGATGACTCGAGGCAACGCTTCCATGGGGATTTGATGCTTCTGGACAAATTCAGTAGTGACAAAGTTCTCTGCCACTCCAGAATCCAGGAGAGCTAATACAGCTTTGGAACCTCGAGGACACTTTAAATGAGCCTGGATGGTGGAATCAGACTTCCTTTGTGATTCAATGGCAACTCCTAACTTAACCTCTCTTTCATAAGTTAGGAGGAGGCGTTTCCCGGTCGAATGGGACAAGTTTTAACTAAATGTTGAGGAGATCCGCAGTACATTCAGAGGTTCTGCCTCTGCCTTTTCTGCCGCTCCTCAGCCGATAAATGAGAGCGGTTGACCTGCATGGGTTCTTCGCCCAGAGGAGGAGAGGGTAAGCGGGAAACTGGACGTGGCCTTCCACGATCAAATCTGCCTCTTTCCAAGGCACGCTCCCTGTGACGGAGATCCACCTTGTTGCAGAGAGAGATTAACCCATCCAAACTGGTTGGAAGGTCACGGGAAGCTAGGTCGTCTTTGAGCCTTTCAGAAAGGCCACTCCAGAAGGCAGCGATGAGGGCATCCTCGTTCCAATTGAGTTCTGAAGCCAGAGTCTGGAACTGGACTACGTATTGGCCGACGGTCCTGCTGCCCTGACGGAGGCGTAGAATATCATCTGATGCTGAAGTGATTCTTCCGGGTTCATCAAAGATTTTGCGAAATGTAGCAACAAATTCGGGGTAGTTGGAGAGCAGGGGATCCGACTTCTCCCAAAGGGGCGAGACCCAATCGAGTGCTTGGCCAGAGAGTAGAGAGATGATATATGCCACCCTGGTTCTGGCCGTCGGAAAGTTGGCGGATTGTAGCTGGAATTGGATTTCGCATTGGTTTAAAAAACCCCTGCATAATTTGGGGTTGCCATCGAACTTGCTCGGAGGGGAGAGCTGAAGATGAGCAGGAGGTAGAACCGGAGGAGCAGGTGACACCACAGGAGGAGAGGCGGCTTGGGAGCCAGGGGGAGCGGGATGAGCCAGTAAGGACTGAATGTTGTCCAGGCGTGACGACATATCTTGGATAAATTGGATCAGCTGAGCCTGAGAGGTCTCCTGTCTTTCCAGACGGGATAGTACATCCTGCGAGGCTTCTATCCCAGATCCTTGACCACTTGCCGAGTCCATCTGGCCAGTGCAAACTGTCACAAGCGTGGAATTTAGGAGCTGTGTTCCCGGACTGGGCCTTGGATCTGTGTTACTTGGCGCAGACGCTCGCTGGAGGAGACTTGGCTTAATGAAGTTTCTCCGCATGAGAGGGTGCAGCGAACTGACAGGAGTTTGAGGAATGTGGCAGTAACGTGGTAGCTAGGAAGCTACGTGGAGCGGCTGGATAGCCGTGGGTAGACGTTGGCAGCTGAGTGGCTACGTGGAGTGGCTGGATAGCCGTGGGTAGACGTTGGTAGCTGAGTGGCTACGTGGAGCGGCTGGATAGCCGTGGGTAGACGTTGGTAGCTGAGTGGCTACGTGGAGCGGCTGGTTAGCCGTGGGTAGACGTTGGTAGCTGAGTGGCTACGTGGAGCGGCTGGATAGCCGTGGGTAGACGTTGGTAGCTGAGCGGCTACGTGGAGCGGCTGGATAGCCGTGGGTAGACGTTGGTAGCTGAGCGGCTACGTGGAGCGGCTGGATAGCCGTGGGTAGACGTTGGTAGCTGAGCGGCTACGTGGAGCGGCTGGATAGCCGTGGGTAGACGTTGGTAGCTGAGCGGCTGGATAGCCGTGGGTAGACGTTGGTAGCTGAGCGGCTACGTGGAGCGGCTGGATAGCCGTGGGTAGACATTGGTAGCTGAGCAGCTACGTGGAATGGCTGGATGGCCGTGGGTAGACGTTGGTAGCTGAGGGGCTACGTGGAGCGGCTGGATAGCCGTGGGTAGACGTTGGTAGCTGAGCGGCTACGTGGAGCGGCTGGAGCGCAGTGGGACGGCTTGCTTAGCTAAACTAAGAAACTAGTTGCACTGGCAACTTGTGTGAGCATTGGGGATCCTTTTATAGTGGACACTGGGAGCTGACAGGCTGAGAGAGAAGGAGAAGGCTCCTCATTGGTGGCAGTGGGGTCACATGGGCAATCCAAGATGGCCGCGCCCATGGACCGGAGGACAGCGCTTCCTGGAGGTAGTCAGCGGGGACCGCGGTCAGCAGGAGCCGGCGTGGGAGCAGCACAGCAGCGGGACCCTCCAGAGGACAACAGCGGAGACTGCCTTGGGAGAAGAGGAAGGAGCGTACAGCGCGGGAGCCGGAAGACAGCACGGGTCAGCGCCCGCACAGGTAAGCGACGGGGTCTGATTCTGGGGTCTCCAGGCCGGTGTGTGACAATAGATATTCAATTATACAGCAAGGTAGTACAGTATTATCTACAAAACATATTTTGTTCCATTCAGTTTATGTATATCTTAAAAAAAACATAAAAAAAGGACCTCGGACTCATCAAAGTTAACTGGAAATACATATATGCAGCCAAATTCTTTAAATTTTATAATAAGGGATTTTAAAAATGATATAGGATTGGAAATATAAATTAGCACATCATCTGCAAACGCCGTGAGCTTTATCTGAGCATTGCCAATGCGTATGCCGTCCAGCAGAGGCCATTGTGTAATACCGTAAGTAAGGGGTCTAAGGAAATATTAGGATAACAAAGGGAAGAGAGGGCAACCTTGACAGGTGGCACAGGACATGACTATAGGGTCGCTACATATCCCATTGAATACTAGGGATGTGGATGGAGTGTCATAAAAGTCCAACTAGGTTGTTAAAGTCATGACTGAAATCTCTAAACTTCAAGATTTCCAACAGAAAGGACCAAGAGAAAGTATGGCGGTACGGATCCCCTTATCCGATTATCTGCTGTTGTGCTACATAGGAAATGGCATGTCCCCTCATCTTCTTCTGTTCTGCTGGGTGGAAAAATTGAGAAGAACGATTGCAGTCTATTCACAACTATTTTAGATAAGCACTTAAAGTCAATGTTTAATAATGCAACTGGGCCATATGGAGCCATGGAAGCAGGATCTTTACCTGGATAAGGGATCAATGTAGTGTAAGCATTGTTGGAGAATTCTATAGTATTCTCCAAAAAAGCCATCAGTACGCAGGGTCTTGCATGCAGTATTGAGATCGCCATCCTAATCTCCTGGTCGGTAATTTCTACATCCAGGTGTGCAATTTGGGCTGGTGGTAATTGGGGGAAACTGTTTAATAATTGTTTACTGTGGTTGTAGCTGGCCAGAGTCTCCAAATTGGGATTTGAAACAGTCTGTAGCAAGCAATAGATGGAATGGTATTCCTCTCTACATTCCTTTTTTACGATGTGCTATATAGGAAATGGCATGTCACCTCGTCACACTTTTAGTGGCCTACGAAATAAAGGACAGCATTCTCCCAATGCTCAAGGTTTGTGTCAACATAGTCCAGCCAATAAGGTTTAGGTAATTGGCGGAACTGGTCAGATTGATATAAAAAGGAAGGAAATTGCCACATGCAATGTTCTGGTCCGAATGTGGGCAGTTGAAAAGACAACCATTGCATTATCAGAGATCATGATGTCGTCTATATTTACATGAAAGACTAAATCATCAGCTAAAAATGTTTTATCTATTTTCTTGAAAATGAGTGATGCACTCTCAAATGAAAGGTGAAAAATGTATCAGTGGGATGCAAAAGTGTCCAGGCAATGATCCCTTTATTAGCCAGCATGAACCATGTTAGAGAATCTCACATGAGGAGGTAAGATATAAAGACGTTGGGGTGATTTGTCGATGAGTTAGTTCTTAACTGTGTTATGTCATTACCTAAGGTGAGGGCCTTTGGCCTATAGCTAAGAGAAATGTTGGAAAAACTCTGCTACATGGGAATTGGGGGCATAAATGTGAAGAAAAGTAAAGAGGCAGTCACCAATTTTGATATCTGATATGACAACAGCCATTCAGACCTAATGCTGTATCCAAAATTGTGTTCGACAAATACCTGGCAAACAACGCAGCCACCCTCCTTGATTTAGACTTAAAAGATGCCAATATACAGTTTCCCGACCAGGAGTTCTTAAGGGTAGTGCCATCTCCGATTCTCCAATGTGTTCCCTGTAGGAACACTATATCAGGGAGAAACCGCTTAAGTTGTGACCTTTCTTTGTTTAATTGGAATGTTCAATCCAAGAGATGACTTCAACCTGAGGCTTATGAGGTAGGGGGGTATACAAATTAGAAGGAGATGCTACTAGCTTATTCCAGATCTATAAACTTCCAAAAGAGTAAACCACACAGTTAACATAAGGAGCCCCTTGTCCTGGCAAGCTGGCGACAACCATCTTGACAAAATCCCCACCCCAAAACCAGTCCAGCATGTTTTGGACCAAACACTCTCCAAAAGACACCAAGCAAAACAAAAAAATTGCATGACCGTGCAAGAAATAAAAACAGAAAGAAAGAAACTTCAATAACATTCTCGTAATTTTACAAACCAACATGGCGAGTATTGGTGGGGAAAATTTGACCAGCCAGTCACATCTTAAACAGAAATAGTTGCAGAATGCTACTAAACCATTGGAGGAATAGGAATAAATTTAAGTCATTGTGAGATTGTGTCCACCACAAAGCCAAATTTCACAGAAAGAAATACATCAAGCAATTAGAAAATAATCATTGAAACAGCTTAAAGAAGGACCTAATCATCCATATGGGAAGCAGGAAGTGGTAGTGGCTGGAAAGCCTTAAGCAAGTGTTGAGGGTTAAAAAAAAGTACCTGGCAGCTACAATCGTTTCATGAAAAATAAGTGTACGCTTATGTCACCTGCAATTTCACATACAACAAGGCAAAACATTTGTTGAATTCGACAAGATGTTTACACATAGCTGAAAATGCTTTATGTTCTTCTGTGACAGCATTCTATAGTCTTGAAAAATTTGAATTCAGTGACCATCAATTGTTAACTGGCCTGACTTCTTCTACACCCTCAAGATCACCTCCTTGGTCCTATAATCAAAATACTGTAGTTGGCTTTAAGAGGTTTAGGGCGAAGTTTAGCGTCTTCCCTCTCTACTTCAGTATGATGCTGTCAGGATGTGGCCTGGGATTGGCCGCTACTCACCTTCGCGCCAGCGTCCTTGGGCTTAGGTGTTCAGTCGCTCGGAGTGGAGGTGAATGGTGTCTGAGTATTTTCCCCGGGGTCTGCTAGGGCTTCCGTGTATGTGTCCTGGTTTCCGGGGTGCCGGGCATATCACCTGACTAGTCTCTCCCAATGGTAGTCCTGCGGTCCCTCAGCTGATCCTCTGATCCAGTGACCAGCAACCTAAGGGTATTTAAGTCTGACTCCAGGAACAGGAAACTGCTGTTCAACTTCGCTGTTCCAGTGACTGTGATACTCACCAGTGTTGATTTGTGTTATTTCCTTCAGAATATTGCTTCAGCCTACTCACAGTTTTCCAGTGTTACTTAGTTTGAGACTTTAGCTCTCTCTCAGAACTCCAGTGTTTTATGTTCAGTTCCTGTGTGTCTTGTAGTGTGCTGCTCAGCTCTATTGCAGCCTCCCTGTGTTACTGTGGTGTCAGCTTTCATGCTAATTACTAGTTAACTCTCAGCTGGACCTCTAGCTATACCCAGTACATGCCTTTGTCCACATGCCTCTATGTTCCTCTGTGCAAATCAGCACCTGGATCTATAGCAATTCCCAGTACATTTTCAAGTGTTCTCAAGCAAGCCTGTGACTAGGATCTCTAACATTCTCAAGTTCATCTCCAATGTTCAAGTGTTCAGTTCTTCTCCAGTGTTCAAGTATTCTATTCATACGTTGTATTACATTCCTAGGCTTCCCAGTGCTAGTTCATATAGTTCTGGTCTTTCTGCTACTCCCAGGTACCTGTCCAGAGGGCCGTGACCTGCCCACTTGGTGCAGCGAAACCCAAATCCCGACTGGAGGGGTCACTGGTGAAGACCACCAAGTGGGTTAGACTCCGCGCCTCTGGGTAGGTCTAGCCAAACCTGGGTTTGGCTGCAATAAGGAGACCTAGTCATTGGCACTCACCTACTTGTTCCCTAGCCACCATAACCCCCTGGCTTTTTCCCTCACCTGAGGATTTCCCATACGGATAGTGACAGATGCCTTTTTTCAATTTGTGTAAACTCAAGGTGCAAGGGGAGCATCTGCTATGAGGCCCCGAGCTTAGAGGGGCACATCTTCCTTGTCAAAGTTACATGTGTTATATACATTTTTTCACCATTGGGTGGTACATAGGTGTCCTTACACAGGGTTGCTGACAGCGCATCTGGTACTGGGAGAGGGCATAGCTAACTTGTGGAAGTATGGCCAGGACCCCTCCTTACAAGTCATTAAAAAATATAGTATGCACAAGGGGCGATGGTGTCAGATATGTTGGGGGGTGCGAGCGCGATCGCTTCCCTTCCCCGCACATCATAGAGGGAGAGAAAGTGCTGACTGCTGCTGCAGCAGCTTCTCTCCCCAGCCTAGCACACACCAGTGTGTGCTGGACTGGGGAGAGACACTGCTGCAGCAGCAATTTCTTTTCTCTTCCTGCCCTAAATGGCTGCCACATTTTGTCACGTGGGTGGGGCCGCAGGACCCGTGCCCCTCCCAACAGGGCTGGGTAAAGAGTACCCACTCATGCGAGTCCCTGCGATGCCTGCCCAACATGTTTAAACTCGGCCAGACATGGTTCTTTAAATGTACCCCTGAGGTTCACAGTTTCAGAAAAGAATGTGTTACCGGTAGGAACAGCCTAAGCGTTGTGATGGAGAGCCGATGAAGCATTATGCAAGTGGAGCAGGATGTGCATTAAGTGCAGACTTCTTCACATTCCTTCAGTAATCTGGGAGCAATTCAATTTTCGGAAGGATGAGAGATAGGAAAAGGGGGGGGGGGTGGGAATTAGGAGCACAAGCTACAAATGGAATGGATGTAGTGTTGCTGTTTAGTACCAAACAAAAGGAGCAAAGGAATCAAGGGAAGGGAAAAGCAGGAAACATATTGAAGGGATAAAATAAGTTAAAGTGAGCATGGACACAATTAGTACAAAGGAAAGATGGTTTAAAGGAACAATGAGGGTTCAGGAATCAACTCTTTGGATGAAGAGGGCTCCACAAAGAGCCAATATGCGCTGCAGAGACAGGGCCCCAGCTCATACAGGTTACAAATCCTAGTGCTGTCATCGCAGAGGCAGACCAGCAGATGTGCAGTAGTGAGAAAGACAACCACGTGGACACAAGACAGCAGGCTCTTCAGATCACTAGGGTCCTGGATGCCGCAGCAATAGCTGCAGGACGATAAAGATGGGAAGAATGAAGGTGTTCCCACAACAACTCCAAGCAGATATCCACAGTAATAGTGGAGAACCAGTGTATAGAGTATACAGGGCTGTCAGCTGTAGTGGGTCACCATTGCAAGAAGGGTATGTGAATATCACAGAAACCGCTGCTTCGGGGATTCCGTATAGGCAACAAAAGCAGGGTGACACTCAGTGGTAGATGAAAATTCACAGGGAAATGGAAGGAATCTTACCAATGAGCCCCACGATGTGTCAATCAGGGAGCTGTCACAAGAGAATCAGGTGAGCAATGTCAATGGGCTGGCAAAAGGAGGGTGATTAAAGAAATCTCTGCAACACCTCCAAGCAGGTATCCACAGGGATAAAGTACACCACAACAAGATGATTGGAGGGAATGTCACCCTGTAAGGCCTGAGTGGTAGAGCCAGTCTCCAGGGAAGAAAACAGCTCAACACTGTCTAATAGCAGACGACAAACTATTCCCAGGAACAGTCCAGGATAGAAAGATGTAACGGAAAATAACGGTTTCAGATTTGGAACAATGTCAGATGAAGAATCCAAGGGAGGAGCTCAACATAAAAGCATCTATCACAGATGGCCATCTACTGTAAGTCAGCCCCAATCATAGTTTTTATTGAATTAACTGTATTATAGGGCATCATGGTCATATTCAGGGCAATTATACTGCTATATTAGACCAGTTTCCTGATATGGTTGCCATACTGTATGCCTGCATTAGATAGTGGAAAGGGAAAGTCTTCATTAGAGAGTAGTAATGTGAGACGTTTACAAAATGAATGCAAGACAGTTGTAGTGTCAAACTTACCTATATATGAAACCAAGTTCCTATATCTGTCTTTAAGGACTGCAACTGTCAGCAAAAGGAATAGGATAGATTCCATCTAGTGAGGTTTTATTTACGTATACACAAATCCGTTATTTCAGGGAAATTATTTAACTCAGTAATTCAGTTAACTTTTATATTTAGTAGCAAACATTTTGTATACATGTAGTGTAGCCATAATTTGTAGATGCCTACAAACAATAATATGGTGCTAGTAGTAGGTTGGCATTGAGTTTTATCCTATCCTACCTGAAAGTCTGAAACTGTCATTATATTACCCCATTACCATTCCTGAATTAATAGCCTGTCTGTGCACAGTGAATTTTGATATGACGCTTTCTCGCTACAAAAGATATTATTTCTTTTCAAATCAGTCTCAAATTTTGTGATCCCTCCTCTCCATGTAACATTGCACCCTTTGGCACGTGCTCAAGTTAGTAAGATTAGAGACTGCTGCAGGAATTTGATTTATTTAGTCTCTGGTTCTGATTTCTAGAAAGATGATACCTCATACGAATGAGATGGGCTCACATTTCATTCTTTTCTTAGCATATCATATGTTGCATTTTGTACTATGGGCAACAGTTCAACATGATATTTTGCATAGTGTAATAAGACCATTCTCATACAATCTGTTTATTATTAAAAACAAGAGATAATGTAGGCAGTTGGTAGTTTTTGCATTTCACCTATAATGTGCATTAATGAGCTAGAGAGAGGGTGGCTATTTCCATACATGCTATAGATCATAAAATACACCGAGAATAACAAGGGAGAAAGGCACCAACTGTGTCTCCAGCATGCTATGCAGCACTGTTTGATGTATATTGGCCATGTTGGAGTGCCAAATAACTTCTAAATAAAAAAAAAATGGCACAATCCAAGTTACACAAAGTAACCAAGTAATCACATATCTATATTATATACACTGCATCTTCACACTTCACTCCTTAAAGGGGAAACTGGATCCTTTTAAAATAGGGAGCATGTGTTCTTTTTTTGTGTTGTTTTTGTATTACTGTATGTGAAGGTTTCATCTGTCACACACATTTGAGGCTGTCAATCTTCTAGGCTGAACTTCTATACATAAGAATATTGTTTACCAGGTAACCATGCCATCACCAAGGCACTGTGTCAGCATTGCTAGTAGATTGGCTGCTTGCACATGAATATTGGTTCAGCCCACAAAACTGATGTCTCTATTGTAGTTACTGCACTTTAAATTGTAAGTTATTGATATAGGTGGGAGCTTTCCATGTTGGTAGCATTATGGACATAACATAAATCATAACCCATATTCACTAGCCATTTAGTGCAATGTTATTGCTTGTTTGTATGGCATCCTCAGGCAATATCCTTTCATTTCATACATGAGTGAAGCATTATTATCAACAACATTTATTTATATAGTGCCTATTCCTTTGCCCTTTGCAATTGGGAACAGAACAGTAATATAATTCCCTCAATCCAGAATCAATCAGTAAGGTCACAACCAGCTTCCAACTAGATGATATTATGTTTTTCTATATATGGCGCTACTGTATATAGGAAAATATGTTTTTTATATTAATTAGTTCAGCAACTTATCGCTGCACTTAGAAAGCAGGGCCTGGCCCCTGCCAATATTACCAATTACACAAGAAAAAATTAGGGCGCTGTGCAGGAAGCTGTTATATGTAAACAATACATTTATTATATGGTATACAACAAGAAATCAATAAAATTACGTATCAAAATTATAAACAAACTATATATATGTATGTATGTATGAAAGCCGGCTAACAAACATACATCCCACGGCAGTATATTGTATAAGCTTTAAAACCTGTGGCCACAGGATATCACATTCTTAAGCATTCTATTTTATCATCAAACACTGTAAGCAAAAGGATGCATTGATTAGTAGAAAAATAAAAATAATAAAATCTTTTGTTAAAATGTCCAGAGAGTAGATCATGCAAGATAGCAGCAAATAATAGTAGCAATTTATTAACAGCAGAATCAGGTGCTGGTTGAATTAGTATCACAAGCAGATCCTGATTGATGTAAATAAGTCTTTTCTAGTCAAACAACACTGGTCTATATCTCTGTCAGTCAAGCAACATGCACACTAGCAGCAATTTATATCAGCCAAATCAGTGTTCAAGTGAGTATGCACGTATCACAAGCAGATCTTGGTTAGTATAAAGGTGCAAACACACGTAAAGATTTTCTGTCCAACCGTCCAACTAGTTGATCGGTTGGAATGAAAATCTGGTAACGTATGGGAGTAAATGATGATCATCAATTTGCTCCTAAATGGCAGAAAACAGATGAAAATGGTCGTCAGACAAGTTTGTTAAATGTTTGATCGAAACAATTTGTTCAAACAACAGTTTTTGTCCATTTTCCGGCATTTGGGAGCAAATTGCTGATTGTCATTTGCTTTCATACCTTACCAGATTTTCATTCCAACCAATCAACTTGTTGGCTGGTTGGATGTAAAGTGGCCTAGTGTGTGGCCAGCTTTAGTAGCTTGAAGTAGCAGTCATTTGTAAAGGTGCATACACAACGATTTAACTATAATGATGTAGTTTAATCATTTTTAAAAAATCGTATTTTTTAGCCTAAACGATGAACGATTATCGTTCATATGCGTTCACGTTTGTAGTTTGTTGTTCATCGTCCATTCTGAGTGAACAACGTAACGATTTTCATTAAGGGAAAGTTACAAAAATCGTTTGTAGTTCAAAAAAATCGTTCATTACATTTTGTAAATTAACGATTTTAGTAAACGATTTTCGTTCATTTTTCCCTTGAAAAAATTTATGAAAATCGTTTACTAAAATCTTTCATTTAGAAAATCATGTGTGTATGCAGCCTTAGTGTTTAGGGATAATCCTCCAATAATACACTTTTCAATCAGAAAATAAAGCATGGTATGATTTCACTTAGGGCTATCCATTAGCAGATGTATTTCTGAGCGATGAAAGACAAAAGATATCCCTTGAAAATTCCGGTGGCTGTGCTGAACGATATCTGTAATGTACATGACAGATTTTGGCGTGCGATGAACGATAATGCATGACATCATTCAGGGAGTGGAATTTTTTTTCTCTGCAGCGCTCTGTAGCTGCTGCTAATAACTTTTGTCGTTTGTCCTTTACCGTATATAAACTGCCAGATATTTCTAATATCTGGCAGCGATATGCGATAATTGACCAACATGTTGGAGAGATGAAAGATTCAATTTATCGGCGGCGGGAGTGCGCATCTGTCATCGTTCAAGGCCTATCCATTAGCAGATATAATGAACGATTGAACGATATATCGTTCAATTGATAATTTTATCTGCGAATGGATAGGCCCCTTTACTTTATTCCTTCTATCACCGGAGTGAATTGCCCTGGCGGTGGTATGTGGTATCAGTGCACCTTCCTTGAAAAACTCACCACACTGCTGCTTTGAATTTGTGACATATGCCCGGCTGGCCAGAAGGACTACTGTGTCACTTGCCTCCCTCCTTCCTGACCGTGACACAATAGTCCTTCTGTGTAATTAGCTGCACTAAGAGTTTGTAGGTACTTAAGATGGGGGACCATCGGGTTTACATACACATCTGAATCAGAACCTTTAGGACTGAACATTGTTGTAGTTCAACCGATAAATGTAGCAGAGAGGAGATTAATCCAGAGAAAAAAAAATACTTAAAGTGTAGTATGAGATCCAGGATAGGACAGTGTGTGAGGGTATATTTACTAAAGGTCAAATTTAATTGATTTTGGGGCTAAATCACATATTTAGTAATACTCAAAAAAACAAAATCTAACATTGTCTGTTAGTAAATGTCTGATTTAGCCCCAGACACACAACATCGACGTTGATCGATTTTAAAACAATTAAAATTGACTTTTAGTAAATAGACCCTGTAGTGTTTGTATGAGAAGAGAATAGAATGCAGCAGAGAGATCCAGTGGAATTTATTTGGTTTCCCAACCTCCCTCACATTCCTCCTTTGCATTGAGTTATATTTAATTATTGACTTATTTTTCACTTAATTGCTCTTTCCAAATAATCTATTCATTTATATATTTCAGCCCTTAATTCATTTGTGTATGTTTTTTTTTTAATAAATTTTAGCCACTACTAGTTTGATTTCACTTAGAAAATTCTCTCATTCTCCTATCATTTTCATCGTCCTTAATTCCCAATTCATTCTTTTCCTAGTTTTCTTTACCAGATGCTGAATGACCATACAGACTTGCACACTCAGGAAACCTGCAGCTGCATCAATGCCATGATCACAGTGGTATATTCAGGGTTTCACACAATAAATCTGTGTAGTTTTAGACATGAAACCTACAATTCTCTCTTTTAATTGTTTTATAGAATTAAACCTCACAGTGGTTTTTGATCCTGTTGAGTGTGGATGACATTTGAACAGTACTGTACTAGTGCAATGTCTTGAATACAGATTTTATTAATCTACTTAAGATACGTCATTTATATGTGAGGTGATGCTATGTATCATAGGCAAACACGGTGGGGGGGGGGAGAGACACTTCCCCAGCTGGGACAGCAGCCACAACATGCAGGCAGAATGGACATGCTGTGCATGTCCACTAGCAGCAAGTTTTCCTACTAGGGCCCGTATTCAATTTGAGGCGAAAAGTCCGGACTTTTCGCCTGCTGGACTTTTCGCCTACTTCGCCTGTTTTGCAGGCGGAAAAGTATCACGCGCGTCCCCGATTATCCCCGTATTCAATTTGTAAGGACGCGAAAACGGGACCTAGGGAAACTGGAACAGGCGAAAAGTCCTGTCAATTTTCGGGAAATCATCCTGGCACCCCCCTAAAGATGTCCAGACATGGGGGATCACTATGGGTACCCCTGTTTTTGCCTGCTGAAGGGAAGTTGGGTTTTTAAATAGCCGCGGCAGGTTCATAAATGCAGCTTTGAAGAATAGCAGTTAGCTATTTTGGGGGAGGGAAATGGGTGCAAGCATATTTTTAAGTCCCTAAAATGTTTTTTCAAAATACTTCAAAAATGCACATGCCGCTACCGCCCGCAATGAAGAAAACACCTGCCGCATACTTGGGAACCCCTCTGGAATCAATTTCTCTACTTTAGAAGTTTGTCCCCCATTTTATTTAAAATCACCCCCAAAATTCAAGAGAAAACTTATCCCTGATTTTTAACAAAGACTTTTAACTGATTAATGAGGCAGCCTTGGATATACAGTAGGTCTCCTCACTTCCAGAATCTCTTCTTCAGCAGTGGCGGCTCGCCGCACCTTATGGTTGCACTCTTGGAAAGTGGACGCAGATTCCAAGAAGGGGTTTGAATGCTTGCCTTTTAATGGACAAGTCCTCTTTGGTCTGCGTGCCTGCCATCAGCTACGGTCCCATCAGGATCGGGTTCATCGTCCTTTCGGCCTTATAGAACCTAGGGTAAGTCCAAGGTACAGTCCTTTCCGAGACAGGCAGGAGCCAAGAAATCTGCGAAGCCCAAGAAGCAGGCTTGGAGTACTAGATGTCCTGCTCCCAAGTCAGACGACAAGCCTTCAACCTGACGTGACGGCCTTTCTTTGGGGGACCCCAAAGTGGGAGGCCGATGACTTCAATTCGCCCAGTGTTGGCGTCTGACCACCTCGACCACTTGGGTAAGAGAAGTAGTCTCTCAGGGGTACGCCCTCTCCTTCCGGCGGGGACCTCCCGGCTGTTTTTTCTCCACAGGTCCTCAGTCCAATCAGGACAAGGCCCTGGAGTTCCGGATGGTACTACACCCTATGATCCAAGCTGGGGTCATAGTGCCGGTTCCTTTGTCTCAGAGGGGATTGGGGTATTACTCTAATCTTTTTCTGGTACGGAAACCCAATGGGTCCCACCGGCCAATCCTCAACCTCAAATCCCTCAAAAAAATTTTGAGGGTTCCTCGGGTTCAGGATGGAGACCCTGCGTACCATCATTTTGGCAATGGAACCTGGGGATTTCATGGTGTCGCTAGATATTCAGGATGCTTACCTGCATATCCCTATTGTCTCAGCGCACCAGCGTTTCCTCAGGTTTGCAGTGGTCAACGACCACTTCCAGTTTCAGGCACTGCCTTTTGGTTTGGCCACAGTGCCTCAAGTGTTTACCAAAGTTATGGCAGCTCACCTGCGGATGCAGGGGGTTCGCTTGTTACCCTATCTGGACGACCTTCTGTTGTTGGCAGAGTCTCCAGAGAAACTTCAGCGCCATCTGCAACTGTGTTGCAGAATCACGGCTGGCTGATACATTGGAAGAAGTCCTCCCTGGTTCCTTCACAGAGGATGATCCATCTTGGAGCCCTGTTGGACTCCCAACATCAGAGTATCTTTGTGACAAAGGAAAAGATCTCTGCATTGCAGGCAAAAGTACGCAATTGCCTGCGGAGTCGCCGGGTGTCTATTCACTTGGCGATGAGGTTACTGGATTCCATGGTGTCGATGTTCGATCACGGTCTTCGCCTTGCTTCTCTGAAGGTGCAGGTCTCTGCCCTGTCAGTGTGGTTTCATCGTAGGATTGCTTCGCTTCCTGATGTCCGCACCTTTATGCAAGGTGTACTTCGTATTCAGCCTCTCTTTGTTCCACCTGTGGCTCCTTGGGATTTGGCTGTGGAACTTAGGGCTCTCCAAGGACCGCCATTTGAACCACTGGGCTCAGTGGATTTGAAATGGCTTACAGCTAAAACTGTTTTCCTTCTGGCCATTGCTTCGGCCAGAAGGGTTTCAGATTTGGATGCTCTCTCATGTCGGCCTCCCTTTCTCATCTTTCATATGGACAGGGTGGTGCTTCGCACTCGCCCTAGTTTTCTCCCAAAGGTGGTATCCAGTTTCCACATCAACCAGGAAATTATTGTGCCGGCCTTTAATTCACCAAACCTCTCGGTTGGTGAAGCCACCTTGGATGTGGTGCGGGCCTTGAATATTTATGTTGACCGCACCACTTCTTTTAGGTAGTCAGACTCTTTGTTTGTCCTTTATGGCTTCCGGAAGAAGGGTTGGCGTGCCACTAAGCAAACATTGGCAGGATGGATTTGCATGGATATTTCTGAAGGTTATTTTCATGAAGGACTTCCTGTTCCATCTTCAGTTAGGGCTCATTCCACTAGGTCTTTTTGTCCTTTGTGGGCAGCTTGATGTGGCGCCTCAGCAGTTCAGCTGTGCAAGGCAGCCACGTGGTCATCTGTCCATACTTTCGTATGGTATTATGCTTTTGATACCTTCGCCTCTCAGGATGCTTCCTTCGGGCGGCAGATTCTCCTTACAGCACAGGAGCGTCCTCACCCTTAAAGGATACTGCTTTGGGACATCCCCAAGGTATCCTGTGGATACCCTATGGACCCTGAAGTAGAAAATATGAGATATGGTAAGAACTTACCCTTGTTATCTCTATTTCTACGAAGTCCATAGGGTTCCACAGGACTCCCGCCCTGTCACACCTGCACTGCAGATGGGCTTTGATCTGGTCACCAGTTTTTCTGTCTCCTTCTGGTAAGAATGTGATTTCTTGTGTGTTCCAGACTTTCTTCTCTCTCTTTAATCCTCCGGCCTATGTTTTGTGACTTAACTGACTGCCTGAGGCTCGGGGGCAGGGTGTAGGAGAGGGACCCCAGTGCATCCTGCGAGGATGAAAAACTTAACTCTGTGGTGCCCGATGCCTGTCGTCATCACCTATACCCCCAATGTATCCTGTGGATCCCTATGGACTTCGTAGAGAAAGAGACAACAAGGGTAAGTTCTTACCATACCTCATATTTTTCAAGGTGTACTTATGTGTTAAGGAACCAGGTATTTATAGGTAAACCCTTATCCCTACCAATTACCTGTAATGGTGGGTAGGGCTTAATCCTATATTCTAAAAACGGCACTAAAATGCCCATATTGAGTCACCGGCTACATCCTGCATGATTCGGACCTATATTATATTCTCAGCAGGTTCATAGAAAACAAGGTAGATCCCTTATATAGCGCATAAACCTGTTATTAAGAGCACAGTGCATTCTTCCTTGTGGAATGCATAACGTCACTTTCGCTGTCAGACGGAAGTGACGTGACGCTTTCTCCCCTGTATCTCCGTCTTGTAGTGCTATTAATACCCCTAAATCTATATACCCAAAATTTTGCTATTTAGCACTACCAGTCGCATAAGAAATAATTGCTTTCCAATCCAATTGTGGTTCCAAAGCTCAAAGAGTTATATTGCAATAAAAAGAAAGGTACACGCTTAGATCTAACACAATTAGCGCAAAAAGCAAGTAAATACAAAAGGTACAAACCGATACTTACGCATGCGCACTGGCCAAGTATGCAGTATTTCAATCCTGAATCTGCGGTCACCGTCACCCAAGGATATGGAGAAAATGACTGACTACTTCCCCAGCTCACAAGCCTATATTCGGTACAGGTTTCAGAGACAACAAAGGCACAGAATAACAGATGCTCATTGGTTCTTGCTTCAAGTTACTCCGTTCATTGGTTAGTTCATATGGTGCCATCAGAGGTATGGATCAGCTTTCCAACTGCTTCTTTGTGTAGGTTTCCCTCCGAAGAACTAATAAAAAAACAGTACATACAGAGATACATTCTAACCTATAATCCATATCTTGCGAACGCATGCTGCGATCTCCTTGCCGGTAGAACCAATGATCTACAAATAAACAGGGATTTAGAATGGTACCAAACATGACATGTCTACTAGCTTCTGTACCTTAAATATCATATACATACATTTCACAACATAATTATTCGTTAATAAAACCTCTAATATCACGTTTACTGTGAAGGAACCTTTTTATAAGTACGTGCATATGTGAGTGTAAGATAATTGTGTAACTTCGCTAGTATGCGTTGTGTGTATATGTGGGTGCATGTGCACTCAAAGGTGCGTGCATATAGTTACACCTACGAGATGTGTAACCATGTAGTCTAAGTGTGTGTGCTATGTAATTCAGTGTATTTGTGATGGATTAATATATATATATATATATATATATATATAAAAAAAATATCATACAAACTCGGCACTCACATGCTTTTCAAACTGCAACTCCTTTGAACATAGGGAATGTTGGTTCCAAAATGTTGTAATAATTTGTTAAGCTGGCCACCGCCTCACGGTCATTCCCATCTAGCCAGTCCCTACACTGATTCTCAGATAAATGAACTTGATCTGCCATCTTGGGCTCAAGCTTGCATACATTTTAAACATGAAACTGGGTCCTGCCTTAAAGAGACAGGACCACACCCAGGGCTATCAGTTAATAAGCACCTGGAAAAAGAAAAAAGTTTTTCTTACATTTGAAAAACAGGGTGCCCTAGCAAGTGTGACCACAAAATTTAAATAAATGACAGGCTCAATTGAGTGCCGTGGATTGAGCCTGTCATTTATATATATATATATATATATATTCCTAGCTTTATCTGTTTACTGGCATTATTTTAATATTTAGACATTGCCTGAACCAAATTCTGAGTTGTAAATAAAGGTTTATTTCTAAGCAGGGGGAGACCCCCAGCTGTTTGCTGTTGCCACTTTGTCTGGTAGCTTGCGACAGGCCCCTCTCCACTTAATTAGAGTATAGGTGTCAGTTCCTATGAACCAAAACAGCACCGAACAAAGAGGTATACAATTGTTAACGATCTGCAGGTTCCTGACCATTATTCTCAACCTTGCATTTAGACTGTGTTACATTTTTATTATTTGTTACAGGCATATTGTATCAGTATGCGGAGTCTCTCTAAACTTATGCAAACACCCACAGACATACACATTAAACCTGTTTTCCACATTCTGACTAAACCTTGTACTATTATAAATATATATTTGTGCGTATCGGAATTGCGCTGACACAGAGTAGCGTCCAAGCAATTCGTCATCAGACCATAGATGAGTAAATCGTCAGATAATAATTGCAAGCGATCATATCCAATTATCTGACTTCAACAGTGTGTAACATCACTTCCTCCCACAGGCTCGAGGTCACATGCCCGTGGGGACTAGCTTCGAGTTGCGCATTACAGATTCTGGAATGCATTACTGGATATGATGATGTCATAGCGCTCAGTTGTAACTAGACCGCTGAAGGCATGTAACTTACATATTGGTTCCACCTCATTGTAAACAAATAGTTTTTAGTATAGTCCACAAACAAAGGTACTTTACCATAATAGGCTTATCATACATATTGACATAAAGTGCATATTTAAATATAAAGGCCCTGATTCAGACCCACTCGCGAGCGGCTGTCCGCTCGCAAGTGGGTCGATGCTCTGCACTGAGCATGCGCACGACGGAGGGAGCTCCGTCGTGCGCATGCGCCAGAAGCGAAGAGCGAAGGAAAGTCCTTCGCTCGTTGTGTCTGATCAAAGGGGGCGTGCTGTCGATGTTGATTGACAGCACGCCCCCTTTGGTGGGCCTGCCGGGGGCGTGCCTCCCTGACGGGGGCGTTCCCACGGGAACGCCTCCCGTCAGAAGCCGGCCCACTGACATCACTAGTGATGTCAGTGGGAGTGATTTTGGCTCTGATAGAGCCAAAATCACTCCGGGGCTTGCGGTTGAAAACCTCAAACCCCAGGCTCCGGCTCGCAGTTTCGATGGTCGCGATGGTCACGACCATCGCGGCCATCAAACTGCACGCTCGTATAGGCTGTGGGTGGTGACCCACAGCTATACGAGTGTCCAGGAGGACGCTCCATTTTTATGGAGGGCGGCCCTCATTCAGAGCGTGCGCTCTGCTCAGAGCGTACGGCTCTGAATGAGGGCCAAAGTGCATAATACTTCTAAAAATACATATGTTAATAATATCAATATAACAATTAAGTAAAATAATTAAAAGCATGTGCATAGAGAATAAAAATTCAGTAAAAATAGCCATGTATGTATTTTTCTTAGGGGATGTTTAAGCTTTAAACTTTGCTTGACCACTTATGTAATTTATATGAGATAAATATGTTTTATACAGAAAGGTAATTTTTTAGTCTCTATCCTTAAACCTATGCTGTAGACCAATGTTTCACGTAAGTTTGACCCCCTAACAGTGCATGTTTTACAGATCATTTCAGTATCACAGTTCAAAGAATTAGCACCACCTATGGATCTATGGAAGTGTGTCAACAATAAATTATACACCTCTGCACCAACTAGGACATCTGGAAAGCATGTGCTGTTAAGTGTCCGTGAGGACTGAGTTTGTGATCACTGCTATAGCCCATCCAAAGTGTTAATTATGTGTACATATGTCAGCGCTGCAGCTAGGGGGGCAGACAAGGCATGTGCCCTTGGTGATGAAGGGTGGGGGGGCGCCAGCGGCAGACTGAGACCTACTGGTGATCTGATCAGTGGCAGCTGATTTCTGCTTCTGAAACAGTTGCCAGTGCCTGCACTGCTGTGAGGATGACAGAAGTGCTTCCTCCAAGACCTGCCCGAGACCCTACCCCCTTTGTCCTGAGATCTTCCTTTCAGGAGAGTGTCAATGAAAATGCAGGTATGTATTAATGTTATCTAGGGGAGCGGTGTATTTATGTTTTGGGGAAGGGTGTATTTAATTTGGTTGTGGGGATGGATGTCTATTAATATTGTCTGTGGATTGTGGTGGTGTATTAATGTTGTGTGTGTGGATGTGATGTATTAATATTATCTATGTTATATTGCAAACATTGATTGTCTCTGTATTATATGGTGATCCCTGATGCTCTCTGTATTGCATGGTGGTCACTATGATGTTCTGTGCATTACATGGTGGTCACTCTGATGTTCTCAGTGTTTTGTGGCGATCCCTGTTGGTTCCTGTATTATATGGTGGTCACTGATGCTCTCTGTATTCTACGGCAGCCACTGATGCTCTCTGTGATGTTTTCTGCTTTTTCTGGTGGTAACTGATGATCACTGTATTGTACGGCAGCCATATAATACAGAGAACATTATATAATGCAGAGAACATTACAGTCAGTAATGCTGTATGTATTATATGGCAGTCTCTGATACTCTCTGCATTATCTGACAGTCACCGTAATGTTCTCTGCATTATCTTGGGTCACCGTAATGTTTTCTGCATTATATGACGGTCACTGAAGCTGTCTGCACAAGAATGGGATTGAAATGCTGGCAGCTGCCCGAAAGGGAGGAAATCCCTACAGCGTCACGTAAGTAACCTAACCCTCCCTTCTCCCCCCCATAACCCTAATCCTCCCCCTTAGTGCCTAGCCCTAACCTCCCCCAGGTGTGCCTAAACCTACCCCCCCCCCTCCCCGCACCCTAAACCTAACCCTAACCTTTCCTCGGTGGCACCTAACCTCTCCTTCCCCTAGCTTAACCCTCCCCGGGGGGTGCTATAAACCCTAAGTCTCCCTCCACGTGGCTAAGAGGACGGCCCCCCGGACTTACCTCGTTCAGGCCCTCGTCGTCCTGGACTCCGGCATCGGGATTATGATAGACATCGGTATCTCGACGTCTATCATGAATCCCTAGCCGGCATTCTGCCGTCGGGATTGTGATGGTCACATAACTACATACAGTACCTCTGCACCGCATTATATGGTAGTCACTGCAAAACTCTCTGCGCTATATGGCAGCCAATGTGATGCACTGTGGTGGGCTATGTAATGTATTGCAAAAGTGATACTTAGCCATTGAGTATTGAGACAGTGGGGCCTGGATACTTCGAGCCGTGTCTTTGAGTTTCACCCCTGTATATGTCCAGGGTCGGTCTGGGCCTACTGCCACATTTAATGGTTTATTGTGATTTATGGTCCTGTATTTGTCTGAAGGATTACAAACACTGCATTTTATTATGATGCAAACTATAGCCTGTTATGTGTTAATTATGTCCCATTCATGGGGAGCTAAAATTGAGCATTTGGAGACCCCCTCTATAAATCCTGTGTTTGATATATCTGCTACATTAAATGAGATTAAAATTACTAAATTTCTCTACAAATTGGTAAAGACCAAAAGCAGGGGCACAGAGAGGGGGGGAAGCGGGTACGGATTACCCAGCTTGCTGGAGGGGCCCGGGTCCACTGCTCCTCCTACTCTACCCTCATCCATACTAGTCCTACCAGCGATAGCAGTAGTGAGTACAGAGAGATTGCTGCTTCTGTCGCTGAGTGCTACAGCAGTCTCTTCTGCCTGCACATGATTATTCTAGGCACTAAACATGGACTTTGGTCAAGAACTTTTATATCTTTTATATTTATTTGTATTAATTATTGTTCACTGTCATACACCAGCCTAGCAATGAAATTATTTTTATTCTTATTTGTACCAAGGTGTTCATACTATTAAATGTATGATTTAGCTAATACTACAGACTAAACAAATTGTACTTTAATGTATATAAAAAAAAATTTAATAGAATCCTCATTTCTTGACTCATTTTCATTCCAGAAAAATACCTTTACTGATGATATTGGAATAGCCAACTGGATGGAACACATTTTCCTATCTCATGGTGCACTGTTGGCCAAAAGCTGTCAAGCTGCAATGGAATTGGCAAAGCACGATCCAGAGGTCCAGTCTATGGCTTTCCAGTATGGGAAGCACATGTCTTTAAGTTATAAGGTATGTATGTGCTGTCCCATATTATTTTACATTTTGTTTTACATGTTTTGGGGGACTCAACCTTATTTCCCAATCAGGGACTCAACCTTATTTGCCAATTGCAGTCCACAAGAAAAACCGAACAATGCATGTTTTCCAGGTCACAAGTAAAATAATTAGTACCACCTATATAGCTTTGCCAGACGAATATGTTTTAATAGTTATCATGTACACATCTTAGCAAGTCGACTGCAGAACATGTCCAAAATAGTAGGTTGGTTAGACTTAGCCAGTGTGTTGCAGAGATTATCCCAGATTTCTACAAGCCATTTCATCTACATCCCCTCATGTTCAACTGGATCTTTTCACAAAGCACATATAAGCATTTGCATGTCTCACAAACTGTTATTATATCACTGTATCTTAAAGCACAACTCCATGTTCAACATCTACATACTTCTCATTTATAAAACATATGCTGAACGGATATGACTATTGCAGCAAATACTAGATCAGATGTGTATATGTGTGATACTGCCATTGGGGGCAGTCATAGACAAGAGTTTGGTGGAGACAGTGAGGACTGTTAAACCTTAAACATGTGGGCATTAAGAAATAACAGCTATTAAAACCAAAGACAAAACATTGTACTATGCCCTTTATTTTAACAGTTTCCAGAGCATTTCTTAAAGGCTCTCTGCAGCACAGTGTACGATGAACGATAACTACAAACTACAAACGGGAGCGCGCTTTAACGATTATCGTTCATCGTTATAACTCATATAACTATGATTTAGCTAATACTACAAACTAAACAAATTTGTACTTTAATGTATATAAAAAAAATTTTCATAGAATCCTCATTTCTTGACTCATTATCATTCCAGAAAAATAAATAAGCCCTCCCATAGAACTCCATAATATTGTGCCAAAAGCTGACAATCACTAATGTTACAGGTAACATTAAAATTTATGCTGGTCATCAGAGTTGGATTAAGGGCCTGATTCAGAGCCGGACGCTCTGACCAGAGCGCTCGCTCTGAATCAGGGCCCTCCTACCTCAACTTGGAGCGGCCTCTTGGACGCTCGCATAGCTGTGGGTTACCACCCACAGCTTATGCGAGTGTCCATGATGATGGTCAAGACCATCGCGACCATCGGGCTTGCGACGAGACCCTGCGGTAGGGTCTCGCTGCCGCAAGCCCTGGAGTGATTTTGGCTCTATCAGAGCCAAAATCACTACTGATGTCATGGGAACGCCTCCGTCTGGAAGCCACGCCCCCGGCACGCCCACCAAAGGGGGCGTGCTGTCAGTCACCATCGACAGCACGCCCCCTTTGGTGCGAGACCTCGAGCGACGGCTACCCCATCACTCGACGGGTCTCGCGCATGCGCACGACGGAGCTCCCTCCGTCATGCGCATTAGGGCACCATCGACCCGCTTGCGAGCGTCCTGCACTCGCGAGCGGGTCTGAATTAGGCCCTGAGTCCTAACAGGGCCCTAAGCAAGTTACTGGTTTGAAGCCCCCACCCCAATTCGTTCCTGCAAAAACTTTCTAAATAAGCTGGAGTTGAGCGTGAAGCTCATAAAGCACCCTCCCTCCCACTACAGATACAAAAAAATGTGTCATTAGCAAAGTAATCCACGAAAAACAAAGCACCTAGGGGTCTATTTAACAATAAATGGTAATAGTTAAAAATTCCTATCATGGTTTATCTCAGTGGTAGAAATAGTATTTCCGCAATTTACCAATAAAAGTTTGACAGGCAGCTGAGCAATGGTGGTACTGGCTGGCAGTTGTAAAAGGACTCTGACTACTTTGCCAACCGGTCCTGCCTACAAGATTGTGCATGCGCAGTGAAACTGGAAACACAGACTTGGGCTACAAGTACAGTTTTCGTGGAAAATAAATTACTAAGTAAGTAAATGTAAAAAATAGAAAATATCTATTATATAATCTGCTAGTGTCCTTCTAGTTTAAGCGCAGTGAGCACCGGAGGAGCCTCTCCTCTCACAGCTCTCACTGACTGCCTGATGCATGGACACAGCCTCTCATCTCTTAGAGCTAACGCCCCACTTCATACTTATCTAGCCACTATATACAGCACATGCCAGCATTTGTGCCTCATCATACCCACCATAAACCAAGAGACTCACGCTCATTTAGCCCTATGCACACTATGTACATCCTAGCTGCCTTCATAGCTTCCCTATACAATTACATCCCTTCTTACAGCCCACACAGAACCTCACATATGTTGTCTTTCTTCTCTTTCACATCCTCCTAATCCTGGGCTCACTTTCCTGTGTGTCTGGATTATACAGCCCACCAAGAACCTCTGCAATCTGGCTGGACCAATATGCAATATGTAGCACCTATCCTTGTGTATCAACACCTATTTCCCTATAGAATGTAAGCTTGCGAGCAGGACCCTCTTAACTCAATGTCTGTCTGTTATTGCCCAGTTTTGTTGTATTACTGTTGTTTCTAATTCTAAAGTGCAACGGAATATGCTGCACTATATAACTATATAAGTAACTGTTAATAAATAATTGCCATCACAATCTCATACCCACAGCCACTGCTTATGAAAGCATGACTCATGCACACCACAGTGCCAGTGCCACAGTAGACAGGCTGTGTAAAGCTGAACTGCCTCATGCTCACATAGTCCAATGCCCACTGTATATAACATAACAGTCTAATGCCCACCTTTGTACATCATGCCATGCCGTTAACCGGCATATCACGTGGCCTCATTACAGAAAGCAGATCAATGCATATTTCAATATCGACCAGGTTAGCCTGGTTACTACATTATAGTTGTTTGGGGATTGGTACATGAGCTGGATGTTGAATATCGAACATCCAGCACATGCAGGACGATCAGACAACCATATCTGATCATTGTGGCAAGCGGGCCCTAAGCGTCCGTCTGTCCCATCTTGTCCATAATCTACCTTTGCTTACATTGTTATTTTGAATCTCACCATCAGAGATTGATTAGTAGGCTTTGCTGGGCGGTTTAAGTGCATTGAGTGATTGTTGTTAATGCTCATGTGTATAAGGCGTTAAGTAGTCACCAGAACACCTGATTTTCACATTTATTTTTCCTCAAAGAACGATGTCAAAACTTAAAAGGGATCAGTGTATGAAATTGGACATCAAAAGACTATTTTTACATGTAGAATAGACGTTTGCTTTAAGATAAACTCTTTTGTCCCCTCTTCATGTTGTTTAAGGTAATGGGAAAGAACAGATTTTAAATTCATAATTCAAGAGTATTTTCTATGTGCAGAGCACTCTGGTGATATATTCCCTGAAGTTTGCAAGTTTTGCCCAGGAGCATCCTGGCCTCCTCTGGGTGCAGCAATGACTTTTTCCTGTTACATTGCAAACTACTCAACACTTATGGGAATATAAGCAATATGTAAGCAAGTATAAAACACGGCCAAAAGTTAATGTATTGCAAATGATAGACATACTACAGTAGCACTGTTTCAACCTGATGCTTTACAGCAGGACCATAGTTTAATCAGGAAATGTAATTTTTTTGATGACTCTTGCCACTTTAAATTAACATTCAGCCTATCAAAACTGACATAGAAAATACAATAATTAATATACATAAACAAAGTAAGTAAAACAATTAATAAACTATACAACTGAAAAGCAAAATGGAGAAATTTTCTAAAGTAGAATCTTTGGAGAGTTGGAGGCAATGTTCAAAAATGTATAACCTTGTCCATGGGTGCTTAAACATTGAACTTGATCAGAATATTTATTTGTGAATGTAAAGGTCCCAATACATGGGGCGGTTTTTCACACGATATGACCATTTTCGACTGATCGTAACGACCAATCGTGTAAAAAAATGTCATTTTTTAGACAATTACGATGCCGATGTGCATCCCCGCAGTAGTGTATCGGCATCGTAGATCAGATGGTTTTGCAGAAGGATTTTGACAGATCAGTACGATGTGACACATCTTAATACATCGGATCGTATGGTCGTTTGTACAATCGTACCTTTTCTAAATACAAATCATACAGAATGTCAAGGGAAGAATTTTCAAGGTAATCGTATGCGAGATCAGATCTGATACAAATCGCCACGTGTATGGGGGCCTTAACAGTCACAGGTGGTTTGCATCATTGATTAAAATAGTGTGCTTTTGTTCAAATAGTAATTCAATGCCCTCACTTTTTTTTAAAATGACAATTATTGTCGCCCATTATAGTATTATTGCTATTATTATTGTTTATATGGCATTAGAAAGGGCTGTACAGGTAAAGTTACAATAAACCCACAAATAATAAAATATATTCAAACAGACAGTATGGTGAGAAAAAATCAAGCAGAAAGATTTCTGTACAACCAAGAGACAGATGATAACAGTAGCATTCAATGACCCTGTGACTTGGGAGGGGCAAACAGAAAGGATTTGTACAATGAGGAGGCGCCCTGGAGACAAGGATAGTGGAAGATCAGAACCAAGAGCATAGAGGGCCCTGCTCATGAAAGTTTACAGTCTAAACAAATGGGAGTAAAAAGGGGATGAGAAAAGGAAGGAAGATATAGGGTAATAATTAAGATTTTGAGAAGGGCTGATAGGCTTTGATGAACAGGTGCATTCTTAGGGCATGATTGAAGTAGGGAAGTTGGTAAGGTCTTATTGGGCAGGGGGTGTAATTTTCATAAGAGAGGTGCAGTGGGGAAAAAGTATTGGATGCGGGATTGGAAGGAGGGGGTAATCAACATGAACTTTCTTGACCATGATATTGTCTCTCTAATATACATTGCCTTTATTGATATGTCTCTGTATCTTGTATTCAACTCCCAATTTTGAATATCTGCATATATTTTGGTATTCTCTCAGGTGTCGTCATATGTCTGTACTGCAGTATTGTCATTTCGTATACTGAAAAAGTTGTCAGGTTAATATTTTTTACCTGGTAACAAATTTTCCAGCAGTTTGATTGCCATTTTATGACAGTATTGCAAGATTGTGTATTGACCCATTTTAATGTCCTGTTATAACACTCAAATACGTACTGACCTTTGATAAATTCCTACTACCCACACGGAAGTCCTGGTGACATCCAAGTACCAGTAAGCATATAAGGCTTTTTGGGAAAGGCAGTTATTATAGGTGAAGTTATAGTTCTGTTTCTAGGAATTGATCAAGTGCTAAGTGGTATTCATAAGAGTCTCTTGACTCGACACCATTAATGTACATTCATGGGATGGGGTGGCAGAGAAAATGTATGAAGATGAATAAGAGAGAGGACCCATGTGCTACTTAGGGGGGAATTCAGTTACTCGCAGGTAATAATGGAAGGTAGCCTCGGGCCCTGGGCTATTCAGTTAGCCTCCTGAATTTGCCTAATAGCCTTGTCAACGCGTGTTAAAGTTCCATGTTACCACGCGTGGCCATTACCACGCAGAATCTGAAAAGTTCACGGATTTGTGCGTTAATAGGGTTTCTGCACCTGTCAACTACCAAGTTATCAGGGATCCCCCCACGGGAACCAATTAGCCCACGCTAATTTACCACGGCTTATTGAATTCCCCCTTTAGTTTTGTATAGCTGTGGGAGTAGCCCTATGTAGAATGTAGTGACTTTCATTGATATGGAAATTGTGCTGACATTTGTTTTATCACAGACAAATTGATTTTCCCTTGTGGTTGGGTAAAACAAAACCAAGATAACTCAGTTGGGGATGGTAGATTTGTCATGTCACCAAATAAGTTGTTCCCCCCAATTTTCCATATTCTGGTAAGTCTGGAACAATGTTTGTCATCTGTTTGTCCTCAGATTTAAAAGTAAATGTAAATATGATTATGTTTGATTATACTATTCAACATTTGGTGATTGTATTTCAGCTTAACTCCGACCTTCAGCCATTCATGAATGGAAAATACAGTGGTTCGTCCTTTAGTTTGAACTCTGCCCCAGTCATTCTTCATCAGGAAACTATAGGAAGAGAGGCCTGGATGGAGTTGGTCAAACAGGTGAACACTCAAGTCAATGTAGCAGTCTTACAGTGCCTACACACTAGGCGATATTTCACACAATTCACCTGATTCCGACGCATCGGAACGACAGATAGTGTAAAATATGTCCAAATCATGAGTGTCCAAATAAGAGCCCAGTTCTGGTTGAGCAAAATACGGAGGACCCCTGCGTCGTTTGTCCCCCCATATTTTGGCAACCAGGGCTGGTTCTGACTAGCCCGGTGCCGGTTGTGCTTAAATACAGGGGCCCCCTACGTCGTTTGTCCCCCATATGTTGCACAACCATCACGGGGCTGGTTGCTCTTTTGGGAGTGGCGGGGGAGCACGCTGTTTATTTTTTAAGTTTCACACAGGCTTTCTTTTTTTTCTAAACATAGCAGCACAGATGGATCTCACAGATCCATCTGTGCATCTGTTTTTAATTTTTTACAGACAGATGCATGCATCACGGATATCCCTGATGAGTGCAAGCATCTGTCTGCTATCCTGCACAATCTAAAGATCGGCAAATCTTTAGATCGTGCACGATAGAACTTGTGACACATCGTGCACAAGAGGGGGAGCTACCGGGGAGAGTTCAAGGGAAATTGCTCACAATATCGCATCGTGAGCACATCGCGTAGTGTATATGCCCCTTTATGCTTCCAGCTGCATGATTGCATGTTAGAGAAATGTTGGCATTTATAAGTGACTTACACATGTGTAAATCTTATTATATTATAAATTGTACAGGCTGTATCCAGTGGTTTTCCACAAATGCAATAGGAATGACGTGTGACAATATCTCACAGTGAATACATCTAGTAGTACATATACTGTAGGTACTCTATTCCTACCTACATATAGGAGCCAACTGTGGGTGATTGTGCACCCCCAATTTGTTCTGCCACTCTTTATGGCTATACATATGGGGTACTTTAGCACTCCTCATTTTAAAAAGTTGCCTCATATGGCTGTTCCCGTAGTACATAATATTACAAATTATGGTTTCTTCACACAACAAAACCAAACTAGGGTCTTCCTTTATAAAAGTTGTACCCTTACTCACCAACATAACGGTATCAGGAGTGAAAATACCACAGCACATGTCATGTGTAAGGTCAATTGACAAATACTGCTCTCTTTCTTGGATTGAAAGGTAATGAGGTTTAAACTGATACTAAGATCTAGTCATAAGAGATTACTTGAGTTGATGCAATAATCCATTTTACTGTTTGGTTTGTGATGATTTGAAATCAAAGGACCTCATTCAGAACCGCTCACAAAATGCGAGCGCTCGCTCTGAATGAGGCCGACCACATCTAAAAAATGTTCCGGCCTCCTGGCCGCTCGCTAGGCTGTGGGTTACCACCCACAGCCTTAACGAGCGGCCAGGATGATGGTCACGATGGTCCAGACCATTGCGACCATCAGGGCTTGCGACAAGACCCTTGTGGTAGGGTCTCGTCTGCCGCAAGCCCCAGAGAGCTTTCATCTCTAATAGAGCCGGAAGCTCTCCCACTGACATCACTGGTGATGTCAGTGGGGCCGCCCACAAACGGCAGGCGTTCGCTTGGGAACGCCTCAGTTTGTGAAGCCACCCCCCAGCCATGCCTACAAAACGGGTCGAGTTGTCGATCAACATCAACAGCCGCCCCTTTTGTAGTGAGCCACGGAGCAAGAGAATTTCTCGCTCCGGGGCTTGCGCACGCGCAGTGCGGCCGCTGCTCGTGCGCACAGTCAAATATCAACCCGCTTGTGAGCGTGTCTGAATGACCCAAAGTGCAAAGGGAAAGTATTAGATGACCCTTGTAGATAACCTTTTTTGTACTGTGTACTTGTGCCATATTTCATGCATCCTCTTGGGATCTTATGAGTATAATGATTTTTAACCTTATATCAAAGCTTCTTTTAAATCACTTCCCAAACACTAGTACTCTAACTTGGGGGTTTTGGAAAAATGAAAAGATTTTCCCCACCAATTCCCAGGTACAGTATGTGACTGAGAGCATCGCTTGAGGTTATATACGGTGGCTGCCAAATTAATGTGCGCTACCTGCACACAAGACTTGGGGTCTGACTCAGAGATGGACGCAAATGCCATCACAGCTGTGGTCTTTCACGGATCGCAAATGCGAAAGTATGCTAATGACTTGCTCAGCGTCCAGTGCTTAGAGACTCATCTCACGTCCGCCGCTCACACACACAAAAGTGGAAACATTGAACGCAAATCAGACAGCCATCAGTCTTCTCAGGAAGTCTCAGCTGTCGCAGACATAGCAGGTATCAAGACACGCAGAGGGCTCTCCTGCTGTGAGCAAGTGATATATGGACGCCCAGAAAACAGCGTTTAAATGGTCCGACGCGCCCGTGTTTTTGTAACCACCCTCCGTTACCTCCCCCAAACTCTGACTCCCTGTCACTCACATTGCGAGTAAATCCTCTGTGTGAGCGAAATCACAATTTAATTGGTGTACATGCACGATGGCTAACAATCGCTCATTCTGTGTAATTATTGGCATTGTGTCCATCTCTGAATCAAGCCCTTGGTTTGTCCAGGTGCGATAAATATGCATACTACATTTCTAGCTCAGTGTTTTGTTACAGGTTATATAACACCTGTTGTGTTTATTATGTGCAGATATGAGGCAGATAAAGACACTTGGCAGACCTTGTACAGTAAATGTAGTGTATGTTTTAGTTGGACAGCAGAGATTGCTGTTTGCAACCTTATTCAATATCTCATAAAAGTAACCAATGTTTTTACAATGTTCACTTATGCTAAAACTCATTTACTGGTTGCTAACTGCTATTGTAACAAAATACTATAAATACCATAAAATGTTGTCCCAAACTGTTTGTTTTTATAATAGACTGTGCTTTTTTCTCTCTTCTCTATTAGGCTCAACCGAAAGGCAACTTAATTGATCTAGCAAAGGTAAGGATATGTCTAGACACTGTTAGTTCTTTATAACTAGTAGACATTTTCAGGGTATTCTTCCCTTAAAGTTTTAGTATTTGCTAGGCTAAATTTGCTAGGGTGGGCATTAGAAGTGACCACGTAAAGCATGTTGTGTTTTTATAAAGGATCTACAAAAAAATGTACATTTTCGAAGGATGAAGATTTATTAGCTCACACAAACTTTGAAGCTGGTTAGACTGGGGAATTTTATGGTTAAGTTAAGGCACAGGTGTGAATTGAAAAAAATAAGATTTTTAAATATATACTGGGGCAAGTACATATGAGTAAATTAAATATTGAAGCTAATAAGGAGAAAAGGAGAATTGAAATTGATACAGCTAAGACTGAATTGGAAAAACAGGCTAAAGATAGTAAATCTAATGCCGGAATGTTTCACAATATAGATGTAGCATGCATTAAACTAACCTGTATTATGACAGTGGATGCATCCACAGCCACCTAACCTGGTTGCATCCCATGCAACCGTGCCATCCTGCTTCGCCCCCCCCCTTCATATCCAGTCCCCAGCAGTAATGTAGCGGTCTTTGACCGCCAACATCACTACCGATTTAGCACACCTGGATGCTATTCAAACAGCATTCTGGAGCGCATGTGCCAGTAATAACAGTGGAAAGAGGGGAATTTCAGATCACCTCTGAGCACTAATATAGCAAAGGGAGTGATCATTAGTCCTCATTGACACATTCTCCTCTGCTTTCTGCTTGATGGTAATGTAATGCCACTGAGGAATAGGTAATGCCACTGAGGGGGAACTATTAGCTTTGTGGACGGTAGGTAATGCCCCACAAAGATATTTTGTACATGGGGTGATTGCGCAGGGGGTGAATATACATACATGGTGCCACAATGGGAACCTATGGACACTGATGGGAGGGGGATTATACCACTGGGGTTCCACTGGGGTACCACTGGGGTACCACTAGGAGTGTTGGGGTAATGCCACTGTGGATGGGGTGCGAGACACCCCATGGGAATATATATATTTTTTTAGAAAATATTTAAATACATGTTCTACATTAAATAAAAATTAATAATTTTGTTGGCCTTTTTGTAAGAACAAAATGCCAGTAAAGTACTTAATTATTGAACACACATTGAAACTTTAAGAAAACACATTGCATCATGTATTGGTGAAATTTCCAGCATACCTTTTTCCTCTGCACAATCATACTATGTATGTCAGATGAAGGAAAAGTATTTATATTTCTGTGCAGAAAATATTATTAATGCTATTGTTCTTTTTCTTTGGGGCACGTTGAACATGAACAGTTTGATTGAATGATTTGTACGATTTATTAGCCACTTGCCTGCAAGGTTGGGCTTTCCATGACATGCATCTGATGTGACTGTATCAAAGGAACCTGCCAGCATCTGCTAGTAGCTAATCTTATACCGGCCATACACGGTGCGATATAGCAGCCAATTCGTACCAATCAGTCGGATCGGCTGCTTTATCGCACCGTGTATACTTTAGAGCAGCTGCAAGACTTACGGCAACCTCCCCACTGCCTCCTCCTGCCGGCTGGGCTGTGTACAGAAGGGGGGCACCCACCCACGACTGCAGGAAGAGAGACAGTATTCCTGCAGCCCGAGCTCAGGGAAGCTGTAGCTTCCCTTCTCTCCCCCCGGCTACAGGCACTACTGGGAAATGGCTGTTATAGGTGTTCCTAATAGGATCTCTCACCAGCCTGGGCTGCTGACTGCACTGCAGCAGCCCCGACTCCCCCAGGTCTTTCCCCCTTCCAGCCAGCAGTGATTGATGGGCAATCCTGAGGTTTGTCCCTGTTACCGGCTGATCTTCTTGCAGGACTTCACAGTCCTGCAAGAAGCAGCATAAAAAATGTTTTATCCTGTTAAAAGGAAAAGTTTACGGAGTGTGATGGTGTGCTTTACCAGTCTTTTACAATAATGTGAACAAGAAGTCCTAGAATAAATACTTTGCCATATATTAGAAGTTCCCAATGTTCTGTTATATTTCAGGCACAAGGAATTATGTAATCCCCAACATCCCCTACTATTACCAAAATCCAATACCTGGCTGCATTACATCAGGAAATTAAAATGAGTTAGGGTGCTTTAAATGATAAAACTATATTATTTAATCTCTGCCACGACCAGCCTGTGTTTGACTCGCCACCTCTGTTACCTCCAACAAAAGCTCACTAAAGCCAGGTACACACTAGACGATATGTCGGCGAGCGTGTCCCTGCTATGTTGCTGACAATTCACGCTATCATGCGTCATCGCAACCGCCCATCGGACCTGCATGCAGGTCTAACAGGCTATATCGTCTGCGGGGACCATGCTGCTGAATGGCCCCCGCTGGTGTGCCATCGCTTCTGACATCAACAGGTTTGTACGCACATTGTCTAAGTGTGTACCCAGCATAACTGTCCATCATTCTGTATGCAAATCCTCACTATGATCGTCGTATTTAATCCATAGTAGCACATGTTCAGTTAAATTGGGAACTTCTGAATCAGACTCATAAGTCCGTATTCAATTGCCGGCGAAAAGCCGAGATCGGCGAAAAGTTCTCGCCAGTGACGTCATTTCACCAGGCGAGAACTTTTCCCCGTATTCAATTGCAAAAACTTTTCGCCGGTGCGAAAAGTCTGCGCCTTGTAACCAGCGGAAAGATTGGCCTGTGAATGGAGGCGGAAAAAAGTGCAGAATTGGGGGTTTGTGGTGCAAAGTTTCGGGCACACACCTGGAGCCTTGGGAAAGTCCCCCAAAGTAAACTTCATCCAAAAAAGTTTAAAAAATACATTAGAACACCCCAAAATTGTACTTTCGTTTTGGGGATGAAAAAATCCAAAGTTGGGGGACAAACTTAAAAACTAGCGAAATAGACTCCAGGGGGTCCCCCAAGTATGCTCCATGTGTTTTTTTGGATTGCAGGTGTTTGCCGATGGTGCGTTTTTTAAGAGCGCACTTTAGCGATTTTTAACCATGCGTGCACCCATTTTCAAGTACCCCAAAGTTGCTGGGCCTACTTATTTTTGTCAAAAAAAAACAACTGCTAAATGCTATTTTTCATCACTTGTGGAAAGACGCTAAATAGTACCAAAGAGAGTATTTAAGCACCCCAAATACCTTCAGCAGGACTATTCAGGGTGTATCCATAGTGATCCCCCATGTTAGTGCATCTTTTGGGGGGTGTCAGGCTGTTTTCCCAAAATCAGACAGGACTTTTTGCCGATTTGAGTTTCGCCCGGATGCCTGTTTGCGCCCTTTGGAATTGAATAGGGCGAATCGCGGTGACGAGCGCTATACTTTTAACGAGGCAAAACTAGCGATGACGGCGAAAACTCCGGCATGCGAAAAGCCCGGGACTTTTTGCTGGCAATTGAATACGGTCCATAGTGCTTTAAATGATCAAATATTTTATTTCAGCATTCGTTAGTAATTAAAATGCGTACCAGAGGTATAAGTTGTTATATCATATCAAACATGGTGATCTGGCGTTGTTCCGGGCTTTATCCCAGCTAATCCGGATAGTCCAAACAGAAAAATGTCCGTGTGTACTTAGGCCACACCCCTACAGGCGGTTTTTTGCATGTGGATACTGCATGTCCTTTTCACACGCAACGGTTTTGTGCCATGTGTGATGGTTTTGCCATGTGTATGATTTTTTTTTCCAATCTTTAACACTGAAACCGTGGATGGAAGCTGTCCTTGTCAGTGGCCATTCACGGCTGTAACACGGCGACCGTTCCGTGTTCTTGCCATCTGAAAGCATCCATGTATTTACATGGTTAACTAAAAATATTGTACGGCAAAAAAGACAGTTTTTTTGCCATGTGGTTAAACTGTTTTGCGTGAAATGGCCCTAACAGACCAATTAGTAACCTTATACAAAAACATTGTCCCATTGAATGACACAAAAAAGAGTCTACTACAAAAAAAAAAAAAGGGTTTATCCTTTGCCCCACTGACATAATTAATACATTTAGGGGAATATGTATCAAAGCTTGATGTGAGATAAAATTGTAAGATATATATCACCAACCAATCAACTTCTAACTTACATTTTGCAGGCTGTGTTTAAGAAATTATAGTTTGGAGCTGATTGGTTGGTGATATATATTTCACAAATTTATCTCACATTAAGCTTTGATAGACATGCCCCTTAACCTCTATATGGACCTTAATCTATGTTCGGAAGCTCACTTTAAAGACCATGCATTACACACAGGAATAAATTATTAGCACCAATAAACAATTGGGAGACATGTAAGGAATCCCAGTCAAGGTTAAAAAATAAACCAAATCTACTTTTTATCCAGTTGAATTGAAAGGATCTCGCTTAGATATGTTCTCCCCATTGGTGAAAAAAAGATGTTGATGAACTAGCTGTAAATATCCATTACAATAAAGAATTTTACTTGGTCTGAATCCAAAGCACTAAAATCATAAGGAGCTTTATAGTAAACAATCCGAAAAGGTGTGGGGGGTATAGTAGTATTTGATAGGTCTAACGATATAGAAGAATCTTAAAGAGACTCCAGTTATTACCTAAGATGAGATACGACTAAAGAATATCTGAGAGAACTTGAAGTTTAATGACATTTAAGTAGATTAACAAATTGTCAGTAGAACACAAACTGAAAGAAAATCCAAATTAGCAACATTCTACCATTTGCCTAAATTCCATAAAAAATAAATAAACCCCCCAGGATGCCCTATCGAATCAGGGATTGTTTCCCTGACTTCAAGGGTGTCTGAATATGTAAATGTATTTTTGAAAAATATGTTCCAGAATTAGAATAATTTGTGAACGATTCCACCCATATATTACAAATATTTAGTCATTTTAAACGGGAGAGCATTAGCAGTGATGTACAATAGATGTGCAATCTTTGTACACCTCTATCACACACGATAAAGGATTGGATAGTATCACACAAGTTCTAAATAGAGATGAGCGGTTCAGTTTTGCTGAAAGTAGAACACACCCGAACTTGGGGACTCCGAGTCGAACCAAGGTATGCCTTGGTTCCCCCGGCTAAACCCAGGTCTCAAATCCAGGCAAAACGTCATAATCTCGGAAATGTCAAATCTCACGTATTTTGGATTGCAAATAAATCCCTCCCTGTCTACTTCATAGTTCCTATTCACTTGTGGGCAGGCTGAAAGCACTGTACAGATCAGTATGATCTGTGCAGGCTTAGTTAAATGTAAAAAAAAAATTGAATAAATGGTTAACTAAATAAAAAATGTGTGGGGTCTTCCCCAAAATCAATAACCACCATCAGTGCTTCTCCATTTATGCCAATGGGAGTTACCGGTAATTTCGGGTTGGGCACAGTACAGAGGGCCTAATTCAGATCCGCTCGTGAGCGCTAAGCGCTCGCAAGTGGGTCGATGTTGCCCAAGTGCGCATGCGCACGAGGGAGCCGGCTCCGTCGTGCGCATGCGCGAGACCCAAATAACGACGGCCAAGCCATCGTTATGGGTCTCGCACCAAAGGGGGTGTGCTGTCAATGGTTATTGACGGCACGCCCCCTTTGGTGGGCGTGCCGGGGGCGTGGCTGCCCAGACGGAGGCGTTCCCATGGGAACACCTACCGTCTGGGGGCCGGCCCCACTGATATCACTAGTGATGTCAGTGGGAGTGCTTTTGGCTCTGATAGAGCCAAAAGCACTCCAGGGCTTGCAGCAGCGAGACCCTACCGCAGGGTCTCGTCGCAAGCCCGATGGTCGCGATGTGCTTGACCATTGCGACCATCATTGTGGCCGCTCGCTATAGCTGTGGGTGGTCACCCACAGCTATGCGAGCGGCCAGGAGGCCGCTCCAAAAAGGAGAAGGGACGGCCCTGATTCAAAGCGAGCGCTCTGTCAGAGCGTCCGGCTCTGAATCGGGGCCAGAGTTCAGTGCGTGTCCGTGGTGTCGGCGATCATTATTTAGTACTTAACCAAGGCCTATGGATGTCTACATGGACTGAAGTGGGGCCACTTTAATAAAGGATTACAACCTTCTGTGAGTTTGTACTGTGGTTATTTTAATATTTTCTTTACAGGTGCTAGCGGGCCTTTAATATCTGGGCATACTGGCACTTGTTTGGGGCTGGTAAATGTGATGGCGGCGGGGAGGGGAGCATGCTGTGTCTTCCTGCTTTGGTATTATCCCCCTGGCTGGTTCATCCCTGTGCTGGTTATTGGAAAATAGGGGGAAAGCCATGCCGTTTTTTTCACGTTTTCTAATACCAGCCCAGGCGCAGAGGGCCAGGGCTGGTTACTGATTTGAAGCAGCATTTAAATTAGCAGCTTTGGAGCACTGTGTTGGTAATATATTATATTTTCTACTATGATTTTAAGTTTAGGCTATTATATCGTGAGTAATGAAAACAATCTATATTGTCGTATAGTTTATTAAACTGCCTTCCTATCTGCCACTGTTTCACAGATGTGCTATATACTTTTAAACTGTCATGTGTTTGTGCCACTGCTTTGTTGCTTAGTTTAATTGATAATTATTAATTCATTATCAATGTTTTGCACTATCCTGTTTTTGGCTTTAATTGCCTGTATTGGCCTGAAGCTTTTGATTTCTGATTTGCAGGTTGGAGAAGTGTGTTGGTTATATATTTTTCTACTAGGCTTTTACTTTTAGGCTATTAGTTCTTGATTAATGAAAACATTCTATAGGATCATACAGTTTATTAAACTGCCATCCTGCCTGCTACTGCTGTGCCACTGTGTTTCATAGATGTGCTGTATTCTTTTAAACGGATATGTGTTTGTGCCACAGCTCAGTGGCTTAGTTTAGCCAGCCAGTTTGCTTCAGCCTTTGGCCATTATTGGTGAAAACATTATTTTGAGCTGTGAGGTGGTCTAAATTGACTGGAAATTACTGGACATTAATGTTATTGATGTTAATAATACAACAGGAACAAAAACAGGTCCAATTACATGATTCTAGCTATTTTTATAAATTTAGTAAGAAATCATGAGTCCGGAGTCCCTGAATCTGTATACGAAGTGCTACAATGTAGCAGCCACAGCTTTTTCATTCCAAGTTCCAATGTCCTTCATATATAGACTCAGGTGCACACAGATATACAAGTGTCACATATCAAATTAGTCAGCACAGTCTGCAGGTGCGTTCAAGTCGACCTAGATGCATTTTTGGCAAAAAAGACGCCCTACGCTAGCAGAGTTGCACAGGACCCTGATGGCATACTCACACCAGGGAAGTCGCGCTGCGTGGTGTATTAAGACTAGATGTGGGAGGACACATCTCTTTGTATATTTATTAGGGTGTAGTTGTGGTTTTAAATATTTAGGCATAACCAAAAGGGCACTAAAGATCAGAATATTAGAAAACCTGCGGAACATTAAAACTGGTGTAGATAATCATAGTGTACTCAGACATTCTAAGAAATGTTATGAAAGAAATACTGATTCTTTAAAATGTTTGGGTATAGAACATGTAACCCTTTACAGATTAAAAACATTATACAAATGGGAAACCTTTGGGATTGTGACCCTCAATACATAGCACCTTGCTGGTTTAAATGAGTGATTTAAAATTATACCCTTCCTTTAGCTTTTTTGTTTCTTTGCTGTAAGAGTATTTTTATAACCCACTATACAGGGAAATATATATATATATATATACACACACACACACACACACACACACAGTGGGTAAAATAAGTATTGAGCACATCAACATTTCTCTCAGTAAATATATTTGTAATGGGGCTATTGTAATGAAATTTTCACCAAATGTCAGCAACAACCCATGCAATCCACACATGCAAAGAAATCAAACCATAGAGTGAAGTTATGCGTAATAATGTGAAATGACACAGGGAAAAAGTATTGAACACATGAAGAAAGGGGGGTGCAAAAAGGCATGGAAAGCCAAAACACCAGCTAAAATCTATCAGTAATAGAAAGCAATCCTGCCCCTTGTCAGTGCAAGTTAACATAAGCTGGTCAGTCCCAACTGATGCCTATAAAAAGGTGTCTCATCTCATGATGGGTAAAAGCAAAGAGCTCTCTCAAGACCTTCCCAACCTTATTTTTGCAAAAAATACTGATGGCATTGGTTACAGAAGAATTTCTAAACTTCTGAATGTTCCAGTGAGCACTGTTGGGGCCAAATCCGGAAGTGGAAAGAACATAATTTCACCATAAACCGGCCACAACCAGGGGCTCCTTCAAGATTTCTGATAGAGGAGTGAAAATAATTATCAGAAGAGTTGTGCAAGAGCCAAGGACCACTTGTGAAGAGCTTCAGAAAGACCTGGAATTAGCAGGTACAATTGTTTCAAAGAAAACAATAACTAATGCACTCAACCGCCATGGCCTGTATGCACGCTCACCACGCAAGACTCCATTGCTGAAGAAAAAGCATGTTGAAGCTCGTTTGAAGTTTGCTGCACAACATTTGGACAAGCCTGTGAAATACTTGGAGAATATAGTCTGGTCAGATGAGACCAAAATGTAACTCTTTGGATGCCATAATACACACCATGTTTAGGGGAGAAATGGCACTGCACATCACCCCAAAACCACCATACCAACAGTGAAATTTGGAGGTGGGAACATCATGGTGTGGGGCTGTTTTTCAGCATATGGTACTGGCATACTTATAATTGAAGGAAGGATGAATGGAAAAATGTACTGAGACATTCTTGATAAAAATCTCCTGCCATCTACCAGGATGCTGAAGATGAAACGAGGGTGGACATTTCAGCAAGACAATGATCCCAAACACACAGCCAAGGACACTCTCAATTGATTTCAGAGAAAGAAAATAAAGCTGCTAGAATGGCCCAGCCAATCACCTGACTTGAATCTAATTGAAAATCTATTGAAAGAACTAAAGATCAGATCATAGAAGAGGCCCACGGAGCCTTCAAGATTTGAAGAATGTTTGTGTGGAAGAATGGGCCAAAATCACACCTGAGCAATGCATGCGACTAGTTTCTCCATACAGGAGGCGTTTTGAAGCTGTCATTACAAACAAAGGCATTTGTACAAAGTATTAAATAAATTTCAGTAAGTGTGATCAATACTTTTTCCCTGTGTCATTTCACATTATTACACATAACTTTAAGGACATCTATGGTTTGATTTCTTTGCATGTGTGGATTGCATGGGTTGTTTAAAGACATCTGGTGAAAATGTCATTACAATAGCTCCATTACAAATATATTTACTGAGAAAAATATTGATGTGTTCAATACTTATTTTACCCGCTGTGTATATATGTATATTTCAGGGCACAGTCGTGCCCTTATATTAAGGCTGCATCTGAAAACTGATTTCTCCATAGAGAATTCCGGAGGGGGGGGGGGGGGGGCAGGGTGTTCAAGGGGCTACACCTCAAAAGCTATTAGAGGTACGGATCTGAAATTTGGTATGGCCGGGTAGAAATGTCACTGGGTGCTGCATGCCAAATTTCAGGGCAAAAACATAAAAAATTAGGACATGGGAGTAATCTAAAGCTCCCACTGTCACTTTTTTCTGACATTCCCAATTAGGACTTTTCTGCTGTAGCCTATGGGGAATTTTTGGGAAGGCAAAACTCAGGGTAGGGGTGGAATTTAGACTTGGGGTTTGTTTTATTAGGCAGCTATTGTGCCAGGGTACGTGCTTTTGGGGTTCAGGTAAAAAAGAAAGTTACAGTTTTTACAGCGCTGCTGTAGTGGCTAGTCTCTGGGCAGGTACAACATAACAGCACATAGCTGCAGCAAGTGCTTCCAGGCTTCCGGCCGGAATACATCGAAAGGGACCCAGCCCAGTCAGCATACTCCCCCCCCGGCCTAGCCCGCCCCAGTCAGCATACTGCATGCTTTGGATAGCTGCCACCGCTACCCACAACCCCCTGCGGTGACCGGCGAAATGTCACACGTCTTGACGTCAGGCCTAGCACAACCAATTTGCGCATGCGCAGTGCTGGGCTTCGATGGAGCAGTGGCGGATCCTAAACATTTTTAAGGATAGCGGGAGCTCCCAGCTTATAGCGGGAGGCTCCCACGGAGTTCGGGAAGGTAGGCAAGCATGTATTAATGACTGCAACCACGTGAGTGTGCATGCACGAGAGTCTTGTATAGTGGTTAAACAAACAGCATGTGGACCAAATTAGGGGTAGGTGAAAGGGCTAGAAAAGCTGTCCGAAGGTCAGGCGGATTAAATGTGCTGCATGTTTTTCAACATTAGCGCAGTGGGAGCTGTGACTGCCCGCCCATGTCCGGTGCTAGTGAAAGGCGCGAGAGGAGTGTAGGGGAACACGCTTCCCTTTAATAGCACTAGGAGAACTTTCACCACCAAGGGGAAGCACTTGTAGAGTGTCCAGCGCGCCTGTGCTAGACTGTCTCATTTAAAATAGGTTACTAATGTATTCTTTTATCAGCCATTTAAGCTCTAAAAGGAGCCGGTATGTTGTCCTTCAGTGCACATACAAGTAGGAGAAAGAAATTTTCCTACTTGATCAAATTTCTAGATATTTATTTTAGAATGCCATTGCTACCACTTATGCTGGGTACATACTTGTCCAATCTTCGAGATCCAACTCCCGACCGACAGGCCTGCCCGACATTGGACAAGTGTGTACCCGCCGCCGACCGACCCACAGACCCTATCCTGGTCGCCTTTCAGGTGTCCTGGTTTTTAAACATGCTTAAAAACTAGTATACCCGACAGCTGACCATGTAACCAATGTTTTACTGTGTAGGCTGTGGAGACCGAAGCTGGCGACCGATCTCAGGTCCCGGCAAACAAACACACCCTCAGCGGGATGCGGCGTGCATTGGGGTGGTTGTGGACATAGCGATGGGAGGCAATTGTATGCAGCGGGCAATTACGGCGGGAGGTAGCTAGTTAATTACCTTGCAGTGGTCGACGGCGCGGCTTCCCATTTCAAAAATGGCATCGCTGCGCCATTTTTGAAATTCAATATGGAACCAATCACGGCTCGCTGCTTCATCGCCCCGCCCCCTTTATGCCGGCTTATTTAAACTAGAGCAAGGCAGCGGGTGTCAGTCCGATTGCGGAGAAGGAGTGGTGAAGAGATCCTGAAGATAGAAGATGCCGGGGAAGATCTGGATTGGCAGCAGTCATGCAAAAGAGCCTAAAGGCTGCTGCCCCCCCCGGTGAAGGTGCAGCAAAATAAATTGTTAAACCTTTCAGTGTTTTGTTTTTATTTTATTATTTCTTTTACAGGGGTACTATAGGTACCAGCGGGCCCTTAATGCCCCACCTGCTGGTACTTGTGGTTCTCCAAGTACCTTCATGCAGCGGAGGCACTGTAGTTCCACCTGTAAAAGACAATATTAAACTTTTAATAATGGACTATCAACTCGGCACCCACAGCCCAGGGGTGCCAGGGATAGCTCTGGGCTTCAGGCCTGGCCTTGGGTGCCTTGGAGAAGGGGGTCCCCACTTCCCCAGGAATCCCCAGCCTGGGCTGACTAGTTAGGGGGATGAATGCTTTGGCCGGGGGACCCGTCAAGTGTGTCCCCTGGCCGTGGCATTACCCTCTGCTAGTGGAGCCCGGTGCTAGTTCTGGAAATAAGGGGACCCCTACTTGTTTTGTTCCTTGTATTTTCAGAACCAGTACCAGCTCCAAGAGCCTTGTGCTGGTTCATTAAATATGTGGGACCCATACAAGTCAAAAATCCCGGGTCTGGTTATCCCTCTGTGTAGGGGACCCCATGCCGTTGTATTTTGTTTGTTTTTTTGGAAACATGAAATCCTGTCCCCATCCAGTAATCAGGTTATTAATTCTCAACCTCCCCCTCTTCACCATTATAATTAATGAAATTCCTCATTAATAAAACCGTTTTCTTGCACAGTATTTATTAAGTAGACTGTTTCAGCAGACACCGATTGGAGGTCTGCTGAAAAATTGGACAAGTGAGTAGCGAGGATTGGATGTAGAATCTGCGAGCAGGTCTGCAGTAGGATTGTATAAACAGTCTGATCTGCCATGGATTGGACAAGTGTGTACCCAGCTTTACATTATGCAATTTATAATTTAGGATTACTGTTCTATTTTAGGTTTACTGGTCCTTTTAATATAGTTTTGTGTGACATTATAACCTGTATTTTTGGGCAGCTGGAACATTGGCTTAGAATTAAACTTTATGTAAGCTTTAGCTAAAATTTTTGCAAAAAACAGTATGTGTATTATTATTATCCTTTATTTATATGGCGTCACAAGTGTTCTGCAGCGTCTTACAAAGTACATAAACATAACTGAACAAGAAACCAGTGACTTACAGTACAATACAGGACAAGGATATGCTGCATTAGCAATTATAACACTCAAATTAAGCAGCAGGGATTCATCAATCAAGTGTCAGATGCCCTTGTGGGGAGTAAGAAGTAGAAGAAAGTATAAGCAGCGGCACATGAGGGAAAAGGGCCCTGCTCGTGAGAGCTTAAAATCTAATGGGAAGGGGCACAGATGTGGTAGACAGGTAGGAAAGAGCATGTAGTAGTGAGTTAGGATGAGAACTGGAAGGCTTGATAAAGTAGTGGGTCTTGAAAGGCCGTTTGAAGACTTGTAGAGAGGTGGAGAGTCTGATGGGGGAGAGGGAGAGAGTTCCAAAGGTAGGGAGCAGCACAGGCAAAATCTTGGAGGTGGGAGGAAATAATCAGTTGGCAGGAGAGATGGCATGCGTTTGTTGAGTGAAGTGGACGGGCAGGAGTGTGAAGGTAGATGAGGTGGTATAGTGGTGTTCTGTATTTAACGCACACACTTGTTTGACACTGACAACACAATACTGTAGCTCTGTCTTGTCTTATTTAAGACACTTGTAATCACAGTTTTTGCCATGTACAGTACTTTTCCTTGGATAAAAGAAACCACCTAGAGGGAATCACATTTGAATAGTTGTACCATTGTTTATGGTGACTACCCTTGCAAAATAATAACATGGAAATCATACCACAATTCTAGTCTAATCTAAAAATTAAAATCTTTATCATTTTACTTTGCTTTTTAGGATGACTTCATTATATCTGTTATTATCTTAAAACATCTGAGCAGATGTGAGAAATGAGGCGTTATTATAACAGCATTGTTAAAATTCAGATGATGAATGCAGCATTATGATGACCTGTATGGATTTAAATGCCTAATAATGAGAACAATAATCACTTGCTGAACGGTTTACAGACATGTTTTTACAGTGTTTAAACTCTCTTCTGCTCTTTATAGTGGTTATGAAGCCTCTCTGATACAAGTTGTCACTGGATTTTATCTTTACACCTACCAAATCAGGCAGGCCATGACGTTCCCCATCACTCTTAGCCTAACAAAAAGCTGTGTCATGTTTGTTCAGCATGATGTGATCTCTTGTAGAAATCATCTTCAGAGTCTTCTATTTTATCAGAGCTGGTAGTTTTCTTTGTCAGGACATAATAAGAGTGAGGTAATATAAATGTGTGCCATGTGGCAATATGACTGGCGTTTCACATGTGCCTGTTCTTTCCTACAGTTGCAGGAGGCTGTGAAGGCTGGCAAAGGTGTGACTGCAGCGACTGACCTGTGCTGTTACCATGGAGACAAAGCTCTGGAGACCTTACATTGCTTCCCTCCCTCAAAGGCCAGATCTGCCTTAGAGAACATTGTACATGCTGTGACCAGATTCCAGTGACACTGGCCTCAGCTAAATGTTGCTGCTTATTTTTATTTTATATTATATTTTATTTTATTCTAGTAAATCTGAATATTGTGAAACTGCGAACTTTTGAATGGTCGTCAATGGGCTAGATGTCATCCTAATTCTCATTCATAACATTGCGATGAGTATACAAGCTATTCTTTTCTTGTTTGAATTGCTAAAGATAAAAATAGAATGAGAAAAAAAAGGTCAAACTATTTTCTCTTGTCATGCCAGAAGCATACTTGAGGCAGAACAAGTAGAAATAATTAATGAGGTGTGCTGCAGTGACCTCAGCAAATGGCCAGGAAATAAGCCCTTATTGATTTGGACATAACCAGGGATGGCGCCAGTGTGGTGGCCTGTGGTTTTCCTGCTCCAGGGAGGACAGAAGGGGCGGGGTTCTGCAGGTGTCAATAGGAAATCTCTTTTCTAAACTAAGTTCCTCATAAGCATGCAGTGTGTGCCGATATCAAGGGCACTCCTCATTACCAAGGAATGTGAGACAGAGTCATCTTATATGTGCACGCAGTACCTATTGCAATGTTCTTCATTGAAATAAATGTAGTCGTGTTTAAATAGTATTCTGTTGTAGACAAAACTGCATTTGCAGTCATCTACAATCTGCATTTTGTGATGCTACAAACGTGTTGTGAGCTGTTGTAACATCTTTTTACATGTATTAACTAAAGGTCTCATATTAAATTATATGTTTTGATTAAGATAACAACAGGACCAGCTCACTTACTATTATAAGGGTTATGGAGTTTTCAGACATAAACATGTTCTAAATTGTGAGCTCAATTGTATTTGTAACGTAACTAAAGTAAAGCCACCGATACTTAACACCATCATATGCTATGCAGTTATGATTAATGAAATGATATCAGTGAATTCATATCTGCATATAGCCATGTATTGAATGGTGTATTAATTGTACAATACAAAGGTAAAGTAGAATTTGTAAAACACACATTAGCAAAAAAAAAAGTTAGGAAATAATTTTGAAAGCCACAGAGGCAATCCTCATTATCATCATTATAGTAACTGTGAATGTGAATTCTAGGAGAAACGTGTCTCACCTGTACATGCTGCTCTTTATATAGATTTATAATGAATGTGAATGCTATGACCACCAGAGAATACCATACAGATTTATAAAATAAATGAACGTGTTTTTGAGAATTGTATTGTATTTTGTGTTTTGTTTTCAAGTCAAGTTTTTTTTCTAGATAATATTCTTTAGATTGACTGACCCAGACAGATTTAAGACTGAAATAGACACATTGTAATTGCATATTAAAGCATCATGCCTATACTGTAATCTTTGTTAACTTTTCTCAGAGATAACAATTCTAATTTCAGTATTGTATCCAACTAGATTTTGACTTAGAACAGATTTTCTTTGTTTTTAATAGTTATAGTGTATCCGAAAATGTTTTCTAACCTTTGTCAGATTAAACAACTCTCATAACTCCGGTGACAGAATATAAGGAAATCACAAGCTCGGAACTCAAGCCTGTCTCTGTTTTGTTCATCGGAGATGATTTTTGTGGTTTGCATGCATGCAATGTGAGAACATCGTTGACAAGAAGGCTGAGTTTACACAAATGATCTAGATTGAGACTCAGCTACCTTTCTTCCTTCTGTGCTGTAATTACAGCCCAATCTGGAGACAGCTAGCGCAGCAAACAGATTTCATTACATCGCTCACTTATACACTTGAAGTAAAGTTATTTCAGTTAAGTTCTCTTTTTTTCCAATTCTCCTTTCCTCTCACCTAGCATACAGCATGTCACCAAGTTATTGCTGGATAGCTTGTTGCATACTTCTTATTAGGACTTCAGTTTTACCTAGGTAGCATGCATCATTGTTTACAGACATCTGTGCAGTGTGATGTTATTTGTTTATTTCACTTAGGTTTTTTGTTCTTCTTTTCTTTTTTATTTCACTCAAGCTCTCAAATATTTTTTTATTATAAAAATAGTGTCATGCCTCCAAACCTCAGGGTAGTTACAGTAGAATAACACTGTAGCTTACAAAGATGTTTGGTAAGAGCCCAAATTGACATTTTGAATTCCAAAGTACTAGAAGGTTGTGGTTGACGTGGCAAGACATAGTAAATTAAAGGTTTCTCTCTAGAGATATAACTCAGGGTATTTCCTGCTTAAGCTAAATACCTGTGCGTTAAAGTGTTTAACCATATTTGACTAGTACATAACAAAGCACTGTGAACGTATTCAGTCTTGTTACCATGGATACTGAGATGCTATCCCACAGGGAATTATATTTTACTAATCAAGAAATCATTACATAGATTTTGGAAACATACATTACAGTTGTTACAATTGTCATAAATATGAGCAGTTTCTGCAAACCAACTTAATGTTTTTGGAACAATATTTGAAAACACTGTGAATCATAACAAATACATTACATGCATATTTACAAGCAGTATATATCCAGAGATGTTTTGCAACAAACAAATCAGTTTTTCACATTTGTAAAGATTTACGAATAAAAGGAATGATGTTAAAATGCACCAGAGAAAACAAATTACCAAATACCAAAAGTTTAAATAGAAACTGATAAATAAGCGTACCATTGAAAAGTGTGGACTGTAATAAATTGGATTTTATACACAAGTGTATGTTGAATTTGTGCATTTTTTTTAATCTTAGTCTTTAAAAATCCTATTCAATTAAAATGTGTTTTTTATATATATATATTTATTAAAATACAGGTTTTCAGGAAGCTATCATCTGCAAGCTTGCTTTGTTCTATGGAAACAGGACTGGCGCATTGCAACAGCCAGAAATACCAGTGCAACAGGGGTAGAAAGGGAAAAATAAAAACATCACTGTCCCCGGTATGCAATGCACATAATAACATCAGATTAAAAAATAAACTACACTTGAAGGATCAATGACAAAGAATTGCTTATTTCTGGAATATGGAACCCTGAAGAATGTAACTAGGTGAAACTGGCAACTGTCTTAGATCTAATAACACTTGTAAACCAAGCTGCACTACAAAATGGTCCTACATTTTGTCTTCTTACATGTTTGTCTTTGGCCTTTTGTATCTGCCTACTCAAGATACAAAAATCACTATTAAACCAGGCTTATAGCTCATCTTGATTTAATGTCATCCCACTTTCATTAAATCCCCGCAAAAATCCACAAAACTACAAGGACAAAGGAAGATAATGTCGTCCTCATTGTCCTTCACTGTCATATTTGCTGCTTGGTTAGTCCGGCAAGAGCTATAACACATCATATGTCCTGACTTTCAGTTTCCACAATGTTCACCACTGAGTCTCTGGTCTCTAAACACAGACTTTTAATCCTGTCTTAGGTTCCTATCCTTCAGGGTGGTGTTTCCTTGTTATACTTCCAATATGGGCGCACCCATCTCCCAGGGAATGTATCATGACTAAAAAGGCACTGCATAAAAGGAGTCTAATTACTGGAGATATAATTAGGCTTCTTTCCTTTATTAGCACCTATTTTGCTGTCTACAGATCCCTGAATTCCAGCCCTTCTACTAGAAATGGAATGTTCAATTTAAAACCCAGAAATGTAAGATAATGCGTTAGGGTCATAACTGACTTTGGCCTGATTACTTGGAAACCCAGCTTTGTGTGAAGAGAGAAAGTTAACTTCCTGTAATGAACTATGGTGATCTGGATCTCTAATAGTATGTCATCCAGATAAATTATATACTGAATATTTGAATGACTCAAATGTATGATATTGTGAACTGGTCTAAATGAACTATTCTGCTTTTTTATGGGGAACAAGTGACTGGTCTAACCAGTTTATTAAAGGTGAGCCATTTCTATTTTACTTTCATCCAATGTAGGAGACTGCAACCGTGGGGTAGAGTTGAGAGCGTACTAGCTGGGCACTTCAAAAGTTAATTCTTGTTTAAGGATTGAAGCTCCCCCCCTCACCAACCAGTCTTTACGCAGCTTCGGTTAACTGTCCAAGGAATGGGCTACATTTTCATTGAGCTGCCTAGGGCAACTTAAGTAGAGCTAATATTTATGCACTTCCCCCTACAGACAGTCTCCCTGCAATACTCTTAATGGAGCTAGTCTCCATCAATTTATACCTAAATCAGAGATTGGAAAGGGATACATTTTCTTTTAATGTCACCATGGATACCATCTATTTTAAAAATGGCCACCATCTTCCTAAAGGGCAGAGTCAAATATTATGCCCAAAGGATGCTATTTCTTGGATTCATTTAGACACCAAGCAGCTAAAGTTGTTTTTCCAGATGACAAGATGAGGACATCTGTGCTGCTTTGCAGAGGCAGTTTGACAGGAGGGGGCTTGTGTGCAGTCTCAATGCATGCAACACCTTTCTCGCAGGTGCGTGTGCTGAGTAGACCCTGTCTTTGTACCAGAGTCTACTGCACAGATTTCCAGGAAGATGTTACAGGTGCCATATTCCTGTTGATTTTGCAACTGTGCACACGCTGATACCGCAAAACTGGTGTTGGCCCCATTTCCCCGATGATTTGTGCACTGTCAGTGGAGAGGTAAGTAGAATCTATGAGTGCATGGCCCATGCACTTGGTAAGATGGTCTGTTTGAAATTATACAGTATTTGAGGTTTCATTCAAAATAGTTTGAAATAGACATTCTAGAGTTAGTCAAAATGTGATCGCAAATTGGCCAAGCAGTTCATCAGGTAGTTTCCTGAAACTCTTCAACTTTTAAAGTGGTGGTTGACCATGTGCGTACTTGTGTCATATCAAGTAGGACTATCATAAATACAAATGCAAGTCTCCAAGGTTGGGGCGCAATGGCCATTCATCATCACTTTAAAGAACTTTTGCAGAGAGCCAAAACACAGCTCTCAATCAATGTTCTGAACTCAGGCTCAAACCTTGTTTCTGGGTAGGTCAATTTGTGTAAATTTTTACAATGCCACTGCCATACATTATATAAACCATCAGGGAGTAGGGGGCAAGAGTTCCTTAGCAATAAAAGAGACATTACAGATCATGTCTTGGCAGAGCTCTTTGTCTGCATATATTATTCCAAATGGTGAAAAACTGGGAGGATAATTAAATTGACAATGCATCTGTCCAGGGGAGTGGTGACTATATCTGGATGTTTTTGCTTTCCTAGTAGAATGTTGGGGTTGGTCATATATATATATATATAGCCCTATATACAATTGAACAACTCCAAATTTTATTCTAAACTAGCTGTTGCCTGCGGCTTTGCCCACGATGAAATCGGTTTTGCCAACATTTTTTTTATTGCAGGTGTTCTAGTTGTATTGCTTTCCATAGGGGCCCTGTTGCGGAAATGGCCCATGTGACCAGCAGCGCTATACAGACTGGTGGCAGTAGCACCTTCACCCACCACTCAGACCAATGGCACTGTGTGACTGTTATGTAGCCTCTTATTCAAGTGAACAAGGGCCCGAAGCACCTCTCCCTTCTGGACACGCACATGATGCCACACCTAGCTCGTGCATTGATGTCAATAAATTTAGTTTTTGTTATTGCTCTGACTTGATGTATCAAGATGAAACAAAGTGCAGGTTATCTCCACTACAAAATTATGCAATTTTCATGAAAATCGGTTCAGTAGTTTTTGCGCCAACTTGGAACAAACAGACACACACAGATAATAGATTATCTTTTAATCCTACATCAAAATTTTCACTAGCAATTATTGGACTGTGCTCTGACCAAGGGAGCTATCGCAAAGGAAGAATTTATTTTTCTTTATAATGCACACCCTGTTCCCACTTATTATAACCTTTCCAAAATGTATAAGTCCTTATCCTCACCTCCTGGTCATCCTGTTATATCTGGTGTAGGGTCCCTAACCACTAATCTTTCTTTTCTGGATTCTTTCTTACAGGCTCAGGTTATCTCTGTCTGGTCCCACATCAAAGATACCACCCACCTTCCAAACTTTGTAAGTGATGTGAAATGGTTATCTATTACTGCCTTGTGTTGTACAGTCACTTTATACTAACGTTCCCCGTGAGGATGGTTTGGAGGCCACTTGCCATTACTTGTGCTCTGATGTGGGACTGAAGACTTGATGGCTTGAGTTTCTGTTAGATACTAATTTGTTTATTCAATCACAATTATTTTATGTTTGAGTCACAGTTTTATCTACAAATTCACTGTACTGCCATGGGCACCAGATTTGGGCCGAGTATTGCTAATTTGTATATGGGCTTCATTGAAGAACTGTATTTATGACATGATCCATTCAGGACGAACTTAGTGCTCTATGGCTGAAACATTGATATGTTTATGATTTGGGATGAGGACTTAGATTCTATCTCATCTTTTCTTTCTTTCTCACCTTAATTCTAATTCATTTGGTCTCTGGTTTACCAACACATTTCATCACTCATTAATTTCTTATACGTTGCCCTCTCGATCTGAGTACGGCGATTTATAAGAAGGAAGTGTATTGTAATGGTTATCTAAATTATTCTAGCTGCCACTATAACAAATTAATAACATCCCTAAAGTACAGTATCTTCATTTAAGACTTTACTATTCGTATATGAATAAATTTTTTGAACAGGCAAATGAGCTCACCCTTGCTTTTAGAAAAGAAGTTTATCATGGAGAAATTCTTAACAAAGCCTTAGAGCAGGGGTCTTCAACATTTAAGGCAGTGGGCCACATTAATAAATTTGACAAAGTCGAGGCCCACTAAGCTATATTGCGGTATTTAATCTCTGCCCACTCCTCACACAATTATGACCCATAACTGCCCCCCTCTGCAGTGCCCTCAAAAGTGCCCCCAGTAGTGATCCCCCTATACAGTGCCCCCAGTAGTGGTCCCCCCTATGCAGTGCCCCCAGTAGTGCCCTTTATATAGTGCCCCCAGTAGTGGTCCCCCAATGCAGTGCCCCCAGTAGTAGTCCCCCCTATGCAGTGCCCCAGTACTTCCTTTATGTAGTGCCTCCAGTAGTAGTCCCCCCCTATGCAGTGCCCCCAGTAGTGGTCCCCCGATGCAGTGCCCCCAGTAGTAGTTGTGGGCTGACTCACCTCCGCTTAAGCGGGCGGGCATGGCTGTTGAAGGGGCGGGCTGGCATGGGGTTGAACAGCATGACTTCTGATGTCATGCAGCTGCTCAGCCTGCCTAGGCAGCGTGCTCTGAACCAAGTGAGCAGCGCACTTCAATCCCGGAAATGAAATCTCGGTGTTCTTTGGCCAAACTCTCTGGATCCTGACGATCCCAGGACTTGCCTTCCTTGTCATATCAGATTAATAATTTGCTTTATCTATTGTTTCTAAATTAAAAACTGCAGATAAAATGGAGGGAGGTGCCTGAAGGGGTGAGGGTGACAGGCCAAAATTTGTTATATAGTCCCTACCTGAAGATGTTATTCATATTCTTTTTCTAAAAATGTTGCTGTTCAGAACCTTATTGGAACATGTAATCCGAAATCCATATCAGTTGAGTCTCCATTATCCAAAATGCTTGGGATTTTGGATATCGGAATATTCCGTATTTTGGAATATTTGTATACCATATTGAAATGTCTTAGGAATAGGGCCCAAATCTAAACACAGAATGCATTTATGTTTTATATAACCTTATACACTCTGCCTGAAGGTCATTTTATACAATATTTTCATTAATTTTGTGGCTCAAACAAAGTTTGTGTACATACATGAAATTAATTTATGTTTCATATACACCTTATACACACAGCCTATAGGTCATGTTATACTTTATTTTTAATAATTTTGTGCCTTAAACAAAGTTTGTGTACATTGAACCATCAAAAAGCAAAGCTTTCACTATCTCAGGCATGCTACAAATATTCTGTATTTCGGAATATTTGGATATTGGAGACTCAACCTGTATTTGTTATCCAAAGTCACTTAAATAAAGCAGCTAGAGATGGCTGTAGCTTAGATCAGCTCTAGGCCCAGATGCCCTGCAGCAGCACTCTGTTGACAACATAAACAGAGGCTGAGGAGATGGCAGTATAACTTAGTGCAGGGAGAGAAATAGGCCCAGAGGTGGCCTGGGCTTTATAGCAACCCCATTCTCTGCACCTACTATAATTACATCCTTTTCTGTGAGTGGCAGCTGGTCTGCCAAAGATTGGAAGAATATGTATGGTGACAACAATTCAATAACATTAATTTCATATCCCAGCACAAGCCCACAGGAAAAGAATAAAACTTTCATGGCTACCCCAACACCACACTAACAAGAAAAAATATTCAGTTGACTCCAGAGTCCGCTCCAGTTGAAGGCAGCAGTGCAGCACACACACAGGCTCCTCCTCAGCTTCAGCAATCAGTTCACTTGCAGTACAGCACAATTGGGCAGAGCAACGAGAGAGTGCAGGCAGACCAGCCCATGCACTCACTTCACTGGCACAGCGCACAGCAGGTACCCGACAATGGTGGCAACTAACTGTGACAGTCCTCCACGCTCCAAGCCTGAAAATGTAGCCTCCAACAAGTCACTCAGAGCGGTGACAGTCCAGCCACAGATGCTGCTTAGCTGCCCTTAGACACTTTGTGACACAATGACAGTGTCACTGTGTCATTGACCACACACGCGGCTGCAGCACTCGCTGTCACCTCACCGGGCTGGCTCAACTTCACTTAAGCGGGTGGGCATGGGGCTGCGCAGCGTGACCTCTGACTTCATGCGCAGCATCTCAGCCTGCCTGGGCAGCGAGCTCTAAGCCAAGTGCTCAGCGCTGCTCAGCTAAACTGCGCATGTGCACTTCAAGCCCAGAAATCCCAGGACTGGAAGCACCAATCCCGAGATTCAAATCCTGGTGTTTTTTGGCCAAAATCCTGGGATCCTGCCGATCCTGGAATTGGCCTCCCTAGTCATATCAGATTAATAATTTGTTTTATCTATTGTTTCTAAATTAACAACTGCAGATAAAATGGAGGAATGTGTCTGAAGAGGTAATATAGTCCTTACCTGAACATGTTATTCAGATTCTTTTTCTGAAGATGTTGCTGTTCATGACCTTAAAGGAAGATGTAATCCAAAATCCATATCAGTATTCGTCATCCAAAGTCACTTAAATAAAGGAGGAACTACTCAGAGTATCAATGTAAGACAAAATGGCTGCCAGTAGCTGGGCAGCCTTTATATAGGGCTGTGATCTGCACTGTGACATCACAATCCATGCAGACAGCAGCTAGAGATGGCTGTAGCTTAGATCAGCCCTGGGCCCATTTGCCCTGCATCTGCACTCTGTTCACAACAGAAAAGCTGGGACTGAGGAGATGGCAGTATAACTTGGTGCTGTGAGAGAAATAAGCACCAGAGGTGGCCTGGGCGTCATAGCAGCCCCATTTTCTGCACCTACTATAGCTACATTCTTTTCTGTGAGTGGCAGCTGGTCAGCCAAAGATTGGAAGAGTACAGCCATGGCCAAAAGTTTTGAGAATGACACAAGTATTGTGTATTCACAAAGTTTGCTGCTTCAGTGATTTTAGGCCTTTTTGTCAGATGTTACTATGGTATACTGAAGTAAAATTACAAGCATTTCGTTAGTGTGAAAAGGCTTTTATTGACAATTACATTAAGTTTATGCAGAGAGTGGATATTTGCAGCTTTGACCCTACTTTTTCAAGACCTCTGCAATTTGCCCTGGCTTGCTGTCAGTTTACTTCTGGGCCACATACTGACTGATAACTGCCCATTCTTGACTAATCAATGCTTGAAATTTTGGGTCCATGGCAATGAAACTCCCCAGACCTTAATCCCATTGAGAACTTTTGGTCAATCCTCAAGAGGTGGGTGGAAAAAAACAAAAACCCACAAATTCTGACAAACTCCAAGCATTGATTAGGCAAGAATGGACGGCCATTAGTCAGTATGTGGCCCAGAAGTTGATTGACAGCATGCCAGGGCGAATGAAATCGTTCATCATTCACTCGTTAATGAAATATTTGGTCAAATCGTTCATCGTTGATCTAGCAAGTCTGACCGTGTGTATACACCATAAGATCTGCTGCAAAATTGGACAGGTGTGGAGGCATATATTGGGTGTTGAATCTGCATCCAGGTTTCCAGTAGGATTGTGTCAACATTCTGGTCTGGAGTTGGATCCCCGGAGGATTGGACAAGTGTTTACCTTATCTTAAATCATGCAGCGTCATACCTAGGGAAGCCAATCCCTCCTCATTTTTTCAATCACGGGATACCATGGATTGAGTTGGTCAATAAAAATATTCTTTACTAAAATAAAATAAGATCAAAAATAAAACTTTCATGGCCCTTTGCTGGGCCCCAACACCACAAGAATTAAATTAAATTCATTTTGTGACCCAGCAGAAGCCCAAAGGAAAATAATAAACTTTCATGGCCACCCCAGCACCACACTAAGAAAATAAATCCATAGTTGACTCACCCTCCAAAGTCCACTCCAGTTCAGTTGAAGGAAGCAGTGCAACATACACACAGGCTCCTCAGCTTCAGCAATCACTCCACTTGCACTGCTACTGCCAGTGCAGTAAAATTTGGCAGAGCAGAGCAGGCCAAACCAGGGGGATGCGGTTAGTATATCTACAGCCGGCACACTGGCTGATGAAATCCCGGCGCTGGAATACTGACAGTAGTGGAGATGCCGATGCCGGAATACCGACAGTTCGGGATGCTGATTGTACGTATAGCGGGGCTGGATAGGTCTTAGCTATGGGGGGGATGGTTAGGTATAGGCGTCATGTGGGGGGGATGGTTTAGGGTTAGGCTAGGGGAGGGGGAGGTTAGGGTTAGGTACCCCCGGAGGTGGGTTAGGCACCACTGGGGGGGGTTAGGGTTAGGTTTAGGATGCAAGAACAGATGGTTAGGGGGCAAAGGAGGGAGGGTTACCATACTTATCGGACCCTTGTCGGGATTCTGAATATCGGGATGCCGCTGCCAAGCCGTCGTTATGGGTCTCGCACCAAAGGGTGCGTGCTGTCGATGGTGACTGACAGCACGTCCCCTTTGGTGGGCGTGCCGGGGGCGTGGCTGCCCAGATGGAGGCGTTCCCATGGGAAAGCCTACCGTCTGGGGCCGGCCCCACTGACATCACTAGTGATGTCAGTGGGAGTTCTTTTGGCTCTGATAGAGCCAAAAGCACTCCAGGGCTTGCGGCAGCGAGACGCTACCGCAAGGGTCTCGTCGCAAGCCCGATGGTCGCGATGGTCTTGACCTTTGCGACCATCATTTTGGCCGCTCGCTATAGCTGTGGGTGGTCTCCCACAGCTATGCGAGCGGCCAGGAGGCCGCTCCAAAAAGGAGGAGGGGTGGCCCTGATTCAGAGCGAGCGCTCTGTCAGAGCGTCCGGCTCTGAATCAGGGCCTCAGTTCACTGGTGCAGGAGGTACCCGTCGACGGCGACAAATAACTGTGACAGTCCACCCAGTCTTCCTTGCTCCAAGCCTAAGAACTTCTAACCTCCAACAAGTCACTCAGAGCAGTGATAGTCTGGCTGCATGCACCGCTCAGCCGCCCTCAGACACTGTGTGACACAATGAAAGTGTCATTCACTGTGTCACTCAGCACACACGTGGCTGCGGCACTCACTGTCACCTCACAGGACTGGCGTTATTTCTGATGTCATGCACAGCCACTCAGCCTGCCTGGGCTAAACCGCGCATGTGCACTTCAATCCCAGAAATCCCGGGATTGAAAGCACCAATGGGAGGCCACCCTAAGCACAGTATGTTGGGAAACTACATGAAGCATCAACATAAGTTTTTAGAACACAGGAGGAATGCCCTTAAGGGCAACAAAACACATAAGCTGGGTACACACTGCCGATAGATCCGTCTACGTGGAGATACGCCGACACAGCATCAGGTAAGCTATACAGACTTACCGATCAGCTGCTCAATGTGTGCTCCCTGACAACTCAACTGAGCTGTCAGTCACCGGTGGTTCCTGCAGCAAGTGTACAAATGGCCGGCTGGCCACCTGTACACACAGCCAGATGCGCCAATATATCTGCAGCTATCTGTTGTGCTGCAGAGCAGATGTGATATTTCTGTGAACAATGTTGTTCACAGACATATTGGGGGCACACACCCGCCAACGCGCTCGCTATATATCGCCTGTTTAATTGAACGGCCGATATATCGCCCAGCGTATTGCCCTCCAGCACAATAGTGATGTAAATGTATTATTAATAAAGGGCACAGATTCTTAAACTCAAGGGCCTGATTCAGCACGGATCACACGGCTGCGTTTGCATGCACCTGTTAGCTGCAATAATATGCTAAAGAATGCAATCGCACGGCAACCACAGCACTATACCAAGATGCCCATCACTGTATAAAGCCGCCCACTTCCCATTACATACATCTGCAAGTCAGCAGTAACATCGACTAACATCGGACCCATTCACACTGTTGTGGTTGACCATGACCTCCCGTACAAACTGCTAAACTTCCTGTCGCCATCTAGACCTCTGGCTGTGAATGCAATCGCATGGGCTTAATTATGCATGCCCCTGTAACTGACACACCTGTGTTTCACTGACCAACCGCCTGTCACATCCCCGAATGGTCACTTCCTGTCAATAACTGTATGATGACACCGTGTGCTCACTGCGATCGCTTCCCGATTGCAGTGAAGGGTTTGCGCACTGCAACGCAGATGCATTCGCAGTGCCAAGCAGTCGGCCAGGTACATGCGAAGATGTTGCTGCATTCCTTGCTGAATCAGGCCCTTAGTGCACTTAGCCAAGTTTATGTTGTAAATTGATTAAAGTTTATATTGTAAATTGTTTAAAGATTTTTTGTATTTATTTTGTTACTGATTGAATATGATAAATTAAATTTTATTTAATGAGAAATAAAGTTGTATGTATCCTATGTGATTTAAACACCTGTGTTTGATTTATAATGAACCCACTAGCTGTTTTATTGGCCAGTGGTGCAGATCCTCCAGCATGAACCCTTCCACCAGGTACAAAGTTATCCGCTTCTGGACGTACGACTCTTCAATTAGTCAGTTCAACACAGATGACTGCAAGCATAAATTAAGTGAGAAGTCCAGGAGCAGAGCACTGTGTACCTGGTGGAAGGCAGAGGTGTATCTATAATGGGTGCAGGGTGTGCGGTGCACATGGGCCCCTGGGTCCAGGGGGGCCCACACCGCAAACCCTGCACCCATATAGTCTTTATACTTACCTGTCTGTTGTCTCCAGAGTGCTGATCTGCAGCGCCGAGGTGGCGGCCATTTTCCTGGTGACTTGCGCATATGCAGTATTACTGTCCCTGGGAAAATGGCGTGAGTGCCATATTCCCGGACACCCGCGCATGTGCAATAGATTCTGGCACTCATCCAGAATCTTCTCTACTGCACCTGCCGCGTCACCGTTAGAGAGAGGAGGTCGCCCGCACTGAGTCTGCTCACAGGGCCTTATTCAGAGCCGGACGCTCTTTAAGAGAAGATTTTTTTTCGGTTGCGGCCTCCTGGCCGCTCGCTAAGCTGTGGGTGACCACCCACAGCTTTTGTGGTCGGCCAGGTGATAGTCGCGACCATCGGGGCTTGCGACAAGACCCTTGTGGTAGGGTCTCATCTGATCCTTGTGGTAGGGTCTCTAACAGAGCAGGAAGCTCTCCACTGACATCACTGGTGATGTCAGTGGTGCCTCCCACAAATGGTAGGCGTTCCTACGGGAACGCCTCTGTAGCCACCCCCCCGCCCCGCCTACAAAACGGGGCGAGCTGTCGATCAACATTGACAGCCACCCCTTTTGTAGTGAGTCCCAGAGCGAGAGAATTTCTCTCTCGCTCTGGGGCTTGCACATGTGCATGGTGCGCGCCGGGCATGCGCAGTACCCCACCATCAGGCCCACAGTCCCTCTCCTCTCTTAAAATGCCTCTAGTGGAAGGGGTCATGTTGGAGGGTCTGATGTTGTTTTTACTTGGACTATTACCACTGAGGATACTAATACCTGATACCACACTGAAGTCCACCTGTAAGGATTGATTCTATGTATGTTTATATGCTGATTGTGCTAACTACATTTATTACAGCAGTGCAACAAACTTTTGGACTGGCTACTTTACCAAAGACGGCTGGGGAACTGCCAATATTACTGGTACATACTAACAGTACTATCAGATTTGTTAACTGGCAGTTTCTGACTAATGACAGCATGTCTCCTATCCTTTAAGCCCTATCCTTGTGTCAGGAACCTCGGCTCAGTGGCAAACGCAGGATTTTGAAAGGGGGGTTTTATATACACACCAATAGCCCGGCGCTCCCACATGTCCAAAGGTGCCGATTTGATATAAAACCAGATGTAAGCAAGCAGCAGCACTCCTTTCAAATATATATATATAACTATTTGATGGACTGTTCAGCATTACACACACACTGACAGACACGCTCACAAAAACTACACACACCGACACAGATACACGGATAGGGCACTCACAAAGACTAAACACACACACTGATACAGACTACACACACACACTGATACAGATACACTGATAGGGCACTCACAAAGACTACACACACACACACACACACACACACTGACAGACACACAAAGACTACACACACACACACTAATACAGATACACTGATAGGGCACTCACAAAGACTACACACACACACACTGATACAGACACACTGATAGGGCACTCACAAAGACTACACATACACTGACACAAACTACACACACACTGACACAGACACACTGATAGACACTCACAAAGACAACACACACACACTGACACAGACTACACACACACACTGATGCAGACACACTGATAAGACACTCACAAAGACTACACACACACTAACACAGACTACACACACACATACAGACACACACACTGACACAGAGACTACACACACAGACTACACAAACACACACACTGACACAGACACACAACACAATCCTTTCACTTACAAACATGAAAGCAGGCAAACTACTGCATAATTTAATATAGACCCCCTCGCGGGCAACCCCCACCCCCTGGCACCCACTCCCTCCTCACCTGCGGCTCCAGGAGAGAGCGCCGGGAATAGTCAGCACCCGGCAGCAGCTCAGCTTCTCAGCCGCCTCTCACAGTGCCCCATCGGAACTGCCTGGGAGGAGCTGCGCGCTGCCGCTCCCCACATGTACAGCCAGCAGCCAAGCCCCAACCAGTTGTAAGCTGGTGGCTGCTCCTTCCAGTGGTGTAACTAGGGTATTTGGAGCCCAGGGCAAATTTGAAAAGGGAGCCCACCCCCCCGATGTGTGCGCGCGGCAAAAAAATGGGCGTGGTCACTTAAAAATGGGGCGTGTCAACATGACACACCCCTTTATTTTCAAACTGAACATTCCTATCCATATGCACCTTAACCCCAGTAGTACCCCTTATACAGTACCCCCAGTATGCAGTTGTGGTCCCTCTCATGCAGGCCCATAGTAGTGCCCCTTATACAGTATCCCCAGTAGTGGTCCCTCTTATACAGCCCCCAATTAGTTCCCCTTACTCAGTACCCCCAGTAGTGGCCCCCCCAAATGCAGTGCCCCACGTAGTGTTCCCCCTTATGCAGTGCCCCCAGTAGCAGTCCCCACAATGCAGTGCGCCCAGTAGCGGTATCCCCTTATGCAGTGCCCTTTATATGGTGCCCCCAGTAGTAGTCCCCCCCCTATGCAGTGCCCTTTTATATAGTGCCCCCAGCAGTAGTCCCCCCATGCAGTTTTCCCAGTAGTGGTCCCCTTATGCAGACACCCTGTAGTGATCCCCCCTATCTAGTGCCCCCTGTAGTGGTCCCCGCAGTGCCCCTAGCAGTAAGCCCCTTATATAGTGCCCCCAGCAGTAGTGTCCCCCCCTCCCATGCAGTGCCCCCAGTAGTGGTCCCCCTGATGCAGGCTCCCAGTAGTTACCCCCCCTATCCAGTGGTCCCTGTAGTGCAGTGCCTCTAGTAATAGGCCCCTTTTAGAATGCCCCCAGTGGTAGCCCCCCCAAGTAGTAGTCCCCAGTAGAGTAGCCCCCCCCACAAGAGGAGCTCCCAATGGCGCCCCCAGTAGTAGCCACACCTCCCCCAGTAGAGGTCCCCCCAGTAGTAGCCAACCCCTCCCCCGTTGTGCAGATAGGTTAAAAAATAAATAAATATATATAAAAATATACTTACCTGATTCCACGTTGCTCCTGTCCGCGATGCCGCTCCCGCCAGCCAGTCCGCCCGGGCTGGCGCGCTCAGCATTATGGGACAGACGTCATGACATCATGACGTCAGTCCCATTACCCACTGCAGGAGCTGGACGGAAGTCCGGCTCTTGCAATGGGTGCTGCAGCAGTCAATGAGAGTCTATCTGACTCTCATTGGCTGCTGTTTAACACACGCATCGCCGCCAGCGCTGGCGGCGATGCGTGTGTTATGCACAGCCTGAGCCCGCCTCCTAGCGCTATTGGGCAAGCGCTCAGGGGGAGGGAACGGGCTCAGGCGTGCAGCACAGGACTGGCGCTGGAAGCCTAGCGCCGGTCCTGTGCAAATGTGTAGCGCTGACCGCACTCATTGCGGTCGGCGCTACACTGGCTAACTAGGGCGGGGCCCCCCCGTGCCGCCGGTCCAACGGCACCCAGGGCACGAACCCCGCTCGCCCTGCCCTAGTTACGCCACTGGCTCCTTCTCTTTAGAAAAAAAAAAATTCAGCCGGGCAGCGATGGAGCGGCGGCCAGGGGGGGGTTCTAGGTACCCCCTGCGTATGCGGCTGGGGATTATTTACACATCACTGGAATTTACACTGCTGCCAATTGTGACTACACTAGGGTTTTCCAAACTCGGTCCTCAAGGCATCCTAACAGTCCAGGTTTTAAGGATATCCATGCTTGTGCTTAGATGGTATAATCAAACTGACGGAGGTACTAATTAAGTCACCTGTACTTAAGTATGGATATCCTGAAAACCTGGACTGTTAGGGTACCTTGAAGACCAAGTTTGGGAACCACTGGACTACACTATACTGTAAGCAGTACCGGGTCTGCATAATTATATTTATCAGCGGATCGTATGGACTGCTATTCTATTGACTGTCTTATATGTAAGTCTATACTTGATATAAATTATGATGTATCGCTACCGTTACTACACTAAAGCCACTGAACCCTCCACTGAGCTAATTGCCCCAGATTGTCACAATACACAATAAAAAGGAAAGTGTTTAAAGGTAAATTGTTATAATTATGTAATAATTGAGTATGTAGAGTACACACAAAATGTCATTAACAAATTTCAACCTCTATCTTAAAACAACCAACGTAGGGGGTCTATTCATTATTGCTAATGGGCCAGTTACACATACTAGTAATGGGACAATTCATAATAAGGGGCCCAATGGGGCCACCTAATAATTAGCAAACTCTCTAATATTCATGTGTTGGCTTGCAAAGAGGGATCCAATTGAATCCTTTACACCCATACCATTAAGCAGGCAGAAATTCTGCAGTAGAACAGGTATAAACAGAAACAAAGGATTGACAACAATAGAGACATGAAAAACTTAACCCTTGTCTCCAACTTGCACAAACTGGACCAAAAACAGTGAACACAAAAAGGTAAATACATAGTACAAACCAGTGCTCGAAGTGGGAATTTAGAGGTGGGGGTATGGAGAATGTATCTCTCCCCCCCCTTGGGCCCCTGCTTCCATATAACCCCATTGTACGTCTCAACACCCCCCCACTTCTTCCTGCCTGCTCCCATCTCTCACACCCTTTTCACTGATTCCCTCTCTTTCACCCCCTACAATACTAACTGCCTCCCTCCCTCTGTCTGCCCCTCTCTCTATTCCCTCTCTCACATCCTCCCCTCTCTCTACTTACCTCTTGCCTGTGCTGCTGGAATGGAGCTGCCAGGAGCACCGGGTCCTACGTTGCTGCTGCAGTTGTGCGAGCCAATGAGAAGCTGCCACTTGGCAGCTTCTCATTGGCTGGCGGCCACAAGCCCTGTGATTGGCTGGCGGCCGTGAGCCCTGTGATTGGTTGGCGGCCGCGAGCCCTGTGATTGGCTGCTGGCCGCGAGCCCTATGATTAGCTGGCAGCCAGTTTGTGCTGACTGTAGCCGGGACAAAATGCTTTGTCCCGGCTACATTCTAGCATATCCGCTGCCGCCGATCGGTATGTGTCCCCTGCGGGACACATCTCTACATATTTCTGCCACTGTTCCAGCGCTGGGATGCCATACTGCATCCCAGCGCTGGTGCATTCTCTTCTGCGGCTAAAATGAAGTGGGGCCGGGAAGGGGCGGTATGTTATACCGCCCCACTTCGACCACTGGTACAAACTCCTGCTAACATGAACCAAAATGTAAAAATTTTACACGAGAGTAACAAGTCTGCAACCATTTAAAAGCAGACAGGAGCAGAGTCAATAAAATAAAGAAGACATATAGAGAAAACATCACATTAGAAATAATCCCAAAAGTAATCAAGGGGTGAACCTGTGGCCATCTCGTCCGCTGGATAAAGCGTAAAGATCATGAGAACAAATTTGCACGGCCGTTAGCTATGATATGTAGCTGAGCAGGGTATAACAACAATCTGAAATCCACGGACCTGCAGTGAGCCTCTCAACTGTCTCTTAGAAATCTCTCGCTCAGGACCCAACCTATGATTCCACTCAATAAAAAATTGAGTTTCCAGACTCTCCATAACCAAAGCAGGAAGAAGATTTATTTTGCAGAAATTAAGCAAGGTAGAGCCCTTGATGCCCACAGGTAATCTGGAGTATTTTGGGAGGATATGCTATTATGGAGACCGACAGTGTTGTCCTCCACATCAATAACATAGTGTCACGATCCGTTGTTGTACCACTGTTCTACCAGTGGTTCTGCTCTCCCCAGTGGTGCAACACTATCATATTCTAGCCACTATCGTGCGACGCGGGCCAGAGATGCAATCATGGCAACCAATGCACAGTCACTCCTTCCGGGCCAGCCCACGATGCCATGGAATGTAACATCAATATCAATTACACCACAATAGTAAGCTAAAAACAATCAAACTGACATAACCCCCCCGGAACCCTCTAGCATAGAAAAACAATAATAAATAGCACATAAGACATCAATAATGGAACAACCGATGGCTCCAGACACAATATAAGAAACCATTTAAATGGCCAACGGCCAATCCAGAGCATAATGCACAATATAACAATAAGCATTATGTAAAGGTGCGAAAACAAGATCAGACACAGCGACGATCAGATAACGATCGTTATCGAGCATCCAACACATGCATTAACCTCCTAACGACTATAACGACCCGCGATTAACGATATATATATATAGTAAACAGGCTAACCTAGTCGATATCGACCAGGTTGGCCTGCATGCACGGACTATGGACTATGGTCGATAACGACTATTCATGCCCGCCCATCGACCCTCGTTTGCAGGGGGCAGAAACTGTCAGATTTTAAAATCTAGGAAAGATTTCTGGACTGCACACCCTGAATATATATATAATGGGAGGTGCTACCTGATGAGACTAATTGCAGGCACAAAAACAGACAAATCTCAGGTGCACAACTCCAAATTATTAATAATATATAAATGCAATAAAATTTTGCAATCAATAGAGGTTTTTAGCATAATCTTGGCCAAGGTTATGAGCCTATCCACCATATCCAGGTAACCTCTGTAGGGTAGGTCCCTAACATATACTACGATTCAAATCCAGAGCGCAGGACACCCCCAAACTAGCCCAGCTAAGCTGCCCCAGGGCACGGCCATAGTAAGAAAAGTGCAGTGTGAAAGAGATAGTTAGGAGCAGCTACTGCTGCATATAAAGAATGAAAATAAATTGTGAGGTACATATATAATAAACAAACAGTGAAGGGTTAAAATGTGTTATAAAAGAAAAATGTGTTATATTGCGGTGCCCTGAAACAGATCAACAAAGGCAATCCAGGGGGACCCACGCCCCAAAAATGAACCAAAGTAGCACTACAGTATATAAAACTTGTAGGACTTACCTAGAATTGTGCCTAATACCAGTGTGCATATACATTACCAGACTCCATGCTTTTAAACCAATAAGGTAGGGGTGCTAATCCAGACTGAGGGCGTCTCCTTTCCCTCAGGTGTGCAATAAAGCACCTTAAATGGAGTATATAGGAAAGATTTCTGGACTGCACACCCTGAATATATATATAATGGGAGGTGCTACCTGATGATATATATATATATATATATATATATATATATATATACATATACTGTGTATATATATATATATATATACACATATATATATATATATATATACACACATATATATACATACATATGTATATATACACCTATGTGCATATATATATATATATATATATATATATGTCAAAATATAATGGAAAGAGAGCGCTCCATGGTGCAGATAAAAAACACTCTTTAATATCACTCATAGATAGTTATCAAGCATACATCTGATAAGTTACTGCTCGTACCAGATAAAAAACAGTGTGGGCTGGTTGCCACGTGGTGTGAATAAGCATACTCCACCGGACAGTCTCCAACTCGCGCTGCCAGGATCCGTCGGGTACACACACCCCGCAGCTGGACACTGGGAACAGGCCGCCGCAGGTCGGACCACGTCAGTCCTGGACATGCTGCCAGGGATGTCGGGGATCAGTTCCGTGCATGTCACAAAGCCCCGCCCTAACGCGTTTCGTCATAGACTTTGTCAGAGGGCTGGGCTTTGTGACGCAGTAAGTTCCTTAATAAACGGCAGATCAGCCAATCAGTGTGGGGGTTTTCATCCACACCTTTCTCAAACACTAAACTAATCGTGTCCATTCTAAATACAAGAAGGTTTTTTTTGGAAAGACTGTGATTAGGCACCAGTCCACACATGTCTTACATAAAACATCTCTTTTGCTCCTGAACATATTCTTGATATACAGCGATCAATATACAAACACATCATTTTTTACAAAACCTATATTTCAAGGGACACTAAGTTACATGAATAAAACCCTAGGATATTAAAAAACAGTAAATATATTTACACAATCATTTATATATCCCTTATAAAGGGAGTTATTTCTATCCCCTCATTTAGACCCTTTGGTATCATAGTATCTAAAGCTAGAATCCAGTATGTCTCCCTTTTTATTAAATCTCTATCTCGATCACCACCGCGGTTGTTAATATTTAGTTTCTCAATACCCTTAAATTTCAGGACCTCAGGATTGTTGTTATGATGATCCTGGAAATGCCTTGGAAGGCTATGATTCATTAATTTATTTCTAATATTTCGCGTGTGTTCTAGGATCCGGATTTTTAGAACCCTCTTCATTTCCCTATGTACCTATATCCGCAGGGACAGGTGATCATGTATATTACAAACATGGAATTGCAATTAATGAAATTTTTAATTAAATATTCTTTCTCTGACTCTTTTCCACAAAAGGTTTTAGCACCTCGTTCGGCTAGTTTACATACCTTGCAACTGCCACATGTATAAAACCCTTTTAGATCTCCAAAGGGATTTTTTATGATACCAACAGGTTCAAGAAGTGGATCTAGTTTGCTTTTGGACACATACGATTTGATATTCTTGGCCCTTTTGAACACCATACTTGGACCACTAGGAAGATAATTTGATAAAACTGGATCTAATTTCAGGATATGCCAATTTTTCTTTAGAACTCTCTGAATTATATTGGCTCCACTATTATAACTCGTAACAAATGGACAGAATAAATTATCTTTAGATTCCTGATCAGTATTGCTGGCTTTCATTATATTTCTCTTTTTGGTATTATAAACCAGTAAATCTTTTCGATCTTTATCTCTCGCTGTTTCCCTTGCATGTAGAATAATATCTCTGGGATAACCACATTTTAAAAATCTCTGATTATAAATTTCAGATTGTTGATCAAATCGTTCAATAGTGTTACAGTTTCTGCGAAGCCGAACAAATTGAGATGCTGGAATATTTCTCTTTCATTTATGGAAGTGACAACTGGAAAATTCCAGATAGCTGTTGCAATCAACTTTCTTAAAAAATGTGTATGTTTCAATTTCCTTTGTTTTCTCAAAGTTAGTGGTGTCTAGTACCAGATCTAAAAATTCAATCTTACTGTCATTATAAGTGGAGGTGAACTGTAAATTAAACGCGTTCACATTAATATCTTTCATAAACTCCTCAAACTCTGTTTTATCTCCACTCCAAACCATTAGAATATCATCTATAAATCTTTTAAATAAAATAACAGACTTGAAACCCTTCTTATCAACCAAGGTTTTTTCCCATGCACCCATATATAAGTTCGCTAGACTCGGTGCGCAAATCGTGCCCATCGCCGTCCCGCACGTTTGCAGGAACCAATCCTCTAGGAACGTAAAATAATTGTGTTTTAACACAAAGTTCAAACAATCACATATAAAATCTGCCAATTCCAACCGAATATCAGGATCATCCTTCAAACACTCCCTGACACTTTCAATTCCCTTATCATGGGGGATGGCCGTGTACAGAGACTGTACATCTATTGTACACCATTTAAAATCCAATTTCCATGTTAAACCATTAATTATCTGCAAAACATGGGTAGAATCTTGTATGTATGATGTAAGCTTTGAAACATACTTCTTGATATATGTGTCTACATACTCTGACACCCTAGAGGTAAGGGACCCAATCCCAGAAATGATGGGACGTCCGGGCGGTTTTGTACTATTCTTATGAATTTTCGGAATCTGATAGAATGTAGCAATTCTTGGTGTTTCAATTAGTAGATATTTATATTCATCTATAGTAATACATTTGTCACTTAAACCTCTTTTCAAGAGAATTCTTATATCATCTAAGTACATCATAGTAGGATTCCCCTCCAATCTCTTATAGGACAACGGATCACTTAACAGTCTAACAGATTCATCCACATAATATTCTCGATCTAAAATTACAATACCACCCCCCTTGTCAGCACTTTTGATAACTATATTTTTGTTGTTCTCAAGATCCCTTAGAGCTTGGAATTCATTTTTATTCAGATTCCTATTTTTCATCATTGTACCTCCTCCTTTAATTTTATCTATTTCATTTTTTACCATTTGGGAGAACATTTCTATGTATGGTCCTTTCGACTCTATAGGGTAGTAAGTGGATTTTAATTTAAGGCCAGAAGTTACATTATCTGGAGAGGTTTGTTCCCAATTTTTTATTGGAGCCTCTCCTTTTTTTATAAAGTGCCGCTTGAGGGTTAAATTCCTTATATAGAGGTTTAAATCAATGTAAAAATTTATCTTATTTAGTGGACAGGATGGTGCAAACGTTAGGCCTTTTTGGAGTACCTGTTTTTCTATCGGTTTTAAAACCTCTTTAGACAGATTAAAAATACCAACTTGTGGAGTTTCCTCTATAAGAATCTTTTCTAAAGAGGTTTTAAAACCGATAGAAAAACAGGTACTCCAAAAAGGCCTAACGTTTGCACCATCCTGTCCACTAAATAAGATAAATTTTTACATTGATTTAAACCTCTATATAAGGAATTTAACCCTCAAGCGGCACTTTATAAAAAAAGGAGAGGCTCCAATAAAAAATTGGGAACAAACCTCTCCAGATAATGTAACTTCTGGCCTTAAATTAAAATCCACTTACTACCCTATAGAGTCGAAAGGACCATACATAGAAATGTTCTCCCAAATGGTAAAAAATGAAATAGATAAAATTAAAGGAGGAGGTACAATGATGAAAAATAGGAATCTGAATAAAAATGAATTCCAAGCTCTAAGGGATCTTGAGAACAACAAAAATATAGTTATCAAAAGTGCTGACAAGGGGGGTGGTATTGTAATTTTAGATCGAGAATATTATGTGGATGAATCTGTTAGACTGTTAAGTGATCCGCTGTCCTATAAGAGATTGGAGGGGAATCCTACTATGATGTACTTAGATGATCTAAGAATTCTCTTGAAAAGAGGTTTAAGTGACAAATGTATTACTATAGATGAATATAAATATCTACTAATTGAAACACCAAGAATTGCTACATTCTATCAGATTCCGAAAATTCATAAGAATAGTACAAAACCGCCCGGACGTCCCATCATTTCTGGGATTGGGTCCCTTACCTCTAGGGTGTCAGAGAATGTAGACACATATATCAAGAAGTATGTTTCAAAGCTTACATCATACATACAAGATTCTACCCATGTTTTGCAGATAATTAATGGTTTAACATGGAATTAGATTTTAAATGGTGTACGATAGATGTACAGTCTCTGTACACGGCCATCCCCCATGATAAGGGAATTGAAAGTGTCAGGGAGTGTTTGAAGGATGATCCTGATATTCGGTTGGAATTGGCAGATTTTATATGTGATTGTTTGAACTTTGTGTTAAAACACAATTATTTTACGTTCCTAGAGGATTGGTTCCTGCAAACGTGCGGGACGGCGATGGGCACGATTTGCGCACCGAGTCTAGCGAACTTATATATGGGTGCATGGCAAAAAACCTTGGTTGATAAGAAGGGTTTCAAGTCTGTTATTTTATTTAAAAGATTTATAGATGATATTCTGATGGTTTGGAGTGGAGATAAAACAGAGTTTGAGGAGTTTATGAAAGATATTAATGTGAACGCATTTAATTTACAGTTCACCTCCACTTATAATGACAGTAAGATTGAATTTTTAGATCTGGTACTAGACACCACTAACTTTGAGAAAACAAAGGAAATTGAAACATACACATTTTTTAAGAAAGTTGATTGCAACAGCTATCTGGAATTTTCCAGTTGTCAGTTCCATAAATGGAAGAGAAATATACCAGCATGTCAATTTGTTCGGCTTCGCAGAAACTGTAACACTATTGAACGATTTGATCAACAATCTGAAATTTATAATCAGAGATTTTTAGAACGTGGTTATCCCAGAGATATTATTCAACATGCAAGGGAAACAGCGAGAGATAAAGATCGAAAAGATTTACTGGTTTATAATACCAAAAAGAGAAATATAATGAAAGCCAGCAATACTGATCAGGAATCTAAAGATAATTTATTCTGTCCATTTGTTACGAGTTATAATAGTGGAGCCAATATAATTCAGAGAGTTCTAAAGAAAAATTGGCATATCCTGAAATTAGATCCAGTTTTATCAAATTATCTTTCTAGTGGTCCAAGTATGGTGTTCAAAAGGGCCAAGAATATCAAATCGTATGTGTCCAAAAGCAAACTAGATCCACTTCTTGAACCTGTTGGTATCATAAAAAATCCCTTTGGAGATCTAAAAGGGTTTTATACATGTGGCAGTTGCAAGGTATGTAAACTAGCCGAACGAGGTGCTAAAACCTTTTGTGGAAAAGAGTCAGAGAAAGAATATTTAATTAAAAGTTTCATTAATTGCAATTCCATGTTTGTAATATACATGATCACCCGTCCCTGCGGATATAGGTACATAGGGAAAACGAAGAGGGTTCTAAAAATCCGGATCCTAGAACACACGCGAAATATTAGAAATAAATTAATGAATCATAGCCTTCCAAGGCATTTCCAGGATCATCATAACAACAATCCCGAGGTCCTGAAATTTAAGGGTATTGAGAAACTAAATATTAACAACCGCGGTGGTGATCGAGATAGAGATTTAATAAAAAGGGAGACATACTGGATTCTAGCTTTAGATACTATGATACCAAAGGGTCTAAATGAGGGGATAGAAATAACTCCCTTTATAAGGGATATATAAATGATTGTGTAAATATATTTACTGTTTTTTAATATCCTAGGGTTTTATTCATGTAACTTAGTGTCCCTTGAAATATAGGTTTTGTAAAAAATGATGTGTTTGTATATTGATCGCTGTATATCAAGAATATGTTCAGGAACAAAAGAGATGTTTTATGTAAGACATGTGTGGACTGGTGCCTAATCACAGTCTTTCCAAAAAAAACCTTCTTGTATTTAGAATGGACACGATTAGTTTAGCGTTTGAGAAAGGTGTGGATGAAAACCCCCACACAGATTGGCTGATCTGCCGTTTATTAAGGAACTTACTGCGTCACAAAGCCCAGCCCTCTGACGAAGTCTATGACGAAACGCGTTAGGGCGGGGCTTTGTGACGTGCACGGAACTGATCCCCGACATCCCTGGCAGCGTGTCCAGGACTGACGTGGTCCGACCTGCGGCGGCCTGTTCCCAGTGTCCAGCTGCGGGGTGTGTGTACCCGACGGATCCTGGCAGCGCGAGTTGGAGACTGTCCGGTGGAGTATGCTTATTCACACCACGTGGTAACCAGCCCACACTGTTTTTTATCTGGTACGAGCAGTACCTTATCAGATGTTTGCTTGATAACTATCTATGAGTGATATTAAAGAGTGTTTTTTATCTGCACCATGGAGCGCTCTCTTTCCATTATATTTTGACAGATTGTTTGGACCTGGAATCCGGTCTTATATTTAAGGAGAGCTGCGGTCCTCACACTAATGAACTAGGACCTGGTGTGTCATTTAAAGAAAAGTGGATACTGACATTTTCAGTTTTTATTGCTGGACTCAAGTGAGATTTATTGTTCACAATATAGCACATGGTTTATGCGCATCCTCTGAAATATATCTAATATATATATATATATATATATATATATACACACCCACACACACACACAACTAAGCACTGCAAGGGGGTTCCAGCATTAGCACCTACCTGATGGTCGGTGCCGCAGTTATCATCGGCGGGGACAGTGGTGCTCCTGTGATCTCGTGGGGCGGGGCGCTATTATGATCGCGGGGGGTAGGGGTGGTGGCACCCGCGGGGGGCTGTTTTGATCACGGGGGGGTACCCGCGGGGGTGGTTGTTGTGATCATGGGGGGTGGATTTGGCGCTCTTGTGTGATCGGGGGTGTGTGCACCTATGATGTGCAACACCCAGGGAAGCAATAGTTCCGCCTCCAGCCGAGCATGTGCTGCCATACGGACACACTAGAGCCCACCTCTCCCTCTGGGCCTGGCTATTACATTGTGGCAATTTTGGGAGGGATTTTTCTATATAATTTTTTTTCACAAGTGGTGCGCGCTGGGTATCTCAGGAGCCAGACCGGCCCATCTTGGCATCGGCCCTTCTGGCATTTGCCAGAATTGCCAGATGGCCAGTCCGGCCCTGTTCACAGACATATGTAGTCAGGCTGTGCAGCACAGCCGATGCCCAATATTTCTGCAGATATATTTGTACATTGTGCTGTGTGTACAGGCTGTCAGCCGACCACCCGTACACTTGCTGCAGAGGCCGCTGGTTACTGACAGAATAACTGGGCGGGTACATGTCAATGCCCGTCCTGTTGTGATGTCAGTCACGACATATTGGGCCAACGATTGGTAAGTGTGTATGCACTTATCAATCATCAGATAGGATGACGGATCGTACCCAGCTTTACTTTGTGTTATCCAGTGTCTCCAGCCTGTTTACGTTTCTGCACTGTACCCTGTGTGTGTGAATAAATCTTGTTTGCTTCACTCCTATATCCATGGAGATACTGATTACTCTGGGCATGCACACACAGGAGAATTCACCACGAGACACATGGGACTCTAGAGAGACAAATCTTTTTTATTTGCCCTTTTGATATCTGTGTGGAATTACTTTTTTACCTGGATGCTCAGTTCATTTCTGACTCTCTTCTCAGGCCTCTTGGCTGAACTACAATGGCCTCACTGGGCTCTCCACTCAACAATCTGAGACAGTCCCTCTGTCTGTATCCAACAGCTTCTTTCTCAGATATCTACTTTAGTTATAGTAGTTGCACACAGTAACATACAATCACGTTTTACTCTAAGGTTCTCTCAGTATAACACTGCTGATATCATCTCAATCCTCAGTTCCTTTCTGACTCTCTTCTCAGACCTCCTGCCTACCTGCAGAGGCGTCACTAGGGTTGGTGTCACCCGCTGCTGTAATGCACGGTGACACCCCCCTCCACAAAAATAAAAATATATTGACCAAGATACACACACACAAACACACTATGTATATATATATATATATATATATATATATATATGCACACACAGTATATACGCTAACACACACAAAAAAAAGTTAAAGAGTACAGTAGATGAACTATTCAAAAAAATATTTTGAAAAGTTTAATGATTAAAAGGAAAAAAGCTTTTTTTTAAACTGGAGAAACATCCATAAAGGCTTGAGGGCCAATTTATCAATATTAGTATACTCAATGAGAACTACAGTAGGCGCAATATTAGTGCCCATGAGCGAATTGCAGAATGCAATGACAGCTCTGGGATGTTTGAAATAGCACCCGCAGAGACAGGGGATCTGAATGGAGCCTAGCCCTGCGATGTGCAAGGAGTGAAGAGACCGCATCAGTGTTAATAATATATATGGGCCCTTAATAACTAAAAATTGTGCTTATTTGGCATCCTTAGGTTCATTTATGTGTTGTTGATCCTCTGTCCAGTCGTGCCTCTTTTGATTGCCAGCCAGCAGCCAATGGGTGAGGCTGCAGAGGCACACATAGATAATGTGGGCAGAGGCACAATGTGGATAGGCAGCAAACAGAGGAAAAATGGACAGGGGCATAGATAGGTAGGGACCAGAGGCACAGATGGAGGAGAGGCAGAGTCACAGATATGATAAGGGGGCATAGGCACAGATATGGGGAAGGAGAAAAAACACATATATGGGGAAGGGACAGAGTAAAGAGCAGAGCAACATATAGGAAGGGGGCAGAGACAGGAATGGCAAAGAGGAGGACAGTGGGACAGACTTTACAGGTTAGAAAGGCTGAGGTACCTTAGGCTACACTGTGTGCACGACGGCGCTGTCACCTTCTCACATAAGTATCCTCTTTTGTGCAGTGCACTGCATGCACACTATGCCCAGCCAATGGGAGCAGGAGAGGAGAGCTGGGGGCGGGACAGCTGTACAGGGCGGCAGACAAAGTAAACTAGCGGGGGGCTGAGAGGGGGAAACTGCATGTGAGAGGGGGCCCAATTCTTCAAACTTCCTCATGGGGCAGAGCCTGGATCCGGAGGGGGGCAGAGCCTGCGACTGGGGGGCAGGGCCTCGTATGAACACTGGCAAGCTGCTGTAGCAGGAAAAGAAAATTCCTGTCTACAGCAGCACAGCAATTAGTGACCCCGTGGGCTGCGGACCTGCCCCATTGGTAATCCGGGCAGGAGTGTGGTGGAGGGGTGCAGGCAGGAGTGTGTGGATTTTGGTGTCACCCTCTTGGAGGGTGACACCCGGTGCGGCCCGCACCCCCTTGTGACGCCACTACCTACCTGCAATGGCCTCACTGGGTTCTCCATTCAGCAATCTGCTAAGTCTTCTTTTGGCATGTTCCAGTCCCCTGGAACAGATTGTTGCTCTCTCTCTCTGGCCTCTGTGGTGGGTTGAATCACAAAAGACTTGTTATTGCCTTGCAGTAGTGGTCAGGCCAGGATCCAGGCCAATATATTACAGGAAACTGCCACGATACCAGGCATTTCTCATAAAGTGACATTCTTTATGTGACTGGGGGATGTGGTCAAAATGCCAATGGCCAGGAAGCCATCTGATTAAAACCTGGCGTCTAAATCCTGACGCGGGACTAAAGACAAGCGTCGAAATCCTGATACCCATCTAGATCCTGATGCCGGAATCTATACAGACTGCTTCCCGAACGAAGCTAAGCAGGGCAGTCTTAGAGCTTAGCTGCAGGGGAGAAGGGTTAGGTTAGGGAACCCTCGGGAGGACTTAAGGTTAGGCACCACCCCGGGAGGGAGGGTTAGGGTACTTACCAGCCCCAGTCGGGATCATGACAGTGCCTAACCCTAACCACCCCCTTCCCCGCTGCCTAAACCCTAAGTCCCCCCCAGGGGTGCCTAACCCTAACCCTCCCTCCCCATAGCCTAACCCTAACCCTCCCGGGGGGGTACCTAACCCTAAGTCCCCCCCCGGGAGCCCTAAACCTAACCCTCCCCCCCCGCGGCTGTCCGCTCGCGGCTCCCGGCATCACTACGATCGTGATGCCGGGCGCCGGTCTTCCGGCGTCGGGGAAATGCGGGTGTCTACATCTAGACACCCGGCATTTCACCCTTGCCGGGATAAGACAGTCGGGAAGCCGACTGACGGTATTTAGGCAGTCGGCTTCCCGATTGCCTCCCGGGTTAGGCACTGGGGGGAAGGTTAGGGTTAGGCACTTAGAGGGGAGATTAGGGTTAGGCACTGGGGGGAAGGTTAGGGTTAGGCACACCTAAGGAGGGTTAGGGGAGGGAATTAGGTTAGTGAATACTTACCTTAGGAACGATCAGGATTTTCACCCATGTCGGGCAGCTGCTGTTGGGAATTCATACCGATTCCATCCTAATCGCTGTTGTTAAGTCCTTATGAGAAAAACTGGATGAATCCATTACCGTTCAATTTGTTTTCACGTGTTCAGGGCTTTTTCCTGAACTCCTTAGTAATGTACCTTGAACACTGTCATTTTATTAAATCTCTAGAAGACAGCTAAAATAAAGTAGTTACAGTAAATTGACGGCAGTTATGGTGTAAACCATCAATATGTCATCAGCATAATGTCAAGCACAGAATGGCGCCGCAGGAGTAATGTTATTTAAAGCATTTTTACCATGTCAGCATTAGAAATGTAAACATGATGCTTTACCAAATATAGCAATCCCCATATATCTATTCATAAGCAAACTCTGCTGTTGCTTGCAGGGAGCAATTTCATGAAACATGGCAGCAAAATGAATTAGTAGCAGCAGATACTGTAGTAGCTCTGTTATCTGCAAAGTACACCTGGAGATTAAGAGCCTAATTCTGAGTCAGATGCAAGTCCAAAAACGGGCAAATCCTGCGGTTATTAGCAGGTGTGCAGGCACCGAGGAAAGCAATGACAGACTGCGCATGTGTCACACCATGCATACGCACCTTATGGAGGATATGTTAAAAAATCATATACAGATACACACAGGGTCGGACTAAAAATAGGCCCTGGCATTTAAAGAGCAAACAGGCCCAAATCGCGACAGCATCTGGCTCCTGGCATAGACTCCTCCCCTTACTATTCCTGGCCCCTCCCACTTCTTAGTCTATGCTCTTACAAATCTAATTAATATTAGAACAACATACAAGTACACATCATTCTCTGTATTAAACATGTAATACCTACAACAGAGCTCATCCTGCAGGGAATTCAAACATGTGCCATAGTCAGACGTTACTGGTGTAGGTCACACGCAAAGAAAAGGGAAGGCATTTTCCCAAATGACCAAGCTCTAGCTTAGTAGTTGTACAAGATTAGATAGTGTTCACTGAAGGAATTTTTTAGGGCAGGGGTGCTGAACGCAGAAGACACATCTGTGCACACCAAAGCAGAGCTGTAACTACACATTTTGACAAAAGAGCGTTTGTGCCGCAATCCGCAGGTGAAGTAGGGAATCCAGGTGTGGTCTCGCTGGGAAGGTGCGTAACCACATAGTAGTACCCCCAATTCAAATTATGCCACACAGTAGTGCCTCTTAGTCACATTATTATTATCCTCCATTTCTATGGTGCCATAGATGTTCTGCAGCGTCTTACAAAGTACATAGACAATAAGTGAACAAGAAACCAGTGACTTACAGTACAATACAATACAGGACAAGTATATGCGGCATTAGCAATCATAGCGCTCAAAATAAGCAGCAGGGAGTCAGCAATCAATTGTTTGAGCTCTTTTGAGGAGTAATAAATAAAAGAAAGTATAAGGAGAAGCACATGAGGGAAGAGGGCTCTGCTCATGAGAGCCTACAATCTAAAGAAATTACACCGCACAGTAGTGCCCCTTCATTACATTACACCGCACAGTAATGTCCCTTATTCACATTAAGTCACACAGTAGTGCACCTTTTTCACGTTATGTCACACAGTAGTGTCCATTTTTCACTTCACACCACACAGTAGTGCCCAATAGTCACGTTATGTCACACAGTAGTGTCCCTTAGTCATATTGCACCACACGGTAGTGTCCCTTTGTCACACTACACTGCACAGTAGTGTCCCTTATTCACATTACATCACACAGTAGTGTCCCTTTTTCACGTTACATCACATAGTAGTGTCCCTTATTAACATTACACCACACAGTAGAGCCCACTCACGTTATTCCACCCAGAGCCCATTCACGTTATGCCACACAGTAGTAGTGCCTTATAAATTGTGCAATGCAGTAGTAGTGCCCCTTATACATTATGCTACACAGTAATGCCCCTTATACATTATGACACACACTCACAATAATGCTTCTTATAACACATTATGCCACTCACGGTAATACCCTGGCATCTGCAGATGGCATCTGTCAGCAGATCATGAGGTGACCAAAGATGGCATCCAGTACATCCAGTCAGCTTCTCGTTTCCCCTTGCAGCACTTTTCATCCATCGGCCAGCCGTATCATGACGTCACCGCGGCCGCACGTGACACTCTAGTGACTCCACCATGTCTCAGCATGGTGCTGTTGGGCAATCCTACTGGCAGCTCAAATGTCAAAATGTAGTCCAGCCATTCCTCCCAGGTTACTCCCGGGCCCAGCCGCGTCACTAAGTAATAACGTGGCCAAGTAATAACGTGGCTATGGGTCGGATTAAGACTTGTGGGGGCCCCATCAATAAAATTGCCAGGGAGAAGAAAGGGGGAAGGGAGAGAGACAGAGAGAGTGAGGGAGGGGTGAGCGTAAGGGAGAGAGAGAAGGAGGGACAGGGAGATAGAGAGATAGAGAGGGACATGGAGTAAGATACATAGCGGCCTATTCATCATCACTTAATTTTTACAAAAGCAGAGGAAAATGAAAATTTTCACCTGCAATTGTAGAAATTAGGTTTTTGGGCCATTCATTAAGAAGGTAAAGCAGGAGATATCACAGATATCTCCTGCTTACCTTCCTCTCACAGAATGGCCCGCTGTCCCCATACGCTCTTGTGCACATGCGTGACCCGCAGGTGTGCGTCACACATGCGCACTTGTTTCCTCTGAAAGGAACAGTGAAACACTTTGGGGAGATAGCTGATTTTCGGATCAGCTGTCTCTGCGCTGGAGCAATGATGAATTGCTCCGGTGCTCACGTAGCATTAGAATGTTAATTATCAGGGTCCATTCGGACCCCAATAAGTAACATCAAATAGACCCCTAAGAGAGGGAAAGGGGTGAGGGAGAGAGCGACAGGGAAGGGGAGAGAGAGAGAGAGGAAGGGACAGGGAGGGAGACAGGGTAATGGTGCGTACACACGTAGCGATTTAAAAGAACGATTTGAACGATAACGATATTGTTACTGTAATCTTTCAAATTGTTCTTTTAAATGGTCCCTACCAACTTAACGTCGACCATCGATGCGCGGCCACATATAGACAATAGCGATATTGTCCATCCGGAGGGCATGCCGGTCAACTTGCTCAATTTGGAGCAAGTTACTATAAGGATCCGCGATCGATGATCGCGGATCGCTATAGTAGTCGGTAAATTGGTGGTGTGCTGGATGATCGATATTGATCATCCAGCATACCAGGGAGGATGCATAACAATCTGCCAGCGATATTGTATTGCTGGTAGATAGCTACATGTGTACGGACCTTAAGCGAGGGGGGAGAAAGTGAGAGAGATGGAGAGAGACAGAGAGGGGACTTCAATTGCAGACAAAGGGTGCGAATTGCCGTTACCGCGCAGATTCGACTGGGTGAATTCCCCTCAGAGAGTGAGATAAAGGAAGAGAGAGGGTGGGGGAAGGGAGGGGGACAGGAGTAGGGGACAGAGAGAGAAGTGGAGGGAGTGAGGAACAGAGAGAGATTAAGAGGGAGGAAAGGAGTGTGTGCACGGTCTCTTGGAAACACACTTACCTCAGCTTTTCTAAAGGGGGCGGGCACTTCACGACATAAGGCCCCGCCCCTACTCACCCACGAATTGTGGCATTATTTCATCATTGGGTGTTGCTGCCTGGAGGTGGGACGCGGGAGCCAGCCAGGGGGCATGCCTATAATTCGGCCCTGACGTGGCCGCACATAGTAACAGAGGAAGCAGGGCTCACAGGCAGCCCTGCACGTTGACAGCTCGCAGGAGCTGTTTCACTATAGCATCCACCTGCCCGGGTGGACGCTGCCCGGGAGTGTCTTGGCGCCGGCCGTGTCATGACGTCATGACACGACTGCGTCATGGTGTCATTACGCAATGACGCGGCTGGGCATTTCAGGGCATGGCGCCACCCGGGAGGTTGTTCACTTCTGGCATTTGCCAGAAGTGCCCGATGGCCAGTCCGGCCCTGGATACACACATCCAAACAATCCAGAGACAATAACAAAAATATAAATCACCATACACAGCAGCATGCATTGGAGCAGACATCAAATTTTTGGGGCACACATGCTTTCATTTTCTAAAAATGCCTATAAAAGGGGCAGTAAGATCCTGGTTTCCATGGTTTACAGCATCTACTGTTCTCTACGCCAGTTTTCATACTGCAAATGTCACTCATAGTTTTCAACTCTGCATCCACTATAGAATTTTCTGTCAGATATCTGTTCAATCTGGCTGGTTGGAATGAAAACCTGGTAATGTATGGGAGCAAATGACAAATAGCCAAAAATGGTTGTTCAGACAAATTAACAATTTTTTTTGTCCTTTTCTCAGTGTTTAAAACCATATAATCGACTGTCATTTGCTCCCATACATTACCAGGTTTTCATTCCAACCAGCCAGATTGGACAGATATCTGACAGAAAATTGTATTGTGGATGCCCAGCTTAAGTCTAGCTGTGCTTGAAATTATACATAGAAAATAAAAGAAAAAGAAAAATTGTTTGCTCTTTATTTTTTTTTGGCATGGACACATTTTTGTTTGGCATTTGTAATATGTGTTTCCATTTGTTTGTTATTTCCTATTTCTGGAACAAATGTTTTTGAAACAGAAGATTTAATACTAAAGTGACCCCTTGTGGTAATAAAATGAATACCACTGAATTAGGTTGCTATTATATGACAGAAACGTAAACCAGGTAAACCCTTCAGAAACATTTTGTATTATGTTTGAATGGAGCAAAACTGTTGTGTAGCCAGCACACTAAACCAGTCTCAGCTCTAATACATTGTATATTTCCTTTTAACTAAAACATTGATTAATTTGGGTAGGTCTACAAGGTTAAAGGATTATGCACTTTTAATAAGCATAATTTCTAGCTGGCTAATTACCTAAGTAATCATGTTGACTTGATTCTAGAATTCTGTATCACCTGAGAAAAAAAAATTCAATCCTACATTAGTACTGGTGGAAATCAGAATATTTACTAAAGTGAGAGTTTTTAGATGTGGAGATGTTCCCCATAGCAACCAATCAGATGCTACTTAATGTTAAACTAGCACCTTCTAGAAGATAATACCTAGAATCTGATTGGATGCTATGGACAACATCTCCACTTCTACAAACTCTCACTTTAGTAAATATACCCCTGAGTAGCAATTTACCAGCACAATCTCTAGTGAAAATGTTTAGGCATTTGGAATCACTTGTGTACTCACTCTGCATGCTACTAGGAGAGCAATAGTTTACCAACTTTTTCATCAGACCAACACCTGTTATCGGGGATATCTGCAAATCTATAGTATCTGCCAGATATATTATGAAGGGACATACAGTATCTGTGGAGATATCTCAGATATATGCTGCTGTCCCTCCATTTCCGACAGAAGCCGCAACCCCCATAAGTTTCTATGGGGGATGCGAAAGCATTCCAGAGCTTGGCCCCCGCATCTAAAGCCATATAAGAGATGGTGTTGTGCTACTGTAGCCTATTTGCTACACATCACAAAAATTTACTAGGAAAGGGTCCTGGAGGAAAGCACCCTGGCAGTGGCCGCCACGCATGCGTGATCTGTAGACCCCACATGCGCTGGAGTCTTGGCTCAGGATTGAAGAAACCTCTGACGTGGTCACTTCACTCCAAGCACATCGCAGGGATGGCCTCCTTACGCAGTCCCTATCCCTGCGGGTGCTAGTTAATACATCCTGGTGCTATGATAGCATACTGCAATGCTATCATGGGCGCTAATATCACGCTCAGATTGCATTGAGTATGTGATCAATGATGACTGGGCCCCTAAACTAATAATTTGACACTACAAAGGTAGACACTTTCACCCTACTTCTATTTGGAAAAAAAAGAGAGGAAAATAAATAATTTTAAAGAATTGTGTTAAGGGGTTCAACTGCCCGATTCCTACGATCCCTGATCCGATTCCGTCTGATGATCAACAAAATCGAACATGTTAAAAATCCCTGACTCACAGATTCCGATAATTTTTTGGTAAGAATTTGCAAATTGAGGATTTCCAACAAGTTGGATTTTGCTGTCTTTTTTACACAATCTATTGGCAAAATGCAGCTTGCTGCCATTAGACTGGTGATGTATGGGCCTTATTACACATATGCCATCAGACCCCTCCTCCACAGCTTTTGTTAAACATACCCCTTCTACAAAGCAGTGTGTCACACAATCTCCCACAATCAGCACCATCCCCCTGGCGTGAAGCTAGTCTTTCTGTCATGCGGGACATGACTCAGCAGTGACCACCATATACTACAGACAGCATTAGAGACTGCCATATACTACAGACAGCATCAGTTACCACTATATACTACAGACAGCATTAGTGATCTCCATATACTACAGACGGCATCAGTGACTGCAAAATACTAGACAGCATGAGTTACCACCATATACTACAGAGAGCATTAGTGACCACCATGTACTACACACAGCATTAATGACTTACATGTACTACAGACAGCATATCTATATATTAGTGTGGGGTGTTTTGTTTGTATTTATATATAATATACACGAAGTCTATATAGATGCAATAAGTATAAATATTGGTGCACCTGAGTCCTCAGTCTCTCCCCCTGCACCCCATTCCACCCTCTGCTCTCTGCTGTTCTGCCCCCCTCACAGCTCAAATATGACCCCAACACCCCAGTCCCATACCTACCCTGTTCAGGCCACAGGGTCCTCCCCCTCTCTGACAGTTGGGTAGTGTCTGTCCCGTCTACTTCTTAGTGGGAGCTATTGGGGTGTGTGCTCAGGCTTCCACTGCACACGTTTTAAGGAAACAGGACATATTTAGTGAAATTATATATATATATATATATATATATATATATTTAGTGTATGTATTACTTCACACTATCATCAGGAGTACTACTATTAAGGGACCCATGAGTGGCGCACCTCCACATATGTTTTATTGACTTTATCTGTGCAGGCACCTTGACAATTGCTGCTGGTACTGTGAGTGCAGGACTATATTGTTTTTTGCATATATTAGTGTGTGTGTACAAATTATGTGTCAGTCTGGCATAAATTATGTGTGTGGAGTGTTGTTTATAATAAAGTTGTGTGTATTTATATATTGACACCAATTTCCACATTAGGCGGCATTCAAAGTAGGGACACATAGGGCCAGATTCTGGGTGGGACATAGCCGCGATGTCGGATGCAGTGGAGAGATGGTTTTATGTCTGTGCATACATCCCAATTTTATTCATACAGAGTCGCAGTACAGATTTAGACGCACGATAGCAGAATTGTATTGGAAATGCATGGGGCTAATCAGACGCACAGTGATGTTTCATCTTATGGGAGTGTCGCAGGCATCTGTGGCTGATAGTGGCTGCGTACTGAGATGGATTTATTCACATAGGAGGCCATATGCAGATGGAGATACTGCACCTGCCATAAGACTGGTGCAAGCTTCAATGGCGCGAGTGATGGCGTCTGAAGACTCAGCAAGCTGTATTTGAGCATCTAAAGACACTGAAAGTGGGAGTCTCGGTCCTTGCACATGTAGATGCACGGATGTACATCAGGGACGTGCTTGGTAGCGCCATTAGCAGAAAGTCGCAGACGGTGCTGCTGCAAAAAATGCAAGGATAACTCAGAAATAGGCTCATAATAGGGAAACATAGCAAGAAGACCAACATTTCAGTGTATTGAAACACTTTCGTCAAGGTGCAAATGTTTTCCTGTGTGTTTATTTCTAGTGCCGCCTACAAATCCATTGCAAGTGCAGTTAAAAATCGGGGCCACTTGCTTGCGTCTGCCCCCCATGGTGAAAGTTGCCAGCCTGCCCCTGGCCTGTACCCCCTGGCCTGTACCCCCCTGAAGGCCCTGACTGTGTCTTCTGGCCCCTTCTCGTGGTAGTTGGTCTGCCGCAGCCTGACACTGACATTCGGGAGGCAGGCACAGGAACCTCCACGGCTGTCACTGGTATATGCTTACAGAGTGCAGCGGCGGCCTTAGTGCTGCACAATTGTACCGGCCCGGGGGGCAGATGGCACCCTGAGCAGAGAGAAGTCATTTGATATTTTCAAGCATCCAGATGGACCCTCCAACCAGAATCAGCTGCAGGACAATGGTGCAAAAGTGCAGCGGAGGGGAGCCGCTGTAAGCCAAACGGAATGGGAACCATGAAGCCTTGCAGAGGTATGTGGTAGGCTGCTAAGAAGCTCCAAGCGCATAGCATACTCTGCTGATGGCCCTCCAACACCCCAGTGGGTGTTGGAGGAGGGACACCTGCCAGGCACTGGGCAGCCAAATCTCCCCTCCCAGGGGCAAAAGCGGGCCTGGAGCTGAGGTTTGTGATTCAACAGGGAACTTGGATGGCAGACACCAGTAGAGAGTTACAGAACCTCAATGACAGGATTCAGATACCCAGACATCACCATATCAGTGCATCTGCCATATTCAGCCGCTAGACCATGCTCTCCCTGGTGGTGGCCTTTATTTTGTATCCATCCACTATGCTATCTACTCTCTCCAGCCCCACCACTGACCGCTATCCTCCCTCAAATGCTTTCCCTCCATTTCATTCTCCACCACCACTGTGGATGAGGTTCCTTTAATACCATCTACACTGATGAAAATCAAATTTAGCACTCCTTTCTGACCTCTTTCCCTCCATCCTCCCTCACTTTTTGTACTATCTGTATGCCATATGCTTCTGGGTGTCCCTGCGCTTTCTGAAGATTAATATGGCCAAGACTTATTGTGTTGGTGTCAACTTCAATCCCCACATTCAGGCCATCTCTCAATGTTTCCGCTTCTACCACTGGAATATCACTAGAATCCATATCTTCCATGCTCCCAAAACCACCAAAACTCTTATCCACACTTTCGTCATTTCCAGCTTAGACTACTGGAAACTCCTCCTCTCTGGCCTCCCTCTCACTTCTCCCCTCTTCACTCTATTCTCAATGCTGCTGCCCAATTCTATTTCCTCTCCCGCCATACAGCGTCTGCCTCATCCCTCTGGGACATGCTTCGCTGGCTTTCTATACCACTCAGAATCCAGTTCAAACTCCCCACCCATTCCTACAAAACCTTAAACCCCTCTCTTTTCTTACATCTCTAATCTCAACTTTTTTCACATTCCCTGACACCTTTTCTGCTTCTCTTCTGTCCAAAGCCTTTTCTCCATTCTGGGCTCATCCTCTCACCCTCCTCCAAGATTTTGCTTGCGGCGCCCTTATCCTCTAAAACACCCTCGTCCTGTCAGACTCTTCATCTTTATTCCTAGCTTCAAACAGGGCCTTAAAACCTACATATTTATATTTAAATGTATCAGCACTCTCCATAGCTCGACACGTTTCTCCTATCCTTCCCAGTTCCATCTCCAATTGTTCACCCCTACCCAGTTCTCTTTGGTTATGTTAATGTTTAATACTTATGAATATTATTATTATCCTTTATTTATATGGTGCCACAAGTGTTCTGCAGCGCCTTACAAAGTAGATACACATAACTGAACAAGAAACCAGTGACTTACAGTACAATACACTGCATAACACTCAAATTAAGCAGCAGGGAGTCAGCAATCAAGTGTTAGATGCCCTTGTGGGGAGTAAGGAGTAGAAGAAAGTATAAGGAGAAGCACAAGAGGGAAAAAGGCCCTGCTCGTGAGAGCTTACAATCTGAAGGGGAGGGGCAGACAAACAGGCGTGACACAGATGGGGTAAACAGGGAGGAAAGAGCATGTAGTAGTGGGCAGGGTCGCCATCAGGGAGGGACACTCTAGGGGCCCGTCCGCTCCTACCCCTTCTGCTGCCGCCGCCGTACAAGCGCAGGGACACCCTCCCGCTCCACATCCTCACAAAGCCGTGGCCGAACACTCAGGGGGGGCCTGCCCACGCCTACTTTCGCTAGCCACCCACTATTACAATTATCTTGAGATTGACAGGCCCGGCCGGGGAAGTAATCAGTTGGCAGGAGAGATGGCATGCGTTTGTTGAGCGAAGTGGACGGGTGGGAGTGTGAAGGGAGATGAGGTCAGAGATGTAAATGGGAGATGATTGAGGGCTTTGTAGGTAAGTGTAAGAACCTTGCATTGGGTTCTGAAGGGGAAGGGGAGCCAGTGTAGGGCTTGAAGGAGAGGGGAGGTATGTGTATAACATTTGCAGAGGAAGATGAGACTAGTAGCAGCATTGAGGACAGATTGGAGTGGAGAGTCTGGGAGGCCAGATAGGAGGAGGTTACAGTAGCCCAATCTGGAGATGACCCGTGAGTGGATGAGGGTTTTAGTAGCATCCAAGGTGAGAAAAGATCTAATCCAGTAGCGGACCTTATCTAGGGCTGCGAGGCTGCAGCCCCCTACCACAGTAAAATCCGCCACTTAAGTGAGCTAGTGCAGTCCGTGACTACACAGGCTTCACTGTGACTGGAGGTGGCTTCCCATTGGAAGTGCCACCTGCCAGTCACGCTGAAGACAGGCAGCCAGGGGGAGGTGTCATCCCTTGGAACTGCCAGTTCGGGCCGTGCAGAGAGCCACTGCTCTGCCTTTCAGGCAGCCCTACAGGGCTTCTCGGGGCTGCAAACAATGCAGCCCAGAGAAGCTGGTGTTAAGCGTGCGCATGTGCGGTGCTGCTGCTCGTGCGCATGTGCCGGTCCCGATGCCTGCCACATTCATTGAGCAGGCGCCAGGACCCAAGCCAGCAGCAGCGCGGCAGCCCCCTCAGGTAAGAGGGCAGGAGTCGCTGCTGGTCTAATCCTAGAAATTGTTTTGAGATGAAAACAGCAGGACTGCGAGAGTTGCTGAATGTGTGGAGGGAGGAGTCCAGGATAACTCCAAGACAGCACACTTTGGTGCTAGAGGAGATAGCTGTGCCATGATAATGAAATTGGAGGAAGTGAGGTTATGCGGGAGGGTGAGATGATCAGCTCAGTCTTAGGCCTGTATTCAATTGCTGGCGAAAAGTCTCTGACTTTTCGTCTGGTGCACTTTCCGCCTACATCACTGGTTTTGGGTCCGGAAAAGTATCGCACACGCTGCCGCTTTTCTCCCTATTCAATTGCAAGGGATGCGAAAATGGGACCCGGTGAAACTCAAACAGGCGAAAAGTGCTTTCAGTTTTGGGGAAATCAGCCTGACTCCCTCCAAAGGAGGCACTGACATAAGGGATCAGTATGGATACCCACTAATAGCCCTGCTGAATGTATTTGGGGTACTTAAATGGTCTCAAAAGGTGCTAATTAGCATATTTGCATAAGGGGTGAAGAATAGCATTTAGCAATATTTTTTCTTCAAAATAACTAGTCCCAGCAAATTTGAGGTACCTGAAAATGGGGGCTTGCATATTTAAAAGTTGCTAAAGTGAAGTTTAAAAAATCATGGAAAATCCACCTGCTGCAAACACCTGCAAAGTAAAAACACCTGGGGCATACTTGGGGACTTTGGGGGGTGTCAGGCTGATTTCCCCAATACTGACAGCACTTTTCGCCTGTTTTGAGTTTCGCCGGGTCCCGTTTTTGTGTCCCTTGGAATTGAATAGGGAGAAAAGTGGCCGCACACACGATACTTTTCTGGACCCAAAACCTGATGTAGGCACAAAATGCACCAGGCGAAAAGTCCGGGACTTTTCGCCAGCAATTCAATACGGGCCTTTGTGTCACCTTATGAATAAAAGTTAATAATAATCGAAATCTGTCATTGATTACTAATCTATCTTTGGGACAAACATCTAAAATGTGTATTTAATTAGTACATTTTAACAATGTTCTACATTATCTAGTAACACTGAATAAACCTTTTGTCTTTGTTTAATTAAAAATAAATATGTATACGTGTGTGTGTGTGTGTGTGTACAAGTATGTGTGTGGTGTTGAGTTCTCTTTCTTTGTTCCCCTTAAGATAGTATCAGTGTCTGCTTTGCAAGACTACATATAATTTATATTAAGGATTTTGAAGCACACCACCAGTCTACAATGTCATAATGGAGTCGAACTCCAAAGTTTCACTGAATGAAAGTTACTTAGTAGCAAAAAACTTATTTCTTTCTAACTTGTGATATATAAATATGCCACCAGGCTGCTGAATTTAGCATAGCATAGCACAAATAACAGGGGAAGGCTACAGATAAGTTTTAGTGTTGTCGGAAAAAAATAAATTATAGTTCACTTAGTAATTCAGATGTTCGAAGCTACTCGGGTATTTATTATCTGCTCAATATGGCCATTAAATTAAATGTTCATGCAATTAGTACTGAGATTTTTAGCTTTTTTTGGTTGTCACTGTGAAGCAAAGCCTCCATATTCATATCTATATTCCAGTCACATCTGACCCAGGTACATGAAGGGGAAAAAGGTGCAGCTGTAAATTTGTGTGTGCGACCAACTTAAAACAGGTCGCAAAAATTCAACTTTTTTCATATGCATTTTGTGATTCTGTTTGCGTCCAATAATGAATAATACAATAGTGTGCAGGTCCCTTTTAAGCATGTTGGAAGAGACCTTGTAGAAGTCCAAGGGATTCAACAACAAAAAAATATGATGGGACAGTGGTAGTCCGGTCATTTAAACCAGGGGTCAATGTGTTGCTCTTGGTTCCCTCAAAAAGGGCAAGCTTTTTGCTCACTGACAAGGTCTCTATGAGGGAATAGAGACTGTATGCCCAGTAAATAAGCTGCGTCAACCAGGGAAAAGAAGCAAGTAGAGGTTGGTGTGGGAGAACCTGATATTTCCACTGGGTATGGCTTTTCTCTAAGTCAAATGAGGATGATGGTACGATGGAGTGAAATTGTATTTTCTTCTGTTCCTAGGCACACCAGTTTAGTGGAACATAGATCAGATTTATTTCATAAATAGACAGACACACTGTCTGATTAAGTTGACACTATAGTGATGCATACTTGGAAAAGTGATTGACTTACCATAAAAAAAAAAAAAAATATATATATATATATATATATATATATACACAAATGCATGCAATCACAGTCATACACAGACTTGGATGCTATATTGGCCCCACTTGACATGGTGCTAGGTTTGGCTCTGCAGGAACCAGGTTTCTACAATACAAATGGAAACTGCCGTTTAGTTCAATTGGAAGTGCTTTCTGCTAGTCGCATGTCGTGTTATCAGTCCCATGGAGAGGTGCTTTCTCCCCTTGGGACTGCCATTAGCAGAAAGGGCTTCCAATTGGAATACACTTCTGCTTCAATTACGCCAGCAACACCTGGCTTCTAGGAGTTGCAGCCCTTAAAAGCCGGGTTTTGTGTGCATGCACATTCTGTTTTCCTGCCTCCGTCCAGACCCCATCTGGACTGCAGTCCAGGCAGTCCCCCTCCCTTAAAAAAGTATATACTAATACTATTATTTATCTGTATACCACCAGCCTTTACATCTTTGCATATCTGGGGGCTCAGACTTAGAAAACCAGCTGTCCAGAAGGGATCTGTGGATTGGAGCAGATGCACACAGCGGTAAGTTGCTGTAACATGCACCCACACACACACATATACACTATGTAGACAAAACTGATTGGACACCCCTGCGCAAGCTAAATGCATACCAATGCGCAAGAGTTCCAAATGGCCACTAATGTGGCGGTTTCGACAAGAACACTTTGTAGAGAGGCCCATGCCCTTGCAGTTCTATGGAAACAACAAATGTTTGTCAGGACGACAATGCCACCTGCCTTGTTTCCAGGGCGACGCTGGACTGGTATACAGAAAATTCGGTAACCCGGACGGACTGGCCAGCTCAGAGTCCAGATCTTAACCCCACTGAGAACCTTTGGGATAAATTGGAGCAACGGGTGCGTTCTAGGCCGACTCGACCATTTTCAGTATCACAGTTGGTCACTGTACTTAAGGTGGAATGGCAAAATATACCGATTGCTGTTGTCCAGGACCTTGTGGACAGTTTGCCAAGAATGGTGTCTGCAGTAATCACTGCACGTGGTGGACCTACAAAGTACTGATGTCAATAAAATCTCTATTTGCTATGTGTCCAATCACTTTTGTCCACATAGTGTATATTTATAGTGTGGTTCGATTCACCTGCATGCCCCTTAAAGTGCCCTGTGCCCCCATAGCCTTAATCCCCGCTGCAGCCCTGCTGGTGCCTGTGATCCTGATATAGATGCAGTAGCATTGCGTCTTTGTAAGTAGCAACTGTGCTATATTATGCCAAAGACACAGTAGGTATTTTGAGTAGAAAGACGCTCACTTCCGGCTTCTGTGATTCGCTGCTACATCTGAAGACGAAGCATCAGATCAATTGCATGACCATCGGACATCTGAGTAACCCTGCTCGGGATGTCAAGTTAAATCATGCAGCTTGGGCAAGTGAAACTGTGTGCAAGGATGCAGCCACTGACTTCGGTATGCCCAAAAAATGGGGCCGACACCCACCTCATTTTCTGTAACACTTCCTGCCGCCGCCGCTAAACGCCAGCAGTATTTCAAACATGCTGCGGCGTTTGTGGCACTATGAACAAAATCGTATCCCAGATCTGCACATGCGCAGATCTAAAAGTATCAGAGATATGCGGAACCATTGAGTTTACATTCATCTCTGGCACTGTGTACAGGAGGCCAACGATGGACTGGCTATCTGATAGTTGATCACCAAGAAAGAAACTGTTTTGTTTACGAGTTGTCTGCCATCCTCACAAATAAAGCAGATAAATACACTAATGTTAAATTGTGAACATCATCATGAAAATATCTCTAAGATGGGCATCCACTATACAATTATCTGTCAGATATCTGTCCAATCTGGCTGGTTGGAATAAAAACCTGGTAATGTATGGGAGCAAATGACAGTCGATCTTATGGTTTTAAACACTGAAAAAAGGACAAAACAAATTGTTCAAATTGGTTACATTTGTGTGTTTTAACCAATTTTTCTGAACAACCATTTTTGGCTATTTTTCCAGTGTTTGTGAGCAAATGGACGATTGTCATTTGCTCCCATACATTACCAGGTTTTCATTCCAACCAGCCAGATTGGACAGATATCTGACAGAAAATTGTATAGCATGTATGTATATATAAAACTCACATGGAATCGGTATGAAATACCGATTCCCGGCAGCGCCTGACCAACATCAGCAGAGTTCCCGGCAGCGGAAGCCCGACAGCGCTGGAAATCCCTTTCGTGGATAGGTAAGTACTAACTAACCTAACCCCCCCCTTCCCCGCAGCCTAAACCTAAGTCCCCCCCGGGGGTGCCTAACCCTAAGTCTCCCTCCCGTTAGCCTATCCCTCCCGGGGGGTGCCTAACCCTAAGTCCCCCCCGGGTGCCCTAAACCTAACCCACCCCCCCACGCGGCTGTCCGCTCGCGGCGCCCGGCATCCCTTCGATCGGGATGCCGGGCGACGGTCTCCTGACGTCGGGGAAATGTCAGGCGTCTACATCTACATCAAGCCCAGCATTTCATCCCTCGCCGGGATATGACAGTCGGGAAGCTGGCTGCCGGCTTCCCGATTGTATACCACTCACATAGGCAGCACTCAAGTTTCAAACAAACGACAACAGACTCCAAGCTATTTTAACTTCTCTGTATTAGATATTTCAGTAGTATTTAATAATACTGAAACATTGGAGTAGCTTGAAACCTGAGTGGAGCCTGTGAATTGAATATTTACAGAGTACGTTCTTTGAGGAGAGCAACAGGGAACTATTACACTTGATACATTGAGAGTGACAGACAGACATAGGGCATATTGGGGCAGATGTACAAAGCTCTGGAAAGTGATAAAGTGGAGAGTGATAAACGACCAGCCACTTAGCTCCCAACTGTCATGTTACAGGCTGTGTTTAAAAAAAATTACAGTTGGTAAGCCGATTGGTTGGTCATTTATCACTCTCCACTTTATCAATTTCCAGAGCTTCGTACATCTGCCCCAATGTGGCATCAGCCAGTCCGAACCTAATTATCATTAAGGTCTCTATTCAGTAATTATTTTTTGTACTTAGAAATTGCAGAAACGATCGTTTACGCATTTCACTATTCAGCAATGGGATAAGGCGGAAGATATCACAATTATCTTCTCCAATAATTCCCATATCGTAGAGTACCGTACTGTAGCGATCAAGCCATTGATCACTACAGTGCTTTAATATTTTTTGCTATTCAGCCAAACAAAAACCATTACTTGATAAATCTTTACTTTATATAACGCTATCTCAGAATGGCGTTACAGGAAGCAAATCCTTACATATCCCAAAAACTGCAGGGACAGAGAGGAATTTTCCCATAAGTCCCTCCAGGATCTTGAAACTCCGCCCCTGCTTTGCGGTGACCGCCGAATGTACAGTAAGTCTAACTCCAGCCGCTCAAAACTGTCTAAATTGATTGAAGTGTGAACAGAGGCTTTATATAAGTCTGTATACATTTATATTTATGTGCTTTTCTATTTTAAATGTATAATTTGAAATATAAAAGCACATAAATATAAATGTATACAGACTAATATAAATCATGTGTATAAATTTCAATAAATGTAGACAGTTCTGACAGGCTGGAGTTGGACTTACACTTGGTGGTCACTACACTACATGGACGGAGACTATTCGCAAGCGCATGAGTGAGCATGTGAAGAAGAAACAGAAGGTTTTGTTTTCAGAATCACATAAACAATGCAACATCGCAGGGACAGCGAGTTAACGCAACCGCTGTCCCTGTGTACAAAAATGCTGAATAGCAGCCATAAAATTTAATAATTGATTAAAAATCGTGACGATGTTGCCCGATAATATTTGGGGCAACATTGTCACTCTTGCTGAATAGAGCCCTAAGTAAGAGAAACTAGAAGTACTCTAATAATGTGACCCTTTGCTCCCAAGATACTCATGTAATACTGAAATGCCTCCAGTAGAAGGCATGACAAAATAATTAAGAGCCGTACTAGAAAATAATTGCAGAATTGGTCAATCCCCTTTGGGGATGCTACTCCTTGACATAATAAATCATTAACAGACACAGACAGAACAGTAGATCTATGTTTGGGAAAGCCATGCTTTTGACTAATATATATTTCACTGGGAAAGAAATAAAAGGTTAAATGTGAGTTGATTTGAAACACTATACTCTTATAAATTTGTAGTATTTAATGCATCTTTTGACAGTGTTCTCAATATTCTTTATTTATGGTAGTCAATATATGCATAAGGTTAGATCAGAATACAGTGCATCGGCGGCCGGCTTATAAAAAATATCACAAATTTACCAACTACCCGCAGCTGCAGGGGGGCAGGTTTACGGGCCCCTACAAGCTTCGGGTCCTTGGGCAACTGCCCAGCAAGCCCAATGGAAGACATGGCCCTGGTGCTGAGGCCAGTAAAATTGTGCATGTGGTTAAAAAAAATAAAAATCTGACGCATACATAGTGCAGCTGGAGACACTGGGATACAGGAAAGTTTATCACTGCTGCAGAATCAGGATATTTGGATTGCTTCTATCAATACATCATGTCTCCAGAAGTGATGTAACGGACAAGAACATCAATTTTTTTTTTTTTTTAAATCGGGAGATCGATGTCCATCTCTACAGTCAGGGAGTACAAAAATCAGTACTGCTGTCCTTCTAACTGGAAAATCATTAAAAATTCTTTAAAAACAGACGTCATCAAATATTTATTAAAATACTACAACAAAGTGCAGTATGGTGAGCTATTATACAGAATACAGCACCACCACAGAATATGGCAATTACATTTTCAACATGAGATTGTGGCATCAGTGTGTGCACCGCAGAAGCTGCTGCTGGGTGTATGGGAGAAAAGTTTCCACCAAGTCATGTGAGCGCTGCGTGACCGGCGTGTTATTATACAGCTGCTCCAGTGGATAATACATGAGTGACTGTGTCCTTCAGGAGTGCCCCCCTCCCTCCTCCTGCCGTGTCCTGGTGGCGTGTCTGTGTAAGTGGAGAGAGGGCAGGGGGCTGTTCCCACTGCAGCCTGTCTCTCCCTGTGTCCTTCTGCGGAAATGACACACACGGAGTCCCGTCACGTCACGCGAGAGCGCACGGACACGAAGCACACAAAGACACACCGGGGGGAGGTGGTGGGGAAAAGACACGACACGAAGCGGAGGAGAACCCCCCCAATATCGGGTTGCTAGAAGCGCGTCTCGTGTGTCCACTCAGGAACATTACAAACACTGGAGTGTGGGACACACCAGATTCCGAGCCGTGGTCTCGATGCAAGGTAAGTGGGAGCACGCAGTGTGCAGCCTAAAACACGGGGATAACACGAGCCTTGTATAGCGGTATAACCGAGGACTGTCAGCTTCAGCTGGGCAGAAGAGTGAATCACGCTCAGCTAGAGCGAACTCATTATTTTAGCGCCTCCTTCCCCGAACTCGCAAAAGCAGAATGTGCGGGGATGATGGAGTGCGTGTCGCGTGGGGCTGACTCTCGCGCATTATACGCCTGACGCGCGCTGCTGAATTCTACACCAGTGCCGCTGTGACGTCACTGCCCGCCGGCCCGCGGCCACAGAACACGAGGGGAGTGGCCACCGGCCAGCTGAGCTTCCTTCCCCCGCCTGCTCCACGCTCCGTGCGTCTCAGCAGCATCTCTTGCTTTATAAACTTCAGAGACTTTTAAGAAGTAGTCGCATTGCAAAGCTGGATGTTTGTTTTAATTCAACGGAGTAGTTTGTTACAGTAGTGTTAAAATGATACAGATTAGAAGTCTCATGTCAGAATTTGATCATAATGTAGGTTTGAAAAGAAAAGTTTAGGATTAGATTATTTTATTTGTTGAGGTTTATTTGTATTTGATTCTATACAAATATGTAGTTTTAAAAATGAACATATTTAAAAACAAATCTATGGATGGAATTATCATGCAGATCATTCTTGAAACATTTTTAATTTCCTCTTATCCAATTATTCTGGTGAAACTTCCATTTTTCAATTCAATTACCCACATTAATTAATATCCTCTGATATACTGGACTGCAGATGCTGCACCTTCTGCATTAGTGCCCAGAACTACTGCTGCTGTCTCATTAAATGCAAGTTGTTTGTAATCCCTCCCTTAGCCTCAGAATACTGCTCCAGAGACAGAAGGCAAGAACCTTGAAGTACTTAATTTAAAGTATATTTGCCTAATCACATAACAAGATAGGTGGCTGAACTGTTTACAAACTCAGACGCTTAATCGCTCACATTGAAGGCCATACTCGGAGACTCTACACCTAACATTTGGATGGGGATACAATCAGAATACTGGCGGGTGCTATCCTGTCCACTGATATCACGACACGAACAGCCTGACAGGGGACTAAAGATAGGCATCAAAATCCCAACGCCTATCATTAGCCCCACTACAAAATCCTGACACCCTAGCATACCGAATGAAGGTAAGCCGGGTATGTTAGCGTTCAGCCACGGGGGGTTAGGTTTAGGGACCCCTGGGGGGACTTAGGGTTAGGCACCCCCAGGGAGGGTTAGGGTTAGGCACCACTAGGAGGTGTTAGGGTCAGGCACCCCCCCACCCACGGGAGGGTTAGGTTTAGGGTGCGGGGAAGGGGGGTTAGGTTTAGGCACTAACGGGGGTGAGGTTAGTGTTAAGCACCACTAAGGGAGGGTTGGTGGGGGAGGGGAGAGTTAGGAAACTTACCAGCCCCAGTCGGGAATTAGGTCCGTCGGGGTTCCGCTGTCGGTATTTGATGTCCGCTGGCATTAAATATCGATTCCATTTGGCTGGTGTAACCGATGGATGCATCTAAAGCGGTTTTTCAGCGTCTAAAGATGCTCAGAATCTCCATCTTAGTACTTGCACATTCAGACACATGGATGTCCACCAAGGAAGGGCTTGTACCGATATTAGCATAAAGTCGCACGCTACATCGGCAAGAGGCGTACACAGACGAGGCAGCTCCCAACTCTGAATCAGGCCCTATGTGTGCAGTTACTGTCAGTTTATCATAGGAAACGCCTGAAGGTTTTATAACAACTTTCTAAGGCAAGCTTATCAAATCCACAAATTACCTTCTTGATGTCTGCAGGCTATTTTACCAGGTTACCAACCCTTTATAGAGTTCACTCAAAACTTACATTCTCTTTTTGTGCTCATACAGCCTAATGCAGCAGACTAAAAATGTTGTATGGTTGCATTATGTAGCAGACAGCCCCACCACACCCCCCTCAAATTATAAATGTCCAAGCAATATGACTGGATCTCTATGCATATTCTCAGAGTACAACATTTTGACAGCCATAATTTAGACAGTGATGAAATGTCTACATTTCGTCCTGGTGGCGTAGCGGTGACTTACCTTCTGGCAGCGCCAGCGGTGTCTCCTGGGTCATGGTGGTCATGTGACCGTCGCTTCTAAGTCAGAGCACAGATCTTTTGGCATTTCAATAAGTATTTCTCCTCTATCCCTAACTCCTACCCTTAACCCTCCCTCTAGTCTCTAACCCAATTCCCGTCCCACAACCTATAACAATGTTGACATAACTGTTGAGATTGTGTTGTCGACATTATGAATGTCAACATCAATATTGTCGCCATTTTGACTACATCCCCTAAGCAATATGTGATACTTCACCTCATGTATCAAACTTGTATTTTCCTATGGATTGTAAGATTGCTAGAGCAAGTACCTCTACAAAGTATCAATAAAGGAGGTGTAGTTGCTTTATGAGTTTTGCTACAGGGCAACACAGATAGAATAGAGAGTATTTGGGGAACTCTAGTAACAAGTTAACATAGATTTGTCAAATAGGAATAATATGTAGGCCACAGGACAAGATTTAGAATTGGAGCTAATCAAATGTGGCAGTTAAAGGAGAAGTAATACTTATGTAATATATGCATAACATAGGCATGGATTTGCCAATTAATAAATTATAAGCAATTAAGAGTTGTCCCAATAAACCAACGCACACAGAAGAAATTCTAGATTTATTTCTCACAAATGGAGACAAATTCATTATCATTTGTGTTTGTAAGATGGAATTTGTTGTCTACAGATCATCCGACAGGCTGGTTTAATATACATGCATCAATAAAGCAGAACTGTAGTAGAATTATACTTCAGAAATGCTGACCTTACTCATCTGAGAAATCATGTATGTGAATTTCTAACAGCAGGAGCAGTGAAATACACTACAATTCATTATTATATGTAACAGAAGTTTGTGCCATGTATGTTAGGAAAAGCTAAAGGAAGAAAATTCAGTATGGTTTGTTAAGGAAGTAGTAATGAATATCGCTAAGGAAACTAGACAGATGCAATCAGAGGAGGATAAAAAAAATGAAAGTAATGCTCGCCATACACGGGACGATTTTTAATACGATTTTGGTAGTTTCTACAGGTTGGACACACCAATCGTTTGCAAATAGTTGTGTTTTGAGTCTTCTGCGTCCTGGCCATCGTCTAGTTGGATCGCAGATCAGATGCTTTTGCAGAGAGATCTGAACTGATCGTGTACGATGTGATACACTTCTATGCATCTTATTCTATGATCTTAGTGATCAATCGTACACCATTTGACCACATCTTATGAAGAATTTCAAGGGAAATCGTACAACTGATCTTACCAACCTGGAATCTCACCGTGTATGGGGGCCTTTAGTCTATGGAGCCTATTTATCAAAGCCAAGCAACACAGTAACACAGCTGATCACATTCCCAATTATTAACAATGCGGACTGCGGTCTGGCCCTCTTTATAAAGCGCCAAAAACAGCTTTTCACAACTTGGCCCCATTAGCTTGCACCATCTTCAGATGGTAGTAGCTGTTTTACGCCTGTGGAAACATTATTGTCAGAGAGGTATCTTCTGATCCATCCTCCTACCCTGCCGTACATCGCATGCACAGTGACCTAGCCAGCAGTGAAGTCTTCATCGGGCAGCCACTTATCGAAGCTGCTGTCCCAGCAAGAGCATTTTGATATACAGTATAGGACCAAAAAAATCATTCCCCCTAAAAGACTAAGACTAGGGGTGGGTAATAAGCGGCCCCCCAGTTGTTGTAGAACTAAACATCCCAGCATGCACTGCCACAGTTTTGCTATTTGGCCTTGCTAAAACTGTTGCATGGCATGCTGGGATTTGTGTGTTTCTTCAGTGGGCGGTACTTACCTCGAGAACCACTGTCATAGGGTATGTAATTCTTTATTTGACATGATTGCTATCAGAAACGGCACCATAGTATACTATACGCCATTCAAAGGAATCAGAGACACTAAAACATTCAGTATAATGCTTGATATGAGATCTAATCCTCTTTAATGCTTGGAAAAATAAGGTCATCATATGCAAGTCTGTTGTCCATGATAATGTAGGTGCGTACAGATGAATGTTCTGGGTAGTGAGTTCAAGGTTCTTGTCTAATTCCTCCTGAAGTAAATCCTGAATTTGTGAAATAGAAGTAACAGCAGGATCAAATTGATTTTGTTTTCTGACTTTTAAGAATTACCTTAGTTATTTTGTAAGAGACACCGTGCATCTTAGCAGTGACCGTAGAAAATCTGACCAGGGTGGTAGATGCCAATGCAAACCACAGACAAGAATGGAAGAATTGCTACTCTCTTGATCTTCCAAAGTGTGGGAAATGAGAGGAAAATGCAGAAACACCACAGCTAAAAGTCTCATGGCATTGGCAGAGCATATATTCCCTTTGTGTGCTGTCCCTTTGATAATACTAGAACTGAGTTACCTTGGAGCTGTTTCCATCAGGTCTATTTGAGCAGGTGTAAACTTTTGTCTAACACTTGAAAAACTTCCTGGTTTGACTTGATATCAACTGAGAAAATCTGCAGTCCTGTTGTCTGTGCCTGACACGTGCAATGCAGAGAGTAATCTCAAATCTTCTGCCCATGACATGACTCTCTCATGGTCCTGCTTCTTGTGCCGCCATGGCAATTTATGAAACCAACCTCTGTATGGTTGGAAAAGATCCTAAGATTTTTGTGCCTTAAGAGGTTGAAAGTGCTGACACCCATGCTATTATACTGCTCTTCCAGAATGTTCACATGCAGGTGTCTTTTGCTCTTCAGCCACACTCCTTGTATCCGCATACGTTACAGAGTCACAGCTGCTGACACTATAACATAGCATTTCACATGCAGATACACTTGCAGTCAGACACAGAATATAGGCATGCCAGATATCATTTTAATCAGCAGTAGCTGCTTTTGCATCACTTTGCTAATAAGACACATTTGAAGGTAAAAAGTCACATGAAAAGAGGCTCGACAGTAACAACTTGTTGCGCATTGCGGCCCATACACGGTGCAATTTTTTTACACAATGTGTACGATTTTGATGAACCGTGCACATCGTGTGTAGTTTCTGTGTGTATACGATGCCGATGCACGTCCCCGCAGTCGTATAGTTGGATCGTAGATCTTTCTGCAAAACACTAAGATCTACGATCTTGAGTACAATGTGTAATACACTTCTATGCATCATATAGTAAGATCATAACAATCGATTGTACACCATTTGACCACATCGTATGAAGAATTTCATGGGCAATCGTACAACACATCTTACCAACTTTGAATCGCACCTGGAGACTGGTGTGATTGTCGGCGAAACATAGCACACTTTATTACATTTGCTGTATCTACAGTATCTGTGCCTCAAAGAATTTTGAAATATCAGATGACTTTTTGCTGTTTTAATAAGCCAACGCTGTTCCTGTAGACAAACACTCCACTAAAAGAGCTATTAACATCTTACTGTTTATGTTTTTATATGTAGCGCACACGGTGTCAGACATTGCCGGTCTATTTTAATATTTGTTTTATTTAGATATCATCCTTGTACATCTCATTCCATTGATACAAATTAACATTTCAGTTACCGAGTGGCCATACTGTATCAGTGTATCAGTTTAGGATTGCTCATAACACACTCAATAGATACGTGTAACTTTTATATTACAAGCGTGTCTATACTGAGGTCTTGTAACGTTGGTTATCAGTTTTTTCTGATTTAACTTAATAGACAGCTGCTTATACATTTATTAAGAGCGCACGATTTTTTCTTATAAGGTGTTCCTGTAGTAACATCATCACCTGAGTTGTCCTGACATACTTTGACTTTTCTATTGTAAGAATGGTGTCCAACTTAAGGCCCTTACACACTAGTCGGTATTTTGAACAATATGGCCGTTTCCGCCGCATCCGAACCACAAATCGTCAAGTGTGTGTGCACTATGCGTGCTTGCGTGGTGTCGTCCATCGCATCTGCATATCTTCTCAACATGCAGGAAGATCTGTCAATCTTGTTAATGATTCTCCTCAGATCGTGCAGTGTGTACGCACTACCGAACGACCAGCCGATATGGTTACATTATATATAGTGTTCACTCTAGCTCCGGCGGCAGACAGGGCGCCGGAGCTAGACTTCCGAAAAGGGGGCGTGGTCATTGAAAAGGGGGTGTATCTATAAGACGCATCACCTTTTCGTCACTCTTGGGGGCGTGTCCAGCACTTACGGACACGCTGGGCAGCACCCAAGCACTGCTGACATGTAGAATAGATGCCGGGCGCATGCGCCCAGCATCTATTAACCGGCGGTGACTGGGTCACCGCACATTTCCCCACCCGTGGGACACTGCGACCCGCGGGTGAAGACGGCACCCGCAGGCTGTCTTATTGGTGCGCTGCGCGGTGAGGGCAGGGCGTTTTTTGCCCTCCAGAAGGAGGGCAGGGCGCTTTTTGCCCTCCAGAAGGAGGGCAGGGCGCAGTGCCCCGCTAAAACAGCCTAGTGGGAACGCTAATATAGTTAACGATCTTACCACCAAACTGTGCAAGACATAATTTGGTCGTTCGTTAGATTGCACAATGTGTATGCACTAGATCGTTTGTCTGGGAATTCGAGGGAAATCGTTGACGACATTGAATCATTTGCAAATCGTCTAGTGCAGGGCTTGACAAATCCCAGGGGCCAGGTCGCCATGGCTACCAGATTATGCTGCCTGGCTACCAGATTTTGCAGTGAGGGAGGAAGCAGATCCTGCTCCTCAATCACTCCTGTCATTTTTTGGGGGGGACAGTGATCTGGCTCCTACACTTTCATCCTGGCTCCTAGATTTTAGAAAAATTTGTCAAGCCCTGGTCTAGTGTGTACCAGGCTTAAGGCCATACAATAATTATTGTTTTCTGAGAGTGACCAGCATCATGGTGAAGGTCCATGGAAATGTGGTAGGACCAAATGGACCAAAACAACTTTCAATTTTCGTATCTAGTCAGGTGCATAAATATTGGGACATTGACAGAATTTTCATATTTTGGCCTCTATTCACCACCACAATGGCTTTGAAATGAAACAGACAAGATGTGCTTTAACTGCAGACTTTCAGATTTCATTTGCCAAAAGTATTGGGACTATCAACTCAAAAGCTATTTCATGGACAGGTGTGGGCTATTCCCTCGTTATTTCATTATCAATTAAGCAGGTAAAAGGTCTGGAGTTGATTCTAGGTGTGACATTTGCATTTGGAATCAGTTGCTGTCGACTCTCAAAATGAGATCCAAAGAGCTGTCACTATCAGTGAAGCAAGCCATCATTAGGCTGAAAAATCAAAACAAACCCATCAGAGAGATAGCAAAAACATTAGGTGTGGCCAAATCAACTGTTTGGAACATTCTTAAAAAGAAAGAACAGACCGGAGAGCTCAGCAACACCAAAAGACCCGGAAGACCATGGAAAATAACTGTGGTGGATGACAGAAGAATTATTTCCCTGGTGAAGAAAAACCCCTTCACAACAGTTGGCCAAATCAAGAACACTCTCCAGGAGGTAGGTGTATATGTGTCAAAGTCAACAATCAAGAGAAGACTTCACAAGAGTGAATATAGAGGGTTCACCACAAGATGTAAACCATTGGTGAGCCACAAAAACAGGAAGACCAGATTAGAGTTTGCCAAGCAACATCTAAAAAAGCCATTACAGTTCTGGAACAACATCCTATGGACAGATGAGACAAAGATCAACTTCTACCAGAGTGATGGGAAGAGAAGAGTATGTAGAAGGAAAGGAACTGCTCATGATCCAAAACATACCACCTCATCAGTGAAGCATGGTGGTGGTAGTGCCATGGCGTGGGCATGTATGGCTGCCAATGGAACTGATTCCCTTGTATTTATTGATGATGTGACTGCTGACAAAAGCAGCAGAATGAATTCTGAAGTGTTTCGGGCAATATTATATGCTCATATCAGTCAAATGCTTCAGAACTCATTGGACGGCGCTTCACAGCACAGATGGACAATGACCCGAAGCATACTGCAAAAGCAACCAAAGAATTTTTTTAAGGCTAAAAAGTGGAATGTTATGCAATGGCCAAGTCAATCCCCTGACCTGAATCCGATTGAGCATGCATTTCACTTGATGAAGACAAAACTGAAGGGAAAATGCCCCAAGAACAAGCAGGAACTGAAAACATTTGCATTAGAGGCCTGGCAGAGCATCACCAGGGATGAAACCCAGCGTCTGGTGATGTCTATGCGTTCCAAACTTCAGGCTATAATTGCCTGCAAAGGATTTGCAACAAAGTATTAAAAAGTGAAAGTTAGATTTAGGATTGTTTAGTTTGTCCCATTACTTTTGGCCCCTTAAAAAGTGGGAGGCACATATAGAAACCGTTGTAATTCCTACACCGTTCACCTGATTTGGATGTAATTACCCTCAAATGAAATCTGATAGTCTGCAGTTAAAGCACATCTTGTTTATTTCATTTCAAAGCCATTGTGGTGGTGAATAGAGGCCAAAATATGAAAATTCTGTCAATGTCCCAATATTTATACACCTGACTGTTTATTATGTTTCAGCAAGTTTCCATCTTAGTGGAATTGTTGACCTAGTAGACAGATTGTCTACAGATGCATCATTTAGGGACACAATTCACACTTAAGGTGCCTACACACTAGACAATGTGCTAACGATGTGATATCATGAGCAATTTCTCTTGAACTCTCCCTGGCAGCTCCCAGGCTTTCCAGGACAGGATATGGTGCTAAAAAGGTCCAACCTGACTAAAGATCTATCTTGCACAAAATCAATCCGTTGCACCAAATCGATGTATGACCAGTGGGCACGCGCATCGGCATCGTGATTGTGAGTGGACGATTTGTCGTTCCGATGCATCGAAATTGGGCGAATCGTGTAAAATATTGTCTAGTGTGTAGGCACCTATAGAGTCCCATCGTAATTGTCAGGCTTATAACATGCTCCACAGAAATGCGGAGATTTCACCAGGCCCTGAAAGAGTACCAAGAAGGAAACAGTACTCTTTTGTTTAATGTATTTACTGATATTACTTGGTGTATGAGGAAAGGTATGTCATGTTGCAGATGATATAATTCCAGACTGAGGTAAAAGAAAATTAAGGTAAGTGAAACTAAATTACGAGCAGGAAATACTGAAAGGTTACATATGATTTTTTTAATTTATTTTTTCTTTTATCTGGTGGGGGGGGGTTCATACAGTAAAGAATGCTAGCAAAAACAAAACCTAAAACAAACATGAAAAAAGGGGGCATACTAGATGGACCTGTACGTTGTTTCCATGGCTTGCTAGTGAGGGAATGGCCTGCATTCTCATGAATTGTTATTGAATACACAAAATTAGATCCACAGTGAGTCTGTACAATTGTGATGATGCTTATGTCTTTTCTATATTTTATTGTTACCCACAGGTGGGTAGGAAAATGAACTCTGTTGAATTCCGACAAGAAGATGATACTGAAGGTAATTCACAATTGTTGAGCACTATTTATTTCAAGTACGTTGCATTAATACTGACAAGCAAAAAAATAAATAAATATATCTTATATAAAATTCATTGAACTGTTTGTTTGTCAGTCCGATTATGCATTCAGACACCCCTGCACCAATTGTGATGAAACCAACGTAAGGTGGTCCAGTTGGATCCTGACCAGGTTTTGGGGGGGTTAGGTTCCCGGTCGGACCTCCCATTGGTGTACGCTGGGCAGAACCCGGGGAACCTTTCATAAGCATTCCACTGGATGGATTTGGATGAAAACATCATAGTAGTAACATTATATCCCAGAAGACATACTAGGTGGTTGAGTTAACGGTTGGAGCTCCCTTTGATGTACGCTGGGCAGAGCTTTGACCCAGGGACACTGGGCAGCACTTTGAGACGGAGAGCCTGTTCTGGGCCTTCCACTGGATGGCTTTGGATGAAAATTTCACAGACGGGTGGCAATTGGTCTGGGATGCCTAATGGGGTGGTTGGGGTCTCAATCGGACCTCACTGCGCAGTGTACTGGGCAGAACTTTGACCCGGGGAGCCTGTTCTGGGCCTTCCACTGGATGGATTTGGACGACATCGCATAATAAAACGTAATAATTTGCAGATTTAAACCAGGGCAACGCCTGGTAATTCAGATAGAGGAGCTCATTCAGACCCGCTCGCAAAGTTGCGGTCGCTCGCTTGCCAAACGTGGCCGGATATTTTAATGAAGTGCTCGCACTGCGTTGCATAAGGACGCCCACTATTGCCTTAGCGAGCGGGTCTGAATCAGGTACAGAGTGTGTGTGTGTGTGTATATATATATATATATATATATATATATATATATATATATATATATATATATATATATATTTGTTTTTTGGTTTTTTTTTAAAACATTTATTACAATATTATAATTATTTTTACTTCCCCATGTGTGTTTGACACTAAATACATTATAATGTTCTGATGACTTATAGATTTATTTCCTTTAAACAAATTCAATAAAATAATTCTATATGCTGTGCAACTTTCAAGCACAGTTTGGGCCATTGCATTTGGCTCTCACTATGTTTCTATGCTCTCTCCTATACATACTGAAAAAGGACCATGTAAATTTTTTTTTATAAAGCTAAATAATTCTTTACGAATATATGAACTCTGCAATTTAACTATTGTCATTATGCTTCACATTTGTTTCATGATCACAGTACAGATAAAATTTGCTTGAATACTTGGGTTTTGTTTGTTTTTTGTAGGCATGGGTGAAGGGCTGTAACAGAAGGCTGGGTTGTTTTAAATGCCAATTACATGTTTGTAATGTAGCAATGTTATTAGGCTTTCTAGACATGATACCCAAAACTCACTGGATAATGCACCATAAATAACTGACTTGTAACATGAGATGATGTGGTATGTATCATGATTTTTCAATGATAAGATCTAGAGACCAGTGGTGCCTACTGTATTTTGACTAAAGTATCATTACAACACTTGAAAAGCAATGTGGGCTCTTAATGCATAGGCCAAGTTGCAAAAAAAAAGCTCTTGATTGTTAGTTTTCTGTCTGTTTGTCTTATTTGTGTATTGTTTTCGCAGTCAAAGTTGTGAAAGCAGAAAGTTTGGGTGAAGAGGGTCGGCTGGGCTGTTCACGTGCCACATCAGTGCGGAAGATGGCTCCAGAATGTTCGCTAAACTGTCAATCCAGTAAGCGGAAACAAGTATCTCACATGTCTGACGGTTTAAGCAATGAAGCGGAAATTATAACTACTTTAAAAAAAAGAAAACTCATCCCAGAGGTGATTTCAATATCTTTTATTTCCTACAAAATCACATTTTCTTTTGTGTTAGTGTTGAATTATCTTATGGCTCTGTGGAAGAAAAATTGTAAGTTTTTGAAATTAAATTAATCTTGTGTTTCTAGGGTACGGGAATGTTTAAAAATATATTTCTTTGTTAAAGTATCGCAAAAATGTTGAATATTGCACATAGAGAAGTACTGTACAGTATAAAATAGAAATGATAAAAGTACATTTCAAAGATTAAGGAAATAATTATTTTTCTATATTGTCCATATGCTAGCCTATACTGATCATGTAAGTCTTAGCATGCCATTAAAGAAAAACTATAGCCCAAACTAAAAATGTGGCTTCTGGAGGAGTACAAAAAGTCATAATAAAAAATAAATTGCTTACCTACCTGCTATGAGTATGTAGTTACTATGTCGCCTTATAACATGTCGGCATCACAATGTCAAAATCAGAATGTCGACATTGATGCAAGCATGGTTAAAATATTGACATCATTAATGTCGACAACTGCAAAATGTCAACATTGACAGAATGTTAACATCAGAAATGTTGACATTGTCATAATGATGTTGTTCACAGACTTATCGCATTAGCTGTGCTGCACAGTCAATGGGAGATATATCTGCACATTGTGCTGTGTTTATGGGCAGACAGCTAACCGCCCATATACTTTCTGCACAGGCCGCCAGTCATCACAACTGGGCACGCACATGTCAATGCCTGCCCAGTTGTGACGTCAGGCACGACACATCGGGCCGACGGTTTGTAAGGGTGTGTGCTCTTTCCAATCGTCAGATAGGACAGCAGATCGGCTAGATGGCCGATTCGTCGTCCTACTGTGTACCTAGTTTAAGTGCAGCCTGTGGGCTGTAGTTGAATAGCTTCGGGCACTTAAACAGGGAACTACAAACCCGCAGTAGCTCCCGGTGCTCTGATATAAGTAGTTGTTGTTACGTTCGCTCCTTCACTGGTAATTGAATTCAGCCCTAAAGCTGGCCACACATCTAAAGATTATCTGTCCAACAAACCAACTAGTTGATTGGTTGGAGTGAAAACCTGGTAATGTATGAAAGCAAATGACAATCAGCAATTTGCTCCCAAACGCCGGAAAATGGACAAAAACTGTTGTTTGAACAAATTGTTTAGATCAAACATTTAACTAACTTGTCTGAACAATAATTTTCATCTGTTTTCTGTCATTTAGGAGTAAATTGCTGAAAATCAGTTACCCCCATACGTTAACAGATTTTCATTCCAACCAATCAACTAGTTGGCTGGTTGGACAGATAATCTTTAGATGTGTGGCCAGCTTAAGTATCCATTTACAAAATGGTAAAAAGTTCAGTTATACACTCAGTGGCCACTTTATTAGGTACACTTGCTCATTAATTTAGTTAATCAGCCAATTATGTGGCAGCAATTTAAAGCATAAAAATATGTAGACATGGCTAAAAGGTTCAGTTGCTGTTAGTTCGGATCACAGAATGAGGCAAAACGTCATCTTTCCCTGACCTCTCGGCACAGATGTCTGTGAATGATTAAGTTTTGCCTCGTTCTGAGATGAGAACTTGGTGGGAAGATCCGAACCAAAACCAAACCGCTCATCTCTAGTTGCTGTTTTATACCAAACACTAGGAGGGAGTGCAATTGCTAATTACCTGTGTCTGGAGATTGTCAGCAGGGTTTACCCTGCACGTTAAACCACAGAGGTGGAGGTGGAAAAAGTGTGCGAGCAAAGGCACCCTCTGGGGGTTAACCGCCTGGAAAACTCCATTGATTCCGCAGTTTAAGCGAAATCAGTGGGTTAGCGCACGTTAACCCCTGGCTTACCACGTGGGGATAATGCTAATTAACTGAATAGCATTTCCCCATGCGGCATGGGTAATTAGCGCTAATTGCATCCCCCCTAGACTGGGGAAGAAATGTGATACAATTAATAATGGGATGATTGTGGGTTGCAGACGGTTTGTTTTGTGTATCTCAGAAACTCCTGCTCTCCTGGGATTTCCACTCGCGATAGTCTCTAGAATTTACAGAACAAACGTCCAATGAGCATCAGTCCTGTGGGTGAAATGTCTTTTTATTGAAAAAGGTTAGAGAAGAATGACCGGACTGTTGTTTCACACTGACATGAAGGTGACAGTAACACATATAACCAAATAACCTTCATTACCATAGGGATATGCTAAATGTACAACAAGTCTAACTTTGAAGTGGAAGGGATACAGCAGGAAAAAACCACACCTGGTACCACTCTTGTCATCTAAGAACAGAAAGCTAAGGTTACAATGGGCACAGTGAACAAAAACTGGACATTTGACATGTGGAAAAATATTGCCTGGTTTATTGCAACTCATTTTCTGCTGCAATATGCAGATAGTAGGGTTAGAGTTTCATGTAAACAACATATGCATTCTGCCTTGTGTCAACAGCTCATGGTTATGGTAGTGTAATTATATGGGGAATGTTTTCTTGTCTCACATTAGGCCCCTTAATACCAATTGAGCATTTTTTGAAATACCATAGCCTACTTAAGGATTGTTGTTGACCATGTGCTTCCCTTTATGGACAGTCCACCCACATCTACTAATGGCTGCTTTGAGCAGGTGTACCATGTCATAACATCTCATCTCAATTTGCCTCCCCAAACATTACAATGAGTGCAGTGTAATCCAGTGCCCTCTACAGTCACTAGATCTCAATCCTATAGAGCACCTTTGGGATTTGGTATGATTTGTTGACAGTAATCATGTCGACAGTCATCACGTCAACAGTCATTTCATGGTTGAAATGTGGGCATGCATCATGTCGGCATGGTCGAACTGTCGACAGTGACCATGTTGACATTCATGTCTACATAGATTATATGGCGACATGATGAATTGTTGACAAACCGTCCCTGGTGTCCAGTGGTCACTTGCCATCTCCTGGCGGCAGCGGCGGCTCCAGCGTCTTTCTCCGAGTCCCGGCGGCCATATGACAGTCACTTCCGGTGCAGACCTGTGATGCTCCAGCATTCAGGTAAGCATTCCTCCCCTTATCCCTAATTTCTAATCCTCCCCCTAGTGCCTAACCCTAACCTTCCCCCTCGCAGCCTTACCCTAACTCTCCCAGTGGCGCCTAACCCTAACCATGGACATCCTCAGCATGTCGACATTTCATGTGGCATCAGTTCTGATGTTGACATTGTGAGGATGCCGTCATTGTGAGAATGTCCGCATGGTGCTCGTCAACATTTTGAACCTTGTTGACATGGTTACTATTCACCTTCTGACTGGCTACTATGTGGTGGAACGTGAGATTTGCAGAATGAATTTACAGCCAGAAAATGTGCAGCAGTTGCGTCCTGCTATCATCTCCTCATTCCCCAGACTCTGTAGAGAATGTTGTTGAATCTATTCCACAAAGAATTCAGGCTGTGCTGAGGGCAAAGGGAATCCTGCCCAGTACTACAAAAGTGTACCTAATAAAATGGCAACTGAGTGTACTTCAGAAGTCTTTATATTTCATTTTAATAAGCATATAAGGGTTATTTAATAAAATAATGTAACAGGAATGTCTTATATAACCGTCAGCTGCCAACCATATATTTTATTTTACTGACCTGACTGCAAAAAATCTGATATAATCAGTTGTTATTTCGTCAGCTCCTTCATGTGTTAGAATTAAAAACCATTGTTTCTGAGATCAGATGCTAACGACATGCATTATCATTGTTCCTCACCTACTGTGTTTGGTTTCCAAGGCCGGGTGCACATCAGATTGACGCGTGTCCCTGCCGACCCGACACCCGATGGAAGGATATATTGGGCGGCTATACACACTGCACAATCACGTGATATACCCTTCCATCCTGCACTCACCTGCATGCCGTCGTCAGCGACATCGTCCCATCCGACGTGCAGCACATCAGATAGGGCAACGTCATTGACGACGCACATGAACACGCGATAGAGGGTGCATACTGAGCACTATGGATGATATTTCATTCTAATTTGCCTCAAAACGACATTCGCCAGATGTGTACCCGGCCTAAGAAAATTTTATAGTGTTCAGTAATGGAAAAGCACCTTGAACTTTGCAGTAGCAATTTCAGGTGATAATATTTATTTTTATATTTGTAGGATCATCGGTGGGAATTATTTATTTTTCATATTGTTATTATGCCATCAAATGCTTAAATATTCATAAATGTGTAATAGATATTCTAGTACAATATATGTAATAAAAATGTTACAAATTTGCAATGAGTGCTGTATTTTGCTTGTTTAGCATTGTTTTTTATCACTTTTAGTCAAGATTCATACCTTTTATAGCCTCCTTGCATATGTACAAATTATTCCAGCACTAATGTAATGCACTCTTAGAGTACTAATTATTTATCTTTTGTATTTTAGACCCTTCTTTCATGCATGAGAAACAGGGATTCTGAATCTTCAAATCAGTCAAACTTTGAGTCATTAACTACCAGTTCTGAGTACAATGCTACATCTCCGGGTGAAGAAGAGGAAACTGTCAATGAATTTGCCACATCTTACAAGAAACCTTTGTATGGAATTTCACATAAGATTACAGAGAAAAGAAATCCTGTTACATCTGATCTATTGATATCTTATGACCTTTATGACAAGGCAAATCAGGTCAGCCCTTCAACCACTCGCATGTTTAATGACTTTCGTAAGCGAGAAACTGGCGGCACTTCAATAGCTTCACCAGTTAGTGATGACTCAAACATATATTCTTTAATACAAAAGATGTTTTTCACACTCAATACTCTTAATTCCAATATGTCACAGCTTCACAGTAAGGTGGACCTGTTGTCACTTGAAGTAAGTAGAATAAAGAAAAAAGTCAGCCCTCAGGACATGGTGGCAGAATTTCATCCACCTCCTGAATATCAACTAACTAGTGCTGAGCTCCAGCAGGTGATGGATCAGAGTACCTCGGCAGGAGACCTGGCCTGTCGGCTAGTGGTTCAACTTTTTCCAGAGCTTTTTGGAAATAATGCATTCTCCAGAAGCTGTAGCACTTGTGGCTTTCTCAATAAGAATAAATTGGAATCTCTTCATCTGCAACTTATAAGGAACTATGTAGAAGCATGCCATCCTTCTGTCAAGAGCAATACTGTCTGGCAAGTTGATGTCTTACCTCAAATAAATGATTTTTTCAATCGCTTTTGGGCTGAGAGAGAAATGGAGAGCAGCCATCATGGTATACAGGCCTCCAGCTTTTTTGAGAGTCAGCCATGTCAAAATTCTCATTTTGTTGAAACTAAAGAGCAGGTGGAAAATATGACTTTGGAAAGAGCTAATGCCATTGTCTCAGAATATGCTCTCAATGCACAAGACCTCAATGAATTTTTGGAGGAGGCTTCTTCTCCAGGTGAATTTTCAGTGTTTTTACTTCACCGATTATTTCCTGAAATATTTAACCAAAGAAAGCTTGGTGACAGGTGTTTTGGAGAGCCTGAGAATTTTGTTGTAGACCCTCACCGTTTGCAACTGATTCGACAGTATACAGAGATTTACTTTCCCGATGTTCAAGAGGAAGATGTTTGGCTGCAGCAGTGTGTGCAGAGAATAAATGATGAGTTGGAAAGCGTGTTTATGGATGGTAGTGAATGTGACGACATAAGGGATGACTGCTACGATTCTAACCTGCCTGATGATCTGTCACTTGTAAAGGTGGAAGATGGTTCCGATACTGATAAACCCGGAAGAAGGTCCAAAAAAATTTGGCTTGTTCCATTTGACTTTGATAATATGGACATTCCAGCACCGGACTTTGAGGTTCCTTTTCCACAATTCCTGCTCAATAAAGAGCAAATAAAAAATATATATGAGACTAGTTTGTCTATTGGCAATTTCGCATCAAGGCTTCTGGTTCATCTGTTTCCTGAGCTTTTCACACATGAGAACTTGAGAAAACAATATAACTGTAGTGGCTCACTAGGGAAGAAGCAGCTTGATCCTGTTCGTATAAAACTTATACGACATTATGTGCAGATGCTTTATCCCAGAGCAAGGAATGACAGAGTGTGGACTCTGGAATTTGTAGGAAAGCTGGATGAGCGATGTCGCCGGAGGGATACTGAGCAAAGGAGATCTTATCAGCAACAGAGAAAGGTATATGTGCCTATGCCGGAGAGGACAGACTTTGTGCCTTTTGAGTTGAATTCTGAAAGATACAGAGATCTAATTGAAGGACCACCCTTGCCTCCTGAGCGCAGCACAAAAGACTTTTGCAAAATACCACTAGATAAGATTATTGTTCCACCGCCTGACTTTTCTGTGCCTTCAGTTTACCTTCTGAGTGACAAAGAAATAAGAGACATTGTTCAACAGAGCCTTTCTGTTGGTAATTTCGCTGCCAGACTATTAGTAAGACTTTTCCCAGAGCTGTTTACTCCAGAAAATCTTAGGCTACAGTACAACCATTCGGGTGCATGCAACAAGAAGCAATTAGATCCTGTAAGACTACGGCTGATCCGCCATTATGTGGAGGCAGTGTACCCTGTGGATAAGATGGAAGAAGTATGGCATTACGAATGTATTCCTAGTATTGATGAAAGGTGCAGGCGCCCAAACAGAAAAAAATGTGATATACTTAAAAAAGCTACAAAAAATCAAATTAACATCTGCTGAAAACTGTAAATACCTGCTAATTTATTGTAGAAGTGTATGTATAGATTTAAAGTGCTGCTTTTACTTGTGTCTTTTCCTGAAAGTAGTTTGCCAGAATGTGAGACTGACTGCATATTTGCACTTACTTTTTTTTTTTTGTTTCTGTATTCTCATACTGAGTTTTGTCCCATTTTGTATTTATATGTATTTGAATCAGATGTGCTCTAAACATTTTGTTTTTTTAGAAGTAGTATTTTTTTGCTTTTTGAAATGTATTGCAGGCCCCTAGAGTTGTGATGGGTAACCTGGTATTTTTTTAAAGATACTGCTCTAACATTTTTTTTTACAAAGCCAAACTGCTGTAGATGGGGATGATCGTCACGACACAGATCCTATTGAGAAACGGTTGCCTGTTAAGCAGTGTTTGACACCAGTTTGCAATATATACACCCTTTTGGTGATTTTTATGCTAGAAATGCTATATTTTAAAATAAGCACACAAAACATGTTGAGCGTCAACAGTGAAAAAAAAAAATCTATATTTTAAGAAATTACATAAAATCCATTCCTAAGGCCTCCATTTTTGTTTGTTTTTGACTTTTGGATTTTCCATGAAAAATCTAGCTCAGGGCATTAAAGTGAATTTTCTTGTTATGTGAAAGATGCCTTATTCTTGTGTAGGAGTGGTTACTGATATTTAACGATTAAGGTCACGACCTGTATTGTAGTAGCCCTATTCTATATGCAGTGAATGGACTGTCTCATTGGCAGCCTGTCAATATGCTAATTAGACAATATGCTGGAATTAACTTGCTTTTCACCAATATAGGAATAGTCTATTGTTGGGTAGCCTCATGCACAAAAGATGAGTTGGCTAATATGATTTGTGTACATGATCGCCTTTTGTTAATGTAATTCTTTTGTGTATGTCCTTCACCAACATGACACAGGCAAAGGCTACCTCTTAATAGTTTGGTTCTTATGCAAACACTGCCAATTTCACCAATGCTTCCATTCTAAGATAGTTGGTCATCATTTCTTTAAACATGTGGTTACCTTAACATGTACAGTATATTATTTTGCCATCACAAGTATTCTATTGGCACAGTTCATGAAATGCACACAGATTACTTCAGTAAGTTGTAGTTCAGGTTGATATATTATTACATGGACTATAACTAATGGTAAGTAAGCATACACTGCACCAAAACATACATTATATTACCTCTCTTTATGGTCCATAATATAACATACATCCCCATTAACTTTTGTCTTCTGGGCAATGTGTGTGTCTAATATCAACATTGGTACAGTAGTAAAACATTACAGATATATTGTTTTGTTGTACTTTATGCGCCAGCTAAATGCAACAATGTCGTCTGATTTTGTCATACAAACTTACAAGTATTTTACAGGGCAAATATTCACATTATGAAATGTAGTCTAAGTACTGCACAATATTTTATAGTGTCTGATAAAGAAATGACTATTATCCTAGAGCATGCTGATGACAGACATGCACTTTGCTTTCTCATCCAGCCACTGTTCATTTTCAGATGTAGATGGCAGAGATAATTGATTACTATGTCACTGCATCTCCCCCACTAATGCCTCAATCTACACAGAGCATAGAGCCTCATTCAGGTTGGATTGCAAGGCTGCGTTCGCACACAGCCAGCCGATGTTTGCATTCAGCGCATGTGTATAAGATGCAGTGCGCGAACTGGCCACTGTGATCGGGAAGCGATCGCAGTGAGCACGCAGAGTCTTCACACAGTGATTGACAGGAAGTGACCGTTTAAGGGTGGTGACGGGGGGTGGTCAGAGAAACATTTAAACGCCGTTACAGGGGCGTGCATAATTAAGCCCCTGCGATAGCATACGCTGGCAGAGGTCTAGATGGCGACAGTTTCTGTGGTAGGGTCAGGTCAACCACAACTGTGCGAATGGTTCCAATGTTACTCAATGTTACCGATGTTTCACTGACTTGCGGAAACAAGTCATGGGAAGTGGGCAGGCTTTATACAGTGATTGGCTTCTTGGTATAGAGCTGCAGTTGCCGCGCGATTGCATTCATTAGCATATTTTAGCAGGGTGCTTGCGAACACATTCTTGCGAACCAACCTGAATCAGGCCCATAGAATACTGCATGCAATGTTCATAACATATCGATGTACTTTAAAGGACAATGTGTCAACAGGGAGCTGCAGTTAAATAAATGATCCCAAAGCCATATTCATTGTAAAAGAGCTGGGTTTGCTATAAGTGCATCATCTCCAATCGCATCATGAAGCATGTATTATTGGTGGATGTATAAAACAAAAATTAAATTGTGATATAGCAAAAGTAAGGCTTTAGATCTATCCGTAAGGGGATGTAGTCAGCATCCCGTCGTGTGGCATGCCGACGGTGTATCCCGGCCGATGGCATCCCAAAGGTAAGTATCGAGGGTTAGGGTTAGGCACTAAGGGGGGAGGGTTAGGTTTAGGGTGCGGGGAGGGGGAGAGTAGGTTTAGGCAGTGGGGAGGGAGAGTTAGGGTGCAGGGAGGAGGAGGTTAGGTTTAGGCACTGGGGAGAGTTAGGGTGCAGGGAGGAGGAGGTTAGGTTTAGGCACTGGGGAGAGAGGGTGCAGGGAGGAGGAGGTTAGGTTTAGGGTGCGGGGAGGAGGAGGTTAGGTTTAGGCACTAGGGGGGGAGAGTTAGGGTGCAGGGAGGAGGAGCATAGGTTTAGGCACTGGGGAGGGAGAGTTAGGGTGCAGGGAGGAGGAGGATAGGTTTAGGCACTAGGGGGGAGAGTTAGGGTGCAGGGAGGAGGAGGAGGTTTAGGCACTGGGGAGGGAGAGGTTGGGTTTAGGCACTGGGGAGGGAGAGTTAGGGTGTGGGGAGGAGGAGGTTAGGTGTAGGCACCGGGGAGGGAGGGTTAGTTGTACTATACTAACCTACCGCTTTCGGATCTTCACTGTCGGGATGCCGCTGTCAATATTCTGACCAGCGGCATCCCGACTGCCAGCATCTCATACCCAACTCACTGTAAGTATCCTATTTTACTACAATGATTTCTTGAAATCCAAGGGGACATGCTTCTGCCCTTTAATGTAGCCATCACCACAGACATCATGCTCAGTAGGTTTAGCTGGTTGGTCCTACACGTGTTTGTAGAGAGAAACTTTGCTTGATGTTCCTTATTTACCCTCCTTTTTGTCCTCTACATCGGTTCATTTTAATACTGGGTTTTGTACCAAGTTTCTTTCTCATCTTTTTAAGTGAAGATGTTCTGTTTATTCTATATTCTGCAAATTCTAGCATAGGCACCTACAAAGTAAGGATAGACCAGTACCTTTTCGTGCTTAAGAAGTGGTTTTAATAGCAACCAACCATATACATATATGTATAATGTACTAACTGGTTAGTAAAAGTTGACAAATGGTAAAAAAAAAAAAGTTCCAAACACTTTGTTCATATACAGTATCTGTTATTCATTCACTATAATCTCATGATGTTTGTGATATCATGTGCTGTTCACCAGCTTCAGAAAAGCAATAGGAGGGTTTACACCTGTACTGGTCATTATCCTTGCTTTCACCTTGTGCTTTATTTAGTATCCAAATTGCACAGACTATTCACTATAGAAAGGTAATTTGGAGACATGGTATGGACCTAGGCCCTGATTCAGAGCCGGACGCTCTGACCAGAGCGCTCGCTCTGAATCAGGGCCGTCCTATTTAAATTTGGAGCGGCCTTATGCGAGCATCCATGATGATGGTCGTGATGGTCAAGACCATCGGGCTTGCGATGAGACCCTGCGGTAGGGTCTCGCTGCCGCAAGCCCTGGAGTGATTTTGGCTCTATCAGAGCCAAAATCACTCCCACTGACATCACTAGTGATGTCAGTGGGGCCGGCCCAAGACGGTAGGTGTTCCCATGGGAAAGCCTCTGTCTGGCAGCCACACTCACCATCGACAGCACGCCCCCTTTGGTGTGAGACCCGGAGCGACAGCTTGGCTGTCGCTATGCGGGTCTCATGCATGCCCACGACGGACCTCCCTCCCGTCATGCGCATTTGGGTACCATCGACCCGCTTGCGAGCGTCCTGCGCTCGCGAGCGGGTCTGAATGAGACTCTTAGACAGGACACTGGTCCACCACAGTGTAGAAGCTATAATATATTGTGCCTAAAGATGCTCGGTAATTTTGACTACATTTGAACGTTGAAGGAATTTCATCAGTGCGAAATTCAATAGGCATGCAGTCATAATGTCCGCACCAGGATGCTGACCGTTATGATGTTGACTTTGTTAAAATGTCGACATCTGGGAAATGTTGACATCAGGGTTAGGCATACCTCAAAATTACACTCTCTATATTGTGACCATGTCGATATGTCCATTGTTGTCGTTATGACCAATTCAAAATTATGAATGTCGACATGGTTCCTGTCGACCTAATATACCACCCTGTACAAAAACCCATTTGTGGTACAATCATCGATATACAATTTGCAGTTTGAAATTTGCCATTTGCATTAATTTCATGTTTGTCAGTATTAAAATTAGTGTTTAGATTTTAGAGTCTAAAATTATTGAAATCCAGCAAATGTTTGTTCCAATTAGATGAATTGGCTTGAGAAATAATATATGCCCGGTAAGACCATTTTTAATTGTGACACAATGTTTTATGTGCTTTTACAGTATAAAATAAAGCATTGAACTGACACTCCTGTTATATTATGTATAAATTGGTGCTTCTCAAAATAGACCTTAGGGCACATCTAGCACATGTCTATATAAGTTCACTAGAACATTGTTCAAATAATTCAACCTTTACGAGGTTTGCAGTAACACATTGATTGCTGCAGTCAAGTGGAACTAGAATAGCTCTTAAGTTTAGGGCCTTCCATTCTTAGGCTATTTCTTAAGCTGGGTACACACTGACAGATACATTGGCCAATCAATTGATCGTCCAATGTATCTGCTGCCCGTTGGGCAGTGTGTACCTGCGATATGTCTGTGAACGTCGGCGTTCACGACATATCGCATTGGCTGTGCTGCACAGCCGATGGACAGCTATGTCTGCAGACATAGCTGTCCATCGGCAGGTGTGTACGGGTAGTCAGCAGACCGCCCGTACACACACAGCAGCAGCCGCGAGGAGGGGGCGGGACACGCCCCCCACCCGCCGGGACACGATGCCGGGACCTGAGGGTAGAAACAGATGATGGTTGTTCAGTGTGTACTAACAACCATCATCTGCAGCTATATCTTCAGATCATTCTGTATAGTGTGTACCCACCATTACTTAACATTGGAGTTGTAGGTAGGAGGACCTGGTGGCTAAAGTCAGAAAAATAAACCCATTAACATAGTGGACCATTGTTATGTTTTATTACATGGGCAATTAGATATCATAAACTTAAGCTATTAAACATTTTGGCCTTGATTACATTCGATAAATAAATTGCAATTTTTTTTTATATTGTCAAACTCTCTTAAAGCAGCACAAACATCTTGGAAAAGCCAAATTCTGTGTTGTCAATGCACAAAATGATACGTATTACTGGGGTTCCACTCTTAAATATAGGCTAGCAGATTGAGATATCCATGCTTAAAAATTGAATGTCAACTATCAATACTTTATTTTGGTATTGTAGTATCAACACAGTGTTTAAATTTAGATGTAGGGTAAACGTATTATATTTATAGTATATAAAATATATATATATACCTCTCTCTTAGATCTTTATTATATAGATTTAAGTTGCACATTTTGTTTTTCTTTTTAGCTCATTCATAGTGAAAAGGACCAGCACACTCCACCTCTGGTAGCGTGTTTTCATTACCCTTGCAATGTCTGGGTTACTGTGATTCCTACTGATTTACCATTGTTTTGATTATAAAACATTACATAAAGATGTAATTTGTACATCTCAGTGACACGTTTATTTTCCTTAGGAAATGTCATAAGGCAAACAGCAAGCATGATATTGTACAAAATGCTGTGCTACATCTCAGGTTAGATATTTGATATCCAGACTCTTTTTGTTTAGATGTAAATAGTGTCACCAGCGTCATCTTTTTGTTATCTAACATTTTGCATTAACCGGTTTCTTTTAGAGCTAAAGAGTAATGCGCCAGTTATTAGCCTAAATTAGGGTTAAATAAACATGATTTTACCAAAGAAAATCGCTGTCCTGTGTTCTTATTTCATATTTGTATTCTTACATAATTGCAGAATTGAAAAAGTAAATGGTAAAATGTATTAACCTCTGACTTATCTTAAGCATATTCACCAAAAATGTCCCACTCCTCTTTAGCAATCAAAAAGTTCAGTAATAGTAATAATAATAAAAAAAACTATTATCTAGCCCCACCGGTAATCCCTACCAGCTGAGAGCCAGGGAGCAGGCAGCACATTTTGCACAGAAAATAAACTTCATGAAAGGTTACAGACCTCCCCTATGCTGGCTTATATTAAGTCAGGTGCACCTACAATGGAGTCCACTTTTTAAATGATGTGGCCTCCTAGTAGTTCAGGAAATCACCAGACAATATCAAACCGTCCAATGAGGAAAGAAAATCCCTATCTCAACCATACTGGAACCTGCAAATTTGGGGACACCCTTGCTTCATGTTATGCTTGGCAACTTATTGTACATGACCCTGCTGTAAAGTATCTCACATCTAAATTCATATTTATACATATATATACTGTATAAGTATGGGTTGCTTCATTGATTATTTGTGAGCTAAAACAATAAAGAATTACAAAACAAATACAATGCTGTGATCCTCCAGTGTATAGTTGGGAGTGTTCCTTTCTTCGTGAACTAACAGACGGTGCTCATTCATATGGAGACTTGAAGTGAGTGTATATTCTTCTTATGGCTTCTTATTCATGCATCAAGTCTGCCATTGCCGTTCCATGCACTCACTGTACAAATGGCCTTTACTATGCTGAAAAATCTCACCATGATCTGGCACGCACATTGACTGACACTTAAGCTATCATTACAATTATCTCCCAAGGGTTTTGATGGGTGTTCTAAGTACATTTCTTCTTCCACCACTAGGGGGCACAGGGATCACTCTGGGTATAGCCTGGACAGGGAGAATCTGGGCACCAAGCAGTTACAAATTTTCTTCCCAGCAGCCACCTGGCTCCCTCTCCACTATACCCTGCTCCCAACCACAGACCAGCCAGGGTAAGGTAAGTAATATTTTTTTGTGTGTATGTGTGTGCACGGCAGGGGGGGCTTACTACAGGGGCATCATATGGGGAGCACTACAACTGGGGGCACTACAGGGGCCCTTACTACTAGGGACACTTCAAGGGGCATTACTACGGGGGGCACTACTACTGGGGCCACTGCAGGGGGCATAACTACTGGGGGCTCTACAAGGGCATTACTACTGGGGATACTGCAGGGAGCATTACTATTGGGGGCACTACAACTAGGGGCACTACAGGGGCCCGTACTACTGGGGGCACTGCAGGGGGAATCATCCCTTTAATTCGGGTCATGTGAATATTATTAGGGCGTTGTGTATGTGTCTGTGAGCTGGGCGGAGGGTGTGGGGGAAAACGGGCGGCATTGTGAACCTTTGCCTAGGGTGCCCTGAAACCTTGCATTGGCCCTGCTTTTAACCATGGCTACCAGTCAAGGAAGCCATCATAGACTTCCATTTACAGGTAATGTGGTTGTTAACTTTTTTTTTTCCTTTAAATTGAGTATTCTTTATTGAATTTTTGAACGAAAACCCAACAACAAATAGAAAATGCAGAATATTTGAGTTAAGGCAGATGTGAAAACACATAAAACATACGTTGGGGAGAAACATATAGCAATGTACACAAGAATAGAATATGATACATAAATATCAGGATATGTTGAGTACTCTGTAACCTAAAATTTTAAACAAAAAATGACTTGAAGGTGCCATTCAAGCCAGTGAGTCCGGAGATAAGAGAAGTACAGTATATAATCCTTGATTCTCCTCCTTAAATAATACAGATACCCCAGCACTACCGATCTTAATATAAGGATCCCATAACAAAGCAACAGGGAATATCATAATAAAAAGCATCCACATCTATCCAAATATCAAAAACATACATAAACCCCAAAGTAAATAAATATAAATCAAACCTCCCCATAGCCCCCACCCTGTATGGCCTAACCCCAACCCAGGCATACTTTGTCTCCTTAAAAGAGAAAATACCCTCCCTATCCCCTTAAACTAACACTAATTTCCCCCCCTCCAATACCAAACAAAAAAGAATCCCCCGTACTAAAATAAGGATACTAAGATCACATTATTAACAGAGGCAATAAACTAATGACCATAAGCATGGTCTAACTCTCCGGCCTAAACAGATATGCATTAATGTATGGGAGTAATTATATAACAGGATACAGACCCAACACAGACTATAAATAGCAGATAAATCAGGATATACAGGTATAGACCTAAGCAACAAATTCAACAACATTGAATATATATTAATGACAATTATTAACAGGGCAACACACATAAAAGTATAAGTAGTGAGACAATATATTCTGAAATATTAATTGGGCCAGGCCTCAGCCTCTTGTGAAGAAATATATAATAGAAAAGTCTCCACATGGAACACCTGGGAACACCTAGAAAAGTCCATACAATACTGAAGTGAAAAGTCCCAAAATGTTGTCATTGCCGATAGGAAAAAAAACTAATTTTTGGAAGAAGCATTGTAGAATCAAAGCACCCAGCTGCTGAGTAATCCTCAAACTTGAGTACATTCACAGGCACTGAAGAGAATAAGTTCAAAAAGAGGATTTTAACAGGTGGAACGAGGCCTTCAGAATCAGAAGGTGGAGGAAGAGACAAAATATTTTCAGAATAGCCATCCATAACAACAGATGGAATCCAATATGCCACTTCCTGGGACTTAAAGGAGATCGGCTGGGCAGTAGCAGGTGTATCATCTCCCTCTAAAGTGATAACGCAGTACTCCATTTCAGGAAACTGAGCCATATTTTGGGGTGAGCCAGAAAATAACAGACAACTCATCTTGCAGTTTCATCACTTGAGTTGCCAGCCTCATTCCAGAGTCAGTAATAGCTTTAAGTAGTCGGTCCATCTTGCAGAGATAGCAGTACAGAACTTCAGGAAATATGAACCCAGGATAGGCAGTGCAGTATAAATATAGTTCTCTAGGAAGTTTATATGCCTGACCTCACAGAGAATATACAGCCCAATATAAATGATAAGCAGGGCAGAGAGGGCTAGAAATCACAGGATAAATGCAGATAGCAGCAGTATTATAAGTACCTCCACCTCAGGAAAAAATACAAAACAAGCAGGAGTTTCTTCATATACACAAAGACCTTCCCTTGTTCAGAGCCAGAATCTAAAATGGAAGCCAGATTGAACAGCGCGGCACCCAAGTGAATCTGCAATTCCAGCAGTATAGTAGCAGCCTACAGCAGAGAGCTTCCCCACCCCATATGAGCAGGACCGAGGCCAGAGGACTCCACAGAGTCAGCGCTGGAGCCAGAAGCAGCCGGAGCCGGAATCCAAGATGGCCACTGCAGCTGCAGACACAGAAGAGGAGAACAAACAGCTCACGGAGCACAGCAGCAACCAACCCCAGACTCTCCAAAATAGTCCCAGTACACGGAGGGGTGAGTATTCCAACAGGTGCCAATGCCAGGGTGTGGGTGGGAGTCTCAGGATATTGACTAACAGATATATGAGCTGGAGAGTTAAGGAGTTAGCCTCCTACACCATGCTTTCCCAGGCCACGCCCCCAATGTGGATGTTAACTTACCAGTTTACTACTCCCGGCCAGTTAGCATCTTCCATGGCCCAGCAGACTAATGCACAGGTCTTCCTACAAGAAGAATCCCACCTGCAGTAGAGCCAGGTAGATGCGGCACCCCTTCTCTTATTCAGTACAGGAGTGGCTGATGTTAGCCAGCAGGGGCATGGCTCAGCACAGGCCTGACACTGCTAGATCCTGTCTGGTTGTGAATCCTGGGTACAAGCTGGAGTCTCCAGGTCCTTTATTTCTGTACCTTTAAACAAGTTCAGGGATAATGTATTGTCCCTTGTGGGGTTGGGCTACTACTTAGTTAATTAGGAGGTCATTGACATAGTCATATTAACCTCTTAAACAGGCATCTGCCGTGGTGGCCAGGACAGTTGTTTGGCCATGATCCTGGCGCACTTCCACAGACACTTGAGTACTTAGAGGCTCTTCTGTATTCAGAGAAGACCCGGGGTTGGACAGTCTCTAGGTAGTGCCCATATACATTGTCTGCCTTCTGCACCAGGCAGTCTACCGTCTAGATTAAGGAGTTCCTAGCTAGCAGGTCTGTTGCCACAGATTGGGGTGGATTTCCACTTGAGGAACCCCAGCGGAGGGTCAGGACAAGTGGTCTACGGTGCAATCTCCTCTGGAGATTTAGATCCCACTTCTGTCACAGGGTTAGTGTCCCGTCTTGGGACCAGCACAGCCAGGTTCGAGCCCCATATGGGACTCATATATGCCTTAGTGAGTTTCCCAAGCTCTCCCAGGAGCAGCAATCTGGTAGACTTTGTTCGCTGTCCCCTAACCTCCACGGTTATTGTCCAGGTCATTGCCTCGGAAGGTGCAAGTTACTTTACCAGTCTCTTATAGGTACTCCAGGATTCTTAGGTTCCGCATGTGGTCGCTCCGCTCCATCATTCGCTCAGATTAGAGATTTCCAAAGCATCCTTTCACATATAGGAGGCCTATTTACATGTTGTCATCTGAATCAGTCAGCCTACGGCCCTTTAGGATCGGAAGACGGCTAAGGGGAGCCTGTTACCGATTTTCATTCTGCTGTTCTGGTTGGTTATCAGAGCTCTCTGTCTGGTTCTATCCCTCCTCCAGCTTCGTCCAGTACTAGCCTGGCCAGACAGCGTGATACCTGTTGCCCACATTAGCCATCAGGGTGGCGCTCTCAGTTGCAGCTCCATTAGGATGATCAGCTGCTCCCTCAGTTGGGCAGAGCATCATCTTATGGACCTGTAGGCGGCCTTCCATCCTACAGTTCTCCTGGAGCAAAGGACTCCTAGGCTGCCAGGTAGTCACTCAGGTGAGTGGGCTCTACATTCTGACGCTTTTCGGTGCCTTGTGATCGCTTGGGCCTGACGGACATCGAGATCATAGTGTCTCGCATAACTATAAGTTACCAATATGCTGTTCCAGCTCCAGAGTTCCTGGAGCTCTCCTATTGGTAGAGCTGGCAGTACAGTGGATGTTTCCACTCTTATTAATCTTTCCTCTGCTGTTTATTCTTCACGGATTGCATTTGGAAGGAAGCATGGTGATCCTCGTGGCTTAGCTTGGCCATGGCAGCCGTAATACGCAGCTCTTCCACCTCTCAGTCGGCGCCTAATGCGTCTTCCTTGGAGGTCGGTTTTTGGTCTCCGAGCCTGTGCTTCAATCGTATTCTGGCCCGCCTTGTTTTGTCAGAGTGGCTCATCACCATCTTCAAAGCTAGGAGGGTTTTTTCCAGAGGAGTCACTTGCACCCTGAGATATGCCGAGTAGCCCTCTTCGGTTAGAATTCTTTCCGAATTGAGAAGTTGGGTTAGAGGCTTCTTTCCCAGATTATTCCAGCTATCTTGAATCCTCTTTCTCTGCAAATTTGGGCCATTGGCCCTCTTCCTGGAGATACCAGTCTCAGGCCTGTCATTTCAACGACTGCTTTTGTGCCTACCAGAGGTTCGGATGTTCTCTTTTGTTAGGGCATCCTCTGTGTGCAATCACTGGTTGTTCTTACCAGGTAGCTCCATCAAACCTTTTCTAGGTTCATTGGACTCTTCGGTAGGCTCCCTTAGGAGTCCTTGATTCATTGATTGTGGTTGGTTTACCAGGGCAGCGGTCTTACTTCTTACCATTGCTTAGCACGGTGGGTGTCGGTTTGAGTGCCTTAGATCGGACCGTTCTGCGAGTTGTGTCTCGATTCCTCTCCTACCTGGGGTTATTGTGTTCCGAGTTCCTCACTGGAGGACGTATGTAGGAATGTAGGCTCCCGGTAATTTTTCTGTGAACAGACCCGGAGCTCAGTTCTGTGGTCCTATTCAAATTTCACAAGCAGGGCTGGCCGTTTTCTGAACAGATTATCCTGGTGGCCTCGCTTGGCTATATGCCAAACTCTGGTGTGGATCTCTTGCCCCTACCATGGTAACTGCTCATTCCGCCAGGTCAGTGGGACCTTCTTGGGTGGCTTAACGTAGCGTTTTTGAGGTACAACTTGTACGGCTGCCACGTGGTTATCTGCCCTCACTTTTTTATTTGTTAGTATGCAGTTATCACCTTCGCATCTTTGGGCGCTACCTTTGGGCAAAAAAGGGGGTTCCCAGTACAGCCCAGGAGCGTCCCCTCCCATTGTTGACAGCTTTAGGACGTCCCAGAGTGATCCCTGTGCCCCCAAGTGGAGGAAGAAAGGAGTATTTATGGTCTTACCATGTTAAATCCTTTTCTTCGACTCCATAGGGGACACAGGGTGCCCACTCTGACGCACCAGGCTTATGGGGTTTATTTCCTCTGATTCCGGTTCTTGGCACACCTTTCTCTGACATGGGTTCTGAGTTTTCCTTCTCCCTCTTCTTCTCCTTGCTCCTGTCACTGGCTTGCTAACTTATACTGGCAGGCAACTTTTAGCCTGGGGGACAGACACAAGTAAGTGACCTGATTATTCCACCAGCGCATTGCAATGGGGAAAGACACATGATAATAGCGGGTGGGGTATGGGATGCTAGCGCTCAAAAACCCGACGCTGGCATCCCGAAAAACCTTCCCCCACTCCCTACCCTAACCCTCCCAGGTGCCTAACCCTAACCCTTCCCCTTCGTGCCTAACCCTCCCCTTAGTGCCTAACTGTAACCCCTAAACCTAACCCTCCCCTAACCCCCTGATACTTACCTTTGTGATGCCAGCGGACTGTATTTTTGGAGTCGACTATATCCCGATAATAGCCTCTGTAGGTAAGGTTTGTCTTATGTGGGTGGCTTTAAATAGCCAATGAAATATATGAAAAATTGTTATGTCAGAGAGCTATAAACAACTGCACCAACCAGTTCCATCCCAAACCAAATACCATTCTAGTGACCCCTACATAATGCACACAGCACTCTAGTGACGAATATACAATGAAGAACCATTCTACTTACCAATATACAATACAGGGACCATTCCTGTGACCATTATACAATACAGGGATTATTCTCGTGACCAATATACAATACAGGGACAATTCTTGTGACATATACTGTATAATACTGGCACAATTTTAGTAACACGTATATAATATAGGGACTCTTGCAGTGACTGGTAATTATGATAATTTATAAAAAGAATGGTTAATAAATTTCCATTCTATAAGTAAAAAATAAATAAAAACATTACAAATGTGGCTTAATAGTAATGTATTCTACTACTTGTTAGTGAACAATAAGCAAACAGCCCAGTTAGAATATCTAAGGCGATGGAACGGCAAATATCAATTAATTAAAAACCTCATATGAGAACTTCTAGGCCATAGTCAAGCAAGAGTTCAGCACATCTAACAATAGCAGCAGCAGTGAAAGTGTGAAATACATGTTTTTACTCATTCACTGACTTAAAATAGTTTAGCAAAAATTTTTAAATATGAGCAGCCTACCCAAGATCCAGGAATTGGGTCTGGCTCTATAACAGATCAATGTCCTTTATCTAGTCGCACTGTCACACACATAGCCGCACCTAGACATTTTTGCACCCTGGGGACCTTGTCCTTAAGAATTCTTCTTTAATTTCACCTAACATTTATTTTTCTAGTGTAAGGCAGGAGAGGCTTTAGATTATTTAAACAGTGGCCAGTAACTGGTATATACTATTCAGAGAGCGTTGCAGTGACCACTATTGTAATGCAGAGAATATTACGGCGACCGCCATATAAAGCAAGGAATATCACAGTGACAGTCATATAATGCAGAGAATATTACGGTCACCACCATATAAAGCAGTGAACATCACAGTGACCATCAGATCAGGGAGCATCGCTGTGATGTGCCATATAATGCTGAAGTTCACAGTGACTGTCAGATCAGGGAGTGTCACAGTGACTGCCAAATAATGCAGAGGTTCACAGTAACTGTCAGATCAGGGAGCTTCGCTGTGATGTGCCATATAATGCAAAGAGGTTTGCAGTGACCGTTAAATCAGGGGGCGCCACGTGATGTGCCATATGATGCAAAGAGGTTCGCAATGACGTCAGATCAGGGAGCGTCGCAGTGATGTGCCATATGATGCAAAGAGGTTCGCAATGACGTCAGATCAGGGAGCGGCGCAGTGATGTGCCATATGATGCAAGAGGTTCTCAGTGACCCTCAGATCAGGGAGCATCACTGAGATGTGCCATATAATGCAGAGGTTCGCAGTGACTGTCAGATAAGGGAGCGTCACAGTGACTGCCATATAATGCAGACAGATTCGCAGTGACTGTCAGATCAGGGAGCGTCTCTGTGATGTGCCATATAATGCAGAGGTTCGCAATGGCTGTCAGATAGGGGAGCATTACAGTGATGTGCCATATAATGCAGAGAGGTTCACAATGACCTCCAGATCAGGGAGCGTCACAGTGATGTGCCATATAATGCAGAGGTTAGCAGTGACCCTCAGATCAGGGAGCGTCTCAGTGACTGCCATATAATGCAGAGAGGTTCGCAGTGACTGTCAGACCAGGGAGCGTCGGTGTGATGCGCCATATAATGCAGAGGGGTTCGCAGTGACAGTCAAATCAGGGAGTGTCACAGTGATGTGTCATAAAATGCAGAGAGGTTCACAATGACCGCCAGATCAGGGAGCGTCGCAGTGATGTGCCATATAATGCAGAGGTTAGCAGTGACCCACAGATCAGGGAGAGTCGCAGTGATTGCCATATAATGCAAAGAGGTTCGCAATGACCATCAGATCAGGGAGAGTCGCAGTGACTGCAATATAATGCGGAGAGGTTTGCAGTGACCGTCAGATCAGGGGGCGTCACAGTGATGTGCAATATAATGCAGAGAGGTTTGCAGTGAACGCCAAATTAGGAAGCATCGTAGTGGTTGTATATAATGCAGAGATGTTCACAGTGACCATCAAATCAGGGAGCATCGCTATAATTATGTGCTGACAGTTTTCCAGCTCAGTCTCAGCTGGTGCTTCTGCAGCGGTCACTCAGCCCACCACCACTGGATGTTCATCCACCCTCACTAACTACCCCCCCATGTTATACACAATTTCCTCCTTTCCGTATGTTATATGCTTTAAATGTAAATCCAAAAGTCGTATACTGTAGGTCCTGTAATTGAGGGGAGGTGAAACTTATCACTACCCCTCAGCTTTATAAGGATGACAAGTTATCTAACCAACAACCTGTAAAGATGTGATGTCAAATTCATACTTTTTTCTGTACTTACCTGCCTGCATTTATAAATAAGAGATTTAGAAAAAAATAAATACAAATGTTTATTTACCTTATACAATTGTTGGGTTTATTTAAGCAGAGATATTTTAACTGCACTTTCATTATGAAGTACAGTATAGTTTTTTTACATGCCAGTTCGCTTAAGTTGACTTACCAAACAATAGGTATACAACTTTTTACACCACTTTTTTGTTAATTTTGCATGTATAGAATTGCCCCTGTATCCTCCCAGTTTCACAAGTCTATCAAAAAATCGGGAAGGGGGAAAAATGGAAAAAGATTCTGCACCAGAGAGAAATAAAGAAATATATAAATGTCAAAGTAAATGAGCCAACCGTAGTATATGTAATTAGGAGTAATTCCTCCCTTCTTAATTAGGTATTGTTTACGATGCACCCAATAGTCATGAATTTCAATTGTAGAAGGAATATCCTACACAGGCAGGCCAAGCAGACTATGTTGTGGGGCACTCTTAAATAATGTGTGTATATGTATATATATATATATGAAAAAGATGGGTGTAGTATGATTAGTTATAAAACATCAATTTTATTAATACTCATTTTTTAATTAATAAAAATTAATGTTTTATAATTAACTAATCATACCACACACATTTTTCATATACAGTATATACACATTATTTAAGAGTGCCCCACAACATAGTCTGCTTGGCCTGCCTGTGTAGGATATTCCTTCTACAGTTTCACAAGTTTGCAACTCTTGTTCTCGCAAGACCTTGTATCAACAATTCCTCCTACAAGAGCTAACATCAGTGTATATATATCCCCTTTGTAATTGTGTTTTCATTAACTGTTGAATGTGCAGTACAATTTGGTAAAATATATTTATACTGACAGCATTCACCATAAAAGAGAAAGCAAAATGAATAAATGTAAAGTAACTTTATGAAAAATAAAAACATCCCTAATCAGTAGTGGGCTGCATGCTAGCCTTCACCAGCTCTTCCCTGCTTTATTTAGTTGGTATCATATACCCCTTCAGCAGAAGCTCTTATTCTCTGCTTTAAGCCTTCCAAAGGCAATGCATGAGTAATATAGTTGTGCCTAGCGCCACCTAGAGCACATAGATCAATTACCATTTAAAAATGTAGAAATCCTCAATTCTGATAAAGTCCTAGATTTTAGCAATGAAATAGGAGGAAGGTCCCTCGACGTCCATGGAATTTGAGGCAAAAGAAAAAAATTCCTTGGATGACTGCAGATCTATGTATTAATAATTGTGGCACTGCCACGATTATCAGTCCGTATTATAAAATATTTCTTTTTAAATTTTTAACTAAATTATCCCCTTTATGTACTAAAATTAACTCGTAGGAACAACGGTAGTGAGAACTGCTGTCCCTATGAGTTACATCGAGGGCACATCGGAAGAGTTTTTCACATTTTTGAAAGACTCCTCCTATGAATCTGACACTGCAAATGTGCTGTTACCAGAGCTGGTCTGAGGCTGGGGGAAAGGGATTGTATGATCCCTCTCCTACGAGTATGCCTTCAATATAACATATGGGTCAGACAGTAGTCCTCTTTCAGAATAATGGGGACTGCGGCCTGCAGTGCTAATTTGCCTTTGCAATTGCCTATTTGTACATAGGGGGTATAAACAATCTGTACTTTCTGCATACTTTTATGAATATGGGCTTGTATTAAGTATGTATCATTCTTACCATAATATACTGTATTTTAAAAGTTATATTGTTTTTGTTCATTTATTTGTACACCATAGAATAGATAAATGTGTGTAGTAACACTTATATATTAAAACTCATAGGGGCACTTCAATAATCCACAATGCTAGCAATGAGTAGCATGGGAAAGCTCATAATGGCAGCACATCCCAAGCACCAAATCGTTCATGTCACCTTCCACTCTCATATGGGCGTGCAGTAAAATGAGTGATGGTACTCTCCCTATATTATCCGTGATGCCTGCAGCTGCACAGCGGTGCTAGTTGAATTGCACCCAGAGTCTTATGCTCGCCTTTAGGTAGGTGAAAAAGTGCTTGTAGAATAAAGGCTCAGTCTAGAACTTATTTTACATCAGACACCTCTAGATGATAACAAGCCTCAAGTGTTCAGAAGCTTTTATTAAGCCTAAATAAAAATGTAGGTTTAATACACGCGTGTACTCTGATGCACTCACAACTTTGCTGAGGTAACAAAATAGGAGGAGAACATAGGTCATGGTATTATTATATTCTACACAATATATTTTATTCTACCTATGACATACCCGATTTCCACATGGAGACACACATGTATATGACAGACACCTGATTTTTACCAACACTAGAATATTGATGCAGACTTCAATGCAATTCGGAGGCAAGTGCACTCGCATTGTGTGAACACAGCTAAATGTGTATATTCATCTGTATACAAAGTTGAACACATCTTGGAGACTTTTCTCCACAAAATGTGAAAGCTAGAAGACACACAAGATTTGTCCAGAACATGAACTTGCATTCAACTCTGCATTAGGCCCTGGATTAGTAAAAAAGAAAAAAAAAATCACTTTTAAAAAAGATAACCATATATTCCAGTGCTCTGAACAAACCCATTTCTTTCTTCAGTTTAAATGCATGGGTGGCATGGGTGCTAGATCAACTGAGATAAGAGGAGGGGTTGCTGCAAGAGTTGTTGTGGATTTGTGACTCCGCTCACACGTCAGCAGACATTTATGTGGAACATTAAAAAACAAGTGTAAGCTGTTGCCAGATGTAAACCTATTTGCAGAATTATTTTATGCCTGTGCCAGCCATATATCTACCTTTCAAAAACTGATGGAGTCACTTTGAAACATCAGATGTGCTTATTACATGTTATAACACTTATAGCTTACATTAAAAAACTGTTGTCGTTTCATGTGCAGAATTGGAGAGTGATCTGGCTACATCAAATGTAAAATTAAAGCTTTCCATGATTCGTGGGCTACATGTAAAATCTGCCAGTATTTACCCTGCATGCAAAGATAAAACACGTATTTGCATTACAACATGGTTCGTCCAGTTTTCTTTTTTTGCTTTGCTCACAACCCTGAATCAGAACCACTGTGTAGCCCTTTAAACATGCAGCCTTTGTACCAAGTTCCTCTTCAGTGGCCTAAATAATAGCAAAAAAAAAATACACACACACAAACTAAGGCAGCAGATGTGAGCAACCATTTGTTCAGTCAAAATACCATGCACATAACCAGTAAAAATAAATTCTCTTTTAGAATGATCTCTTTCCAATGAATATCAACAAATCTCAGTGTTCTGCACCAGTGGTGTGCTTGTCAGTCATTTTCAAAGCCTCCACAGCTCTAGGAACTTTCAAAGTTTTCCATCGCCTAAGCAACACCTTGTATTTATCGGTTGAGGTCTTTTCTTTTAACACATCTTTCAATACAATTCTCATCACTGTTGTGGTCTCATTTTCCCTGGACTCTTCTACAATTAAATCCAAAATATCCCCAACTTTCACCTAAAAAAGATAAAGATAACTATGTCATGCTACAATAAAGATTCAGACAATTTTCATAATCCGAGCAGTTTTAAATATACCTTTAGGTTTGAAAATCTTCAATAAAAAAAATTAATAAATAAAATATTTACTCATTGCACATAAAACAAATCATTGGTACACATGTGATACAAGTGTCAGTGGTCTTTGTGTCCATAATAATTAGGTAAAAAATATTATGATACAAATACACCAGATAAGGCTGTATTCTAATTGAAATCTAATTGGACACAGCAGACAACTCACATCTCATACACTCAAAGGCTGGGTACACATCAGGAAATATATTGGACAATATATCATTCAGTCACGGATTGGAACAATATCATCCATATCGCTCAGTGTGTACCCTCAATGATGCGTTCAAGTGCAACGTCAGCCCATCTGATGTGCTGCATGTCAAATTGGATGACATCACTGATGAAAGCATGCAGGCGAGTGCAGGATGGAAGGGTATATCGCGTGGTCGGACACCAGATCGTACAGTGTTAATCGACACCCAATATATATCCTTCCATCGGGCGTCATATCGGCTGGGATACATGTCATTGTGATGTTTACCCAACCAAACACTACATTCCCTACATTTTCAGGACAATGGACCTCATTCAGAGGTGGTCGCACGGAGCGAATTGTCGTAGCGAGCGATGTTTTTTTCAACTGCGCATGCGTGTACATGCCAGTGCGCGTGCGCAAGCCTGTCTTTCCGACCGCAATCCTCTTGCTCGTTATTCACTACGAGGTCGTAGCTGTGATTGACATTTTGTGCCGTTTGTGGGTGGTTAAAGGGGAAGGTGCTTGTGAATGGGGGTGTGGTGGTGCGGACGCAGGCGTGGTTGACCTTAAAAAGGGCGTTTTAAGGGCGTGCATATATTACTGAGCGAGTCATCACACACGTTATCTCGTTGCAATAACGATGCTACTGCTCGTAGTGCTAAAGGAAGCCCAGGGTCTACCTTAAGCATTGCGAGTGCAGGCGATGGTTTCTGCCTCAACTGATGTCTGTAGGCAATTAACACTGTAACAGGTGTTAATCGTGCTGACGTAGGTTGCCGCCTGCGACCGACTCTGAATTAGGCCGTAGAGATAGGAGGTGTGCTTTCATTGTTGTGGGTGTTTCCGCGCTTACGATGTGCATTGCGACTGAGCGCTCGTTTTGCATATTCTCGATCACTTTGGGTGCTATCGATCGCTCTCGAGCGACCGCCTCTGAATGAGGTCCAATGTCCTATGCCATTTGTCAAATAACTTGTTAATTTCTCTTGCTCGATCTCTGCTCTATCTACAGCGCTTCTCTTGGAAACCTAAAACGTAGCTTTGGATTTCAGTATAATCTCTGTATGGATTTTATCTAACCTATCCAGATGCCTTATTGGACACCATTACTGAATGCCATTCTGCCATTTAATTTTGGATGACCTCACACCACCTCATAAACATTAACCACTTGCCTGGCATGGTCGCATGGGAGGCAAGCTTGCCTGTAGGGTTCTCTTACCTCTCTGTGTTAATATCAATCGTAAGTGCTACAGAAAATGCAGGCACTATACAAATCAAAAATAATAAAATTATGTAGGATTCCAGCATCACTGTCAAGCAATGTGTAGATAATAAAATCTATATCAATCAAATTATGTACAAGTTTGGATATTGAAATATTTCATATTAAAATTGGGATTATAATATTGAATATGATAGATAATTTCATGGAGAAAAGGAGAGTTATGGTAAAACGCTCTTTCTCCGGAATCCATAGGGTCCACAGGGAGACAATGGGGTGTAGGTGGTACTTGGAGGACCGGACACCAACAGCAAAGCTTTTTCTGTCCCAGGATGCTCCGGTCCTTCCCCCTATACCCCACCCACAGCCTGAAGGCAACTCAGTTTTGTCAACAAGCCCAAGGCAAGAGCAGGATAGGAGAGAAGGAAGACTGATACACTGAAGAATCACACTCTCACACAGAGAAGGAAACAAGTGACCAAGAGAAGAAACCCATAGAAGCCAGGAGTCAGGGCGGGTGCCCTGTGGACCCTACAGACTTCGAAGAAAGAGAGTTGACAAAAGGTAAGTTTTACCATAACTCTCCTTTTCTTCTTCAGGGTCCACAGGGAGACAATAGGAATGTCCCAAAGCAGTTGTTCAAGAGCGGGGACGCTCCTGAGCTGAGAGGATAACCTGGCGTCCAAAGGAAGCATTCTGAGAGGCAAATGTATCCAAGTCATAGAACCTAATAAAAGGTGTGGACAGAAGACCACGTGACCGCCTTGCATAGTTGTTCAGCAGACGCGCCACAGCGGGTTGGCCTCGAGGGACCCACAGAGCGAGTAATATGAGCAGATACTTTAGCCGGCACAGGAAGGCCAACCTGCTTGTAAGCCTGTAAGATAGTCATGCGAAGCCATCTGGCCAGAGTCTGTTTGTTAGCTGGCCATCAGTTCCTGTGGAATCCATAAAGGACAAAGAGGGAATCTGTTTTCCTGATGGAATCGGTACGATCTACGTCGATCTTCAGAGCACGGACCACATCCAAGGAGGTCTCACCTGCTGAGTGGTCTGGCGATTGAAAGGCCGAAACTACAATTTCCTCATTAAGGTGGAAATGAGAGACCACCTTGGGAAGGAAGCCAGGGTGTGTTCAAAGAACAGCCCTGTCCTGATGAACCATCAGAAATGGGGAGTGACAAGAAAACACCCCTAAATCAGATACCCTACGGGCAGACGCTGTAGCCAGAAGAAAAAGTCTTCGCAGTGAGCCATTTGACGTCTACTGAGTCCAGGGGTTCAAATGGAGGTTCCAAAAGTGCATGGAGAACCACTGACAAATGCCACAGAGCCACAGGAGGGATAAAGGGAGATTGTATACGGAGAACACCCTGCAGGAAGGTGTGAACATCCGGCAGTGGAGCAATTCTGCATTGGAACCAGATGGACAGAGCAGAGACGTGCACTTTCAGAGAGGCAAGGCGGAGTCCAAGATCCAATCCAGCTTGAAGAAAGGCAAGGATTCTAGAAACCCTAAAAACCAGAGGGTCATAGTTTCTGGTAGCACACCACTGGAAACATGTATGCCACACATGGTGATAAATCTGGGCAGAGACTGGCTTACACGCTAGGAGCATGGTCTGGACCACATAGTTAGAAAACCCTTTTGACCTTAGGAGGGATGTCTCAAGAGCCACACTGTCAAAGACAGACGGGCCAGGTCCAGATGTAGACAGGGACCATGAGACAACAGGTCCAGTCGTCTGTGGAGAGACTTTGAAGATCAGAGTACCAATGGCGCCTGGGCCAAGCCGGAGCGGAGTTGCTTGAACTTCTGAAGAACCCGAGGAAGAAGTGAGACTGGAGGGAAGAGGTACGCCAAATGGAAGGTCCACTTCACTGACAATGCATTCATGAAGGCTGCTTCGGGATCCCTTGTCCTGGACCCGTACACTGGAAGCTTGTGGTTGTGTCCTGAGGCCATGAGGTCCACGTCCGGTAGACCCCATTAGTCCACCAGGAGCTGAAAGACTTCTGGGTGTAGAGACCACCCCTGCGTGCTGAGGAAATTGCTTCCCAGTTGAGAATTCCCTCGATGAACACTGTGGAGATGGTGTTCAGCCCATGTGAGAATGCGTGGCACTTCTGTCATTGCTGACCGACTTCGAGTGCCTCCCTGGTGATTGAGGTAGGCCACTGCCGTGGCGTTGTCGGACTGTACTTGTACTGGCCTGTCCTGAAGAATATCCTAAGTCAGAGTGAGGGCTCTGTAGATGGCTTGGAGTTCTAGGACGTTGATTGGCAAGATCGCCTTGGCTGATGCCCAGCGTCCTTGATAGGAGTGCTGGCCGACCTGCGGAGGCTTGCGTCCGTGGTGAGGAGTACCCATTCCGGGATCCAAAAGGGGCAACCCTTGTTTAAGTGGGACATCTGTAGCCACCAGGAGAGGGACAGGCGAACCTCCGGGCAGCCCATTCCACCTGAAGAGGATCAGGTGTTGTAGGGGCCTGGAGTGGAACTGAGCAAAATCCACCATGTTGAAGGTGGATACCATGGATCCCAAGGTCAGCATTGCAGAGTGAATTGACACTTGGCGACTGTGGAGTAACCTGTGCACTCGGTGCTGTAGTGCAGAGATTTTGTCTGCTGTCAGGAAGATTCTCTGAGCCTGAGAATCCAGGAAGGCTTCCAAATGCACCATTCTTTGAGAAGAGGTCAGGGCAGACCTTTTCCAGTTGATCAGCCAGCCGTGCGTTTGTAGAAAAGCAATGGTCACCTGTAGATGGCAGGGAAGGACCTCTGGAGAGCTTGCTAAGAGCAAGATATCGTCCAAGTATGGGAGCAGTCTGATCCCCTGATGTCGAAGATGAGCCGCTGTAACTGCCATGATCTCGGTAAAGACCCGTGGAGCTGTAGAAAGCCCAAAAGGCAGTGCTTGAAATTGGTAATGTTGCTGTAGGACAGCAAACCGGAGTCATCACTGATGAGAGGGTGCTATAGTTACATGTAGGTAAGCATACTGAATGTCCAGAGACACCATAAAGTCCCCAGGCTCCATAGCCAGGACAATAGAGCGGAGGGTTTCCATACGAAACCTGGGCACCCTGATAAACTTGTTCAGAGACCTGAGGTTGAGGATAGGCCGAAGAGACCCAATTGGGCTTCTGAACCAAGAAAAGGGTAGGGTAATAACCTGTCCCTCGCTGTGATGACAGGACCTGAATTATTACCCCAGAGTGCAGAAAGGAATGAATGGCCTTCTGGAGGAGCAGGGCTTTGCTTGGGTCCGATGGAGGGCCTGTGCAAAAGAACTGCTGGGGGGGAGCACCTCAGGAATGAGAGGGCGTACCCTGGGAGGCATGTCACGTGGGAATCTACGGCTGGGGAACCTTCCCATTTAGCGCAATCAGTAGCTGGAATAGGATAAAAAGAAATCAAGTGTTTAGGCAGCTGAAACTTTTTATTTGGCATATTCCATGCTGCACTCATAAGATCAGGAAACTAGGTGGCCTGGACTCGGAGCTGATCGGATGCACCTTCAGAGAGCTCCTAATAAACTTTTTAAAAATCCTAATTTGAGCTGCCATTGGGCTCTCCCTCCATACCTGGTGCTGGTTCCTGATCTCGGGGTCCTGTTGTGCTGCCCGTGTGGGGGCTCTTGTCCCCGGAGGACGTCAGCTGGCTCCCGGTAGTTTGAGGCCTGATCCGAGCCAAGAAGCCGGGACATAAATTTAAAGGACCGCCCGTCGGAACCTCCGCAATACGCGGCCCTACTGCGTAGTCACCCCTAGAAAACCCCAAACGCCTGACGATCCGTGCCGCACATTGGCGGGGGATAAGCAGCGCTCTTGCAGTTTGTGACAGCGCACTCGCTGCTGGTGCTCCTGACCCTCTCTGAGCACACCGCTAGACGCCGCGAGGCCCAGTGGTGATCTAGTAGGGATTACCTTCCTGCGTCAACGCTGCTGGTCCATTGGCTAGCCTCTCTCTCTCCCAGCCTACTGCCGGATGGTGAGGCCACTTCTACGGGAGGTGCTGCTCTGTATGTGGTGGCCTGTTCTGCCCCCGTATAGGAGGAGGCTCTGTGCTGTGTTCCCCCTGCCTGTTTGCTCCCTCATCCTGGCCACTGAGGCCCCTGCAGGAGGTTATTAAGCCCAAGATTGGGAGCTCTGAGCAGAGGATCACTGAGGCTACATATATCAAACAGCCACTTTGATAACTCTGTGGTGGTCTCCCCCTGTGAGTGGGGCCCCCATCCCTGCTTCTTTATATACAACCTGGATGCTGGCTGCAGATTTAGCTGCGGGAGCGCCGGCCTTCTCTTGGTGGATGACTATAGTTTTTCCATCTATGCATAGGATGCAGCTCTGTTTAAGCTGTGAAGAGAGAGGAGAACCTTTTTTCAGTGTGAATAAAATCTCTCCCCCCGCACCCATCACCGGTTTACTAATTTTTGTTTTTCTATTTCCACTCATTGCCCTTTTCACGTATTATTCTCCCCTCCTGAACGGTTCACTATGTCCAACCGGCACAAGAAGCCTGCAGCAGGTGAGTCGGCAGACTTTTTCCGACAGAAAGATAAAACCAATTCCACACCTGCTCCCTCCCCCACATCCTGCCGAAGGAGCGCAGAGCCTTACGGATGACGTCCCTGCGATTTCCCTTTCCTCTGAAATCACTAGAATGATTCAAACTACAATCCAGACGGAGTTGCGCTCCTTGATCTCCTCCCTCAAGGTAGAAATAGATTCCCTCGGGTCAAGGACGGACACGATGGAGCGTAAAGTAGATGAGATCTGTCAGTTCCAAGATGTCACAAGTCGAGAATTAGCCGACATGCGCTCGGAGATTGACCTTCTCAAGGAACAGATGAAGGATGCGGGGAACAGTTCCAGACGCAATAATATTCATCTCAGGAATATCCCGGAATCCATCGACTCTGATGAGCTTCCTGATTTCTTGGAGGGACTATTTCTTCAGTGTCTTCCAGACTCTTCCGCAGAAACCCTACAACTGGACAGAGCTCACAGAGTGTTACGCGCCAAGCCTCCATCTGACCAACCTCCTCGGGATGTCCTTGTTCGTTTTCATTACTACAAAACAAAAGAACAATTTCTCTCCTCAGTTCGCTTTGTCTCCACTGTCTCGTTCCGTGGTCACAATCTTCAAGTATACCAAGACTTTGCTCCTTCGACCTTGAGGAAACGTATGGACCTTGTTAATGTCACGAAAGCCCTTCAAAATCATAAAGTCAAGTACAAGTGGGGATTCCCATTCCATCTGCAGGTGTCTCATGAAAGCCATTCCTATAGAATCAAGACCCTAGAAGAGGGACTAGCTCTGCTTCCGAAGTTGGGTATTGCCCTTTCTCCACCTTTGCAGCCCGGTAGCAATGATTCTCCTCGACGCTCTGCTCCGACCCCGGAGTGGTCCACTGCTTGAGCTTGAAATACCTCCAGGTTGACACCAGGTGTTTTTCTCTATCTCCTCAATAATAGACTTGATGTTTTCTATTTTTGATAATAATGTTCGCTAATGTTTTGTTTGACCCTGTGAGATGCATGATGGCCTAACTTCAATATTTTGCTATGTTTATTGCCTTTAAATAATTTGTTCCAGCTGTGGGATTTGCTCCTGGAGTTCGCGTGGGGATGGTACTAGCCCTGCCCCCCTGTGGTAAATTGGGGGTCCCTCCCCCGCTGTCTCCGGGACCAACTCTCTTGACACTCTATGCATTTTATTCGGTAATTCTGGTCAATGTTTCAATTTACAAATATATGGCTTAAGTGTAATGTTTTTGGATACCTGGTATGTCTTCCTGGACCTATTCCTCTTTTTCCCTTATTTTTTTTATTATTTTTTTTCACCGGTGTGAATGGTCATGTGGGTTCTCCCTCGGTTGAAGATACTCACCACTCTTATGGCTTGAGGTTCTCCTCCCTTATTTTCTTGTTTTGCTACTGTCGTATTTTTACTTTCTTTTCTCTTTTTTCCGATATAGAATATTGCAATTTTGTATGGATATGTTCTCTGCTCTATATTGGGGCCACCCCCCCCCCAAGCCCCAAGTACACAGGATGTGCTGTTCCTATCGTGTACTTACTGCGGTCTGTGGATTAGACGCAGTTCTATTCTTTTTCCCCTTTACTATCCCATACTAACAATCCTGCCCCATCTTTCTCTATTTCTCTTCCCTTTCCTGGTTGGCAACGTGTGTCTTTTGCTGTGGCCATTAAATTCAGTAAGCTGTGTAAGATTCTTCCCTCTGAAATGAATTTCGCTTAATGTAAATGGCCTTAATTCCCCTCATACGCACTTCTTAAAACACCATCCACATCTCACAAATAAAACCTTCCCTCATGCATATTATGCCTCCACTGACCACAAATCTGAAGGAGTTGCGATCCTCCTCCATCGGTCCTCCCTTTTCATTGTTGATACCTCACATGTGGACCCACTAGGTCGCTATCTTTCTTACAGGATTTATCGGAAGCGCCCCAATTACGATAGCCAATATTTATGCTCCTAATGTCTCCCAGGGTGCCTTCCTCTCCATGGTCTTTTCGAAACTGTCTAAAATAGCGAAGGGTAAGATAATTATCGGTGGGGACTTTAATCTGACCCTTTCCTCTCATATAGGCCGAGTTGGCCCTTCCAGGCCCTCCCAGTCTTTACTTCGGGAATCTACTAAACTGGCTTCACTTTTAAAACTATATAACCTTTACGACTCTTGGAGGGTTTTGTACCCATCAGCTCGAGAATACTCACACTATTCTCACTCTCATAAGGTGTTTTCGCGAATAGACCTGTTTTTAGTGGACCACGCTACCACTCCCATCCTCCGTTCATCGGAGATCTCCCGTCTCCTGAACCGATCATTCGGCGGGTCTGCTAGATCTGGATTTCCCCTCACCGATTTAAATGGAGAATGGACGACTTTCTTTTTCTCCGTGAAGAGGTTCGTTCTCAAATTTTACAGGCGATTTCGGACTTCCATCAACATAATGACCCGGATCACACTTCTCACGCTATTAACTGGGAAGCGTTGAAAGCCTCGCTCTAAGGACACTTTCTTCAGATTTCATCTGCTCGTAAGAGCGCAGAGAGAAAGGAGATCTCTGTTTTAGAAGATAGTCAGTCAACTACGCTTATGCAGAGGTCAATTGAATCAACTTCTCTCATCAAGGGCAACTCGCACTCTCAAATGGTTACAACAAAAATTTTATGAACATATAAAGCGGATTCAATTTTGGCCAGTAAACTGCAGGCTAAACGTACCAAAAATAGAATCCTAAAAATCCAAGACTCAGCTGGTCGTTTCCATTACGATCCGAAATCTATCGCTAACAATTTTAGGGATTTTTATTCCTCACTTTACTCTCTTCAGAATAGGGACCTTTCCCCTTCCTCTCTCTTAGACGCCACTCGTACCTATCTTTCCTCCTGTAACCTACCTCATCTATCACCGTCACAAGTGTCTGCTCTTAATAAAGAGATCTTACCTGAAGAGCTAGAACAAGTTGTGAAGTCTATGAAATCCTCTTCTGCCCCCGGTCCGGATGGTTTTCCTGCGTTTTTTTTATAAGAGATTTTTACTATCGCTTTCCCCTCTTTTGTTGAATCTTTTGAACTCTATTTTAGCTGGCCAGAACTTTGATGAAGCCACCACCAGGGCAGAATTAGTGGTGATACATAAAGAAAGTAGAGATCCAAGTCTATGTGCCAGTTACAGACCGATATCCCTTCTGAATGTTGATTTAAAAATCTTTGCTAAGCTTCTTGCCTCTCGTCTTGCTCTTGTAATCCCCTCCCTGGTTCATCATGATCAGGTGGGGTTTGTCCCGGGTCGTCAGGCCTCTGACAATACTCGCAAGATCATTGATCTTATTAATTTTGCTAATTCTAAATCACTCCCGGCCCTGGTGGTGGCTTTGGATGCTGAGAAGGCCTTTGATAGGGTAGATTGGTCCTTTCTGAGATCTACCCTTCATGCTTTTGGCTTCCATGGAACCTTCTTGAACTGAGTGGCCTCTTTGTATTTCAACCCCTCTGCTCTAGTCTTGGCCAATGGCTTTGCTTCCTCTTCTTTTGGTATATTCAAATGGTACCCAGCAGGGCTGCCCCTTTTCGCCGCTTTTTTGCCCTCATTATGGAGCATCTCGCCACTAGTATTCGCAAAACAACCCTGCCGTTACTGGCATTAAAGTGGGGCAATCTCATCATAAAGTGGCCCTTTATGCGGACAATGTCCTTCTTACCCTAACCCATCCTTCCTCTGCTCTCCCGGCGGTCTTAGAGGAAATTCATACATATGGTCGTCTGTCGAACTTTAAAATAAACGAAGATAAAACAGAGGTCTTACCTATACACTTGGACCCCTCTACAATTTCCCATTTACGTGCCTCTTAGAATTTTCGATGGGGCCTTCAATCAATAAAATATTTAGGAGTTCATCTCACTAATTCTTATAAGTTATTTGCTGCAAATTTTCTGCCTCTATTAGAAAAAATTTGTCGTGACCTAAATGCCTGGGGAGCCCATTAGATTTCCTGGATAGGGCGTGTAAATGCAGTTAAAATTAATGTACTTCCAAGATTCTTATATTTTTTCCAAACGCTCCCCGTGAGGGTCCCCTCAATTTTCTTAGCTACTTTGCAACGGCTGGTCTCCAAATTTGTCTGGGCAGGTCGTAAACCAAGAGTTCGTTTCCGCATTCTATGTCAATGTGGGAAAGAGGGAGGCTTGGGTTTACCCAACTTTCATAAGTATTATTTAGCCGTACACCTAACCCAGGCGATCCTAGCACATGCAGCAGCTCATATTAGGGGATGGGTAGACCTGGAAGCCCGAGGGATATCGCCCCCGTATGCCCGTTCCCTGAGTTTTCTAACTTTCAAGACAGACTTGGCATTCCGACACGGTGTTTCCATCAATATCTTCAATTACGTCACCTTTTTACTACAGTAAATGGTTCCAAATCCCACCCGACATACTCCCTTCTGGAATCTTTCTGTCTTCTTCGCTCCGGATCCAAGGGACTTATCTCCTATCTATATAATTTATTAATTGCTCATAAATCGCCCTCTAAAAGAGCCGCATGAGCTGGCTTGGGAGAAAGACATGGTAGTCTCTCTGGATCCTAAAGAGTGGTCTAAGATTCGCGAGCGGACGGTGAAATCTTCAATATGTGTTAGAATCAAGGAGAATGCTTATAAAAGAATGTACAGATGGTACCTTGTGCCTACTCGCATTCAAGCTATTTACCCTCAGGCCTCGGATAAATGCTGGAGGAGTTGTGGAGGAGAGGGGACCTTGGCCCACATTTGGTGGCACTGCCCTAAGATTGAGAGTTTTTGGGAGAAAGTCCATCGATTAATATCTCTGGTCACCAATGTCTCCCTTCCCCCTTGCTTATCATTCTCCCTCCTTCCGCGAAGCTGCAATAAACCTACCAAATCCCTTATCAGACATATTCTTAATGCCGCTAACTGTGCTATAGCTTCTTCATGGAAAAAGATAGACCCTCCATCTATGACGGCTGTTCAGAGTTCAATTTGGCACACATATAATCTTGAATTTATTACTAGTCAACTCCGTGAGGAGACCCATAAGTTTTCTGAGACATGGGCTCCTTGTATAGCTTACCATGATGCCAAACCTGGTTCAATTTAGATCCCTTATAGATGCTTACTGTGCCAACTTGCTTTCCCCTTCTTCTTTCCTTGTCCATTGTTCCTTACTAACACTCCCCTGCTTTCCACTTCTCATGGAATTTCTCTTTCATTTCTATTTTGTCTTACCTCAGCATTTCTATATATTCTAAAATAATATGGGTCTGTTTTGTTCTCTGTAAATGAAACGCATATGTGCCAAATGTCGTTTTACACTTGTTTCATGGCTATATTTTGCCATATTACCTGGATTATTTGATAATTTTCTCAATGTGTTTGGTCTTCTGTACGCATGAAAAATACAATAAAAATCTTTCAAAAAAAAAAAAAAGGATCAGGAAACTCCAGCAAAACTACCTTCTTTCGTTTAAAGAGTGCCTCTTTTGCCTCAGGAGTGGGTTCTGTATCTTCCATTTGAAGAATTGATTTACAGCTCTCACTAGTGCAGGTATATTCAATTTAGATGAAGGGGGAAGAGGGGGAGAGAGGGGTCTGCGTCTTCTGCCTCCCCAGTCGATGACTCAGAATCAGATAGCTGGGTGGACTGGGAAGATAACACAGCGCGCTTAGTAATTTTACTAGGTAAGGGTCTCTCCTTTTGCAACATTTGTTGAAAGTAGAGAGGAGCGGGTTCGGATTTACTCGGTTCTAAAAACAGCATTTTATTGCCTATCACGTGTTTTGGATAGTTAATAAAATAAATCCGAACTTGCGGTAATGTGGCGATAAGAACAGAGTAAATACAAATCCGCTCATCCCTAGTTGAAAGGCTGTAGAGGTAGCCGCCAGACTCTGCACTGAGGTAGAAAGTACATCTACCCATGGAGGAAGCAAAGGAGGCACTGGATTTGCAGGGAGTACTTGTTGTGGTAATTTTTGCCACCTGTGAAAAGGAAGCCCAGGGGGGTTTCCTGAGGAGAGGCTGCAGGAGAGGCTGCAGGGGCAGATTGGCCAGGTGCCATATAACAAGATGCACATAGACCATCTTGCATGGGATCTGCATGGGATCTTCTGGAGCTAAACCTGCTAAACAGGACTTTCAAGAAACCAGAGTAGGAGCTGTTGCTTGTTACTCTTGCCTATGCTAGACATAGCTGCAAGGATAATATAGCACACAATATGCAGTGCAGTGAGCAACAGAGATATATGCACACTATAGCACAGTGCAGTGCGCAACACAGATATATAGTATGTGACAGCCCTCACAAATACAAGTGGATGTGAAGTACAGTGAACCCCCTATACCTCAGTATTCCAGGGTTATAGTGAAAGAAAGGGAAAGGTATAAACTGACAGTTGAGAGAAAAATAAACAGACTGCAGTGCTAGCACAAGTCACATACAATGCATAGTATATAACTGCAGTGGGCACTAAATTCAACTACACAGACCAGTGGCTGGTAGGAAATAGCGCTGTATAACCTGGCTCCTAGTAGAGGTATACAGGGAGACTGGACCCAGCGTATCCCGGAGTGAGTCTGTGAGGGGGCGCAGGGTGAGGGAGGAGCAGCAAGACCACAGTGGAATGGCGCCCTGAGATGGGGGAGGGGATGCAGAGAGAGGGCAGTCTCCCCTATGCTGACATCAACCACCGGGTCCCTGGCCTCAGCTATTCCTTCCGCCAGTATAAAGTTATGCCCTGGTGGTCTAGTGGAGTCCCGGACGAACCAGTGTCTACATCAGCGCCTCCGGAGGTAAGACTGTGCATAGACGCGCCTGACCTGTCCTCTTGAGTCCCGGCTGCAGTCTGGGGTCCGAGAAGCAACGCTAGCTAGGTCCCCCTTGGATCCCTGCCGAGTTTACCTAGCTTATGGCTGTAGTTGCGGCGCCGCGGAGGGGTGATGGAGCAGCAGTGCAGACGTCCAGAGGACTGTCTAGTGCTGCTTGCTCTGTTATAGTCAAATAAAATAAAAAAGTGAATCATAAAACAAAGGAGATCCAATCCTGCCGGACACAAAGTAAAACGGAGTTGCCTTCAAGCTGTGGGCGGGGTATAGGGGGAAGGACCGGAGCATCCTGGGAAAAGAAAATGCTTTGCTGTTGGTGTCCAGTCCTCCAAGTACCACTAACACCCCATTGTCTCCCTGTGGAGCCCTATGGACCCTGAAGAAGAAATGTAGAATTTATAAAACACCCAAGTTTACTAATCACTTGGTAAATCATTGGACAGATGCAGAATTTAATGTACGCCTGTTTTCACACTGCATTTGCTTTGGAACTGAATGCATGCAAGTACGTTGTACATATTATATTGGTGACTGTACAACTGCAGGCTATGCAGTAAGAGTACATACACCTGTTTGGAGAAATATGTTTTGCACTTAGTAGAAGGCAAGTGTGCACTGATGAAGACTAGTATCAAACCAAGCATACACATGGAGGGAACGTCGCAGTACACGATGCATATACAGATGTATCACCATACGGCGCAAGGGAGCTGCCAGGTCTTGTGTGACTGCTTGCACCAAGCATCTTATTCCCCCTGAAAAACGGATGTGACAAATAGTTTTATGAGACTGCACCGATTAATCGGTTATGTGACACTTGTTTATCTGTGCGTGACAGTCTGTATACAAAGCACAATGGACCTTGGCATGGAAAAAAAAGCTGCCACCTCTGCATCATAGCACTTCCTATAGATCAGGGGTTCCCAACTACGGTCCTTAAGGCACACTAACAGTCCAGGTTTTTAGGGATAGCCATACTTGAGCACAAATTATTTAATTAGTGCCTCAGTTATTTTGATTTACTTATCTGTGCACAATCATGGATATCACTAAAACCAGGAATGTTAGTGTGCCTTGAGGACCGAGATTGGGAATCACTGATGTAGAGTCAGACTCAGTCGCACACAGTGTCACCTATCAAATTATTCAGTGCAGTTTGTCACATCCATTATGACTAAGATGCTTGGCACAAGCCGAGTCAGACAGGACCAGAGAAGGGCGGTTTGGCGAGACTGCAGCAATAGTGCATGAGGACACACCTGTAACTTTGCAGAAGTGTGAATATACGCATTTTTTCTGAGCACACTTCTTCACAGAAACGTACACCAGATATACTTCCAACTACACATCAAGCCTACTCTCTGTATCTACTGCACTTACTTTATACACACAGGGCCTGATTCTGAGTTAGAGTAAAGCAAAAAAGAGCAAATTACCTGCACCTGGACAAACTTTGTATGTTGTAATGGGGAGGGTAATACATGTATTTTTTGCATGCAGGATAAATCCTGGCTGCTTTTGCATGTAGCCCACAAATGCTGGTCAGCTTTATTTTTGCTCTGCAAATTATATGAGTTTGTACACACACCTCCTAAATCTAAATCTCACTGTACAATCTAAATCTGCCCCACCTACAGTGCAACATGGCATTACCAAGGCGTACACAGTTTCTTTTTTGCTTTACTCCCAAATCAGAATCAGGCCCACAGTGTTTGATACAAGGCAGTGGGGATCGGTATGAAATGCCGCCAGACCTATGTCCGGCGGTTCAAATCCCGACGCCGCAAGCCTGGCACCAGTGAAGATCCCGACTGCACTAAAGGTAAGTACTATCTAACCTAACCCCCCCCCCCCCCCGCCCCCCCACCTAACCCTCCTTTAGGGGTGACTAACCTCCCTTCCTAGTGCCTAATCCTAAGTGCCTAAACTTAACCCCCACTTCCCTGCTGCCTAAACCTAACCCTCCCGGCGGGTTGCCTAACCCTAACCTCCCCTTCCCCTAGCCTAACCCTCCCGGGGGGTGCCTAGCCCTAAGTCCCCCCTGGGAGCCCCTAACCAAACCCTCCCGCCCTGCGGCTGTCCGCGCACGGCTTACCTTCGATCGGTATGCCGGGCATTGGGCTCCCGGCGTAGGTAAAGTGACAGGCGTCGGGACCTCGACGCCTGTCATTAGACCCCTGCCGGTATTCGACAGTCGGGAAGCCGGCGGTCAGCATTTCAACCGTCGCCTTCCTGACTGCATCGCAGGCAGTGCCATCATTTCGTGTTTACAATGCATATGAAAGCACCTTCGTGCTTTGCACTGCTGATATCTTAGCTGTGCAGGGGAAAAGGCATGTGGCTGCTGACAAGTGCCTTTATGCAGGTAATAGAAGAGTCTATTCATTTATTAGTGTGTAATATCAGCACTCACCATTTATACAGATACTTACAGAACTATATACATGTGTATAAACAGAATGTAATATGAACTCATGCCCCTACTGAACGGTAACTGCCCTGAGTGATTGTGATGTAGGGCTTATATACGTGTCCTCTTCCCTCCCAGCATAGTGTAATTTTCTATATTAACAAATAAAGCAGTCTAAACAAAATAAAACTGTAAATATTGTTAATCCCCATATACAAACAGTACCTACCGCTCTACTTTTCTTCCATAGCTTCTCTCCATTAAGACGCAGCTTGCCTTTGTAAAATTCTTCCTCAATTTTGCTATAAAAACATTTTGATTACTTGATAGGATTACAGTATGTTTACATTGTCAGTGTTATTTTGCATTTAGGAAATATACCCTATTTCAAACAGAATACATTGTGCTGTATAGTATCCCGTTACATTACTATATAAGATTAGGTCTATTGATAGATTGTATAGTTGGTTATGATTATACTAGACATTTATGTCGTCTATGAAGGTAAAGCATAAGCTGTATAAAGTTATACCCCTTTTACACCAAAATCCCGGGTCCGACCCTGGAATTTGAACACTGGTCAATCCCGGGTCGAACTCTGCTTCAGACCCCGTTTACACTGCAACTCGACCCGGGTTATTCCCGGGTTTGCCCAGTTTACACTGAACCCGGGTAATCCCTGCTTTTCTCTATAGAAGTCATTAAAAATGGTCTGTTTTAAGGTCTGACAAAGATGGTCACAAAAGGCAACAAAAGAGAGGGGTGGGGACTGCTTACAGCATTGCTACAGGCTGCTGTTCTGGCTGTGGCAGGCTGTGTATCAGCCTGCGTTTGTGGCTGCTGGTCAGGCTGTGGTGCAGGCTGCAGTTCTGGCTGTGGCAGGCTGTGTATCAGCCTGCGTTTGTGGCTGCTGGTCAGGCTGCAGTTCTGACTGTGGAAGGCTGTGTATCAGCCTGCGTTTGTGGCTGCTGGTCAGGCTGCAGTTCTGACTGTGGAAGGCTGTGTATCAGCCTGCGTTTGTGGCTGCTGGTCAGGCTGCAGTTCTGGCTGTGGCAGGCTGTGTGCCTACCTGCTTTTGTGGCTGCTGGTCAGACTGCTGTGGTGCAGGAGGTTAGGCAGGCAAGCGATGGCTTCATGTGCGTCTCTCTCTGCAGGGCACTGACAAATTACATCATCTGCCGGTGCCCCAGAAGCTCCAATCAGCATCTTTCGGAGCTAGCCAGGTCAAATAATCAGGGTAGCATCTGTTTACGCTGCCGCATGACCCGGGAACAACCCGTTTTCAACCCTGCTCTCAACTAGAGTAAGATTGCCCGGTAAATCGACCCAGGTTATTTTTTTGGGAGCCGTTCACACAGAGCCTCAACCCAGATCAACCTGGCAATAACCCGGGTTATTTGTTTGGTGTAAAAGGGGTATAAATGAGGAAGGACATTTATGTAATGAGCTGCAATTTGGGAAACTCTGGACTAACCTGTTTGGCAAATGATGAATAGAATTTATACTATTTTACTAACACATACCACAAGAAAAGAATATGGGCACCTTAAATGTATTCATATTTAATAGCAGAGGCGTCTTTAGAGAGGAGGGGGCCCATGTCCATTCCCCGTCCAGGGCCCCCTCCTCTCTACCCGGCGACTGGCAGCCGACTGACGTGGCTAGCCAGCTACTAAAGCAGTTGTAGGCTCTGGGCACACTACAGTGTGCCCACAGTCTACTGCGCATGCGCAAAAAGCCAGAAAAATGGCCGGGCACCTCTGCTGTAAGTGCAGATACATATTCTACTAGAGGAATTATATTAATTTTATAACATAGCTATATAAAAACTAAAAAGTTCACTAATAGAAGACATGTCCTTGTCCCATTTCAGTTAGATAAAATTTAAACAAGACACATGATGACATTTTGGAAAATAAAACATTACTTTTTATTTCAGTATTTGATGTATAGTGTTCCCGCTAGGTTGTTTTAGCGGGACGCTGCGCCCTGCCAGATTTTGAAAGGGCAAAATGCGCCCTGCCCTTTTAAGCAGCATCCCGCTAAAACAGCCTGCCCTTAGCCATCCCCACCGCGAGCTGCAGTGTCCCGTGGGTGGGAAAAGTTGCGGTGAATGATCACCGCCGGGTGCATAGACGGCGTGCTGAACACGCCCCCCAAGTGTGACAAATTGAAGGTGTGTCACAAGTACACGCCCCCCTGACCAACCACATCCCCTTTTCAGGAGCACACGTGGCTTCAAGGCGCGCAGTGGCTCCCTAGCGGCTCCCCCAGTGCCCTGCCCAGCCCGCGGTCTAACGGGAACGCTAATAGAGTGAACTTGAGTATTGTCTGTTTCAAGGTAGTATGTTAATTGCTTTGTGTATTAACATAGCTCTTAGGATGAGAATGAAGACATCTTTATATAAAATAATTCTCCAGTAATGGGTGACAGAATGTTGCTTTAATTGCCATATAAACTACAGGTTGAGTTTGACCGGAGTTTAACATCTTCTACAGTAAGATCCAGATGAAATTAATTTTGACATGAGTAAGGTTGGGGTAATGACATTGTGTCAAATTGCTTAAAATTATTCTGAATGATTTGTGTCTGCAGTTAATTATGGATAAAGAGAAATCTCAGTGATGCACTCTTGGTACAAGGTGCGCGTATTTCACTTTCAACACAATTATTAAAGCTTTAGGGGCGTATTAAATTGGCTATGGTAATTTGTTTTGTTTTTTTAACCATGGCGCAGCGTTTCTCCTATTCAACAGGCCACAAGAATTTTAGCAGCTGTAATTTCAATAGGATTTAGCACAGCTTTTCACTCGCAACCCTAGAGCAGGCGCAAAGTGGGGGAAAATCGTTCATTAAAAAGGTAAAGATATTGGGACTTGGGGCCTGATACAGATTTGGGAATAGAGTAAGAAAGAGCAAGTAATTGTGCATCTTTATAAAACCATGTTGCACTGCAGGTGGGGCAGATGTAACATGTGCAGAGAGTTATGGTGATTACACACGGTACGATTAAAATGCACGATATGAACGATAACGATATCATTCATATCGTTAAAATCATTAATTTTTAGGTGCCTTCCAACCCTCAAATGGCCAGCGATGTGCGGGCACTTATGGACGATAACAATATCGTCCATCGACTATGCATGCAGGCCAACCTGGTCAATATTGCCCAGATTACATAGGGACCTGCCCATCGTTGGTGGTGTGCTGGATGAACGATAACGATCATCCAGCACACCGGGACGGTGCAGGACGATCAGTCAGTGACATAATTATCGCTGACTGATCGTACAGTGTACACGGACCATTAGATTTGGGAGGGCTGTGTCCAAGCTGAAATCTAAACTGCAGTGTAAAAATAAAGCTGTCCAGCATTTGTGGACTACATGCAACAACAGCCAGTATTTACCCTGCATGCAAAATAAATATATGTATTTGCACCCCTTGCATTGTAACATGGTTTGTCCAGGTGCACAGTTACTTGCTCGATCTTACTATATTCCCAAATCTGAATCAGGCCCTTGGCTCAGAACCCCTGGAACACCTGATTAATTAGGCAATTAGAAGTTTTTAATTAGCTTAATATTTTGACCCTAATAATGACATGTAATTATGCAGAGTGTAGAATAATGGGTTACAAGATGTGGGACAGGTATATGGGGGGCTGTTTTTAAAGATAAAATAAAAAAACCCAAACCTTTTTTTTTCCTTTCTCATTTTTTACTCATCTTAAAAAGTTTCTTTGGGACAGTAATAGACATCTATACTGTTGTTCAATATTTGAAGTTTATTCAGGGTACAGGCTGATTTCTCAAATGTTTTATTTTTTTTTTGTAAGTTTGAAGTTTTTCAATTGGATAGCATGAGAATTGGTTGCACGTATAGCTGCATTAATCTGAAACTTGGGTCGGATACGCGAGTTAAGGTGCGTACACACCAGACAATATTTTACACGGTTTGCCCAATTCCGATACATCGGAACAACAGATCGTGTAAAATATGTCCAAATCGTGAGATTATCCACTCATAATCACGAAGCGCGTCCCCGTGGGTCGTACATCCCATCTTCAGATCTTGCCCACAGCAGGAGAGACCTGCCAATCTTGTACACGATCCAGCGCCATATCGTACAGTGTTTATGTCGTTCGGATCTGCATACGATGCTTGCAAGCATGGATCAGGGAGCTCTGTGCTGCAAGCATGAAGACACAGATGCATGGGCAGATCTTCGTCCGTACATCTGTGTCTACAAAATGAATAACCTATGAAAAAAAAAAAGCGGCGTGCCCCCCTTCCCAAAAGGAGCAACCAGCCCCGGGCTTAGTGACCCAGTGCTGGTTGTTCAAAATACAGGGGAAAAATGACGTAGGGTTCCCCTGTATTTAAGCACAACCAGCACCGAGCGCTGATCCAGTCCTGGAAATACAGGGGAAAAAATGCGTTGGGTTCCCTTGTATTATCCAGAACCAGCACCAAACTTTTTCTAGCGAGGGTCCCCTGGCCGAAGAATTAACCCTGACCGCTAGTCAGCCCAGGCCGGGGATCCCTGGGTAGCACCCCAATACAGGGTCCCCCTCTCCAGGACAACCCAGGCCTAGGCTGATAGTGGTCAGGGTTAATGCTTCAGCCAGGGGACCCGGTGAAAGAGCTCCCCTGGCTGTGGCATTAGCCCCCGCTAGAAAAAATTTGGTGCATGCATCACAGATATCCCTGATCCGTGCAAGCATCTGTCTGCTATCCTGCACAATCTAAAGATCGGCAAATCTTTAGATCGTGCACGATAGATCTTGTGACACATCGTGAAGCTTTTGTTGCACATCGTGTCCTGGAGTGCTGGGGAGCTACCGGGGAGAGTTCAAGGGAAATTGCTCACCGTTAGTTGTTGCAACATAAATCTGCACCCAATTGATATTCCCCTTAATATATGTCTACTTAGTTAGAGATTGATTTTACTTATAGGAGAGGAAATATTACATAACTTACTTTCTTGACATGTCTAATCCAGCAGTGAGGATGACATCAAAACGAAAGGACTGCACAGCCTTTTCTAGGTCTTTATAGTCCTTTGGTATAGTGGAGTCTTCCTCTGGCTCATCATCATAATCACTATCTTCTGGATCAACTTCTTCTACATCATAGTCATCTTCTTCTTGAGATGGGTCTGTCCTGTTGCTTTTTTGGGTTTTCTTACTTTTATGCCTGACGTTGTATATGAAGATATTTTGTGGTGATGAGGTCAGAAGACCATTGGAGTTTGTGTGGAACAAGCCAGTAGTAGGGGGCACATTGTGTTCTGGTATAAAATGTGTCATATATCTACAATGTGTCCTGCATTGAGCATGGCTGTATGCAAAGGAGCTTGAACTCGCACATATCCTTGTATACAAATGCAGGTTTTTAAACGCCCGGAGGTAGTGTCTGACTCCAGTCATTTCATAGCCTGTTTATTAGAATAGAACAAATCAACAGTTGGCAATTTAGGTAAGCACTGCAAGCAAGCACATTATCAGGACCCCTGTCACTCATATTGGCAAAACATCACTATTTAGCTGATGGAATAATCTGCCTGTGAACAAACAGGCCAACCCCACTAAAGGGAGTTTCTCCGAAGAATAAATTAGTCAAAGCAAAAAACACCTAAGTTAAGAAATGCACCTGGACTAACTTGTTTGTTCTAAATATATAACTCAGCACTGAACAATTGGGAGCCACAGATATAAGCAGTGAAAATAGAAATCATCAGCAGCCAGAATTACATGTGTAACTCTGCAGAAGTGTCTGTTATTGGAAAGAGCAGTACACAGGGACGCTATCTATTACTGCAGTTATTCTGCACATGGTTTCCTGATGAGCACTTCCAACTGTACTTCTTCATTTACTGTGCCATTAAAGGCCAGCTCCTCTTGAAATTTTTATGTAATGGGACCCATACATCTGTGATATATATGCACGAATTCCCCATTCTGCAGACACTGGGAAAATCCAACATGTTAGAAATTCTCAATTCATCGATCCAGACCAAAAATTGATCGGCATAGATGAGTCAGGGATTTTTAACATGCTGTTTTCTCCCAGATCTGCTGACGGAACGCTGATAACCGATGTCCGCGGTTCAGCGTTTTTAATCGGCAATCGGATCAGCAGAACAGAGAATTGGGGCTGTAGATGTATGGCACACATAACATCCGCTTCCACCGGCTAGCAGTATTATGAGGGCGGTTTATACTGCTCTGTCCAATCAACTGGTGTTGCAAAATAAACTTATTTTGTTTGGCGCAGTCAACACTGCAGAATACGTTACAGCACTGGTGGAAGAGAGTTCACCCTAACCGCATGTATGGACCCTGTCAAGGGATCCCAATAACTTCATCAAATTTGTATTTTATTATTACTTGAAGTTCTACTTTAGGGTGGGATGTGCTAAAGTGAAAAATGCAGTAAAACCAGCGAAAAAATTTGCATTTTCAGGGGTTTTACCGCATTTCCCAGTTGTACTAAGCACCGAAATGCATTGCTTCGTCCCAGTGGATAACACCATCTTCAGATTGGCTTCTCATCAGGACGCCTCCCCTGAGAGGTCTTCCCATCTCCCTTCGCGGCACGAGTCCTTCTGCGTATGCGCAGGAGGACGCTAAAGGGACTTCTGGGTTCTAATCCCAGAAGTCCCTCTATCCGGGGGCATAGCAAAGGACAGCTCTTATCAGGAGAGCTGTCCTTTGCGATGTAAATCGCATGTCTAAGTAAATAAACTGGGTACACATTCACCGATATATAGAAAATATGTTGTCCTATCTGGCCGTCACATTGGCCAATGTGTATGCACCACTAACGACCAAGCGTGCTCCCATTTGGGCGTCTGTTGCATCGGCAAATCAACTCTACATACTGCTCAGTCTGACAAACTGGTTGACAACCCCATGCAGTTGGATGTAGCTGGTGACGAAATATCGGGGGTTGGGCACTGGATTGCGTAATGTGTACCAGCCGTTTGATATATATCGACTCGTCAGTGGTGCAGTCATCTGTCGCATCGCTGGTTACACACATCATTAAGCTTAAAATAGCATTAATCTCAAAGGAAAAATAAATTAGACGAGATACAGTCAGGTGCATAAATATTGGGACATTGACAGAATTTTCATATTCTGGCCTCTATTCACCACCACAGTGGCTTTGAAATGAAACAAACAAGATGTGATTTAACTGCAGACTTTCAGATTTCATTTGAGGGTAATTACATCCAAATCAGGTGAACGGTGTAGGAATTACGACAGTTTCTATATGTGCCTCCCCACTTTTTAAGGGGCCAAAAGTAATGGGACTATCAACTCAAAAGCTATTTCATGGACAGGTGTGGGCTATTCCCTCATTATTTCATTATCAATTAAGCAGGTAAAAGGTCTGGAGTGGATTCTAGGTGTGACATTTGCATTTGGAATCAGTTGCTGTCGACTCTCAATATGAGATCCAAAGAGCTGTCACTATCAGTGAAGCAAGCCATCATTAGGCTGAAACATCAAAACAAACCCATCAGAGAGTTAGCAAAAACATTAGGTGTGGCCAAATCAACTGTTTGGAACATTCTTAAAAAGAAAGAATGCACCGGAGAGCTCAGCAACACCAAAAGACCCGGAAGACCACGGAAAACAACTGTGGTGGATGACAGAAGAATTATTTCCCTGGTGAAGAAAAACCCCTTCACAACAGTTGGCCAAATCAAGAACACTCTCCAGGTGGTAGGTGTATATGTGTCAAAGTCAACAATCAAGAGAAGACTTCACAAGAGTGAATATAGAGGGTTCACTACAAGATGTAAACCATTGGTGAGCCACAAAAACAGGAAGACCAGATTAGAGTTTGCCAAACAACATCTAAAAAAGCCATTACAGTTCTGGAACAACATCCTATGGACAGATGAGACAAAGATCAACTTGTACCAGAGTGCTGGGAAGAGAAGAGTATGGAGAAGGAAAGAAACTGCTCATGATCCAAAACATACCACCTCATCAGAGAAGCATGGTGGTGGTAGTGTCATGGCGTGGGCATGTATGGCTACCAATGGAACTGGTTCCCTTGTATTTGACTGCTGACAAAAGCAGCAGAATGAATTCTGAAGTGTTTCGGGCAATATTATATGCTCATATTCAGTGAAATGCTTCAGAACTCATTGGACGGCGCCTCACAGTGCAGATGGACAATGACCCGAAGCATACTGCAAAAGCAACCAAAGAGTTTTTTTAAGGCTAAAAAGTGGAATGTTATGCAATGGCCAAGTCAATCCCCTGACCTGAATCCGATTGAGCATGCAATTCACTTGATGAAGACAAAACTGAAGGGAAAATGCCCCAAGAACAAGCAGGAACTGAAGACATTTGCAGTAGAGGCCTGGCAGAGCATCACCAGGGATGAAACCCAGCATCTAGTGATGTCTATGCGTTCCAAACTTCAAGCTGTAATTGCCTGCAAAGGATTTGCAACAAAGTATTAAAAAGTGAAAGTTAGATTTAGGATTGTTTAGTTTGTCCCATTACTCTTGGCCCCTTAAAAAGTGGGAGGCACATATAGAAACCGTTGTAATTCCTACACCGTTCACCTGATTTGGATGTAATTACCCTCAAATTAAATCTGAAAGTCTGCAGTTAAAGCACATCTTATTTGTTTCATTTCAAAGCCATTGTGGTGGTGAATAGAGGCCAAAACATGAAAATTCTGTCAATGTCCCAATATTAATGCACCTGACTGTATGTAAACTAACAATATATAATTTACCTGCGCTCCCACCAATCATGAAGGAGAAGATTACATGGGAGGGCTTTGACAATGCCGCAATGCACTTCCAACACCAGTGTGGATCCGCTTCTGGGAATGAGTGTTTCAGACTGTCAATAGGTCACTTAATTTCTCTCAAACTCTGGGGTTTTTAAAATTGTGAGTAAATTACCTTATGCGTTCTCTGAATGCTTTTAGCCAAGGTATAGAGGCTGCTGGAGGGGAAACTTCAGAAATGTAGCCCTTCAGCCATGTACACATTACACCGGCCTACCCACAATGCGACGGACGATATATCATGCAGTCGTTTGACACTGCACGATCTGGTGAATGATAGCATGATGTGTCATTCACCAACAGCATCAACAACCATGGGGTCATTCATCAAATTGACAGATTGAGCAGCATGTATGCATGATCTGTCAATGCGATGAAGGACCCAGCGAGAGCGCGCATGGTCACTCATAGTGGGTACACACTTGCCGATGTGGACGATATGTCGGCCTGACTCGCCTGATCGGGTGATATATTGTCTAGTGTGTACCTACCATTAGACTACAATAGCAAACACAATCTGAATATGGGATAACCATAGATAACTATGGGGACAGAGATTCTTTAGGGAATTCTGTGTTACTGATACTGTAGCAAATTGAGGAATAATAACTATATTTCTTAAATTTGCCATACTGTAACCCTGCAAATACAATTTATGGTTTAATTACAGAGATTCGTTCAATAGAAGCCAGCATAATGATTCAGATTGTCCACAGAAATAGGCTGTTTTATTGCAAAAGATTTTCTGAGAACTTGGGCAAATCATATTACATTGCATGGGGTGCAAATACATTTATTCTTCTTTGCATGCAAAGTAAATGCTGGACAGCTTTAGATGCAATTTTCATTTCAGTTTGCACACCCCTCTTCAATCTAAATCTCTGCACATTTTATATCGGTAGAGCTTATTTCCCCTTCATGCTAGGCACCTGGAAGTGACATGAGTGAAGGTGGAAGTGCAGTTCCATGCACATTAAGGCCACATAAAGAAGAAAGTTGTCACCACTTAAAGAAAGTTGTCCGCTCGCTACATGGTTATATTCCCCCTCTATGCCCACTTGGGGGTCCACTTGGGCTTGCGAGAGCTGAGACACTACCACAGGGTCTCATCGCAAGCCCGATAATCGCGACCATCGCCAGCCTGCTCGCACAAGCTGTGGGTGGGCACCCACAGCTTAGCAAGCGGGCAGGAGAAAAAAAAAAATCCCCGCCCTGATTCAGAGCGAGCGCCCCACCTCTGAACCAGGCCCTTAGACACTACCATTTTATATCTGCCCCATCTGCAGCGGAGCATGGTTTTAGCAAGGTGCAAAGTTACACTTTTCACTTTGCTCGCAACTCAGACTCAGCCCGTATGTGAACAGGACTAAAACAGTGACACAGTGGCTCTGAAGGTAAATACTTCGTACACGTGCTTGGCATAGCTAAGATACATGCTAAGGTCATTGCATATTACACACAGTTTGCTTTATGCAGTTATCAGTCCTCCTCTGTGCCATAAAAAGTATAAATATGTAATGCAAAGATCACAGACTGTCATAATTATAAGTATACAAACGTCTGCAGCCTTGGCCAAGACACTACAGCCAGGCTGCTGCTTACACTAGCATGTCCTGCAGACACGAAGTTTGTATCTCTCACTATGGTGGATCCAGCGTCTGCCTCACCTCACAGGTCACAGCAGATCCACAAGCAGGCTGCGTGCAGCACACTGGCTTCTGCGTTGACCTCCCAGCAGCAGCAGCTATGTATCAGCCTCTGTAGCAGCCTCCATCTGATGAGACCCTTTCCTCTTCCGCTCGTGTAACCTCTCCTTCTGCTGCAGACGAAAGTAATATGATGCGCCACCCACTGGAGTGATTATGAACTACAGCGTCATCTCAGACTTCGATTCTTACAAGTTCAACAATACACACTGCATATGATATATCGCATGACATTCTAACTAATTTTACAATATATTTGGCTCTTTGGGATGTATGGGGTCTATGTACTAAGCCTTGACTAGAGATAAAGTGGACAGAGATTAAGTATTATTAACCAATCAGCTCCTATAATTTTTCAAACTACAGCCTGTAAAGTGACAGGAGCTGATTGGTTGGTACTTTATCTCCATCCACTTTATCTCTCTCCAAGGCTTAGTACATGCAGTAATAGATGCTCTGTCATTTTTGTTTTGGGAGTTAGTTTACATCTTTAAAATAGTTTTCAGAAGCCAAAACAAATTGCATAAAATGAATAAATGACTGACCGAAGCAGGAATTATAGGTATACTGCTACAATAGGTGATAAGTGTTTCAGAAAGGGTGTTTAGATTCAGCCCTGTCAGAACATTTTTTGAGGACAAATGGCAACCTATAGTTGGTCTTATAGCCTAATTAACTAATTGCAGGAATGATTCGGTACAGACTAGAAATGTACAGACATTGGGCCCCATTTACAAACGAAATATAACCCCGTTAGCGCTCGCTAAAGGGGTTATACCTTCTTGCTGTATTTAGTAAACAGCGGTAATCTAAGATTACCACTGTTTGTACAGCATCGCTCTCGCCATCTAAAAGATGGCGAGAGCGATGCGGGCCTCATTGCCGGCAATGGAGACCCGGCGGTGCCTTTCCGGCTCCGGGACCACGCCGGAGGGGTAAGTATTACTAATTACCAGTGGAATTTTCGTTTGTATCACAGTGATACTAAACGAAAATTCCAGCTGGTATTTCCCTTCGTTTGTAAATGGGGTCCTAGATATGTGAAGAAAACTTGTTGTTTTGCAGTACCAATAGTGCTGATTATCGACAGCTAATGGTGCATACACACGGTCAGATTTGTCAGATGTGTCAGATTTTGACTGCATTAAAATTAATGGAATCGTCCAAATCTGACTGCAAACACATCAGATGTCAGATATCGTTATCTGACCATTGGGAACACGCATCGTTCAGATATGTCAGATTTTCCTTCAGATAAGAACGATTGAACGATTTTTTAAATCATTATCGTTCAGATCTGAAGAAAAATCTGACCGTGTGTATGCCCCATTAGCTATGCACATACGCAGACAGCTCACAGTCGAGGATCGCCCAACTGATGTTTTACCATCGATGCATCCCATTGATGGTAAAATCACCATTGCCTCAGACTATTGGTGGTTACTAACCATCGATGGTTGAACTACCAAACTGCATGTTATATTCTTTTGCTAAGCACACTGGAAAACCAACCTGTCCAGCATGTTACTGTATATTGCCCCATGACTAGCACCTATAAGCTCCAAATATTGTCCAACACATTATACACCAAGGGATATATTTACTAAAGTGCAGGTTTTTAGAAGTGGAGATGTTGCCCATAGCAACCAATCAGATTCTAGCTATCATCTATACGGTGCTAGATAAATGTTAAGTAGAATCTGTTTTTTATGGGCATCAACTCCACTTCTAACAGCTTGCACTTCATTAAATATAGCCCCTACTATCCAACAAGCTATATGATAATTATGATCCCCATGGGCCAGATGTACTAAGCTCTGAAAAGTGATAAAGTGGAGAGTGATAAACGACCAGCCACTCAGCTCCCAACTGTAATTTTTCAAACACAGCCTGTGACATGACAGTTGGGAGCTGAGTGGCTGGTCGTTTATCACTCTCCACTTTATCACTTCTCAGAGCTTAGTACATCTCCCCACACGTGTCTAGAACAGTGGTTCTCAAACTCTGGGCTCGATTCAGAGCCGATCTCAAGCGGCTCGATGGTTCCCCATTGCGCACGCACTTCGTCCGGCGTGCGCGAGCCCCGCTTAGCGACTGAAGTTCAGTTGCTACGGGGCTCGTAACAAGACAGGGCGGCTGTTGATGTTGATTGACAGCACGCCCCGTTTTGTGGGCAGGTGGGGGAGTGGCCTGACAAACGCAGGCGTTCCCTTAGGAACGCCTGGCGTTTGTTGGCAGGGGTTACTGACATCACTAGTGATGTCAGTAGTGGACTTCCTGCTTTATTAGAGCAGGGAGTCCACTCGGGCTTGCGGCAGCTAGACCCTACTCCACAAGCTGTGGGTGGTCACCCACAGCTTTGCGAGCGGCCGGACACCAAAAAAAAAAAACGCCCAGGTTCAGAGCGAGCGCCCACCAGCAGCGAGCTGCTCTGAATCAGGCCCTCTGTCCTTAGGGCCCCACACAGGTCATGTTTTCCAAGTCACCCAGCAGGTGCACAGGTGTATTCATTACTCACTGACACATTTTAAAAGATTCACAGGTGGAACTAACTATTTCACTTGTGACTCTATGAGGAGACCTGGAACACATGCACTGTTTGGGGTCCTGAGGACCGAGTATGAGAACCTGTGGCTAAGAACATTGGCTCTCAACTACAGTCCTCAAGTCATAACTCCCAACTGTCCTGATTTTGGAGTGACAGTCCCGCTTTTTGGGTACTGTCCTGCTGTCCAACCTGCCATGCTTGGCTGGGGAGAGGGAGTCAGAGGGAGATGGGGCATGGGGGATAGAGATGAGAGAGACAGTCCTCTCTCTTCCTACCTGACGTGCCGCTGTCTGTTACGAGGGGGAGGACTCGGTTTTTGGGCTATGTTTGTGTGGGTATTTAATGCTTGTAACTTTTAGTAATTGGTTGTCAGGAGCATCATGATGAAGTTGCTTGTGAGCATCACAATGGCCAACAGGCAGCCTGCTATATACTTTTGCTTATATAAAGATGATGCATTTTCTCCTATGACATGACTCTTGATAATTATCAAGTATTATTTTGCACTTTTTTGAGACTGATGGTATTTTACTGGATACAAATCATTATTTATTACATATATATATATATATATATATATATATATATATATATATATATATATATATACAGTTTGTGTGTATGTGTTTATTTTTGAAAAAAAGTTTTTTATATAGGCTTACACAAGTAATAGGTACAAAACATATACATGTAAAACAGTGTTTACCAGATCCAACTTTTTCATATATGTTTTTAGCTAGTCAGTTTGACCCATTATTTGCTGGGTCGCAAGCTAGTGTGCCACCACCATCGCACACACACACACACACACACACACACACACACACACACACACACACACACACACACACACACACACACACACACACACACACACACACACACACACACACCACCCATCTGTCTCTCTCATCTCTGTCCCCATGCCCCATCTCTCTTTCATCTCTGACTCTCTCTCTCTCCCATCTCTCTCGTCTCAGATCCCCTTCTCCCCTACAATGGGCACATAAGCGTCATAACTGGACCATGGAGCAATGGAAGTAGGCGGCCTGGTCTGATGAATCACATTTTCTGTTACGTCATGTGTACGGCTGGGTGCGTATGCATCATTTACCTAGGGAAGAGCTGGCACTAGGATGCACTATGGGAAGAAAGCAAGCCGGCAGAGGCAGTGTGATGCTCTGGGCAATGTTCTGCTGGGAACCTTGGGTCCCGGCATTCATGTGGATGTTTGATGGACTTTTACTACCTACCTAAACACTGTTGCAGACCAATTACTTTCCTTCATGGTAACAGTATTCCCTGACGTGTGTGGCCTCTTTCAATAGAATAATGCACCCTGCCACACTGCAAACATTGTTCAGGAATGGTTTGAGGAACATGACAAAGAGTTCAAGTTGTTGATTTGGTCTCCACATTCCCCAGATTTCAATCCAATCACATTCTATGGGATGTGCTGGAAAAACAAGTCTGAGACATAGAGGCCCTACCTCTCAACTTACAGGACTTAAAATAGCTGCTGATAATGTCTTGGTGCTGTCAAAATTTTATGTTAGATTAGGTAGATATGAGATAGATAGACTACCGACAGCAGCATCCCGACAGCCAGAATCCTGACACCCATAGGACTCAATGGTGAGTAGTTTTATAACCCCTAACCCTAACCCACACATCCTGGTGCCTAACCCTAACCCTCCCCCCCTAGTGCCTAAACCTAACCTCCCCATCCCCGCACCCAAAACCTAACACCCTCTCCCCAGTGCCTAAACCAAACCTCCCCCCCTAGTGCCTAAACCTAACCTCCCCCTCCCTGCACCCTAATCCTAACCCTCCCTCCCTAGTGCCTAACCCTAACCCTCCCCCTAGTGCCTAACCCTAACACCACTAGCTAACGCTACCCTCACCCTGCACCCCGATACTTACCTTCGGGATGCCGATGGTCGGAATACTGGTGCCGAGATCCTGACCTATCTACATCCCATATATAGATAGATAGATAGATAGATAGATAGATAGATAGATAGATAGATAGAGTGTGGTGTGTATGTTATTTTTAATGTTTGTTATATATATTTGTGTTTACGTATATTTTTCACCTTTATTCAATTTTTATCTTTCATACTATTTTTATAACTTACAGTACACAAAGCATGTGAGGGCTGATAAGGATTTGGATGCTACTGCACAAATCTGTCTTTCAGTATGCTATCCCCCATTTATGAGAACACTGTCTGTCACCGCCCTGTCCCAACTGTCAGTTATGCTGCGGCTTAGGAGGCACTGCAAGCAATCTCGCAGAATGAGATCTACAGATGTTTAGTGCGGCATCTCCAAATGCGCAGATCTCACACCATTGGAGACCATTGGGTTTGCGTACATCTCTGAATAAGGCACAGAGGGCCTGATTCAGAGCCGGACGCTCTTTCAGAGCGCTCGCTCTGAATCAGTGCCCTCCCCCTCTTTTTTTAGAGCGGCTTCCTCGCCGCTCGCATAGCTGTGGGTGGTAGCGAGCGGCCAAAAAGATGGTCGCCATGGTCAAGACCATGGCGACCATCAGGCTTGCGACGAGACCGTTGTGGTAGGGTCTCGTCTGCCGCAAGCCCTGGAGTGCAAAAGCACTCCCACTGACATCATTTGTGATGTCAGTGGGGCTGGCCCCAGACGGTAGGCGTTCCCATGGGAACGCCTCCGTCTGGGCAGCAACGCCCCCAGCACGCCCACCAAAGGGGGCGTGCTGTCACTCACCATCAACAGCCAGCCCCCTTTGTAGCGAGACCCATAGCGACGGCTTGCCAGTCGCTATGCGGGTCTCGCGCATGCGCACGATGGAGCCGTCTCCCTCAGCGCTCGCGAGCGGGTCTGAATCAGGCCCAGAGTCTACAATATTTAAGTACTCTTTCTGGGAAAAATTAACAAAGCTCTGAAAAGCTTAGCTTAGCCTCGGTAACTAATGCCATCTTCAGGTGATGTTAGCTTTTCTAACTCTATGGGGAGATCAACATTTGAGGAGGATCTATTGATAACTCTCTGGTGTCTTCCATGCATTTCCCCTCCTGGCTATTAAATATTTATTCTGCACATGCCTGGCCTTATGGGTGTGGATGCTCACTGTCAGATCCCTAAAACGATAAAAATATAATTAAAAAATAATTGTATAGCAATCCCAGCTTCCCATGTGGACAGATTCTACTCCCCTGCTCTGGTGTAGCAGACAGAAACTACTGCATACTCCAAGGTAGGTAGGTGAGTGCCAGCTTATTATTATCAGTGCCTCTGGCTCTTCAGTGTTGTGGAATTATAAAGCAATCTGGTACTTGTTGATGCACAATAGCTGGAGAGCCATAAGATACATTGGTATAAAGCCAGCCACATAATACACTTATAATAAAACTACCACCATACTCATGGTACTTAAAACCAGCCTACAATAAGGTATTGACTCATGTACGAGGGGGTATATTTATGAAAGGTCAATTTTAATCAATTTGAATCAATTTAAAATCGATAGAACTATATGAAAATCAATCAACATCTATGTTGTGTTTCTGGTACTAAATGACACATTTACTAATACCTCAAAAACCAAATCAAAAATTGCCTGTTTGTAAATGTATGACATTTGATGTTGATCGTTTTGATTGATTTTAAATCAATTAAAATTGACCTTTAGTAAATATTTCCCTAAGAGTCTAGTGCAGTATGCTTGACCCACAGTTTAAGGGCCTCATTCATGACCGATCGCAACTGCAGTTGCAATAGCGATTACGCATGCCGTTCAACTGCGATAGTATGCTATTCCATTGCAATCGCTATGCCGTCGCAGCCTAACATAAGGACGCCCACTTTACCTCACACACATCTGTAATGTTTAGCAAGACTGCGAAACCATCGATACAATCGAGTACCGTCGCAGCCTCACGCACACCCCCCCGTCACCACCCACAAACGGCACTTCCTGTCAATCACTCTGCGATGTGTCTGCGAGTCACTGCGATTGCAGTCCCAATTGTAGTGGCCAACTCCCGCACTGCTATGCATACGCATGCACAATACGCAACTATCGGGGGATTGTGTGCGTAATCGCAGTTGAGATCGGTAATTAATCAAGCCCTACATTTTGTAGTGTCGCTTGTTTCTATTCAGCATGACCAGATAGTAGCCAGCAGATGGCAGTATTACTCTGTATGTTCTCTTTGTGGCAACTTTAACATAAGTTAATTACGTAAATCTAATGATCTGCAACCGATGCTGCAAATGCTTGGACTTGCAAAGCCACAAGTGGGCATCTTAACTCTTAACACAGTCCTCAGTATCTGTAACATTTGCATATTTTCAGCACGTCAGCTGTGTGCGGGATTGCAGCTGCGATGGCATTAGCGATACCCCTAATTAACCAACAAATAATGTATTTATTTTACTTATTTAGCAATTTGAAAGCAATTATTTACAACTTCAAATGTAAATTTGACTTAGTCCACAATTTAATAATTGCAATAAAATAACATGTTGATGACAATATTGGCAACTTCTATTTCCATCAATATTTTGCTATATATGGGAGGAGATGGTGAATATGGGGCATTCTTATGAATATTATTTGTACTAAAATAATGTGAAAAGGGGTGTTTTCACACCCGTCTCACATTCTTTTATTATCACAGGATTGTATTAATGGGCAATTGGAGGAGAATTCGCTAAATTGTCCTCCAAGCACTTAACATCTAATTTTTTTAGTAAGTAGATTGCATTTTCTATACCTGTAATGGGAAATGTGATCTGCTCATATTTACTAACCTCAAATTTGGCTGAACTGGTGAACATGCCCTATACTCCATGGGTGAATACACACGTCCAGTACAGGGGTTCCCATCTGCGCCAACAGGAACTCCCCTCTAGAGCTTGGAAAGCAATGCTGACTCACAACATTGGTGACACACACAGGTATCTTCTGCTTACTCTCATAGGGCTCTATTTACTACAATCCACAATAAAATGCAGATTGTAGTGTGATATTACCGACTGAATTCACATTGCAAATTCAGGCAATATCACAGGGATTAAAAATCCCTCCGCAGCCTTATCACTGTATTTTTTCGGAAAATATACAGTGAGAAGGTGCCGCACATGCGCCGACCAGCCGCCGCTACCCCCCCCCGCGACTGCCCCCATGATTGCGGCCCCCCCTTAATTTTACTTACCTCCGGTGATCGGTGCTCACAGTGCAGGTTGAGAGACCAGCTGACCAGAGCCGCGGAGAACATCACCGGAGCACCGATCACAGGTCCCTGGACTCCGGTAAGTTTTTTTTTTTTCACGTTTATTTTTAGCAGTGATCAGCTTGCGGTCTGTTTAGACCACACGGCTGATCACTGGGGCCGGCTCCTGGCTCTGCTCTGCCTGTAGAGCAAAGAAGGAGTACAGTAACCAGGGGAGACCATGGATAACACCACCTCCACCTCGTTATTATCACCGGGCTTCCCCCGATCTGCTTACTAACAATATGTGATAATTAGGGCTTGTAGTAGAATTTTACGAATTCTACTCCAATTGCTCCTTAGTAAATTTATGTGAAACTAAAATAATGTGAAAAATATGTGAAAACACCCTTTTTCACTTTATTTTAGTAAAAAAAAGCCCATAGTCACTCTTATCAGCAACAGGGTCTATGCTGGTTAACTTTATACGAACAGCAGAAGTGACCTATCTTTTTTTCTGTATTGCAAGCCCTCACATCACATACCCGAATAGTGTCTGTTCACTGCTTTTATGCACACAGGCAAGAAAGGGCTTTTGTATTTGTGGCGCTACAACTTTTTTTTATTGCCCACTGACACACATACATGTGCGTAGTGTACAGAGACGTATGTCTCACTGACTGCAAATGTATTTAAAACAGCTCTTTCACGGATCGCAGATGTATCTAATATTGATGCTTATAACACAACCCCAACTGTTACTTTGTTTAAATGAACTCTAGTTGCAAAAAGGTTCAAAGTTACATAGTAACTATTATCTATGTGCACAAAACTGTTAGTGATGTGTGATTTTTTCATGATTTTTTTTTGTCATTTGGACATAATAACAAGTATTATTATATCCTTGAACAGGGTGCACGATCACTGTTGCTTTATTCACAGGAATTGTATTAGCAGCCAGTAGATTCCCGTGGCTGTGCTGCCTCAGTTTTCTGACAGGTTAATCATTTTATTTTTATAGAAATTCCTTAAATACCGTAGTATATCTGTGTAAACAGTCCCGCCAGGAGCTGGCTGGCAAATTTTACCCTGGGTGGCAAGCACACAGCACCAGCCCATGAGCAGTGACTCAACCTTCTCCCTCTGCCTACCCTAACTCTAACCCTCCCTCCCCGGTGCTTAAACCTAACCTCCCCCTAGTGCGTAAAACCTAACATCCCCCTTCCCGCACCCAGTACATAAACCAAACCCTCTCCCTAGTGCCTAACCACAACCTTTAACCCTCCTCCTAACCCCGCTACTTACCTTTGGGATGCCGGTGGTCGGATTGCCGGTGCTGGGATTCTGACAGGTGTCGGAATCTGGCACCGGTATCCTAAGCGCTGGCATCCCATGTGCCGGGATTCTGACCGTATCCCTACACCACACATTACAGACACATATCATGCACACTAAACATACAGTACAAATACAAACACCACATCATACATACACCACATCACACTGCACTGCACACACATCACACATACACACTATCATACACCACAACACACTACACATACACATCCCAGAGGCACACACGCCCATCACATACACATATACACACACAAATAAATATCATGGCTTAATAACTGAAAATTGTGCTTACCTGGCATCCTTAGGTTCAATTATGTGGTGTTGAACGTGGTTGGGCCTCCGTCAGTCAAGTTTCTTCTGATCGGCAGCCGGCAGCCATTGGGTGAAGGGGCAGAAGCACAAATGTGAGAGGCACACAGGGGAAAATGGGACAAGGGCATAGATAGAAAGGGGGTGGTGGCACAGATATAAAGGGGGGGACAGAGGCACAGATACGGAAGGGCAGAGGCACAGATACTTGGGAGGCGATAGGGATGGTCAGAAGAAGTGAGATGGGTAGTTTGAGCAAGGCACAAATATTGGCAGCAGTGGCACATATATGGGGAAGGGGCAGAGGAAAGATTGTAATGAGCACAGCAACATAAATGGCGGGGCAGAGGCACAGATATGGGGAGGGGGCATAAGCACAAATATGGGGAGGGGGCATAGGCACAGATATGGGGAGGGGGCAAAGACACAGATATGGGGAGGGGGCAAAGACACAGATATGGGGAGGGGGCAGAGACACAGATATGGGGACGGGGCAGAGACACAGATATGGGGAGGGGGCAGAGGCACAGATATGGAGAGGGGGCAGAGGCACAGATATGGGGAGGGGGCAAAGGCAGGAATTGTGATGGTGATGGTGGAAAAGACTGTATAGGAGGAGGGTCTGTGGCACCTCTATGTATGGCAGTGCTGTCTCACATTGCACTCTTCTGTGCACACTATGCCTGGCCACTGGGAGAAGGAGAGAGGTATGCAGTCGGGAAGCCGGCGGACCTAATCCCAACATCCGGCTTCCCGGACAAATTATATAGTGCATACACACTGTGTAATCTACCAAACGACCAATATATATTGTGTTTCATTAGGAACTTCCAAATTGTAAAAATCGTTAACAATATATCGTTTGCTTTCTTAACACCTAACGACCATCTTAAAGATTTCTGAACAAATTTAAATAGGGGCTGTACTTTCTATAGGGTACATAAAGTAGGCACCATTTTAGCTCTGTGCAGTTCTGCTTTGTGACTAGTGAGGCTAAATGCTGTACATTGCTTTACAGCTCTGCTTTGTTTTGCTTGTCTTAACAAAGTGCTTCTATACTACATTCTGTTGTGATTGTCACAACGCCGCAGAATCCAGGTTGCTCCTACCTGGTCCGGCGACGCTGGAGTCCGGGCTGGTGTGTGACAGCGGGCGGGAGATCCCCGGCACCCGCTGTCAGCTGCTCCTCTTCTCCCCCAGCGGCTGTGTGCAGGCGGCCACGGCTTCCTTAGAAGCGCGCGTGCCACTCTGTTACAGCATTTAAAGGGACAGGCACCAAAGTAGGGAAGCGCTAATTGGGGCTAGTTGAACTCTGACCTATAAAAGGAAGTTCCTGGGAGCACTCCAGTGCCAGAGTATAGGCTCCATTACCATACTCCAGCATTCCTGTGCATATCCTGATAATTGGTTCTAACCTTTGTCATGTTTGTGACTCTGATTCTGCATGACCCCTGGTTCTAGGTTGATATCTGGTTCTGACCTCGGCTATTCCCTTTGACCCGTTTACGTCTGCTCCCTGGTACCGCTTCGTCCGTTTGGTTCTGACCTGGCTAAGTTGACTACGCTCAAGTCTCCTGTATACCATCCAAGTGCCAGCACCTGTATAGGGAAACCTAACCTGAGGGTCGCGACCTGTGTGTCGGACGCAGCCAAGTCCATACCTTCTTGCGAGGGTCCCTGGTGAAAACCGCTGGCACATTAGACTCCGCACCTCAGGAATAGGTCTAGCCAATTCCCTGAATATGGGTAGCATCCACTATCCGCCCGTGAGTTTGTGACAGTGATGAATCCTTAACGATATCGAGTGAGGGCATCATATGCTGCAGCTGTGGTGTTAGCTGATAGGGAGAGGGCCCAGAATTGGAGAAGCCTGAGACCATGCTGGACAAAGGAGTGGCTACTGCAGAAGGAGTCTGCCTCTTAAATGCCACTGCTTATGAAGATTCGGGAGCACAATCTGGATGACTACCGCAATTTCCTGTGCATAGATGGTGCCACCTTCCAGGAGTTGCTGAGTCTGGTGACTCCCTATGTGGTACCTCCAGAGAAACCTGTGGAACTACAGGTGCCAGCATGCTTCTGCAGCCAGCAAGGCTGGGGCATGCTCACACAGCCCACCTCTACAGAAATGTCAGGGACAACATGGGTTAATGCAGCTAGAGACAATACAATGTTGCTAGCTGCAAGCCTCCTTACCTTCCCCTGTTTAGATGCTCTGAGAGCGGGAATCCCAGGCATGGAATGTTGCCCTGGACAGAGAAAGGTGTTAAATATGCCCTGCATCTGAAGGGAGCTGAGTAGTTCAGAGAAGAGCCAGTGTGGAGAGACAGTGTTGTTGATGAGCAGAGATGGACTGATTAAGTAAAGAGGGAGTCCCAGCGACACTTGTAACCACACAAGGGCATTCTGCTATCAGCACCCAGGCAAGAGCTAATGCAGAGAGGGAAGCCCTGCCTGCACCTAAAGAGTGACCCTGCAGCCTGATTCAGTAACATGTGTGAGAAACCCGGTGAACCAGCACACCTACCAGGACTGAGCGAGTACCTACCCACACCGCCCAGTATTGTGTCCTGGCCCCTGACCAAGCCAGTAGTAAAGGGAGACACTAGTTTAGCTATGGGACAACTAATTTACGTTTAATTAAAAGGAAGCAGATTCCAGTCTATGGCACAGAACGTTGCAAGCTTTTGATAAGGCAGCACCTGAGTTATCCTAAGGAGAACAGTGTCCATGTCACTCAGGATCATTCCCATTACTGTGTCTTTTGGAGAAATTAATCTTACATTTAAGGGCTTTATGTATATGCATATATATTCTTTCTTATATTGGGATCTCAAACCCTGAGTTCTGGTATACCTGAACTATATCCCAGGAATAATGTTGCAGTGAACTGCCTTGGTGTTATATTACAGGATACTTACTAAATGAATATTGATATTACCAATATATCGGAAAAGTCATTTCTTTCTTAAACGTAATGTCTGAAAGTGATTTATACTATTGCGTATAATATTGGGAAGTCCCTCCCTCTATTACGTGATCCATGGTGCATGTAAAAGTGATTCATAGATTGAGTATAGTACAGTATATTCATACAAAAGTGATTATTGCCAATTTTTGATGAGCTGCATATGCAGTGTTTATATTGTTTGTCATGGTGGTGCACCCGTCCTGCGGGCAGTGTTCCTTTACTCAAGTTCATTTCTTGCAAATAAAATGACCTCACGGAGGCCTTGCACGCCACACCAGAGACTGGTCCTGTACTTCCATAGCTTCCATGGAAACAACTTGGCTGAAGAATCGAGAGGTTAGTGAATTGTTTACACACCATGAATTATCCCTACCAGGGTATTACACCTACATCCTGTTTTTTTTATTCAAAGTACAAACTCTGCACTGTTTATTTTTTAAATATAAGCTTTTTCAATATATATATATATATATATTTTTTTTTTTAATGCACATTATGCAGAAATTGAAAGTGCAAATAACAGGCTGTTAAAATGCAAATGTACTTAACTTACTGCATCATTTATCAACAAGTTTTATCAACAAGTTTAAACCCAATAAGTTTGCATATGATATACAGTATGATGCCACATTCTGGCATTATGACATGTGTTTATTGACATTAGCCAAATGACTGGCAGGAGCACCAATTACCATAGAGCACAAAAGTTATTGGATTTGATAAAACTTGTAGGCCGCTGCATCAAAAAAATAATATAACTATAAATGTACAAAGTAACTGTGCATTTTAAGCTGCACACTTGCGTCAATATCGGTGCTGTCCCTGACTTAGATACTATAGTGATTTCATGACTTAGAAACTAGTAGTGGGATCTGAGTGAAAGAGGGGTCTCTGGATTACAAGCTGACTGTGCGTTTTAAGACGTAAACTTGTGGCACTGTTGGCACGTTGGCGCTGTGGTGGCTGCCAGCTCTGGGGGTTGCACATGGGATCTCTGGCTCATGCCCAGTGGGGCCATACGCCATGTAGAGCCCTGCTAGTTGCACTATACTGTGGTGTATGGAGTCTCATAGCACTGCGCATGCTCAGTGGAGCTGGTCGGGAGTCACACACAGTGCTTCCCAGACTTAGATACTATAGTGATTTCATGACTTAGAAACTAGTAGTGGGCTCTGTTTGAAAGATGGGTCTCTGTATTACAAACTGACTGTGCATTTTAAGCCGCACACTTGCTGCACTGTCAGCGCTTTCCCAGAGTTAGATACTATAGTGATTTCATGACTTAGAAACTAGTAGTGGGGTCTGAGTGAAAGAGGGGGCTGCACATGGGATCTCCGGCGCATGTACAGAGGAGCCGGTCGGGAGTGAGACACACTGTACGGCGTATTGTAGTCTCATCGTAATTTACTGAAGTGATTTCATGTTTTGTGCATGCGTTTTCTCATATGCATTAATATCCGGCATCGTGCGTAGTGCTCCTTGTTGTTATAATACTGTTTGTTGTAGAAAATGGCTGTGAGGCAGTGGCCATATTCCAGAGGGAGTTGGAGATCCTCCTTGATTGGAGGGATCGGCCGCTTCTCAGCAATGCTGAGAAATGCCAGGCATTTTGAAATGCTAGGCGTGATATCCTGACCCAAGTAGGCCGGGATAGATCAATCCGGTCACTACAGCGCCACTTTAGTGACTCGGTGAGGAGAGATGCCCCACGGCTGCAAAGGCTCAGACAGCGCCTTGTGCATAGTAAGTACAGTATTACTGTACAGTTACATTATTTAAGTATAGGCAATCAGGATCCTCCATAGCACCATTATTGTGTGACATACTGTAACATGAATGGGTGTGGATTACCAGAACGACAGTCAATAGGTCGACACTAAAGGTCAATATGTACAAAGGTTGACAGTTACAAATGGTCAAAAATTTTTTTATGTCTTTTAGCCCTAATCTTCAGCATAACCTTAAAATTAATCGTTATGGTGCCAAAAGCAGCATGGCCTTGCGCCCCCCGCACCCCCCCCACCATTGTTCATCCTTGACGACATTGGCAAGTGTGGATGCATTTGCTGATGTTGCCCTGCCACTAATGATGTCGCCGGGTACAGTACACACATTATTAAATGTGTACCCGGCTTTAGTGTATTGACCAGCACTGCAGAAAGTTATGTCTGCAGCACGTGAATGAGCATGCTGCAGACATACAGTAACATGAATAAGCTTTGTGTGCCATAAACTTTAGTGTGTACATGACGGGTACACGCTAGACCAGCATTTTTCAACCGCTGTGCAATGTCACACTAGCGGTCTTTAAGTGTGCCACCAAAAAAAACAAATGGGAGCTCCTACTTTATCTCTGTTTCAATGTCTTTGATTTTTTTATTCCTGTGCTGGTGCCGTGTTGTACCCCTGCCCTATCCTGCCCTGCCCTGTCATACTGTAGATTGTGTTCCAATTGTTGTCAGACGAACGTTACTATACATTCCACTGTTATTTTTTTTACAGTTCATCAGAGGAGACAGCAGCAGGCAGAAGAGGGAGAGCCTGCACAGCCAAGTAAGTTCTATATGTGTTTGTTTTCAAGAGTTATTTTTTTAAAATATGTTGATGAAAAATTACATAATAGTATTCTGTTTCAATGTAGTATATCGACGGTGCATTCGCCAGATATCCTCCTCTGGGGAGGAAGAGGTGGACTGAGCGGCGGGGCCCGACAACCCTCCCCAGTCAGGTAAGTAATGCCTGTGCTCTACTGTACCTCTTTCCTACACTCTCAGTGGCTCTACTTTTACTACTTGCGCCATCACTATTGGAGTAGTATTGTGTACAGAGAATTATGGTACAGTAAGTACCGAAAGTGGCCGGTCCAGGAGGGCTGATGACGCCATTCACTTTGGTTTTTTTTTAAGACATTTATATATTTTTTTGTTTACACAGGCCCACAACCTGAAGAGGATGAGGTGGTGGAGGCAGAGGAGGCAGTGGACCGGGCCGCTGAGTCCCACCCCAGCCAAGTAAGTACTGTATACAGTAGTATAGTACATTGTGTTTTACTACTGTACTGTACTTCTCTTCCTTTGAAGAATGTCTCTGTTCCTCCTGTACCGTACCTCCTGTACTTCAAAGACTATACTGCTCCTTATATCTCCAACCTCGTCTCCTAACACACTGCCTCCTGTCCTCTCCGGTTAGCCAATGACTGGCGCTTTGATACTTGCGCCATCAGGTAAATGCTTCTCTTATTACTTCTCGCTTACTGTACCTTACTTCCCAGCCATATTGTGTCCTGAGAATCAAGTTACAGTACTAATTGTTAATGGTGCTCTGTTTATAATTTTGTAATGTACACTTGTGGCGCCTTATACTGTAAATAAAGACACAATTATATATTTCTTTGTTTACACAGGTCCACAACCTGAGGAAGATGAGGTGGTGGAGGCAGAGGACGGTGCAGCTGAGCCCGTCAGCCCTCCCCAGCAAAGTAAGCACTGTGAAGTATAGTACATTGTGTTTACTTGTGTACTTCACTTCCTTTTAAGAATGTCTGCTCCTCCTGTACTTTGATGAGATCATCAGATTGGCCTGCATGTGTGCATAACTGCAAATATCGTTAACGACCCGCGGGAGTGTGCATCGTTCGCCGTTCACTGAATACACACTGAACTATATGAATGATTTATCATTCGAAGATATCATTATCTTTCATAAGGATCGTCTAGTGCATATGCCCCTTTATTTAGTGTACAGTAATGCTATGTTTACCCTCTACTTTCCCGCTGAGTACATTAATGCGTTTTTCTTTTCTTTACACAGACCTCCTCCATATCATATTTGTGGAGCTGGAGAGTCAGGAGAGCAGCGATTCTGGTAAGCCTTAACCTTGCATTTTTTTTTATCAGTGCCTCCAGCCAAATATTGGCACAGTACAGTGGGGGAGATGTATGAAACAGCGTTACTGGGAAAAGCAGCATAAGCGCACATTTAGGGGGAGTTGTACAGTATTATAGCGGCACAGATCATCAGTAATGATGACATATAAGAACATCTCATCTGCCAGAGTAGGGGAGCATAGTGCCCCTGTAATTTACCGCCCAGCCCTTCAATAATACATGGGGTACATAGGCAAATGCAGGGGGGGTTTCCTGTTGCCTGGAAACCCCCCTACCCAAACCCACACTATGACCACTATAGAATTAGTAATAGAATACAATTGTTATGCCACAGGTGTGACTCTTTAGGGTATTGCTATGGTTTGTAAGGGTGTTACACAAACTGAGGCCAGCAACAGCCTTGGGGCTGGAAGAGTAGATTAGTAGTGGCCTATGGCCTTTAGGCTGAGTAATAGCCTTGAGGGCTGGTAAGCTTACCGAGATGTAGCCTTTGGCCTGTGTAGCAGCCTTGAGGGCTGGTAAAATAACTAGATGCAGCCTTTGGGCTGAGTAGCAGCCTCTGGGCTGTGTGGCAGCTTTGAGGGCTGGGATACTTAGCTAAATGCGGCTTTTGGGCCGTATAGCAGCCTTTAGGCTGAGTAGTAGCCTTTTGGATGAATAACAGTCTCTGGTTTGTGGAGCAGCCTTGAGGGCTGATATGCTTGGCTCAATGATGCTGAGTTGTGCTAAGTGCCCCGGAATGACACTAGCAGCAGTACACTTGATTGCTTACTGTGGACGCTGAGGTGCACTAAGTGCCGCCGGAATGACACTAGCGGTAGTACACTGGATTGCGTACTCTGGATGCTGAGGTGTGCTAAGTGCCGCCGTGATGACACTAGCAGCAGTACACAGGATTGTGCCGCCTGGATGACACAAATGGCAGAAAGTTGGTATGCAGACTGTGCCACCTAGATGACACAAACGGCAGGAAAAACAAAGACTGGAACACTGGGAGGTCAACAGGATACAGGAGACTACGCCAGAACCGGAAACACGTGAAACGCTATCACCGGCATCGGAGCAGCGTTCGCACCAGCAGGAAATAGATGCAGGAGTCAATCCGGACTAATCCCAGAATGATGGGCAGGAGGTAGGGGGTGAATCAGCGAACGCTCACCCGGTGTTCACCTCGCACAGTATTCGCAGTGCGGTGGCTTGTGACAAGAATTTTACTAGAGCTGCATGTTCTTCTCAGTATCACAAATGAAATAATTAGTACCACTACCTACTGCCGCATGTAATGACTTGCTGTGGTCGCTGGTCCTGTATATGCTGGCATTATGACACTCAATACACTTAGGGCCTGATTCAGACCGGCTCGCAAGTGCTATGCACTCGCAAGCGGGTCAATAGTGGGGCATTGCGCAAGCATGGCGTGCGCAATGCGCGTGCGCAAGCCCCGGAGTGAGTGAGAAATTCACTTGCTCCGGGGCTTGCTACAAACAGGGCGGCTGTCGATGTTGATCGACAGCTCGCCCCGTTTTGTAGACGGGGAGGGGGGGTGGCTGGCCAAACGGAGGCATTCCCAAAGGAATGCCTGCCATTTGTGGGCGGCCCTACAGACATCACGAGTGATGTCAGTAGTGAGCTTCTGGCTCTATTAGAGCCGGAAGCTCACTGGGGCTTGCGACAGACGAGACCCTACCACAAGGGTCTCGTCACAAGCCCGATGGTTGCGATGATCGCGACCATTGCGACCATCACCTGGCCGCTCGCTAAAGCTGTGGGTGGTCACCCACAGCTTAGAAAGCTGCCATGAGGTCGGGTTTTTTAAAACAAATCGGCCGCCCTGATTCAGAGCGAGCTCTCGCTTTTTGCGAGCGGTACTGAATCAGGCCCTTCGTATTATGCAAAGCTGGATAAGTGTTAATTATGCCCTCTTCATGGACTGGCCACATTCATTCTAAAATCAAGAATTTGGAAACCCCCCTCAAGAATTCCTGATTTGTGATGATACCATTTCTCCCCATGTTGTAATGTGGAGACAATAAAAGTACTTGAATTACTGTAATTTTATAGCATTTTTTTTTACACAAAGACCGGCTAATCATTGACGAGTCGACTGTGGAGTCGGGGAGTTCCACAGCCAATTAGATGGATCGGTCATATTTAGGTAATGTACTGAAGGTTCTTCTGCTGCTACTCCAGACTCCCACATTTGGGGTCTCATTCAGACCCGGTCGCAAGCGCCGATGAGCTCGCAACCGGGTCGATGGTCCCCACAGAGCATGCACACAATGGAGACGGCTCCATCGTGCGCATGCGCGAGACCCGGCTAGCGACGGGCGCTCTGCCGCTAGGGGTCTCGTAGCAGACGGGGCGAGCTGTCGATGTTGAGTGACAGACAAACGGAGGCGTTCAAGTCGGAATGCTTGCCATTTGGGGGCAGCCCCACTGACATCATTGATAATGTCAGTGGGGAACTTCCTGCTCAAACAGAGCAGGAAGTTCCCTGGGGCTTACGAGTGCCCAGACCCAACCTTAGGGTCTGGTCGTAAGCCCCGATGGTCGTGATGGTGATGACCATCGCGACCATCACCCTGATCGCAAGCTAAGCTGTGGGTGGTAACCCACAGCTTAGCTTGCGACCTGGAGGCAGCACTTCAAAACAAGATGTGCCGACCTTCATTCAGAGTGAGCGATCGCTTCTTGCGATCGACTCTGAATGAGTGCCTTGATCCAGTGCTCCACAGTGCATTCTAAAATTTGGTGACCTAAAAATATAAATAATAAACATATTTAGCTGAGACATGCACTGTGCATGAGGCAGATTACTGTATATCTTATTATGTGCTATTATGTACACTCCCTACACTATCAGCCCCAATACTGTATATGAATTACAGTATAGCATGTTCTGAAATTACTGAACATGTGATCTTCCTCTCATCCTCCATAATGTGACATATTGTGAAGTGGTTACACTGCAATTTGGCATAGTGTGATTTGTGGGCACTACAATTTGTCAATGTGAAGTGGTGACACTACAATTCAACAGTACATAATGTTACGTGGCAGCTCTACAATGTCGCATAATGTAAAGGGTATACTCAATCACATACTTGCCTACTCTCCCGGGACTGTGGAGAGCCTCCCATAAATCGGGTGCAGCTCCCGACACCCCGCAAGAGGAGGCAAGTCTCCCGCATGGTCTGCCGCACCCCGCAACCACCCCGCGGCCCCATGTAGAAGTGGGCGGTTCGGGTGGCGATTATGCGATTCGCGCTAAATCGCATCATCGTAACCCTGTCCCCTGCTTTGTAATGCCGGTAATATTATAAAGCGAGGGGCGAGGCCGCGATGATGCGAATGCGAATAACGCAAATGCACGGACACACCCCCGCCCGCACCCTCCCTGCTGGACCAACCTGGCAGCCCCCTCCCGGAAGGGGCTGCCAGAATGTTGGCTACAGACGGGGTAAAGTACATTAATGCTTACTACTATAGTATACAGTCATGTACTACACTACTTACAGTACAGTACATTGTGGATGTCAAGATTATACAATATACTGGGGGAGATGTATTAACCGCCGAAGCAGCATTGGCGCATGTCATGTAGGAAGCGTTATAGCGGCGCTGTACATCTCCCCCACTGTTTTGTAAAGTACTGTATATTAGTGTTGTAATACTGTGCCATTTTCTTTTCTGACAGAGCAAGTTCTGCACATGTTGGCCCTCTTTCGGGTGATTGCCCACCTCTTTGTGGATTTTTTTATTTATTGTATTTTTATTTATTGTAATAAACCTTTTTGTTATACACCATGTTTTGTATTTTTCAATTTAACAATTTACAGAAGAGAAAGTTCAATTTGCCTTTATGGTAAAGACGTCAACAGGATTTAAGCAAGTTCACCTGAGCTGTCTACAGTACATCATCAAAAGAAGGTTCTGTCTACATTGTCAAAAGAAGATCCCCCAAAGCATAACCAGCCCTGTGCTCCTGAACCATACTTGCCTACTTTATGAAAGCAGCACCTACAGTATAAGCATGGCGGTAAAGTGGGCGTCTACTGCTACTTCTGAGAGGCTACAAGTGCCAGCAGACAGCTGGCACCCATTCCTCACCTTTTAAGTACACAAGAACTGTACTATGTAATTGCAAGGGCAAATCTTGAGATGACTGCTTAAATGGCTAACAAAGTATCCTTTATTATGGTAATGAAATGCTCTTGCTTGCTTTGGGGTGAAGGGACCTGATGCACTGTATCTCATTTTCCACAGAGCGTGGGTCTGATTCAGACCCGCTCGCGAGCGCTCGCAAGCAGGTCGATGGTGGACAAGTGCACATGCGCACGACGGAGCTGGCTCCGTCGTGCGCATGTGCGAGACCCGGATAGCGATGGGCAAGCCATCGCTCCGGGGTTCTCGTACCAAAGGGGGCGTGCTGTCGATGTTGATTGACAGCACGCCCCCTTTGGTTGGCGGGCCGGGGGCGTGGCTGGCCAGACGGAGGCGTTCCCATGGGAACGCCTACCGTCTGAGGCCGGCCCCACTGACATCACAAGTGATGTCAGTGGGAGTGCTTTCGGCTCTGGTAGAGCCGAAAGCACTCTAGGGCTTGCGGCAACGAGACCCACCCACAGCTATGCGAGCGGCCAGGAGGCCGCTCTAAAAAAACAGAGGGACGGCCCTGATTCAGAGCGAGCGCTCTGTCAGAGCGTCTGCCTCTGAATCAGACCCCAAGTTCTTAGAGTTACTCACTGACTAGCCCACGTGAGAACTGTCAGGAGCCGGAGCCAATCAGCGGCTGCTCTACAGTTAGCGCCTGCTGATTGGCTGGTGGCTCCTGACAGTTCACACTGATCAGTCAGGAGCCAGGTAGCGGTGTATGTGGTCACACACATACACTGCTAATGCAAATATATGGATCGGGTTTGGTTTTGTTTTTTACCCTGGATGCTACGGAGACCAGCACGAGGATGGAGGTGAGTATAAGATCTTTATTCCAGGTACTCCAAATGGATTCTACTAGAGAAGGGGACCAACCAGCTGGCAGCAGGTAAGTATGTGTGAGTGAGGTAGGTATGTGTGTAATAAAGTTTTACTTTTTTAGACGGTGTGTGTGTACTGTGTTTTTTTAACTATTTAATTTACAGTGGAGGTATGGGTGCCGGCCACCTACTGGCACTTGTAGTTCCACAAGTGCCAAAGGGCAGGCATGCTGGCACCTGTAGTTCTACTGCAAATTACAATAGTTTTGAACTATATACAGCATTATTACCCCTGTACCCACCACTCCAGGTGTGCAGGGAAGAACCCCGGGCTTCAGCCTAAGCCTGGGGTTTTGGGAGAGGGGGATCCTCTCTTGGGGGGTCCTCACCTCCCCTGAGATCCCTGGCTTTGGCTGACTGGCTTGGAGTGCAAATGCTTTGGCCATGGAGACCCGGTGATAGGGTTCCCTGGCCATGGCATTACACCCCGGTTGGTTTTGGTCCGGTGCTGGTTTTTAAATATAGGGGACCCCTACGCATTTTTCCCCCCTATATTTAAAACCAGGACTGGCTTTCAGCCTGGTGCTGGTTCCTAAATTACGGTGGAACCCTACACATTTTCCCCCCCATAATTTTAGGAACCAGGACAGGCTGAGCAGTCCAGGGCTTGCTATGTGTTTTTTGAGGGGGACCCTACTTCATTTTTTAAAAACATTTAACCCTTTTTTTTGCAGGTAAACCACACAAGCAGCCTTCACATATCTCACTGATATGTACAGGCTGCTTGTTCAGGTGAGTTTGGCAGAGAGAAAACACTGCAATCTCGGGTGAGTGATCTCATCTAAACTCCACTTGGCATGCGCAGTACTATGAGACGTGATGACAGTGCCGCAAGAGTGCATCTTAAAATGCACAGTCAGTTTGTAATCCAGGGATCCCTCTATGACTCAGACCCCTCTACTAGTTTCTAAGATGCATTCACTACAGTATCTAAGTCTAGGACAGGGCCACAAGTGTGCAACCTTAAAATGCAGAGTCAGTTTGTAATATAGAGACACATCTTTCTGGGTTGATTTGCAGCTCAGTGATGGTTTTATGCACCACTGTTAAAACAACACTACAAATTGCTAAGACATGCCATTGCGTATTCTGCAGTGCCGCAGCGACCGACACTTTCATAGTGGCACATTAGTTGTCCTAGCAGACGGGGATGGTGTCCTTGGCAGTGGTCACCATTCCTTGCCTTTTCAGGACACAGACCTTGAGCTGACTACTTAAATGGCTAACAAAGCATCCTTTACTATGGTAATGAAAGGCTTTTGCTTGCTTTGGGGGAAGAGACCTGATGCACTGTGTGTCACTCCCGACCGACTCCACTGGGCATGCGCAGTACTTTGAGACTCCATATGCCACAGCATAGCGCGACTAGCAGGGCGCTACATGGTGTATGGAGCGGCTCTACTGGGCATGCACCGGAGATCCCATGTGCAATCCCCGGAGCTGTTAGCCACCATTACACCGACATGCCGACAGTTCCGCAAGTGTGCGTCTTAAAACACAGAGTCAGTTTGTAATCCAGAGACCCCTCTTTCACTCAGACCCCACTACTAGTTTCTAAGTCATGAAATCACTTTAGTATCTAAGTCTGGGACAGTGCCAACATTGATGCAACTGTGCAGCTTAAAACACACAGTCAGTTTGTAATACAGAGACCTCTCTTTCAAACAGAGCCCACTACTAGTTTCTAAGTCATGAAATCACTATAGTACCTATGTCTGGGATGCACTTTGTGTGACTCCCAATCGGCTCCACTGGGTATGCACAGAGTCCATATGCCACAGCAAAGCGTGACTAGCAGGGCGCTACATGGCGTATGCAGCACCACACTTTTTTGAGCACACGGTGCATCAGCAGTATAGTGGCATAAAGTAGCATAGAAATGCCAGGTGGTGGGAAGCTGTGGACAATGTAGAGTTAAGTAGGGTTGGATAAGAATACTGGACTTCAATTGCTTGGTCTTTATGCAATGCTGGGAGTGCGTCTTTTCAGTCAACACAGATACCTGTATAAATGACAGAACTCACACACCACCAAGTGATTCTTTTTAATCCTGTAGTGAAAATTTAAAAAAAAAAAAAATTTCCCTTACTAGGTCTCAAACCAGGGACACCCACTCTGCAAGGTGCTCACCCAAACCTCTAGCCCAAACACACCAGCCATGTCAAGAGCTGCAACCTGTCGTGTATGTGATGTGACGTCTATGAATTACAGCAGGCAATGTGTACAATGTCACTAGCAGGCTCATCCGTGTGCACTCCAGCCACAAGCTGCTGTTTTTAATAATAAAAAAATGTGTCTTTCAAAATATTATACTAGTAAACAGTACCCCACCATTAGAGAATAATTCATCCCATATCAATGAAAGCTGTGCGTGCGTCTCATTAATGTACAGTATCGGTTATGCCGTCATAAGAATACGGCAATTACACTACTGTAGTTATGTATGTGTACTGATTTGCGACCTGTTCTAACAGTGCCCACACACTTAGCGACATTTTACACGTTTTGGCCGATTTCGACGAATCATGACGACGAATCGGGTAAAAAGAGTACAAATCGTGAGTTTATACTCACAATGCCGATGCGCGTCCCCACTCGTCGTATATCGCATCTTCTGATCTGCCGTGCTGTAGGGCAGATTAGCCAACCATGAACACGATGGAAGCCGAACGTGAGGGTTTTTTTCCTCACGATGAATCGTACGATTCATCACACAATGCGGAATTTGACTGACAGAAGCCTGGACACGCCCCATCGCCATCTTGTGCAGCATCGTGTATGGAGCAAGACAGTCGCACTTTGGGAGCCTGCACACTGAAGGCTTGTTTTGTTGTATATTTGGTGAGTATTTGTACAGTTTGCAACCACACTGACCACCAATATGTGCTCCCCACTGCCCACCTATGTGTGCCCCCAGGTAATAAATGCATGACCCAGCCACCGCTCGCCGTATTGAGGCGGGCGGTGGCTGGGTCATGCATTAAGCTCCCACTGCCCACCAATGTGTGCCCCCAGGTAATAAATGCATGACCCAGCCACCGCTCTCCGTATTGAGGCGGGCGGTGGCTGGGTCATGCATTAAGCTCCCCCACTGCCCACCAATGTGTGCCCCCAGGTAATAAATGCATGACCCAGCCACCGCTCTCCGTATTGAGGCGGGCAGTGGCTGGGTCATGCAGTAAGCTCCCACTGCCCACCAATGTGTGCCCCCAGGTAATAAATGCATGACCCAGCCACCGCCTGCTGTATTGAGACGGGCGGTGGCTGGGTCATGCATTAAGCTCCCCCACTGCCCACCTATGTGTGCCCCCAGGTAATAAATGCATGACCCAGCCACAGCTCGCCGTATTGAGGCGGGCGGTGGCTGGGTCATGCATTAAGCTCCCACTGCCCACCAATGTGTGCCCCCAGGTAATAAATGCATGACCCAGCCACCGCCCACCGTATTGAGGTGGGCGGTGGCTGGGTCATGCATTAAGCTCCCCCACTGCCCACCAATGTGTGCCCCCAGGTAATAAATGCATGACCCAGCCACCGCTCGCCGTATTGAGGCGGGCAGTGGCTGGGTCATGCAGTAAGCTCCCACTGCCCACCAATGTGTGCCCCCAGGTAATAAATGCATGACCCAGCCACCGCCCGCCGTATTGAGGCCGGCGGTGGCTGGGTCATGCATTAAGCTCCCCCACTGCCCACCAATGTGTGCCCCCATGTAATAAATGCATGACCCTGCATGAATGTGATTGGCCCGTTCGTCAGGGATATCCATCCAATTTAACATTATGGTATTCAGTAGTACAAAGTTCATCAGTGGAGCACTCGCCACCCAGAGGTTAAGCAGGTGTATTACATGCCGTGGCTTATCTTTCGTTGTAGAATACCACGGTACACCACAGTACAGTCAGCACGTAATGTTCCATGGCGCGACACAGAGGCCTGAATGTCACGCTATGAGCAACAAACTAGCTGGGCCCATCTGTAATAACACCAAAAACAAACTGCAAAATTGTATAGAAGATTGGGGGTATTATAAGTTTGGACATCACGGGGTTACATAGGTGGCCAGCAGCGTCATTTGTGGTCAGCAAAGTAACATAGGTAGTCAGCAGCGTAGTGTAACATTGGTGGTCAGCAGCATAAAAATAGGTGGACAGCAGCATAACATTTGTGGTCAGCTGCATCATTGGTGGTCAGCAGCATAAAAATAGGTAGTCAGCAGTGTAACATTGGTCCATTCACTTTTTTCTACAAAGTGTAGGTGGTCAGCAGCATCCCATGGTAGAATAGGGTTTCAAATATAAGTATGCACATAACTACATTATTGGTCAGCAGCAGTACACATGAGAGAATAGAGGGGTGCAGGCATGGACATTACATACCTAGGATGCACTGACTGGATTCTGATTGCGAATCCCACTGAATAATGCCAAAAAAACCCAGCAAAATAGAAAAGAACAGTGGGCATCACAGGGTAACATAGGTGATCTACAGCGTAACATTGGTGGTCAGCAACGTAACATTGGTGGCCAGCAGCATAACATAGGTAGTCAGCAGTGTAGCATAACATTGGTGGTCAGCTGCATCATTGGTGGTCTGCAGCATAAACATAGGTGGACAGCAGCACATGGTAGAATAAGGGTTGCAATATACATATGCAGTATGCACATCACTATATAGATGGTCAGCAGCAGTACACATGAGAGAATAGCGGGGTGCAGACATGGACATTACATACTGATGCGCAGAATGGATCCTGATTGAAAATCAGCATATGCTGCTTATGCTGCAGATCACTCTGACAATTCAGCCACAAAATGGAAGAGGGGAGTGTCCAGGGAGTGCCTCTCAGGTGACGTCCACATCGGCCAGGTCAGAACGACATATTGTTTGTTGTTCGGTAGAGCGTACACACTGCATGATTTGCTGGAAATCGTTAATGAGAATGTCAGACTGAGCTGCATGTAGGGATGACCTGAACATCGATGGTACCCCATATGTATTAAAAAAGTCTGCAGCAAATATCGGATATATCTGGTACAGTCCCATGGCACAGAAAACCCCATAGAATTCATACTGTATTAGCATCCAACTCCAGGAGACCTGGCCACTCTTCCGGGTGGCTGGGAGTGCCACACGATTTGCGGGAGCCTCTCGGCTGTTCCTGGAGAGTAGGCAAGTATGAATAAGGTGTGCTAGTTTATGTGGAATTTGGCACTATGACTCCAAAAGAATAGGGAGGTGACCAGTAATGGGTATAAATGAAAACGGACATATAACAGTGCCATCACCTGTTAGGGCAACAACAAAGAACGTCTATCAAAGTTGGCTGCACTTGAAAATATTTAGGCATTTATTTACTAAGCCTTGGATGGAGATAAAGTGAACGCAGATAAAGTACCAGCCAACCAACTCCTAACTGCCATGTCACAGGCTGTGTTTGAAAAATTACAGTGAGGAGCTTGTTGGCTGGTACTTATCTCCAACTACTTTATCTCCATCCAAGGCTTAGTAAATAGACCCCTTAGTAACTTAAATAACTGAAAAAACTATTGGCAACTTTCCTGCAGGAGGTTGATGATGAGGGTTTGTGCTCCATCTCTCAGTTCATCTTCTGAAATGAAATCTGGGTAAGTGAACTGTCAGAAGAGTGGTCTGGGTATGGTGCAAGGATGTGATGTGGTTATGCTTCTCTTGGAAACAGTGAGCTGTATTAAGTTGCCTTTTTGCCTCACTGTGACAGACCAATCATTACAAAGGTTTTCATGCTCATGTGGCCCCAATATTTAGGCTGTACTGAGAATTGTGCCCTAAAGGCAGTTGCAGAGAGGAAAAGCTCAGTAAATGGAGGCTGGGGTTCAGACATACTTGCCTACTCTCCTGGGACTGTTGGGAGTCTCCCGAAAATCGGGTGCTGCTCCGGCACCCCGCAAGAGTAGGCAAGTCCCACAGATTGTTAGCCAGCTCCCCACGACCCCCTGCGGCTGCACATGAAAATAGGCAGGTTCAGGGGCAATGACGGACTCCGCCCACTTAATCTGCCCCCACACTCCCAGCTGCACCGACCTGGCTGCCACCACCCAAAGGGTCCTGCCAGAATGTTGGTAAGAATGGGTTCAGACCAACTGTGTACTGCAGAAAATCTGTGAAGGTTAGCTGTAGCTTGAAGGTCAGTATGGCAATCAGGCTAGATCGACACAGATTTAGACAATCTGTACCTTAGCGTAACACCACTCAGAGAGCCGGGGTGACTAACTTTTGATGGGGGATAGAGCAGGGAAAACTAAGTAATATTAGGGTACAGGTCTTACCTTAGCTAAGACTAGACTGTGTAAGAAAGAATACTGCAATCCTTTAGGCTAGGTCTGGGCCTAGATCTGCCACTTTCAAGGTGAATGCTGAATGTGACTATAGTCCTTGGTGTAGGAAGCCCATATGAGTCATCAGAGTTACACAATGATCGAAATAACTCTTGGGGCATGGGGTCAATTCCAACCTGGGTCTTATTTCTGAGAATTGTTTATGTTCTACCCATTTTTGCTCCACTTTCCAAAATCCAAATACATATTGGAATGTTAAATGGCTTCTGACAAAACTAACTTTTGTATGTATGATACCTAGCTGGGAAGGTAGTATCCAAACTTAGCTACAGTATGTTAATAATAAGAAATTGGAGCTGAAGGAAAAAGTAGCCGTTTATCTTCAAGTTTAGTCCACGTTCCCACTAGTTATGTTGCTTTTATGTTGACCGTGAATGACCACCACCAAGCAATGGATTGTGTGCTTTTCCTAACTCATGTCAATTGTGTGCAACTTTTTTTACTGCTGCCATTGACTGTGATGGTAAATTTATACAAATGATTATGTTAAGTTTGGTAATTTAATTCAATTTGTAATTTATTTCATATATTAGTTTATAATAATTGCTGTAAGAGTTTAAACCCACAAGGCAATTGTAAAACAATAGCGTTTCACAGTTCAGTTCCCTGTATCAGTCATATAGTGGATACAGGTCAAACTTTTATAAAAAAAAATCTTTGGTCTCTATAGTAAATGTATGTTCGAAGCCTTCATCATTATCATCATTATAATCATATTATTATCATTATTATTATCTATTATTTCTAAGGTGCCAACAAATATAGTAATATAGCATTATTTGCATTATGTATTTATGGCTGATAAGTTTAAAGTAACCCATATAGCATGAACAGAATTGAAAGTAGGGTGGTACGGGCCGGTCTTGAGAACCATTTAGAAATTGGTAGCTGGTATACTGCTCTCGTCCCTACCACCTTACTGCCACCATTAGCTTAGCTGCTGAGTGAGTCACAGCACTCGGCTGCATGCCCCCAGAGTGCTGAGAAATGGGGCGTTGCACTGAGACGTCCCTGCGATGTGTGGCCACTCCCCTCATTACATGTGGTCACACCCATTTTTGTGTGCATGCGCCTTCGGTGCATGCACAGTGTGCCTGTAAGAAAAAATTTCTACTTGGACCAATGTAAACAAGCCATTCGAGCGGGTGATTATCACAATATACTGTAGGTGCTCATGAAAATCCTGTATTCCCCGAAGAGTGCATTGTACCGCATGCATTTGGAATTATCTATCCCCCCTTTCCAAAATCCTGTGCATTCCCCTGCAACAAGCAAAAGAGAAAAGAGGGGGTAGTCTGAAAGGGTCTATACATCAATATGGTCTGAATACAGGTGCAGATCATACCGACTTCTGTTTTCTTGCCTCCTGTAGAAGTCCGGAGGGGGGATGCATGTGACAGCTGATGGATGTGGGGCTGGGTGCCTTGAGTCATTAGGCTCCAAAATGATGTGATTCTCATTGAAACTCATCACATTGGCCCCACCTCCTCCTCAGAGACCCATGATTCACAGTATTCTGATGACAGGTCTGCCCACGTCACTAAGAAGTGGGCGGGATGTGGAAGGTCCAAACCCTCTTTTTGGGAACTCCCTGAAAATCTGTCAGGCGTCCAAACATTCCGGAAGAGTATGTAAGTATGGTACAGATTCTATCTAATAAAAAATGGACAGAAAAATAATAAAGTTAAACATTTTATCCACTACCCACTATTGCCACACTGAGATGGCGATAGAGATTGAAAGACAGGTACTGCCGCTCTCCTTCTTAAATAGGCGACAGCTTGCTCCTTATGGGGAAGTAACCTTTGATAAATCACAGATAAACCTATCTCCAGTGAAAATTTCTTCAGAGATAGGGCTTTTAAGGGCTTCATAAATTGGCCCCATAGGGTTTTACAACATCCATATTCTATAACAGTGTAACAGTGTAATTTGTCACTTAGAGCAACCTTAAGGATGCACTTAAAATAAAAAAAAGTGAATGCGCCTGGCTGATAAAGAGGTATATTTGTGCCCTGCCTCTCAGCATTTGTTCTGGTCTGTAAATGACCCCAATATAGTTTTTGCCAGAATAGTTCTCTGCTTGATGACTGCTCATAAAGATGCTGGAGAGTCCTGCTTTGTGTCTGTCTACTGCTTTCCATTGCATGACTCATTGCCAATGCCAATAATACAGATATCCCATTACCGTGACTCATAACCTCTATGCTTCACTGCTGCAAGCAATACGTGAATAACCAAAGACACACAATGCAGATGATAATTACAAATGCTGACATGTCCATTACTGGCTTTGAAATCATTGTGTAATGACTCAGGGTTCCACCATATGAATGTATACTCATTGCTGACAATAAAATCTCTTCTTTTTCCTTAACATCATCAAAAACAAAAAGTGCTCACACACAATCACTGCACTGTACGTACTGCTCTACAGATAACTGTACTTATAGGCTGAAAAGGTGATAGTGGTTGTCATTTGCTAAATCGGCAGATGAAATATATTATTTTGCTTGCACAGAAGCAGCTATTTGTTTATCATCTTACCTTACTTACTTCCTGATTGGGAAATCGTGGTAAATGAGGTTATGCCCAGGTCATGTGAGGCCATACCCCTTTCAGCTAGCACATGTCCAGCTTTGTCATATGAAAATGATGAATGTTGAAAGACATGCACCACGTGAAATATACAGGTACAGTACACGCTACCATACAACCTGGTAATACAGACACTCAGAGGTGTAGCATGTGGCCAGGGCGCCCAGAGCATGTGCATGCTATAGCACCCCCCCCCCCCCAAGTGTGCCAGGGAGGAGGCGTGTTCAGCATGTGGGGATAAATTAAAGGGAAGTAAAAATAAACATTAGGGACAGAATCAAGCTGGGGCATAGAGGGCTAGATATAGTCCAACCCACTAAGTAATTCCACTAATAAAATCCAGTTTTGTGTGTACTCAATAAAATTACACCTTACCTATATGGTGGTTTCTCTGCAATAGGGAACCTCTAAAGAAGTTGACCATCCCTGGGCAGACAGTGTCTTCTGTTGGTACTCACTCTTCATGTAGGAAATCACATGGTCCAGAAGATGCTTGTTTGTGTAGGAATGTAACCAAAGTCATCATCATACAACAGCCCCCTGTCACACTAGCCCCTTTTCTCTTCAGCCCCGTCACACCAGGGTTGTGTATAGGTCCCCTTCAGTTAATGTACTTGGATGTGTTGTGGAGTGAGGGAGGAAGTTTGGTGCCCTTAAAGCAATGTTACTTTAGAAACTTGTACACTTGCGGCCTTGCTCCGTCGCCACGCTTCGGGCATGGGCAGGTTACTATTTCCGATCAATTCCACGTGGATAGTAACTGATGACATCAGGGTACATTTACTGAGAGGGAGCTATCCCCAACTGTCTCACTAGCCCCTTGCCCCCGCCAGCCCCCTGTCACTCCAGCCAACCCCCTCCCATGCCTATACAGCAGCTATATAATATAACCGCTATATATACAGTATATATATATATATATATATATATATATATTGTGACAAGAATCATAAAGACTGGCGTAAAATCCAACAGAAGTTTATTTTCTCACCACAGGCAGATATACAGGTCAGTGCAGTGTTCACAGGCAAGATGTTACAGCAGGTGCACAGAATCTTCCAAACAGCAACATAGTTCTTTTAGTGGACCCTCAGGTCCAGGATCCCTAACTTTAGTCACCCCCAGGGCTATAACCTGGGCGACTAATTCACTATAAGTATCATTGTGGATTTGCATTGACACAACTTTAAAGACAGATAACAGGTGCTGCTATTAGCTTTGCTTGTGGTTTACAAGTAATCCCATGAAAACCTGCATTGGATCTCCTTACCATACTGTTTATTGCTAAATCTCTGTACCAACCTGCTGCTCCACATTAACTTCATGTGAAAGCATGCTGTTCCTGTCACAGGAAGGGTCACACCTACACACATACAGGCAAGAAGGGTTACACTTATGGCCAGGGAGGGTCATAAACATAACCAGACAGACTAGCTGGGGTACCTCTCTCACCTTTATGTGGACTAGGCAGCTTCTTCCTCCATGTTATAGGATAGATCCCCGTCGACATGCTGCTGTAGCCCTGCCCTCTGCTGGGGTCAGATGTGAATGTGCTGAAATCCACCAATCAGGGCTCAACACAAGCTCCTTTGACCACTGAGTCTCCGTAGAGCAGCAGGAAGGCAGGACTGTAGCTGCTGCTGCTCTGTAGCCACAGCACCTGGCAGGTTAGACACGGACCCGGCAGGCTGTCAGCTATTTGATAGCTGTTTCCGAAGTCCGACTTCAGGGCAACCCTCTGGCAACTTCGGCACCTGGAGCTCGCGCTCCGGCGTAACCGCCCTCCCTACGCCCCTGGAGACACTTCAAGCAATATTGGTGTGGATGTCTCAAACCTTCTAAAGAAGAGAAGTTACCTAGGCAACCAATCAGCTTCTACCTATCATTTTATAGAATGTACTTGATAAATGATAGCTAGAAGCTGATTGGTTGTTATCGGCAACTTCTCCACTTGTCCTCTTTAGAAGGTTTGATGAATCTTCCCCTATTTATTTCTGTTTCAGCGTAACTAGAGTACTGCCTACCATCTTGTTTGGACCACCTCCTTAATACAGGGTGTTTCACTCACTATTGGCCCCAAAGTTTTTCTTATGACATTTAAGTAATTGACGTAATTTAGTGAAATGTGACATAGACATACCTTGGTCTGTGAGAAACATGAGGAGGTCATAGCAAGTGTTGACAGTGTTTGCCATTAGCATAGCAAGTGAAACATCCTGTAGTATAAATCTTGTTGGAGCCTCAATAATGTTCTAAGTCAGTTATGAAAATAATGAGAAATTAGGAAATTACTAAGTGAGTAGTTTGGGCTTGAGCCCTCTGTCATCTCCCCAGCAAAGTCCTCAATCACATTAAATATTTTTTTATATTTACACAATTTCTTTTAAAAACCTGTAAGGGAACTTGCAGTCACGAAATACTTCTATAGGTCTGCCATAAAGCATATCTCCCAATATTGTGGGTTCCTGGATAGGGATAGGGGGCGTGACCCTGACGCATAAGGACATGTCATGTCTTGTAGTAGGCATGTCCATGCCTAGCACTGAAAAGTGATGATTACCCTACTCCACCTTCCGTCCCAATCACCTCTGTACTGCCGGATGCACCAGTGGCTGGTGTATATAGTACCCATTCACCTCTGCTCTACCATGCCAAGTTACTATTAGTGTCTTTTGTCATCAATCTAGCACTGCTGCCTAGCAAGAAAGAACTCTGTGGGCGGAATTCAATTGATTTCGCGGCCCGCATCTCCCACTTTTCGCACATTTCAGCTCTCAACCCCCAGGGGCTGCGAGCTGAAATGTAGCGCTTGGCAGCTGATCGCGCCCGACAGTAGCAAGAATAGAATAGCTCCGTCGGGCGCGATAGGGGATGAAAAGAATTGAATTCCGCCCTTTGTTTAATGGTTGGCTACTTAGTAATAACAAAGAGGCATTAAGTATACGAGCCAATAGCAGTGTACATGGACCTATCAATAGCTTTCTAGGCTGTAGCCATGAAGCGTGTACTGTGGGATTCTCACACCCATGACCTGCAAACTCTGTAGCTGCAAATATTTTTAATTGAATGTGCTGCATACTATATGTCTCACATTTGTACATTTTGATACTCATTGTTTTCAATCATTTATGGTGCTGATTCTGAGTTGGGTGGATCTCTGTGCATGGACACAAACTGCGAGATTTAGCACACAGCGAATGCACAGATGCCAATTTCTGCACGTTTGCATATCTCTGTCCCATTCTGTGTTGGATGGAACTTGGGACCTGATTCAAAACCGGTGGCTAAGAAGTGTTCGCTCATAGCTGGCTGATGTTCGCATTCTGAGCATGCGTGCCCAATGCAGTGCGCGGACCAGTGTGAGAGATCGAGAAGCGCTCGCTCGCTGCGCATAGACAGCCCAACAGAGTGAGTGACAGGAGAGGCCGTTTGTAGGTGGTAACAGGGGCAAGCCACTAAAAACTGGGGAGTGGAGGTGCGAACGCAGGCGTGCCTGAGCATCTTAACGCCATTTCAGAGGCGTGCATAATTAAGAGGCAGCGTCATAGTACACGTCCCCTTGTTGTATTTCACACTGAAGTGCTCGCAGTGCTTGCGGTATTTTATAGTCAACCTCAAGTGCTGCGTTCGCTTACGATGGTACTCGATGTTGCCGATGGTTGCATACACTTCCTGGAGATGACGAGCGCAAGTGGGCATCTTAAGACAGGCTGGTGGGAGTCTACAGACACAAAACAATCGCACGCCAGGACATAGTGGGCGTGTTTATGCAATGCGATCATCTGCCATGCTGTAACGGATGTGCTGGCAAAATCCATAGCTGCGTCCCCTTACTTGTCTCCCTCAGATGCAGCCCTGACAGAGCCCGGGGGTATGCACTAGCACTGCTAAATCAATGCTAACAGCCAAGTTGCCGGTGGCTGCAACAGAGACCTGGCACTGGCAGCGACTAGTGAGGTCTAGTGTAGGGTTGGAGTAGCCTGGATAGCGGCGGCTGCTGCTGCAAATTAGACTGGCAGCCGCTATCAGCTCCTTGCAAAAGAGGCACACTTTTATTTTAATTGATGGACTCTGTGGCGCCCTCCAGGGGCCGGCTCTCTAGACAGCTGCCTAATGGTCATGGATGTGTAGTGAAAGCTCTCTCAGTGACCTGTGATGAGGTCATTGGCTGGGGAGGCACATATGGAGATGGGTTTGAGTGGTGAGAGCCTCTCTCACCCCCTACTAACTGTAACTCTCCCCTCACTACACTAAGCTTCAGTATCCATTGATTCTCCTACCTGCATGCTGCATCACTGTATTTTCTCTTGCTGCAGCTGCCAGCTCCGATCTCTAAACACTGCAGGGCACTTCCCGGTCACATGACACATCCAAGGTGTCCACCAGTGCTAAAGGCACGCCCCCCCATACTCAGGGAGATGCCTCTATTATAGCGGTTTTCAACCGCTGTGCCGAGCAGTTTCCAAGTGTGCCGCTGGAGAAGCGGTGGAGAGATCGCTTTCCTGCAGTAAAACTCCTAACTTTGTATCTGGGCAGCGCTGGGCTCTTCCGGGTGGCTCAGCCGCTGCCCAGGCTATGACCAATGGAGATGCATAGACGTGACAACATAGGTCACTTCCGCTGCATCGCTGTCCCACCCACACAGTGCTCACTGCCGAGCAGTGAGAGGTCCTGCATTCTTACACTTGAATCTAGCAACAACCGTGATTTTGACAGACTGCCACTGCACCCGCTTCCGTGGCTGTGGGGCAGGAAGCACCTCTTTCTGCCACGGACAGGTAGGGCCAATATAAAATATTTTATTTTCTGTAGAGGCTATTGTGGTTATGTTTTTTTATGTGGGGACAATGTATTATTTTTCCTTTTGTGGGGACAATGTATAATACTTATTTTATGTGGGGGCTAATGTATAATGTGTTGCTTTCTGTGGGGGCTAATGTGTAATTTGTTGCTTTCTGTGGAGGCAAGAGTGCTTGTTTTTTTAAGAGGGGGCCAATATGTTTATTTTTGTTTTCTTTGGGGGCCAATATGTTTATTTTGTTTTCAGTGGATGCCAATGTGTTTTATTTTGATTTCTGTGGGGGCCAATGTGATTGTTTTCTTCTGCAGGGGCCAGTGAATGTTTCTTCCCATCCTGTCCCCCCATGGGTTCCAATGTGCGTGTTTTTCTCTATGGGGGACTGATGGTGTGCCTTGGAAATTTTAAAATTTAGTTTGGTGTGCCGCACGTTGAAAAAGGTTGAATACCACTGCTCTATTAGCTCTCTTTCTGTGCTGCCCATGCTGTGGCCCCGTCCCCAGCTCTGCAAGCATAGGTGTGTACAGGTGCCGGCACTTCTCCCCTGGACTCACCTGGCCGTCCAGGTGAGTAGTCTATGTACCGTTGGGAGGTGTGGACGGGGTTTTCCATGACCCGGCGGAGGGGTAAGGTCTGGTTTCTGGTGCCACCCTGAGCTGATTTCTGCGCACGCCTATGTCGGCAAGCAGTCTCTGACTATACAGAAGTGAGGCTGTTTCTGCCTCATCTCTCCTATCTCTGCAGTCCCAGGGAGCCCCACAAAGCTATAAAAATTATTACAATAAACATAGATGTTTATAAGTTAAAAATATCTTCTTTGTATTATTCTAATCACTTTTACATCAAAGCTCAGGAGTATGACAGGGAATGCTCAGCTTCCCCTGCCTCCCCTGACTGCATGTCCCTGAGCTCTGTGCATGCATGGTGAGGGGACACCTTTTTCTGGTGCATCTCTTGTACCTAGCATGGGGCTGGTGCAATTGCCTATACTAATGATGACGATTCCGGCGTCTGCCGTAAAATCAGTGAGCGGCACTGCATTGCACTTACAGACACATTAACCACCGCATTAGCCTTACGGATTCTGGCATAAGGTTATAAGTCTGGCTTCCATGGTGTGACTCTGGGTGACTCAGAATCAGCCCCATTATGTGCACATATCCCCATATAATTTGAACCCAGTAGTGACATCACACTGAAAATAGAGTCAACATTAAAGCATCCTGAGACCATTCATGTGAGGGGTTGCTTCTCAGCCAAGGGAGTGGGATCACTCACAATTTTGCCTAGGAACACAGCCATGAATAAAGAATGGTACCAAAACATCCTCCAAGAGCAACTTCTCCCAACCATCCAAGAACAGTTTGGTGATGAACACTGCCTTTTCCAGCATGATAGAGCACCTTGCCATAAGGCAAAAGTGATAACTAAGTTGCTCGGGGAACAAAGCTTCGAAATTTTGAGTCCATGGTCAGGAAACTCCCCAGACCTTAATCCCATTGAGAACTTGTGGTCAATCCTCAAGAGACGGGAGGACAAACAATAACCCACAAATTCTGACAAACTCCAAGCATTGATTAGGCAAGAATGGGCGGCCATCAGTCAGTATGTGGCCCAGAAGTTGATTGACAGCATGCCAGGGCGAATTGAAGAGGTCTTGAAAACGAAGGGTCAACACTGCAAATATTGACTCTTTGTATACACTTAATGTAATTGTTAATAAAAGCCTTTTACACTTATGAAATGCTTGTAATTTTACTTCAGTATACCATAGTAACATCTGATAAAAAGGTCTAAAAACACTGAAGCTGCAAACTTTGTGAAAACCAATACTTGTGTCATTCTCAAAACTTTTGGCCATGGCTGTACAGTACATTTGTATCAGTATGTAGCTACTAGTCCTCTAAGTAGGTGAGGCTGGGCTATGACAGATTTAATTTCTTTACTAATATACATAAATATGCATGTACATTGCAAGTGTATACTAGCATACATTATACTTCCCAGTTATATTTGCAAAAGTCCCCAGGGAAAGAGTAATGTCACACAAGTAGGCTGGGTTGTTTTTAAACAATAGAAGCAAATATTCTATTGCCGAAAATTTGTGTCATCTTGTAGTTTTCATCTTTACAATAAGAATTTATATTTCTGAATATGGAAAATGTTTTGATGCTAATACTCGTTTCTAGCCTGCAGATGTCACTGTTGCCCCTGCTGATTGCTCGTTGCACCCAAATGGAACATTTACAACATATTTATCTATAGTGTAGTGAGTACTGCACTACAGTGGAAGTGAGACTTTGTATTCAATTATAGGTCAATTAAAGTTCAGAGCCAATTAGTTAATTCTACCAGCTTGAAAATGTACATGGGCAGATGTGCAAATACCTAGGTATAATACAAGGTGTTACATCAGAAAATATTCCTTTACATAAAATCTGAGGAGACTGAGGATTACAGTTTTCATTTCTGTTCTATAATAACTGACATTGTGATAAAATTGTTCACATCCTCATACTGACAAAGAGCCAGTGAATGCAGAATGTTAAACAAACAAAACAAAAAAAACAAAAAAGTGCATAATCAAAATCCATGAACACAAAATAAAATGTAGGCACAGGAAGACAGGTAAACAGAAAAGAGTGGATTCACATGAAGTGAGAGGAGGAGGGGAGTATCATGAGATGGGGAGGGAGGAAAACTACACGTCATGGGTACTGATGTCTGTGGCATAACACATAAAAACCCCAAACCTCACCAGCCATCCTACTCAAATAAACAGAACGCAGCAGCTGCTACAGTCTGCAACAGGAGGGAGCCCAATACTAGTACTGTGACAAACTACAATCTGGGGGATACAGCCACTCCACTGAGCAAGATGAGTCGAATGATTACACTTTGTCTAGGAATGGTGATATTGGCATTTATTATACCCAGCCAGGTGAGATTTAAACATTATTTGGATTATCAGATTGAGTCCAGATGTTTGCATAGAATAGGAAAATACCTTTTCATGTAATTATATGGTCACTATTATAATAATAGTATTTATGTGAACATAAGCTTCTATTCCATTTTTGCATTAGTGCCAGTCTGTGCACTGTCCTTAGTAGCATTTTTTCTGTCTGCAAAATACTAGAGCAAAACTCCCAGTGAGGTCTAGTGAATGTACCTGTGTATTGTACACAATATATCTGAACTTGACAGTGACTTATTGTTTATACTTTTTCCAATACATTCCAGATGCATTTGTGCAGTTTAATGATGCATGAAATAATTGTTATTAAAATAAAACAAATATTGTGCAACAATGTGAATATTTTGTCTATAACATCTACATTTGAATTCATTTTATGTAAGTTTTTTCTTATAACAACAGAATTTTTATTGATATTTTTATTATTTTGCAGACATGTGAAACTGACACATTTCAGTGACTCAGTATAGAAATATTGCAGTATCTGTCAGTTTACATAATGATTGGATGTATATATAATTAGCTGTAAAATATGTGTCTAGTTAGCTAACATTTATTTATTATTTTGAATAAGTATATAATATTTTGCAGAAACTTTACTTTTAATAATATTACCCATCCACCCACAATAAAATGGGGTCTTACCACTACCACCAGCACATTGCCCATCAGCTGATAAACAGCACACCAACATTAAACATTATTATTTAACCTGCTCACCATATAGCATGGGAAACAAATTTACTTGCATGAAAGTATGTTTTCCAGAGAGATCTTCTGCCACATTTTCAGTTCTCTATACAACCTGTTCTCAGAGAAACCTAGAGGGCTCAACCCATGAATTTCACATTTAATAGTTGAGGATCAGCATCTTGGACTAACAGAACTGATAAAACACAACTGTTCCTGAGGTCTTATTGTCCCAGTTTCAGCTCTCCGGATCCTCCTGTCTTGCAGCAGTATGATCTATCTAGCTTTTTCTGCTCGGCCCAATATTCAGCTTTAAAATGTGGAGGACTGGATAAAGGAACAGTTAGGGTGGGTGCAGATAGGCTTTTTTTTAAATAAATATACATCTCAAAATTCTAAACTCCACTACAAAAGTATAACAACCTTATAAGGAATACTGCAGTTGTAGCTCACCAAGGAACCTACGTACATAGCTAAAAGTATCCACCATTGTACAATTCTCAAGGCTGCCATATGTAAAGAATAAAAAGTTAGTATTGGACTCTGTAAACTGGAATTAAGTACTTCCACAGATTGGGTCTAATTTTTCTGTGAGTCTCAGGAAAACATATTTGTTGTACTGACAAGAACCATATGTTACTTTTTGAGGCAGAGTAAGATTTTTGATAAGAGGTTCTCTATGATCTGCTCAAGAACACTGATCATGGTGTATATGGATGAATGTGTCTAGAAGGAATAATTTCCCCACATATTGTGTTTAAATGTTGGCAACTATGATATAACAAGATATAAAGGCTGCAAAGTGTACACAGCTCCATCTAAGTGCACCTGGAAAGATTTTCTCCATAGTCCTGTATGATGTGTTTCTATTACAGCTGTTACACCTGTGGGGACTGAAATAAGACATACTGTACAAAATAGAGATTACTGATCAACTATGCAAAAGAAATAATTGCAGTAATAAATACTGTGTACAGTCTCTTAAAAAGCTAAAAATCGCAATAAAATAGTGTTTACGTACTGTACTATATAGAGGATGATAGACTATAACAGAAGCATGAAAATTCAAACTCTATTAGTCAATTGGTAAAAAGATGATATGCAAATGATGATCTTTTACGGCAGCCTTCTGGTGGGAATAAAACATGTTTCTTTGAAATCTTTAACATTTCTACTTGTGAGCTGGACATTGCAGCTACATTTAGCAAGTGGTTTTGTAGAAAATAGAAGCATGGTTCTTACAACCCCTTTTCATACCTACTGTGTAGACTACACGGCAACCAGACCTACTTTTAATTTGTTATTTAATTTTACTTTGTTAAAGCAATTTTGATACAGTCTGGAAAAAAAGATAATTTGCATCAGTTAATCCAAGAGGGCAATTTCTAGTGAAGTGAATCTCAGAAATCTTGAATCTGATGTCCTTTTTAGGAAAACCCCTTCAAAATAAAACATACCTTCCACTGTACAGGAAATAGCCTATTACCTGAGGCAGTTACCCGTTTTCAGGGCATCCACCGTTCTTCGGTAGAGCCCTATGGAGCAGTGTTAGCTGCTGATATGATACATACTTTGCCTACAATAATTACAGTAGATTTACAATCACATAACTTTTTACAATGACATACTTAATACCACCTACTTAATCTATGTATGAATTCATATATATTAACCACTTCTTGCACTCATAAAGAAAACCATACATCCAGTCAAGCAGGAGCTTTGTGCACTGGGACTTAGCTCCTTTACACTGTGTACTTTGAGGGGAGGGAATTCTCTGCTCACCTCCTGCACTGGAATCAGGGTGTTGCCTACGGACTCTGGCACTAGTGCAAAGGCAAGGAGCCAATTCAAGAATGCTGAATTTTCCACAGCTCTTTACAGACAATATTTAGGGGTCTATTTATTAACATTAATTTAACTAAAATAAAGTGAGAAAGGGTGTTTTCACACCCTTTTCACATTATTTTGGTATCACCTACACTACCGTTCAAAAGTTTGGGGTCACTTAGAAATTTCCTTGTTTTTGAAAGAAAAGCACTGTTTTTTTCAATGAAGATAACATTAAATTAATTAGAAATACACTCTATACATTGTTAATGTGGTAAATGACTATACTAGCTGCACATGTATGGTATTTAAAGGAATATCTACATAGGTGTATGGAGGCCCATTTCCAGCAACCATCACTCCAGCGTTCTAATGGTACATTGTGTTTGCTAAGCGCATTAGAAGACTAATGGATGATTAGAAAACCCTTGTACAATTATGTTAGCACATTTGAAAACTGGTTTGCTCATTAGAGAAGCTATAAAACTGGCCTTCCTTTGAGCTAGTTGAGCATCACATTTGTGGGTTCAATTATACTCTCCAAATGGCCAGAAAAAGAACTTTCATGTGAAACTCGACAGACTATTCTTGTTCTTAGAAATGAAGGCTATTCCATGCGAGAAATTGCCAAAAAAACTGAACATTTCCTACAACGGTGTGTACTACTCCCTTCAGAGAACAGCACAAACAGCCTCTAACCAGAGTAGAGAGAGAAGTGGGAGGCCCCGGTGCACAACTGTGCAAGAAGACAAGTACATTAGAGTCTCTAGTTTGAGAAATAGATGCCTCACAAGTCCTCAACTGGCAGCTTCATTAAATGGTATCCGCAAAATGCCAGTGTCAACGTCTACAGTGAAGAGGCGACTCCGGGATGCTGGCCTTCTAGGCAGAGTGGCCAAGAAAAAGCCATATCTGAGACTGGCCAATAAAAGGAAAAGATTAATATGGGCAAAAGAACACAGACATTGGACAGAGGAAGATTGGAAAAAAGTTTTATGGACAGACGAATCGAAGTTTGAGGTGTTTGGATCACACAGAAGAACATCTGTGAGATGCAGAACAAGTGAAAGATGCTGGAAGAGTGCCTGATGCCATCTGTCAAGCATGGTGGAGGTAATGTAATGGTCTGGGGCTGCTTTCTTGCTGGTAAAGTGGGAGATTTGTACAAGGTAAAAGGGATTTTGAATAAGGAAGGCTATCACTCCATTTTATAATCCCATGCCATACCCTGTGGACAGCACTTGATTGGAGCCAATTTCCTCCTCCAACAGGACAATGACCCAAAGCACACCTCCAAATTATGCAAGAACTATTTAAGGAAGAAGCAGGAAGCTGGTATTCTGTCTGTAATGGAATGGTCAGCGCAGTGACCAGATCTCAACCCCATTGAGCTGTTGTGGGAGCAGCTTGACCGTATGGTACGCAAGAAGTGCCCATCAAGCCAATCCAACTTGTAGGAGGTGCTTCAGGGGGGTGAAATTTCTTCAGATTACCTCAACAAATTAACAGCTAGAATGCCAAAGGTCTGCAAAATGCAATGCTGTAATTGCTGCAAAAGCAGCATTCTTTGATGAAAGCAAAGTTTGAAGAACAAAATTCTTATTTCAAATAAAAATCATTATCTCTAACCTTGCCAATGTCTTGACTATGTGTTCTATTAATTTTGCAACTCATTTGATAAATTAAAGTCAGTTTTTATGTAATACACGAAATTGTTTGTGTGACCCCCAAACTTTTGAACGGTAGTGTATATTTACTAAAGGGCAATTGTAGTAGAATTCATAAAAATTCTACTCCAACCCCTAATTATTACATATTTTTAGTTAGCAGATCACATTTGCCATTATTGTAATGGGAAATGTGATCTGGCCAAAGTTACTAAAAATAAAATGTGAAAAAATACTGGGGGAAGCACAGTGATAATAACGCCACCTTGAGGTGGCGTTATCCAGGGCCTCCACCAGTTACCAGATTCCTGCTCCGCTCTGACAGGCAGAGCAGAGTCAGGAGCCAGGCTCCAGTGATCAGGGCTCCGGTGATGTCCTCCTGGGCTCCGGTCAGCTGGTCTCACACTCTGCGCTGTTACCCAGTCAGCTGCTGCATTAAACAGCTGACCGGGTCACAGTGCAGGATGGGAGACCAGCTGACTGGAGCCCAGGAGGACATCACCGAAGCACCGATGACCTGACCGGAAATAAGTAGAAGTAGGGGGGTCGTGGAGAAGAAGGGCAGTCACGAGGGTGGGGCGGGGGGGTTAGCGGTTGCATTTATTTCCCCACTTAAATATATGACAATCTGGAGTGAATTACAGACCACAGTGAGAGGATCACCATTGCACTCTGCAACCACCATAGGACCATGGTGAAAACTGTGTCCAACATCTATAACTCACTTCTAAAGACTGAGTGTACATCCAACTCTTTATCTTATGATAAATAAGATATTAACGTTTTTACACTATATTATTGTCTCTTCCTTACACATATCTTTGAGAACAATATCGGAAAGTTTTGATCATGAATAGATCAAAGAAAGCTCTGGAACTAACCTTTGTTTTCAAATATTCCTCCTGAGGGGCCATGTTGAAAAGCTCCAGCTGTTCCTGGCTGCATATCTAGATCTATTAAAAGCTCTTACAGGGAACTTAGTACCAGTCACATGCATCTAAATCTATATTCTCTACCACATGCAGACACACACACACAGGGCTGTAACTAGGGGTGTGCAAGCGATGCCGGCGCAAAGAGCATAAGTCCTGTGGGCACCACCATTGCTGCCCCATGGTCTATGGATCTGGCTATTAGGGGCCCTGGAATGGCACCCTGCAGCCAGAATCACTGCTGCGCTGCCTCCCGGAGCGTTCTCTGGATGCTCCAGACATGGACACTGCAGCCTATACAATAGGATGCTTCGGGCACTGCTGTTCTTCCGGGCGCTGTTCTTCCGGTTCTCCACAACCTTGGCGTGACGTCTTGCACTCAGGGGGCATGACTGGCACAGGGTATTGTAACACCAGCTTAAATTTTGGTGGGACCCAATTTACCTACCAAAGTAGTTAGGGCTGTGGTGAGAATCGAACCCAAGAACCCAGTACTGTGAGGCAATAATGCTAATCATTACACCATCTGTGCTGCCCATTTATTTATAAGAGCCTACGTATTACACATACTTCTGCATGAAGGGATGACTCCTGGTGATGTCATCAGTGGAAGTCTCCTGGCAGCAGGTAGAGCTTTTGGGTCAATCAAGATGTTAGGGACCTGCCAAGTGAGGTCACCTGGCCGTGGTGGACAGGCCCATATTTATGGCCAAAATTATGCTAAGTACCTCAGTAAATACTGAATTGCAGAATTTATTACAGGGTGTGCATCTGCACTTTTCTTATTTTTTTCAGTGTGTCAATCAAGATCCAGAAAGTCACTTCCAGAGTTTGCAATGTCAGTGACATGTAAGCTTAGTACTCAATTCAATTAGGGGCATGTTGCCATTGCAGCAGCATATAAATGCAAGCAATGGCAGCAGAACTACCATAACAGCAGCAAATAGCTGCACTTACTCGCCTGGACAGGTTCATTGAATTAATCCCTTAATGTTTAGACATCTGTTTAGATATACAGGGGCCTATGCATTAATAATTGTGGATATGCCACAATTTTTAAGGTTCCGTATTGTGGTGAATATGTTAATATTGAATTAAATATCCCCACTATGTACCAAGGGGAACTCACAGGGACAGTGTTTGGTTGTGAAAGACTGCTCCCGGGGAAGCTTGCACTGCATATGCGCACAGTGTCAGCTTTCGCCACCGTCCAGAGGCTGCTGGAGACAGGTCGGAAGATCTCTCTCCTGTTCATGAGCCTCCACAGGTTTAAAACGATTTACACCAGAAAATATGGGGGCACACTCCGATTAGCTTAGCTTTTTGGAGTTTGGTACATAGGGGTCAGATCATAGTCCTCATTGATAATAATGGGGATTGTGATCTGCAGTGATATTTAGCAATCTGCCAGAGATTTCTGTGAAATCTCCTGCATTGTGCACTTAGTACATAGCAACAGTTGATAAAATTATGCTTGAACTGCATAATTTAAAAAAAAAAAAACTTGAGGCAATTTTTTATGAACACTGGCCCTGGTTCAGAGCCGGACGCTCTGACAGAGCGCTCGCTCTGAATCAGGGCCGTCCTTCTTGATTTTTAGAGCGGCCTCCTGGCCGCTCGTATAGCTGTGGGCTACCACCCACAGCTATACTGAGCGGCCAGGAAGATGGTCGCGATGGTCAAGACCATCGCGGCCATCGGGCTTGCGACGAGACCCTTGTGGTAGGGTCTCGTTGCCGCAAGCCCTAGAGTGCTTTCGGCTCAAACAGAGCTTAAAGCACTCCCACTGACATCACTTGTGATGTCAGTGGGGCCGGCCCCAGACGGAAGGCGTTCACATGGGAACGCCTCCGTCTGGGCACCCACGCCCCCGGCACGCCCACCAAAGGGGGCATGCTGTCACTCAACATCAACAGCACACCCCCTTTGGTACGAGACCCGGAGCGACAGTTTGCCCGTCGCTATTTGGGTCTCACGCATGCGCACGACGGAGCCGGCTCCATCGTGCGCATGTGCACTAGGCCACCATCGACCCGCTTGCGAGCGCTCAGCGCTCGCGAGCGTGTCTGTATCAGGCCCACTATGCAAAGAAAGGTACACAGTGCTGGAGACAGGATTTCAAATTTAAATATAAAATACTAAATATTAGAAAGTGTTTGTATATACATTAAGGCACAAATAATTGATAAAGCAAATATCAAATTCTTTAATTAATTGCAAAACCTTAAAATCCAAAGATATACAATTATGACATATTAACTGCACTCAATTATAGAAAATAACAGTCTGGGGAAATATTGGAACAAGTATAGTAGGGCTGAAGTCATATTGTAATTAAACAAATTTGCATTCTCTCACACAAACTCGTTGACCATATTTTCTTCAAAGTAGACCATAGTGTCCTGTTGGTTGAAATTTGAGCTGACAAACAATATGGGTGATATATTGATGGTAAACCCTGACTTAAAGAGCTACATAAGATTATGAGGGATATTGCTTGTTGGATGAAACTGGAGTGTGATTGATCATACTTTGCATTTGCTATATTACTTATTGTACTGTATGTTTCCCTCACATTCAGCTTTCTTATTTGTGTACTATACCTTACCCTCATATTCAGCATTCTTATTCGTGTACTATATGTTTCCCTCACATTTAGCATTCTCATTCGTGTACTATACCTTTCCCTCACATTCAGCATTCTTATTCGGGTACTATACTTTTCCCTCACATTCAGCACTCTTATTTGTGTACTATACCTTTCCCTTACATTCAGCATTCTTATTTGTGTGCTATATCTTTCCCTCAGATACAACATTTTTATTTGTGTAGTATACCTTTCCCTCACATTGAGCATTCTTATTTGTGTACTGTACCTTTCTCTCACATTCAGCATTTTTATTTGTGTACTATACCTTTCCGTCACATTCAGCATTTTTATTTGTGTATTTTACATTTCCCTCACATTCAGCATTCTTATTTGTGTACTGTACCTTTCCCTCACATTCAGCATTCTTATTCATGTACTATATCTTTCCCTCAGATACAGCATGTTTATTTGTGTAATATACCATTCCTTCACATTGAGCATTCTTATTTGTGTACTGTACCTTTCCCTCACATTCAGCATTTTTATTTGTGTACTATACCTTTCCATCACATTCAGCATTTTTATTTGTGTGTTTTACATTTTCCTCACATTCAGCATTCTTATTTGTGTACTGTACCTTTCCCTCACATTCAGCATTCTTATTCATGTACTATATCTTTCCCTAACATTCAGCATTCTTATTTGTGTGCTATACCTTTCCCTCACATTCAGCATTCTTATTTGTGTATTATACTTTTCTCTCACATTCAGCATTCTTATGCGTGTACTATACCTTTCTCTCACATTCTTATTTGTTTAGTAGGGTTAGGATACTGACTGATAAGTGTCGGTTTCCTAACCCTGTTGGGATGCCGGCGTCAGGATTCTGATTGCCGGGATCCCGAGTGCCAGCATCCCGAGCGCCGGCATACTGTACCCAACCCGTTTAGTATACCTTTCCCTCACATTGAGCATTCTTATTTGTGTACTATACCTTCCCCTCCTTTCTCTATATTTAGTTTGTATCTTTAAAAAAAATGAGTACAAGTTGTAGAGCTGTGTAGATGCTGGGCACCAGCATAAACATAATCAAACCATATGATCTTAATAAATTGTAAGTTAAACAGCATTATTAATGTACTACACTACACAAGATAGGTGGGATAAAAGTATTATCATTTCCAGCCAGTCACAGTTCTGATATATTTGACTCCTACTATTCAGTTACAGACTCATACATATATTTGGCTGAATATTTTGCAGAAGATTCATTATTTTGTTAAATGTCCTTTAATGAAACTACTAGAATTCCTGCTTAGTCTGTTCATTGCTTCTGATCTGAAACCAAGAAGGGAGGCAGTGGTGATAAAGTAAAAATGATGAGAACAAATTGCTAGCATAATAAAGGTAACAGGGAAATGTAATCATTATTTATTAGTCAAAAAGTGCAATGACAAAAATGCATGATACTACCATTCCTTCTGCATGGTTTTCCTTCAGTTGTTTATTAAACTTCTATCTGTTTATATTAGGTTCACAGTCAAACTACTACAAATGGTACGAGTGTAACAACGGTGGGACAGAATGCCACCACGACATCTACTTCAAGTGGTGTATCACTTGTTACTACTTCCACGAACACTACAACACCAAATGGGCATGCAGATTCCTTGTACTCTTCCTCTGTACTCCTCCTAAGTGTTGCCTGTATCGCTTTTCTTAACCTCTGCTGCTGATAGATGGGACCTAATGGCAACCATAGCAATCCCTCGCCACCTCTGCTCGCTTCTGTCCTGATTACCAAGCACACCATGGAATGGCCTATGTGAAGCTGTACAAGATCAATATACTCCCCCATTCTGACGGAGAAGCTTATCTTCACTGAGACTTCCCCCAGCCGAATGATGTGTCAGACACATGGAACTAAAAACCTTCAGTGTCTAGTCCACTAAGAATCTCATTTCCTAAATGGAAGAAGTGACACACTATCCCACAGTGTAACCCAACAAGATGTATAGTATGAGCTGCAAGACAACATCGTTGTAATAGAGCTGGTGACGGGGTCAGCAAGATCACTGCAGAAACTGGAAGGACTTGCAGACTGTCTTGCTAATAATTACAAAATGTAGACAGAATATATATATATGTATATATCTATATACATATATATAAAATTAATATATATATATATATATATATATATATATATATACATGTCATACAGAATACGTCAATTGTCTTACAATCAGTATGGTAAATGCTGTCATTCCATCTTCATCTGTGTGTCAATGAGTCCATTTAGAGTGAGAGAGCATACCTATATCAAGCAGTTTGGAAGACTGATGACAAGGAAAGGAGAGCTCGTTCCCTCAGATGAAAAGGAGCCATTGTACTAGAATGATGGAGAAAAAGTAAATTGCTCTGGGAATCATCTTCCAATCAGCTTGATGTGGTCGCATCTCCTTGTCAGATACTTTCTAATCAAATATAGTGTGGTTAGTTTGTTCTTTGTACTTTATAGATATTCTGCTGCTTCTTTGCCATAATACCAGCAAATGATGATATAATTAGTAACTTTCTGCACTCTATTTTGTTCATGTCAATTTCCTGGTGTGTTTTTCAAGGGGAAAGATCACTTATACATTCATTGTTTACTGATATGTGGGTCCAATAATTGCAATGCAATATAAAGATGTCCTTGAGGTCACTTTAGAAAACAACAACAACAGCAGCACCGCAGTAAACAAAATGAAAGCTGCTATTTTGGTGTGTTTTTTATATTGCTGCAAAGCAATGATGTTTGACTGAGCCATCTTGCAATCTGTACCCTCAATCTCTTTACATGTGTATATGTATTTATTTTTTAATAAGTGATAATTCTCATTGAAATAGCTAATAGCTAAAACGATACATAATATTAACAGCACATTAACACATCACCTTAAAACATAACATATTGATTGAATAAACAAATTCCTACAGTTATCTGCATTTAGTTTGCAGACAGAAGCTCTTCCTGGGACGGTAAGGCTGGACTTCCAACCTATCAAATTCTGTTGAAAAGATAAAATTAGCAGAACACAACATACAAAATTAAGGGGTCTATTTACTAAGCAGTTTTAAGAGACAGAGTGAAAAGTGATAAGAAAGTGATAAGGTGTTAGCCAATCAGCTCAAAACTGTCATCTCACAGGCTGCGTTTGAAAAATGACAGTTGGGAGCTGATTGGCTGGCACCTGATCACTTTCTTATCACTTTTCACTCTGTCTCCTAACACTGCTTAGTAACTAGACCCCTTAGGTTGTTAGGAGACAGAGTGAATAGTGATAAGGTACCAGCCAATCACCTCCCAACTGTCATTTTTCAAACACAGCCTGTGAGATGGCAGTTAGGAGCGGATTGGCTGGTACCTTATCACTTTTCACTCTGTCTCCTAACACTGCTTAGCAAATAGACCCCTATATTTCTTTTTCTTGCACGTGCATTATAGACAAACGAAGAAATATATTTTTGCAATGTTATAACATTATTTTTATGTAAGGACAAAGAACATTTCATTTATTGTTCACATTCACCTATAGTTATTAACTGTGCTGTGACACAACTTACAGTTGTTGAATATGACCGGTGCAGTGCCTAACTATGTCTGCGCCCCATAGAGCAACAAAATACGGTACTTAAATGCTGTTTTTAATATTGGATATATATATATATATAAATACATAGGGGCATACTTTTAGGAGTTAATGAATAGGGGATTAGTGGGTGTGATATTATGTTGAAATAAATGCATTACTATATGTGCCAGGATATATTGACCTCTGCATTAATTAATTATCATTTTGTAAGTTTAATTTAATCAAATAAACTTAAAGGAAGCTAATTATTCACGTTTTGACTTTGACTTGTAAAAGTATTATGGAATTATTTTTATTTTATTAATCAATCTTTCTCTCTCTCTCTCTCTCTCTCTCTCTCTCTCTCTCTCTCTCTCACTGGGGCAGATGTACTAAGCTCTGGAAATTGATAAATTGGAGAGTGATAAACTACTAACCAATTAGCTCCTAACTGTAATTTTTCAAACACTGTAACATGACAGTAAGGAGCTATGTGGCTGGTAGTTTATCACTTTCCAATATAACACTTTCCAGAGCTTAGTATAACTCCCCCTCTCTTTTTGCCCCTGCCGCCTACCCAGTGAATCAGCCTGGCACAGGGGAGAGCCTGGCATTTTTGGCCTGGCAAGCCATTGAAGGGAGCTCAGGGACCGGCTCAGCCCAGCGGGAACTGTCCCGAGCTCCCAGTGGCCCAATCTGCTCCTGGAAGGTAGGAGCCAAGGGTACACCCCCCCCCCCCTCTCTTTTTGGGCCCTGCACACAATGTCAATAGAACTCACTAAAATGACAAGTGTAGATTACCACTGCATGAGCAATACACAAGAGTTCCCATGAAGGTTATCAGTTCCCTGTGCTTGAACATTGGATTAATTTAATGTATTGGAATGCAACAAAGCAGATGTGGCCCACATACTTATTTATTGCATACTACAGCAGGGTGTTTCTATATTGATGAAGAGGGTCTGAGGTTGGTCTAATTCTTAAACGTGTGCTTGGCTACTATTACCCTTGTTTTTAAAACTAAGGTCCTGATTCAGAGATGGACGGAACTGCAGAGCCGCACACAAGCAGCTTTGTAATTCCGTCCATCTTAATGCAAATGCAGAAGGAGGTGTCAGACACATCCTTGTTGCATTTTGAGAGCACCATCATAACCATCGCGATCGATGGTTGCTTCTTTGGTCAGGCTGCGGAAACTGAAGCTTCCCGCAGCCTGACAGGGTGCTGGTCACTTCAGGGTCTGGCCTCGTCCCTCCCGGAAACGAGGGCATCGCACCCTGTTTCCGGGTACGGTGACCAGCCATGCCCTGCTCCGCCCCACAAACGCCCCAGCATGTCAATCACCCCTAACCATCGGATGTGTACCTTCATCATCAATTGAACGTACATCTATGAATCAGTCCCTAAGAGGCTGGAAGATGTAGCACTATTTCTCTTATTTAGAATTCATGAGTCAGTCTCCAAAAGGAAAATTTACTTTTTAAATAATAATAACACAGTATTTTTTTTCTACCTTGTTTTCTATTCAGATGTACTGTATAAATCCATAAATGAGGCCTGTTATTATGGGAGACAAATATACATTCTAATAAATAATAATAATATAAAAAATCATCACATATTCCTGGCCACAATATCCTAACATATTAAACTCGATGATGATCAAAACTATTAACTTACATTTCCATATCAGAATGCTTGGCCCTCCTGTTCTTTTGACTCCAGTTTATATAGGCCATACAAAACTATTAAAGGAAATAAATGTGGACTTTTCAGTTATGTGGTTAGTTCATTTTGATTAAAGTAATAAAAACATTTCCTAAAATTGTATCACCGTTACCTGATGCATTGCATAAAGCTCCCATTGGTTAGTTTCTGAGTTGCTTTCCATTGTCAGTTAGATTATGTAACCAAAGTTCAAACGTGTTTTTTATGCATTGTATAGATTACGGTTAATTAGCCCGTCTTCTTCCAGTGCCAAATGCCACTGTTTGATCTGACAGAGCCTGGTGACCTTTAACAACAAGATATGTCTATGAGAAAGTCCATCTAATTGGAGTCACTGACTTTGGCTAATTGATACACTGACCTATTAGCAGCTCCAACATCTAATTTTTTTAAACTGTTAGAGAATGTGATTGTAATTGTAAACTCCACAGAATAGATAGCAGATGACAATACAGATACAGATAACTTTCAATGTCAATCATGCTGGTGCTTTGGGGGCACTGCGAGCAATCTTGCAGGACCCGTTCTGCACATGCGGAGAACAGGTCTTGTGCATGAGCAGTCCGCTCGCCATCGGAGATGTACGCAAACCATCTGAATCATTATTATTATCTTTTATTTATATGGCACCACAAGGGTTCCGCAGCGCCTAACTAAGTACATAAACAGTTGAACAGAACAGAACAGGACAGGAGAACAGTGACTTGCAGTACAAACCATTGCAGGACAAGTACATGGTATATAAACATTGCTGCAACAGTAGCCGGGTGGCAAAAATCAAGGGTTAGGTGCCGTTGTAACTAAGGAGTATGGAGTATATAACAGTATAAGTAAGGGAAGGAAAAGCACATGGAGAAAGACGGCCCTGCTAATGAGAGCTTACATTCTAAAGGGGAGGGTCAGACAGACAGGGGTGACACAGGGGTTAGGATGAGCAGTGACAAATGCAGGATTTCTAGAGGGGGGTTTCCAAGTGCTTGATTTTACAGTGAGTGTGGCCTGTCCATGAACAGGGCATAATTAGTACTTATCCAGCTTTAATATGTTACACACAAAGTATATTGTGTTGCATAATTCCAGAATATACAGGACCAGCGATCACAGTAAGCCATTAGATGCGGCAGTAGGTCCATCCTGTCTGAGCAGAATGTATTTTTTTCAGATGTGGGCACTATTCCTGAGCATTGGAGCAAGTTCGGGAGTCTGAGGGAGCAGCAGAAGAAATTAGCACTGCCCTGGACATACTGTATATGTACATATCGGTCTCCTTATGTACTGGATAGTGTATTATTATTTAGTATTAATAATTAACCCTATTCATGGTCTATAGCAGTTCACCACTAACAGTGCATGTTTTCCACATCTCCTAGTTGGTGCACAGGCACTGTATATTTATAACTGGCTGACACATTTTAAAATATCCACAGGTGGTGCTAATCATTTCATTTGTGATACTGAGAACATGCAGAACTAGTAACATTCCATTATATTACTATTTCTATTGTGGTCATGGTTTGTGCTGGGGAGGGGGGTTTCCAGGCAGATGGAAAAAAAACCCCCTGCATTTGCCTATGATGAGAGATGGTTGGATTCCTACTAAACAGGAGGAAGTAACTGGAGTAAGACATTTACGCCACTGACATTCCACTTTACGTGAGAGTTTATGTAGGTGGTTTGTTACTGTGGAAAGCCATGGTTGTCATTTCAGTTTACTTGAAGTATGATGGGTAGCTGGAGCCACTTCTTCAAGGGCTATTTCTAGAGTTTGGTTAAGGTGTGAAACAGCAGTCTCAGGAGAAGTGAATGTAGAAATTGGTGACAGTAGTTGTTGTGGAGAGGTGGACAGTTGGTGAAAATAACGATGAGTTGTGACAGAGTGTGGATTCCATAAGGCACATTTAGGGCTCTATTTACTACAATCCCATTTGTAATGCATATTGTAGTGTGATATTATCGACTGAATTCGCATTGCGAATTCAGGCAATATCACAGGGATTTACTACAAATCCCTTGCAGGGACAGAGCTTGCGATAAAGCTTTGTCCCTGCGAATCCCCACCGCACACTAGTCACGGTATTTTCGTAAAAAATACCGTGACAAAGTGCCGACGCATGCGCCGACTGACCATCGCTGCTACCCCTCCCTGCGCTAAGCCGCGCCCCGGCACTAAGCTCCACCCCCCGCGATCGCGCCCCCCCCCGCGACCCCCCCTCCCTCAATAGCATTTACCTGCAGTCATCGGTGCTCCGATGATGTCTTCCATGCCTCCGGTCAGCTGACATTCAATACTGCTCTTGGACACGGTCACCTGATGACTGGGCCGCAGTGCACTATGGGAGACCAGCTGACCGGAGGGAGAACATCACTGGAGCCCCGATCATCGGTCCCTGGTGTCAGGCAAGTAAATTTTATTTTTTTTAGCAGAGATCAGCTCGCGGCCTGTTTAGACCACACAGCTGATCACTGGGACCGCTCCGGGCTCTGCTCTGCTCGTTACAGCAGAGTAGGAGCCCGGTAACCGGGGGAGACCCTGGATAACGCCACCTCCAGGTGGCGTTATTATCACAGGGCCTCCCTAGGTATTTTTTTCACTATTTATTTTTAGTAACTACCAGGCAGATCACATTTGCCATTACAATTATGGGAAATGCGATCTGATTACTAAAAATAAGTGATACTTAGGAGTTGGAGTAGAATTTTACGAATTCTACTCCAATTGCCCAGTAATAACTATAGGTGATACTAAAATAATGTGAAAAGGGTGTGAAAACACCCTTTTTCACTTTATTTTAGTAAAAATAATGATAATAAATAGAGCCCTTAGTGATTTGGAGGGTGATGGGAGACACGTGATGTGTATGAGGTTTGCAGGATTTTTATTCCATAGTAAATCAGCTGTACGTGTGTGGGGCCTGGATTTGGTAATATGTCACCAGCTAATAAAAGCAGAAGTAGTGAGAAGTGAATATAGTTGTAGGCGGTGTGTAAAAGTTTTTTTTATGGTGACAGGATGAGGTTGTAATAGTCAATGTATGAAGAAAAGAATAAAGCCCATGAGTGTTAAGAAGAAGAGAGTTAATTAATAGGGTTGCAATGAGCACAAAAGGAGAGTGAAGGATGTTATATCCTTAGAGAAAATACAATGGAGTGTTATGAACAAAAGAAATGAGTGTTACTGTACATGGTGAACTATGCAAGATAAGTTATTTACAGACAGAATTTAAAGAAATCACAGTCTTTAAATCTGAAATGACCTGGTCTCAGATGTTGTACAATGTTTGTTCAACTGTTTGATTAACTGTACCATGCAGTATTGTCTATTTACTGCTTAAAGAGAGTGGCTTATTTACAGCAAAATATCCACTGATTGCATAGGCGTCTTTATAATGGGTGCAAGAGGTGTGCGGTAGGGACCCACACCACACACCCTGCACCCATAGTTAATAATATTTGCGCTGATAGAGAGGAGGGGGCCCAAACGGAGGCTGCACACGGTCCATCCTCCTCTTTTAAAACGCCCCTGACTGGTTGTGACTGTTTTTAGTGCTTTACCCTATTCCTCGTACAATGGACTTGTGCTAAACAATTTCACCAATATAATGTAACACCATCTCAAATGAATACCCCTATTCCACCAACCCTTATTCCACCAAAATCCTGGCTCCGACCTGGGATTTGGAACACGCTTCCAAACCTGGTCAAACCCCTTTCAGACCGTGGAGCTGACCCAGGTTATTCCCGAGTTGGCGCCGTTCACACTGCACCCGTGTGCAGTGGAACTTCTGCCGGCACTTGGAGGTAACTATCCCCAAGCGCCGGGAAATTCAACCCAGGTTACCCATTTACACTGCCCCTTAACCTGGGTCCTTCGCGTGTTCAACCCTGGTTGCTACCTGGGTTGGATTCCGGGGCCTCTGGAACCAAGTTATTTTTCTGGGACCCTTTTCCACTGAGCTGTGACCCGGGTAGACCCGCCAATATCCCTGGTTATTGCGGCAGTGAAAAAAGGGATATTAGTGTTTTCATCCTCTGGTACATAAATACTTAAAGCTAGCAGTTTGAAAAGAAAAACAAAAAAGAAGCATGACATTTTTTTTTAATTATTGTTAATAATGAAAAGTCTGCAGTTTAAAAATGGATATCAAAGCTTTAAGGGCCATTTACAAAGCTGAATATATTCAGCCTAGAAGAGCACATGACTTCTTGTGATGTCACACACCTATTTCTGCTTGTACAGGAAAGCGCATGTATTAGTGCATAGAATACATAGTTGAAGTGTAAAAAGTTACTTCTTTGAAGTGTAACATGGCAACTTTGCTTCCTTATAATTTACTGTATATAAATAATCCTATTTGACAATTATGTGATAAAAACTGATAGCAAAACAGCCAGAAAAATTCCACACTGAAAAAAGAGGTGGCTATGGGAAGCGAGACAGTTCAAACTTCATCTGGCCGTTCATCTGGCCGTTCAGATTGTAACTGTATTATGGGGCAATACTATGTGATTGATGACGTGGACAATAATAATTACAGTATGTTAGGTTTAATACTTCTTATATGATGGTATGGACCCTATTTACAGTGCAAACTTGTGACACTAAAAGTGGCAGCCTGCACAAGGGCGAAAGTCTGAGATATCTCACCTCTCTGTACCACCTTATTTTTTCTGCTTTTCTTACAGTGTTGTTTGTGTATTTTTGTTAAATCACAGTTTGATAAATTTCAAATGTATTTTTAACATGTAAAACATTGAGATGTGTCTAGTGTGAAAAATTTGGTACAAGGATGGGAGATCTACAGTCAATAGGTTGATACTAAATGGTCGACAGGGAATAGGTAGACAGGGTCAAATGGTTGACAGTTAAAAGGTCAACATGTACTACGGTCAACAGGTTCAAATTGTCGACACGATCAAAAGGTCAACATGAATGGTTGATGCAGAAAATGCTGACACATGGCTTTTCATCATTTGTTTAATACTTTTTCATGATGTTTAGGGTTATGATGAGGGTTAGGTTTAAGGTTAGGCACTTGGAGGAGGGTTATGCTGCAGTAGGGGACAGTTAGGATTAGGCACTAGGGGGAGGGTTAGGGTTAAAATAACAAAAAAGTGTCAACCTTTTCTGTGTCGACCTTTTGACCCTGTTGACCATTTGATTATGTCGACCTTAGTCCATGTCGACCTTTTAACTGTTGACCATTTTATCCTGTCAACCTTTTGACACTGTCTACCTAGCTAAATACTGTAGATCTTTTAATCCACACCTATTATGAACACAGGTGGAACTCTGTCTAAAATGTGCCTTATGTTCTCATCCATACTTGCCTACTCTCTCGGAACCACAGGGAGGCTCCTGAAAATCGGTGGCGCTCCCGGCTGCCTGGAAAAGTGGGTAAGTCTCCCGTATCCCCCACCAGCCGGCCACTTACAGAGCTCAAGTGGGCGGCCTGGGGGGCTGATGACACGATTCATGCCCCTGCACTGTATAGCGGGGGGCGGGGCCACAATGATGCAATCATGGTATCACGACCCCTGCACAGCCCACCTTTGCTGCTGCCACACCCCCTCTGTGCCAACCTGACTGCCACCTCCAGAAGGAAAAGGCAGCGAAGTCAGCAAGTATGCCTCATCCTGCTTCACTTTATGTGGGTTTTTCAAAGGATTATTGTGGAGAAATGAACAGTCTATAAAAATTTGATTTTTCTAAATCTGGTGAGACAGGAGTTTTCCTTGGGAGAGTAGTACACTCTGTTATGGCAACCTTGAACTGGAGATACAGAAAAAACCTGAAGGAAGACCAAATGGTCCTGGAGCTCATGGAACGTGCGGAATATGTGCAGTGAGGCAAAATTGTGGAGAACATTATGCCTAGTCCCATCTCTATACACTTTAACTACAATGTCATGGGCGACACGGGTTATTCTTCACTGGGTTATATAATATATTCATCAATTTCAGAATTCAGGCACAATAATCCCATATGGAAAGTACAAGAGTAGGAGGAGTTGCCTGTGATTTACCATATGTGAATTAAACGAGCATGAAGAAAAACCATTAGTGAAGACCAAGGTGGTGGTGGTATGTTAGAAATACAGCCATGTATGAATCATTCTAGGCTAAACTCAAAGGCACAAAAAAGCCCTATCAACCCTATAAAAGTATTTTTCCGCATCTAAGGCTATCAACATGGCAGGAACTGCTAACTTATTTATTACTAACTGTTGTCTGTGGCTTTGCCCATGATAAAATCGCTTCTGCCAACATTATTTGAGGTGTTATAGTTGTATTGCTTTGCATAGGGGCCTTTTTGAAGGACTGGCCCACGTGACCACCAGCGTTATACAGACTGGTGGCAGCAGCACCTTTACCCACCACTCACACCAATGTCACTGTGTGCCTTGTGCACTAACTGCTATGTAGCCTATCCTATTCAAGTGAATGCGGCCCAAAACGGCCTCCCCACCCCTTACCGGGCCACATGCATGGTGCCACACCTATCCCTTACATTGATGATGTCAATAAATGTGTTTTTTTGCTATTGCTCAGCATTAACTTGATGGATCGAGGCGAAACAAAGTGCAGGTTATTTCTAGGAGTTTCCACTGCAAAATGATGCAGTGTTCATGAAAATCGGTTCAGTAGTTTTAGCGCCAACATTCTTTTATATGAGTATAGGTAAATTAGATTGATCACTTTCCTAGTGTTATTGGCATTTGGCATTCAGGGATGAACTCTACATGATCTATGTTTAACAGTAATATTGGCCTATAACTAGAACACAGATATAGATCAAGACCTTCTTTTGGAATCATAGCTCTTTGCCCTGGTGGTGGACTCATCAAACTTTTCCTCGCAAGAATTGTGTTATACAGACCCAATAATTGAAGAGTAAATGCAGAGCTAGTGTTCTAAAACAAGAAGCAGAAAGGATGTCTAAAGTTGGGTGTACACCTATCAGATATATCTGCAGATTGAGTGATCTGCAGATATATCTGTAGATGATGGTCGTTCATATACGAAGACCATCATCATCATCATCGTTCATATGGAAGACCATCATCTTCCAGCCAGAGGGCGGCCGGGGGTGGGTCCGCCCCCCTCCCCGCGGCTGCCACTACATGTGTACGGACGGTCAGCAGACCGCCTATACACACTTGTTGATGGACAGATATGTCTGCAAATATATCTGCCCGTCGGCTGTGCAGCACAGCCGACACGACATGTCTGTGAACGACGTGGTTCACAGACACATCGCTGGTACACACTGGCCGACGGGCACTAGATATATTGGCCGATCAATTAATCGCCCAAAATATCTGTCAGTGTGTACCCAGTTTAAGCCAGCAGACACCAACCATGTCTTGCATTGTGGCATCAACACCAGATAGAGGCAATTATTTACATACTATTCTCAGTTTTTTCAAACTTCTAGATAAAGGTTTTCTGGATAAAAATTCCCTTAGCTGTGTTTTATTATACACTATTTTAGTTTAGGTTCAGATTTAGCACGCTGCAAACCATCAGATTATTTCCTTAACACTGCTCTGATTTTCCCTCAGAATTTATCCTGAAAAGAACTATTGTCTGTTGTCGAACAGAAACCAGAGTCTTTAGAATATTAGCATTTTCTTTTCATTTGAAAAGCTGCCCTATCTGAGGCCCCTGTGGGATTGGGTTTCATTGGGGTATATATATCAGACATATAGATATTCTAGCCACTGGGTGTTTTTTTTTTTATCTGAGCAGCAGCACTGACATATTTTTAAAGTAATCCATTATTGCATTTTCCTTACAAAAGCAGTATTTCAGCCTATTTGCTCAATTATCTACTTAGACGTTTTCTATCAGTGGTTTTAGAGAAAAAAAAAGTAACATTAGCAAATGGAAAATAAATAAAAATAAATAATAATCAGGCATGTTATGCTTTGCCCCTACAATTTAATTATCTTGCTTGTAGAGGAAAGTGGCACAGAGAACAATTTGTTCTTAATTAACTGTCAGGGAGAGGAATAAAAAGAACTTAACTATTTAGCAGAAGCATCTTTAGAAAGGGAAGACAAACACTGTCAATATGAGAATAACAGTAGGAAGAGAAAAACTAAATATACATCTGCAAGGTTTATTTTCTAGCTATAGTATCTGTAAGAAACTTAGCTAGAGGTATAAAATCACAATAATAAATGACATATTGTATACAGTAAATAGATACAATGGAGTGGGTATTCCATATATAAAGTTTCAGTGCATTAATAATGCTTTTTATCACTACAGTATTGTCCTGTAACACTTTATAATGTAATGGTACAGAATTTGGCCAGCGGTTAAAATTGTTCCTCCATGTTAAATTAAACATTCAGTTTACTTTTCTGATGCTATATAATGCCAAATAATAATGTAGGACAATGTAGGTTTTTCTTATCTCTCTGGGACAAAAAAGCAACCTTTTAAATCTGTAAGGTTTTTGGTAGATTGTAATTTGGGATGGAATTAGTGTATAAATGGCAGTGATAGTCAGGGCAGTCATGCAGGTTTGGTGCACTCAATAGGCCATATGTATCTATATATATATATATATATATATATATATATATATATGGCTAACGCTTCTCCTCACCTCTATGGGGGAATTCAAATGTGTTGCACGCCGGAGGCCACTAGATGACGCCCGAAGGAGCCATTCAATTGTTGCTCCGTTCCGCTGTGCACAGCTGCCAATGCTGATATTTCTACTCGCAGCCCCCCGAGCTGCCACGCATGAAATGACCAAAAAGTTACCCCTTTTAGCACTCAAACGGAACTTTTTGCGGGCGAGACAATGTCCCGTCATTTTGACGGGCTGCTAACTAGTAATTTATAATTATCTATAATTAATTTATATCAAAATTTATATTTTTTTTACCATGTCTTGCATGCTGCACTACTTAACCTATGTTGACTTTCTAGAAATAATTATAACAACAACAATAATAATAATAATAATAATAATAATAATAATAATAATAATAATATCTTTGAATTCTGCAATTATGAATAATAATATAATAATTGTGGTTATAACCAACCGTAAGTTTATTATTTCCCACTTGTTAAATGTATCAGCATCATCATCATCATCAACCACTAATGTTTTAATCTGCATTTACATCATAGCTTTCATTCCCCTGTATAGTTGTACAGCTGCATTCACAAAAGTTTCTATCCCTTTGTTGCACCATGTTTGGGTTCCTATGATTCTATTTTTACAAACGATTTTGACTACCATGTAAACATCTAGTTATAGTATTTTAATATTATTTTGTACAAGTATATATTTTCAGCAGTTATATTGCAGCACACATAATATATTTAAAGTTTAGTCAACACATAACAAGTAATTTAGAGCAAACAAAAAGCGGAGCCATGGGCCCTGAAACTGGCTGTAAAGAGAAAGGTAGTATCACATGGCAGTGACTGGGAGCTGGTTTGTCCAGCTTGCAAATCACACTGAATTGCTGGATTACTGCCATGAAATCACTGGTGCCCAACTGGCGGCCTTTCTGTATTTCCCCTACAGCATGAAAGCACATATCCTGGAATGTCAGCAGGAAAGGTTACTTTATTTTTTTCTTCCCTCAGTCTTGGTACCTGTATGTGTTACCTGTGAAGAAAGAAAGCCACCAAAAACTGTTGTATGAAAAACATGGGTTTTGTAATACATATATTTCCTAGCATAATTAGCACTAAGAATATCCCATCTGGGACTATGTTTAACTGTACAGTGTTGTCACAATGTGGTAACTTACTTACATGGCCATGGTTGACTATGAATTACTATGCTATTCATCTCTATCACATCAGCGTGCCATGGTATAGCTCAATGATAGGCAACATTTTTCTCTTTGGGAGCCAGATGTTCAGTATTACAAGCCAAACATGTATAAAAGTAATAGATAGTTACTAAAAATGTTAGTGGCTTCTCTGTCCTTCATTTTTGTAAGCTAGTGTGCTTACTGTGGGTCAGGTTGATCATTTGTAGTCTTCAGACAAAGAAATGTTTCAGAGTTGAATACTGTTATTCATCTGTTAGCAGGATTAAATGTAGTTCACTCACTAGAAGTCCAGGCTTCATTGGGTGTTCTTTGGTTTGTATAGGGTATAGTGTGCCAATAGGGTATCCTCTATGAGAGAAGGAGGTGGAATAAGTGAGGAGGACGCTTAATAGGAGAGGGACTAACCTCATGAATCCACTCAAAACATCCTCTAGAGCAACCTTGTGACACTAGAGCCAAGGACCATAGGCATATACTGTATATAATGGGTGTGGGGTGTGTGGTGCACAGAGAGGGCCTTGCACTGCACACCCTGCACACAGAGTATACTTACCTTGCATCAGCTGGCAGGTCCCTCCTGCTCCGTGGCTTCATCTACCCAGTGGCATCTTTAGGTAGCTGGCTTAGTGCAGTGAAAGCAAAGGCTCTGGCACTGTGACAGAGCCTTTGGTCTCTTGTGCACATGTGCCATCTTCCTGATTATCTTTGGGAAGATGGTACTGTGGAAGAGGAGGGACCACTTGTCTGCATAAGGATAATATGTGGCTGAAGGGGGGCCCCATTGCTCAGAAGAGGGGGCCCTTTGCCTACATATTGCTCTAGAAGTTAGGCACAGGAATAATGGAGGATATGTGATACCCAGTGAGTTGCTGTGGATTACTGTGGCTGTGTTGAAGACTACATCTCACAGAATATCCTGGGGAAGGAAAAGGGTTGGGCGGATAAGCAGTGTGTGAGGAGAAGAGACATCAGATGGATGGGAAGGAGGGCTTAGAGAGAGAGCCTGCAAAGATGAAGTGTGTGAGCAGAGTATATGGTGTGCTGATGCAGAAATGTGAGGAAACAGAGCTAGGAGAGGCTGTAGAGGTGTGAAGATGTGTTTGATCTGCATGGCCTGTGATTTCTTAGTTGAAGAGGTGTGGAGATGCCGTTGTGAAGGAGAACATATCCGCTGCATATAAGCTGAGGAAGAAATCCATTTTACCCACCATGCTGCAAAGTAGTTGTGGAGAAGAGAAACCAATGGAGAGAGAGTTAGTGAGAATAATCATGATCCTCTTTGACCTGTGGAGTTCGGTTAAAGTATTGCTGAGACCTGTAGTTCCATTGACAAGTTTCATTGTTTCAGTGTGAGCAGTATCCACCTTTGGAGGGGAAGCCTCCAACGGTTCCACTCTGTGAGTGAAAGGTTCTGCCGAGTTACGCTCTGTGGGGGAGGTGTATCAAACCTTCTAACGACAGGTGAAGAAATTACCCATAACAACCAATCAGAATCTAGCTATCATTGTATGGAATGTACTTGATAAACGATAGCTAGAAGCTGATTGGTTTGTACGACAAATCTCTCTACCTGTCCTCTTTAGAAGATTTAATACATCTCCATAATTGTAAGATGAAACTATTGCAACTTGTTTATATATTTGCAAGATACGAGAGAGAGAGAGAGAGAGAGAGAGAGAGAGAGAGACAGAAACCTTGTTTAAAGTTTATATTGAGCAGAGGGCCTGATTCTGACCCGCTCGCGAGCGCTGGACGCTCGCAAGCGGGTCGATGGTGCCTAATTGCGCATGCGCACGATGGAGGGAGCTCCGTCGTGCGCATGCGCGAGACCCGGCGAGCGACGGGGAAGCCGTCGCTCGGGGTCTCGCAAAAAAGGGGGCGTGCTGTCGATGGTGAGTGACAGCACGCCCCCTTTGGCGGGCGTGACGGGGGCGTGGCTGCCAGACGGAGGCGTTCCCATGGGAACACCTACCGTCTGAGTCCGGCCCCACTGACATCAGTAGTGATGTCAGTGGGAGTGATTTTGGCTCTGATAGAGCCAAAATCACTCCAGGGCTTGCGGCAGCGAGACCCTACCACAGGGTCTCGTCGCAAGCCCAATGGTCGCGATGGTCTTGACCATTGCGACCATCATCATGGACGCTCGATATAGCTGTGGGTGGTAACCCACAGCTATGCGAGCGTCCATGAGGCCGCTCCAAAATGAGGTAGGAGGGCCCTGATTCAGAGCAAGCGCTCTGGTCAGAGCGTCCGGCTCTGAATCAGGCCCAGTGTTGCAGCACACATTGTAATGGCTCCAACTTGCACACACAGAAACCCAAATGCAACCCGGGTATGCCAACGTTCAAGCCCTCCCAGAGAGAAACTGCTTTTCTAATAGTGTGCTGGACATTTTACATACATAATAGGAGTTATAGGCCCTCATTCAGAGCCGTACGCTCTGAGCAGAGCGCACGCTCTGAATGAGGGCCGCCCTCCATGAAAATGGAGCGTCCTCCTGGACGCTCGTATAGCTGTGGGTGACCACCCACAGGCTATACGAGCGTGCAGTTTGATGGCCGCGATGGTCTTGACCATCGCGACCATCGAAACTGCGAGCCGGAGCCTGCGGTTGAGGTTTTCAACCGCAAGCTCCGGAGTGATTTTGGCTCTATCAGAGCCAAAATCACTCCCACTGACATCACTAGTGATGTCAGTGGGCCGGCTTCTGACGGGAGGCGTTCCCGTGGGAACGCCCCCGTCAGGGAGGCACGCCCCCGGCACGCCTACCAAAGGGGGCGTGCTGTCAATCAACATCGACAGCACGCCCCCTTTGATCAGACACAACGAGCGAAGGACTTTCCTTCGCTCGTCGCGTCTGGCGCATGCGCACGACGGAGCTCCCTCCGTCGCGCGCATGCTCAGTCAGCCGCTCGCGAGTGGGTCTGAATCAGGCCCATAGTTAGTTAAGTGAGATACATGACAGTGTTGACTGCATCATGTTATAAAGCGTAAATAAACTGCTAACATACCTGTGATATAATTTTAGGCCTGTAATAATTGAATTTAGTTAAGCTGGAGTTAGTTCATAGTACATATTGTATATATAAGGATTAGTTAAGCAAGTTAGGGAATAGTATAACAATATAACTGGTTTTTAGTAGCATTGAACAGTAGATAGTGGATCCTAGTACTAACTGTGATAATAATTAGGTGCAATCACCGTATTTTATTTGTAGTTTATGCTGTATTTGCAATACTTTATCCTGAGTAAACTTTTAAGCCCTATGCCCCACTCTAGCCTTTATAGTGGTGTCTGTAGAAATCAATTCTGATTTATTTTGGCACAAATTCTGGTCTAATTACTGTCTATGACTTTGGGAAAAGTCCTTACCTCTCGGCTGTGATGTGGAAGGGAGAGGACACAAGAGTGCTACTGAAGAGAAGAATTGGGACATCCACCCAAGCACATGGACAGAAGCTAATATTACGGCCTGTGAATGATAATATATTTAGAACAACATAGTAAACAAATAAATATAACTGTTATTCAGAATACAACAAATATAAATTTTTTGCTATTATTTTGTAATCCAAGAAGTGCTGGAGGAAGAATAAATTAAGGAAGTTTATTTTGTAATAAAGAGATGGCTTAATATCCAATTTCTACCAACTTATTGTGTGACGTTATTGTGAAACACTGCATCACTATGTACAAACACTCTATGCGATTCTGTTATAAAACCTACATGAATGCATGGCTGGCCCATAATTACCATATGCAGATCAGTTGTATACAGAGCAGTGCGCCTGCACGAGCTAGCATTGCGATCACGCAGAATGAAAGCCATCGCAGAGTGAGAGGTTGTGAGCGTTTGGGGGTGGTGATGGGGAGTGGTCCAAAAAACGAAGGCATGTCTATCCGTTTGAATGCTGTTTCCTGGGCGTGCATAAATTTGCCACTGAGACGGCACACGCAGCATGAGTACTCACTGCGCTGAACAAGGCTTGCAGTTTCTGCGGCAGGTCAGAACTGCTGTAAATGTGCATGAGGGGCCGATGTTACTCAATGTTCCCGATGTATATGCAGGACTGCAAGGTATTACGAATGTGAGCTAGTGGTAGTGGGCGTATGTATGCTGGTTGTGCGACGGCTTTTCGATTGCATTCATTAGCATACTTTCGCAGCAGACCTCCGTGCGTAATTGCAGCTGTGAACGCAATAGCGATCCATGCTGGATCAGGCCCACTGTGTATAGAGGATGCTGAGTAAGACAGTGAGTTCTCAGGAGCGTATACGTACGGGAAGCCGGTGGACGCAATGCTGACCGTCAGCTTCCAGACTACTTAATCCCGGCGAGGGTTAAATGACAGGCATCTAAATCTAGACGCCTGTGATTTTACCGACGCCGGGAGAGCGGCGCCCGACATCCCGATCGAAGGGATGTCGGGCGCAGGGCACGGACAGCCGCGGGGGTGGGAGGGTTAGGTTTAGGGCTCCGGGGGGGGACTTAGGGTTAGGCACCCCCCTGGGAGGTTAGGGTCAGGATAGGGGAAGGGGAGGTTAGGGTTAGGCACCCCCGGGCGGGAGGTTAGGGTTAGGCACCCCCGGGGGGAGATTAGGGGTAGGCACCCTAAAGGAGGGTTAGGGGGTAAAATTAGGTTAGTTAGTACTCACCTTTAGGACAATCGGGATTTACTCCTCTGTCGGGCTGATGCTGCCGGCGGTAACTCATACCGAATGCCTCAGGAGTTAACATTACACAGGCTGCTGTAAGCAGGTGTGTGTTTGTGATGGCAAGAAAACATACAGAAATAGACAATTCCCTATAGGTGCAGAAAAATATTTTTTGAATCTAAAATTGAGTGTGTCAAACTCCAATAAAATGTAGCAAATAATAGAGAAGTAGGAATAAACATAACTGGATTTAGCAAATGAATCCCCCATCTCTCTGGAGGAGGTGGAGGATACAAGTAAGTCTTTCCCATCTGGTGTTGATGATCGCCCTATTGAGCTATAAAACGCACCTGGACTTTTTTGTCCCTAAACTGTTAGAGATTTTTGCTGCACTTCTAGAGGTTGGTTCCCTGCTCTCATCTATGGCGGAGACCCTCATTGTGATAATCCTCAAACCTGGTAAGGATCCTGCTTATCCGGACTCTTATTCTCCACTTCCTCTTTGCCCACTGATAGTAAAATATTAGTCAAGATTCTTGCTCCAAAGTTTTAATAAAGTTTTTGTTAGAAATTATCCACCATGATCCACTACTTTTTGCAGTGCAAATCGACTACAGTTAACTTAATGCATTTGTTTACATAGCTGCAGCATGCCCATGATGGTGTTGAGGATGCTTTGGTTGTATCTCTTGATGTGTCAAGCGTTAATTGGCCTTATTTGTGGGCTGTGCATTCCCGATTTGGGGTGGGTGATGGACTTATAGGATGGATCTGATTGTAGTACTCCTGTCCAGCGGCCAGAGCTTGTGTTAATGGATTTGTAACAGATTCTTTGGGCATAGGTATCCAGCAGTGCTGCCCGCTCTCTCCCTCCGTATTTGCTGTTGCCATTGATCTGTTAGTCTGTGCAATCCACGTGGCTCCTACTATTCATGGACTAATGGTCGCAGGTCGAGAGGTAAAACTTGTGCTGTATGCGGATGATATGTTATTGTTTTGGCTGATATGCTCCCTGACGTCTCTCTTAACAATGGTGGATACCTTTGTTTTGTTTTTTCATGCATACAGCTGCTGGCTGTAGATAGGGCAGGACCAGGCACCATGACATCAGGCCCTTCTCCCTCTTGGCAAAATCTGGGAGGGGGCTGGGAAAAAATTATGTAATTCTAATGAAATCGTGTTATATCGAGATCTTCCCACTGACCTGCGCATTGCAGCATTTTTTCATGGGGGGGGGAAGGGGTCAAAAAACAGGGTGCCCGCTCCTGGGGTCATTATGGAAGAATAAATATATTGTCTGTCATTGCGGGTTCTGGGTACTCAGAAATTCCCCCTCTGTGACTTACTGTGTCCAGCCCACTTTCTCTATGCCACAAACCTATCATTTCAGTTATGGGTAGGGTGAACCTAGTAAAGATGGTTGTACAACTAAAAGTACTATAAGTTGTACAACATTCTCCGGTTTAACATCCTTTCTCCTTATTCTGCTTAATAGTCCGCTATGTGACTTCTTTTATTTTGGTGAGTAAGCGAATCAAGAAGGCCTGGCACTTCTTGATTTGAACTTATATATCTGGCCACTCAGTTGGTGCATCTTCGGGACTGGGTTGTTGACTCAGAACATGGGGATGTGCACTTGGCTCTACTTCATCAGGGTGGTAGTCAGTTTAATCTGCTCCAATTTTTGCTTGCTACATCCTCCTTACTGCACTATTCCCCTATTTTAGTGCAGGCTTGTAGAGTTTGGCATTCAGTGGATAAGATTTTGGGTGACTTGGTTAAACATTCCCCATATTCTGAACTCCTTACTGTTGAATGTTGTCCCTCTGGTTGTCCCGTGGGGTAGGAACTGTGTGTCAATTGTATAAGGATGGTGTGCTCTGTTTCTTTTCTCATCTTAGAGTAGATTATGGTCTTCCACCATAACATGCTGCCTGTGCACAGTGGGGAGGTACCGTACTGGGGATCCCTGAGTCACCTGTCCAAACTTTGCTCTGCTTCTAAAAAGTGTACAGTATATCCTACATCTGCTCCACCTGGGCGCTACACTTTGGGGAAGAATGGTTACAGTCTATCAGACTGCGATGTGAGGGAGCCCTGGGTCCCTTGATGAAAATAAGAGTCGGACTGGCCCACAGGGGTACAGGGGAATCCCCCAGTGGCCCCCCCTGCTCTGCTATTATTAATATAGTACATTATCATGAATAAACCAGCAGTATTTACTATATATAAATTTTTAAGGGGCTCAGTCCATGCACACTCTAATTGCTAACCAAGCCTCTTTGGAGGCTGGCCACACCACCTCTGGAGGCTGGCCACACCCCTAAGTATGGGCCTCTATCACTGCATTCCCCCCAGTGGGCCTTTCATGCCCCAGTCCGACACTGATGAAAAATGAAAGTTTTATTTGTACCATGCGCAAATGTCCTGCTAAATTAGACAAAGTGTGGTCTCTCTGGAAATGCCCTAGATCTGGAGCCTTCTACTCTTTAATTTTACATGGGTGTCCCAGCCTTCCTATATGCTTCCTGTAAGGTGTTTTGTTCTTTTCTAGATTTTATATCTTGCTCTGATATAAAACTCAAATCATTAGGTCTAAATTTGTAATGTTTTTTGTTATATTTTGTAATTCCTTGTACAATTGAATGATTCCATATTATTTTCTATGGGCCTGAAACAGAGATTTTTATGCACCCCCAATTTAAGTAGGACATTTATTTAGCAAAAAAACACTTGCTTTCAATCATTTTTCACTGTTTTAGAAAAATGCTTATAACAGCCATTTGGCACAATTTAAGAACCCCCATATACTTTTATTATGGCCGCTAACAGACTTCTATACTGTTATCCCATATAAGTTTGCCTTTCTTGGGGGTACAGACAAATTTCCCAATTTTCACCTTAATTTGTCACGTGTAATACCTGCAAGATATATGACTCTCTGAATTGAATTGTGTGAAAAACGGGAGCGCGCATTCAAGCAAAAGTGAAAATGAACGAGCGATAGGCTATATGAGTTGATGCATGAAAAGTTTACATCTTAATGCGGCTAATTGAATCCCCCCCCTCCATATGTGGACAAGCAGAGGAAAGTTCATCTATAGATGGTGATAATCCAGAATTTGCAGTCCTGGTGAATAATGTTAACAGGACATACTGTATAGCAGGTATTACTTATCCACAATAGGTGTCAGATCATCTGAGTGAATGCAGGGGGATTCAGTAAGTCCTGAATATAATAAAAATCAACAATTTCTTCACCAGCAAGATCAATGCATTATGTCTGGAGAGACTTTTTAAAAAATAAATATACACCTGAACCATTTATAGCACAAAGATTAATGGGAATGTGTTGGGGATATTATGGCATGGAGAAGGTCTGATTGGCATTTAAGGGGTAATTGCGGGTCTTATGTGCATGTGCTAGTGGTCTGATTATTACTTAAGAGGCATGTGTTGGGAATATGATGGCATAGGAAAAGCCTGATTGGCACCTAGGGGCATGTGTGGATGATATGATGACATGGGGAAGCTTATAGGCTTGTATAATATAGCTTATTCCCAAGTCTATATTCACTTACCGGAAAATTAGGTTTGCGCCGGCCCTGCACCCTGCATGAGCCATTGTTCACTTGTTTCCCACTCCCATGAGCAGGGTTAAGGTAAGATACCCATTTGGAGCTCTCTCTCTTTCTATGGAATCGGTATTTAATGCCGGCGGCTGAATAGCCGCCGGATCAAATACTAACAGCGGAACCCCGACGGACCTAATTCCCGACTGGGGCTGGTAAGTAACCTAACTCTCCACTCTCCCCCCCCTAACTTTCCCTTAGTGGTGCCTAACCCTAACCTCCCACCCACTGGTGCCTAAACCTAACCACCTCTCCCCGCACCCTAAACCTAACCCCCCATAGTGGTGCCTAGCCCTAACCCCCCCTTTCCCTACCCTAACCCTCCCGGGGGGTGCCTAACCCTAAGTCCCCCCGGGGATCCCTAAACCTAACACCCCCTGTGGCTAGATGCTAAGACACCCTGCTTACCTTCCTTCGGTATGCCGGGTGTCAGTATTTTGCAGTGGGACTAATGATGGGCGTCGAGATTTCGATGCCTATCTTTAGACCACTGTCGGGCTGTCAGTGTCGGGATGTCGGCGGGCGGGATAGTGCCCGCCGGTATCCTGACTGCATCCCCTTTCTATGCTGTTCCAACTGCAACTTGCCTCCTTCGCGGCTAATTGTATTGAGCCCATTAAAGCAGTGTTTCTCAAACTGTGTGCTGTGGTATGCTGGGGTGCCACAATGCACTTACAGGGGTGCTGTGCAGGGTCAGATTATCCCTAATATGGAACTGGTGGCTGTGGGGGCCAGCTTACCACCGGATGTTTTTTAAATGAGTACTCCCTAGCCAGGCTCTCTGCAATTTTGGGAGAATTGCATTAGGGAAGGGCCGGTGGTGGTCTAGACACAGAGTAGCAGGCAGCTCCAGCCCTTCCTTCCTGCTGCTCTGTGATGGTGACACTCCAGGGTCAGAGAAGCGTGTGCTAAGTCCTGATTGGTGGAGCTCAGCACAATGTCCTCTGACCCCAGTGGGAATACAGCAGCATGCAGGAAGGATCTACTGGTTCCACATCCTGCAAGGTGAGAGAGGTACCCCAGTTTGCTTGTATGTGTGTATGTATGTGTGAGCCTACCTGTATGTATGTAGGTACATATGTATGGGTAACCCTGCCTGTATTTGTGTACATATGTGTGACCCTGCCTGTAGGTGTCTATGTACTGTATGTTTGACCCTGCCTGTATGTATGTATGTCTATGTGTGACCCTGCCTGTAAGTGTGTATGTATGTGTGACCCTGCCTGTATGTGTGTATGTACTGTATGTGTGACCCTGACTGTCACTGTCTTGCGGGGCGACCCTCCAGATACACCAATCTGAGAATCGCTGCCCGTGACTTTTACAGGTTACCTCAGCACGTGTGGTTAACTAAACCTGGTAACTGCCACCAGCAGAAGAAGAATATAATGCTAAAGCATAAGGCAAGCTTCTGCTCTTACCTGCATACACAATTGTCAATACTTAGAAAAATAGGTAACATGAGCCATATGAGGCCTTGGAACATAAAAACACAGATCCAGAACTAGAATTTATATTTAATTAAAAAATGTCTTCAAAGCTTATGTACAAAAGTTTACAAAGAATAATGTAAAAAAAAAAAACAGTTACTCACACTTTCCAGAAAATAAAATAAAATAATAAAAGGGGGAATACAAACCATACGGGTCACAGCGGATTAAATGGTTCTGGGATGAGGCCTTCCCAATGACGAACTCTGGATCATCTGTATCCTTTGATAGCTTCATGCAGGATGAACAATGGGCCAGGGTTGACTCACATATTTATGCCTGCCTTTTCCAAGCACCCCCCTCACCCCTTCCTGATTTTAACCCTTTTCAGTTCAGAGTGGATTGTTTAGCTGGCTGAAGCTCAGGGTTTCCTGGCCACCTGAGAAGCTTTTTGAAGTTTGGGAAACAGACCTGGGTCAATAAACTTGCCCAGTAACTAGGTGAGAAGATTTACACCTCCGGAGACCGAGTGTCTCCCTGGTCCATCCATTCCTTTCATCACTGTCCCCAAACAGAACACAGGGCTCTTAATGATTGTTTTAGGAAGGGCCTGGCCAGCTGTCATATAATTCCACAGATATATTTCTTCTATGTCATATACAGTGTGACATATTTATGGCTGATTCAGGAAGACAGATCTTCTTACAACCTCTCTTGCCCAGCTTCAAAGGGGACTAGTCAAAAGGGGTTTTGTCACCTTCCCACACACTATACCGCATGCTGATTAGAGTACACAGACCCTTACAAAGCATTCTTACACAAAATTGTACAAGAGGGAAAAATACTTGTTACAGGTTGAGTCTCCCATATCGAAAATGCTTGGGACCAAGGATATTATGGATATCGGAATATTCCGTATTTTCGAATATTTGTATATCATATTGAAATGTCTTAGGAATAGGGCCCACATCTAAACACAGAATGAATTTATGTATATACACAGGGCCTGAAGGTTTTTTTATACAATACAAACAAAGTTTGTGTACATACATGAAATTAATTTATGTTTCAAATACACCTTATACACACAGCCTATAAGTAATTTTATACTTTATTTTTAATAATTTTGTGCCTTAAACATCAAAAATCAAAGATTTCACTATCTCAGTCATGCTAAAAATATTCCGTATTTTGGAATATTCCGTATTTCGGAATATTTGGATATGGGAGACTCAACCTGTATTACCACTACAATTTAATTTGCAGTTATGCCCATACTGATGTGAAATTATCTTTTCCGCTATACTGACTGTATGTATGTATGTATGTATGTCTATGTGTGACCCTGCCTGTATGTGTGTATATATGTGTCTATGTGTGGAATTAATTCAATGCAAATTGAATATAACCGGGAAGGAGCTCCCAGAGGTATTCAATTCAGCGTGCTGTTATGTCGGAGAATGCCTGTACTCGCACCTTAAACATGGTGTTTAGTCGCGAGAACCAGCATTCTCCAACATAAGTGCCCGGTGCGATGCTGTTTCTGCCACGCTAAGGGCAGAAAACAGCATCGCTCCAGCAGTTTTGTCAGATTTCTGCTCACACCCTAGGAGCGGTGCAAGAAGAATTCCTTCAGTCGGGCTTAACAGCGCGCTGAATTAAATAGCTCCGGGAGCTCCTTACCGGCTCTATTGAATTCCGCCCTATGTTAGAGATGTGCGTCGGGCAATTTTCGCTGGTTTTGGTTTGGGATCTGGATCTCCTTTATATTTTGGATCTGGATTTGAAACATAGAATTTGACGGCAGATAAGAACCATTTGCCCCATCTAGTCACCCCAATTTTAAACATATTGTTACCTCAACCCTTATTGATCCTTACTTCTTCTGAAGGATATCCTTATGTCTATCTCATGCATGTTTAAATTGCTCTATTGTCCCATCAGAGGTCTCCCACCTCTGATGAGAGGCTATTCCACTTGTCCACTACCCTTTCTGTGAAGTAATTTTTCCTCAAATTGCCCCTGAACCTACCTCCCTCCAGTTTCAGAACATGTCCTCTTGTTCTAATACTTCTCTTTCTTTGAAGAATGTCTCCTTCCTTTACCTTGTTAAAACCCTTTATATATTTGAATGTTTCTATCATGTCCCCACTTTCCCTTCTCTGCTCCAAACTATACATATTAAGATCTTTTAGTCTTTCCTGGTACGTTTTGTGGTGTAGTCCTTGCACCATTTTAGTTGCCCTTCTTTGTACAGTCTCTAATGTATTAATATCCTTCTGGAGATATGGCCTCCAGAACTGAACACAGTATTCGAGATGAGGACGTACCAATGACCTATACAGTGGTATTATCACTTATTTCTTTCTGCTACTGATTCCTCTCCCTATGCAACCAAGCATCTGACTTGCCTTCCTCATTGTTTACACTGTTTGCTTTCCTTTAAGTCACCTGAAATAGTGACTCCTAGATCCCTTTCCTCTTCAGTAGTTTCCAGTATAGTGCCTTTAATATATATATTAGCCTTTGGATTTTTGAGACCAAAGTGCATGATCTTGCATTTTTTGGCATTAAACTGTAGTTGCCACGTTCTTGACCATTCCTCTAGTCTACCTAGATCATCAATCATTTGTTTTACCTCCTCCTGGTGTGTCTACCCTGTTGCATACCTTTATGTCATCTGCAAAAAGGCATAGTTTCTCTTCAATACCATTTGCAACGTCACAAATAAAGATATTAAAAAGCACTGGTCCAAGTACAGATCCCTAAGGTACTCCACTGGTAACATTTCCCTCTTGAGACTGCACTCCGTTTACTACAACTCTCTGTTTCCTATCCTGCAGCCATGATCTTATCCATTCTACTATCTTTGTATCCAATCCCATGCTTTCCAGTTTATTTAACTGTCTGCAATGTGGAACAGTGTCAAAAGCCTTACTAAAGTCTAGATAAGCCATTATTATTATCATTTATTTATATGGCGCCACAAATGTTCCGCAGCGCCTTACAAAGTACATAAACAAGTTGTAGACAAGTGACTTACAGAATAATACACTACAGGACCAGGACATGGATAATATGTATTGCTAAATTAGTGACCATAACACCCAGATAAGCAACAGAGCATAAGCAACCAAGTGTTAAGTGCCCTCGTGGTGAGTAAGAAGTAGATGAAACTAAAGTAGGGAGAAGCACAAGAGGGTAGAGAGCCCTGCTCGTAAGAGCTTACATTCTAAAAGCTATATCTATGGCCCCCTTTTTATCTATTTCCTTAGTCACCCAGTCAAAAAAGTCAATAAGATTTGTTTGACATGATCTCCCCCCAGTATATCCATGCTACTTGGGATCCTGCAAATTGCTGGATTTGAGATAATCTACGACTCTTTCTTTTAAGAGTGTTTCCATCAATTTCCAAACTACTGATGTAAGGCCCACTGGTCGGTAGTTGCTTGCCTCTTCCTTGCTTCCACTTTTGTGGCCATAACAATTTCCAGACTTTTTTGGGATACGACAACTGCATGTAGAAGATTTCAGCGGCTGTGGCAGTGCAACTTCCAAAATGGCACATCAGGAGACAGATGTTTTTATTAATCAAGAGGCCAGAGGGAGATGGAGTATGTATGTAGTTGATGGCAGGGAAAGGAAGGGTTGATTTATAGTAAATTTAAGGATTTCAAAGCAAATTTATGAGGGAGGAGGGGAGTCATTTACAAAGAAAATAGACTCATTCACATCAGTCCTTGCCCCAGTTGAGCTCTTTGGTGCTTCTGCATTTTTTTTTCTAAATGAAAGGGGCATGCAGGAGATGCTGTCTGTGGCAGCACACAAAATGGAAGCTCTGAACAGGAAGGGGGCAGAGGGATTTAAAAGGCTGGTACTAGGGAGTTTGAACCCAGTAGTGGCAGTGGCAGCAGCTTCTCTCCCCATTACCCGCACTCACACCCGCCGCACCAGCACCTCACCCACAGCCATGGACACCCAGACACCCAGGAAGAGGAAGCACAGCTCCGGCACCACCACCGATGGGTGCTGGTCTTTCTTTGATACGCCGATAAAGAAATTATTGGTAGACTGCAGCGTTCTTTCTCCACTACAAGCCTAGATAGCAAATAGAAGTAACACCATAAAGCGTTCGCCCACATACGGTTACAATGGCATTGAAGTCCTCTTAGAGAAGGAGAACATTGGAGTTTCGCCATTGAAGAACAGTGTAGCCAGGAAACTTCTTGTTTCACCAATACATTCAGAAGATGGAGAAAAAGGTCCACAGAGGTCATCCAGTGATGGCTCGTCCCCGAAGACCATAGTGCCGGTGAAGACATTTTACACGAATGTCAAGGCGTATATATCCCCTCTTGATAGAAAGCTGATAAATGAAAGTAAAGCAAGCTTGGATCGGGAGGCCTCACTGCCTAGTAAATTGGCAACAAAAATCCCAGAGATGAAAGAGGTCTCCAAATTTACCAGAACGAAAACTTCACCGAATCAAAAGAAAAAGAAGGGTGGCAGAGATTCCGTGCCCTCAAACAAAGGAACCCGCTATCAAGCCATTGCTAAAAGCTGCAGAAACCGGAAGCCTGGCCCTCAGCTCTCTGGGGTCAGACCAAGGCTAAAACTCATGGTGGGAGCCGCGTTTTTAGCTACCAGCAAGAAGATTCATCCTGTGCCCAAGAGATTACCCACCCACGTCAAGTTTCCTACATCCTCAAAATCTTCAGCAAACTGGAGCAAGCCGCCGAGTGCAGCGGCTGGGTCAGCCCCATCCTCTAGTGAGAAAGTCACAGGGACCAGCTGCAAAGCCGGAAGACGGTTGGCTGGGATTAGACGCTGGTCTACGAGTTCTCCACTGAGGAGAAGGAGGCAGAACACAAAACGGTGGTTGAATCGCCGCTGAACGAGAGCGTGAAGACCAGCCCAGGGCAGACCAGTACTCGGCCTGAATGCCAGAGTCCATCTGCCCAGCAGGAGCAATTGGAAAAGGAGCCTCATTGCCTGTTCAGTACAGATGACCCTATACTAAAGTCCTTGGACCAGAAAGCGTCCTTGAGTTATCCAATCTTCAGCATCCCACCTGTAACCAAGAAAAGGCCTTTTGATCTGGGGGGAGAATTGACGGCCCCGGTTTGCTCCAGCACCCTGCAAAGCCCCGAAACACAGCAAGAAGAGAGAGGCCAACAAGGAGATGGAGGATCAGCTGATCATTGATGCCAGATAGAAGCACTTTTCGTCCTGTGGCTTGTAGCTCCTGTGACATGGCCTACTCGGCGGCCAGCCTAGAGGATGAGCTTTGGCACGTACAGTATCACCAGAGGCTGCTGGAGAGCATTCACTATGTGGGTTGGAAAAAGGAGCGAGTTGTGGCTGAATTCTGGGATGGAAAAATCATAAAGATCTGCCTGGATGACCCAAAATATGCCTTCAAAAAGGCAGAGGAGGTGCGAGAACTTGTAGACAAGGAGCTCGGCTTCCAGCAGGCGGCTCTGAAGTCCCCAAGCAAAACGGTGATCTGTTTGTATCCGATGACAAGAAGATCGTTGGCTGTTTGATCGCAGAGTTCATCAGTCAGGGGTTTCGAGTCTTCAATGAGCCCTCAAAGAACAGCTCTGCCAGCCAGGGCACGCTGGAGCGGCACAGAGCCTGGTGCTGCTCCTCTGAACCTCAGAAGGCAATCTGTGGCATCAGCAGAATCTGGGTCTTCGCCCTAGTGCGTTGGAAGGGCATTGCCAGCCGCTTGTTGGATACATTGAGGAATTCCTTTGTTTATGGCTCTTACCTGACAACGGATGAAATTGCCTTCTCGGACCCAACACCGGATGGCAAGCTGTTTGCCAGCACCTATTGTAAAGTCCCAGACTTCTTGGTGTACAACTTTCTGACCTGGAGTCAGTTTGTGTTCTGCTTCTAGTTTGTAGATTTTATTACAGGAACCTTATGTCTGCAGAGCGATGCAAGTTTAGCATCTATTACTTTTTGTGTGTGTGTGTGTGTGTTTCCTTTTATTTGCTGCTACAACACGTTATTCTCAAGTTGTTTTTATAATAATGTTAATGATGGAGAAATGTTTCCCTTTATGTTAGTTTTTATACACACGTCCGTTATATGAAAATATAGCGGTGAGGATATAATTATTCAGCAGTTTGACGGAGCTTCAAGTCTGCTCACTCGTCTGATTTTCCCGCACACGTTCACTTCCCCACATATTAGAATAGTTCACTGATGACTTGTCTGACATGTAGACTTGTAATAAGCACCTGTTGCTCACATACCGTGGTTCATTGGCCACAGCCTATTAATTTGCTATTAAATCACGAGGGACATGTCACTGATTCCCACCATATAATATCGCTAAGCAAAACCCGCGTGACCCGATAAATAGTTCTAATTGAATTGTAAACGCTTGATTGTAAAATGTATAAAGTATTGTTTGTTAGAGTGGCTGCTGGGAATATACATGCCTGCACTGTAACTAGCAGTTGGGAGGAATTGGAGTCACTTTAAGGCTAGATGTAACCCTTGGAGCTGTAGTTCAGGGCTCCTCTTAGCAAAGTTTTGTATTGTCTGCACTTCTTTCTTTTATGTCTGTTCTGTAAATATTTTCATGTTCTTTGCAAAGTTTGTGGTGTTTGCGTTGTCTTCAGATTGCAGTGATCCCGTCACTTGGTGTTGGATGTATTGTACTGTCACTGTGTTATATCACAATATCCTGCAGGTAAAGGTGGGTTACATACACATGAATGTGAGTCAGGTCTTTCCCACTGGGGACAAATTAAAAGTTCGTTTTTTCTTATATCTTGCAAAAATACTTTGTACCACACCTGTTATTTCCTGTCACATAAATAAAGTTTTACCTTTAACGTTGAAAATAAAAGGCTGGTACTAAACATATTTTAACATTGTGCTTCTGGGATTATGTATGGGAAGGCTGGGAGAGGAGGAGGGATAACATCTCCAGATACCATCATAAAATAGCCGGTCCATTTGGTGCTTGAGTTGTATCTCACCAAACATGACTGTTATGACCAAGGAAAGCCAAGTCCCCAAGGGTTGGTGTCTACAAATCAAGGTTGAAAAATGGAATAAGAGTATTTTGCAAGTATACCTATTTGTGATTTTAGTTAAAATAAATACAGTATGAAACAAAACAAAAAAGTAAGCATCAGAGCAATGGCACAAAAGCAAGGCAGTTCAAAAAAATATAGGACATCTAAGAAACATTTGCATACAGCAGTGGCAGACAGGATGGCAGTTTAATAAACTATAAATTAAAAATGTCAGGCAGCAATGCCCCAAACAGCACATAATGCAAAGAACAGAGGTGCAAGATGGAATTGTCCTTGGGCCCTCCCACCCACTCTTATGCGGGATAGTAAAAAGGACATGCACAGTTTAACAAACCAAGCACTTTAGCAACAAGGACTGACAGTTTTGTGGCTGAACTCCTTGGTTTGTTTGGGCCCCCACAAAACTATTTTTTGGAAGGACTACCTCCAATCATTAAGGAGGAGGTTGATGATGAGGGTGTTGGTGGTGGAGATTACATGTCCTGGTCCAAACTGCTGGTAGCTGATATGGACTGCTTGTTATTAATTTACAAATTATTATAATTTTGTTAAATAAATTGTATGAACTTGCTGCAACTACATAACAGGGAGGAAGTGCCTAGATGGTTAATGTCCCTACCTCTACTAACTTTGGCTTTACAATTGGTACAGATGCCTTCACAACTGTTGTCAGGATTTGGGTTAAAATAATTCCACACACAAGATGTGACTTTTCAAGTCTTATACCCAGGCATAACAATATCTTTCTTTTAATCACGAGCAAAAACTGCTGCCACTGGTGGCTGATTTGTAAAAAAAACATCCTCTTCATCAAATCCTCATTAGCGTCAGATAGGACACAAATATCCCCCTCATCCTCCTTTTGCACTTCCTCAACTCTATCATCCTCAATTTCTATTATTTCACCATGTAATACTAGCACAGCCATCATGTCATCAGTGATCCGCTGTGCAACTGGGTGACAGCTGTCATAATTGCTTCCTCTATCAAAGCATTATTTAACAGTAAATTGTTTAATTAAACTACTACTATTAGTATTCTTCTTGGTTCCTTTTTGGGATGAAGATCCACCACCTGCAGCAGCAGGCCTAGCACTCAAGGATCCTTCTGAGGAATCCTGGATAAAGGAGGAGTCACCTAGCCTTATTCTGGATGCAGAACTACCTCCGATCACTAATGAGGGTATTGATGATGAAGGTGTTGGTGGTAGAGATTGCAGGTGCTGGGATCTAGCTGAGGGAAGGGAGCAAACTGATGCTGGACTGTCTGTTGTTATTTTTGTAACACCAGTTTCTGATTTTCCCAAATAAGTTCCATGAACTCGCTGCAAATAATAAAACAGGGAGGAAGTTCCTAGATGGTTAAGGTCCCTACCTCTACTTACTCTGGCTTTACAATGGGTACAGATGGCTTGACAATCATCTGGATTTGTGAAGAAATAATTCTACACATAAGAAGTGGATTTTTTTTGTCTAATGCCCAGGCATGATAATGGGCTTTTCCTTATCATGGGCAACAACTGTTTCCACTGGGCCCTGATTTACACAAACAACATCCTTATCAACAACATCCTTATCAGCGTCAGGTACACAAATATCCTCAACCTCTACTGTGCTTCTAGATGACAGTGAAGCGTTAACGGTGGGTACTATGAAGCATCTTTTGTCTCAGTTTAAAGTTGAAGTAGCTGATGAGTTCAGGGATGCCCTTCAGTACTATCAGTAACCTATAGATGATTTGGGGCAGCAGAACAGACCATCTGGAAACTAAAATGATGGAAATGGTCAGCTCGCACAATGATCTTGTAGTATCATATGAAGCCCTTCAGTCTGAAGTGGGCGCGCTTCGGGATAAAGTGTGCGACCTGGAGGACAGATCACGCTGCAACGCTGAAATTACGGGGAGTGACCTCATAGCAGCCTTCACGATTATGCTGTAGCTCTCTTCCAGAAACTCCTCCCTACAGTCCAATCCTCTGATATCTTAATATATCGCATCCACAGACTTCCCAAAGCTAGAAATGCTCCGGAGGGTGTTCCAAGGGATGTCCTTATGAGAATTCACTATTTCCATATGAAGGAGGCACTGTTGAAGGCTGCTAGGGTCACCTCCCACAGGTCACCTTGGAAAAAAGATCTCCTTTCCACCAAGTTACCAGCGCCCTTTATCACTGGGGGTTTCCTACTAAACTGCTCATATCACGTAATGGCTCCATTGTTCCTATCACATCCCCCTGAGGAGGGCATGAAAGCTCTCAAGGAGTGGAAAATTATTGGAATTTCTTCTAGATCGTCCCCGACCATGGAGTTCAGCAGGACAGCAGGTGGTCATCGTCTTAAACCTGATTCCTGAGCTTCAAGTTTAATTGCTTTTCTTTTTTGTTACCCTGCTTCACCATATATTTTCTCTCCACATGTGTTTTTTTTTTCATCTATACATGTCAGTGTTATGGTGTATAATGTTTATGTGGGGTTTTTAATGTGTGTCTATTTATTTTTGGGTGACTTTGATATTGATGTGTTTGTGTCACTTTACTCTGGGTTACTAATAGGTCTTTGAGGAGTTTTATAATCCCTTTCCTAAAGCCTTCTAATCCATGTTTCACTATATTTTGCACCGCCTTGATAATAGGCCCATTAATCTTATGTTCATATTGCCTATTTCATTAAATTTAGCAGGGCTAAGGGTGGGTTTATTGTTATTGCATTTTATCACTATTAAGTTTATTGATTTGGGTGAATGGGGACTGGCCTAATTTTGCTTTGTAATCAACTGTCTGTCTGTTTTCTCCTATTTATCTTTTCTGTATCCACAAAAGTTTTTACAATCTTATTCAATAAAATCTATCGTTTAAAAAATAATAAAAAAAATTAAAAATCGCGCTCCTCCATGTGACCCTCAGTTAGGGGCAAATCCAGGGGGGAAGCACATTCAGCATGATCGCTCCTCTCCCCCCCACACAGCCAGAGGAGACTGCTGATGATGATAAGCGACAGCTACTGCTCTGCAGCCCAGCACAGTGTGCTGGGGAGTGACACTGCTGCTGACAGATAAGGGGAGGACAATTGGAGGATGTCGGACCAGGGTCCCCGCCGGGCCCCTCCATCAATCCCGGGCCTGGTTAATTAGTACCTGCTACCTCCCCCTCTCAGCGCCTCTATTCAAGGGCAGGCTGGGCTTTAGGCCTAGACTACAAAGGGCATTTTGAATGGCACACAATTTTCTAATTAGTTAAGCTTTTTGTTATTTCCATTGAGGCCCAAAGTTAGAGAATACAGATATTAAAATTTACAGTACTTGAAGAATACAGTATGTTGTTTGAAAATATGAGGCCACAGCTGCTCAGTAGCCTGGGCCATGCCAATGTTAGAACCAGACTGGGCCATGCAAGCTCCACACATCTCCTGTAGTATTGTCAGATAACGGCACCCTGCTGTGCAGCTAGAAAGAGGTAGTACATTCGGACCATCATGGGCCTGGCGTACTGCATACTAACCCACTAAAAAACTTTTACCAGCAAAAATAAACACCAGGCCTGCTCAAGGGCCAAACATCTTTAGAGTCCTACAGGTGAATTTATAAAAATGTAAATATGCACCTCCAGCATTGCAATTGGTGGTTGTGCCTGTTTTTGATTAAATGCACTCAGCTTAATGTTTTATTCAGTAGAATTCAATGCTTTACAAACTAGTCACATAACAGTGACCACCATAGGCGTATTTATAATGAGGGCAGGATGTGCAGTGCACAAGGGCCCCTGGGTCCAAGGGGGCCCCGCACTGCACACCTGCACCCAGATTATACTTACCTTGTGCCAGCAAACGGGCCTCTCTTCCTCCACGGTGCCATCTTACCAGTGATATCTTCGGGAACATGGCCCCGCACAGTGAAAGCAAAGGCTCTTTACTCCCTTGTGTGCATGCGCTATTTTCCTGAATATCACTGGAAAGATGGCTAAGCGGAGGAGAGGGCCCCACTTTTCGGCACATAAAGTAAGATGTGCGACTAAGAGGGGGCTCGCTGCTCAGAGGAGAGGTCCTGCTGTACAGGAGCCCCCCAGGCATAAATCAGACTTGTCGACATTTAGCTCCCTCCTTCCGGGAGGGAGCTGTCGGGCTTACAGAGCAGGGGGGCGTGGCACGTCAAATGGGGCGGGACCCGGCAGCGACTCGTCATTGGGGGCGGAGCATGGGGGTGTGACAGCGCGATCGCGTCATCATGGCTCCGCCCCCTCTTCACAATGCCGGTATTAATGGCATTGTGATGCAGGGGGCGGAGCCACGATGACGCGATTCAGCGCGAATCGCGTCACCGGCCCCCCGCTGCCGGGTTTTATACTTACAAGTCCGTGGGTTGCAGACACGTCGCCGGAGGTCGGGAGACTTGCCTGCCTTCCTGGGAGGCCGGGAGCGGCACCCGATTTTCGGGAGGCTCCCGAACAAATCGGGAGGGTAGGCAAGTATGGCATAAATTTGCCCCCGGTAACCACATATTAATACAGTCCCACTGTCATCGTCCCCTCACCTTAAACGATAAAGCTAAGCTATATTTTAGAAAGCAAACTTTAAAGTCGAAATTAATGAAGGAGATGGTCCTAATGTTGTAGTAAGGAAGACTAACAGGTGACAGTTTTACTCTCCATCTCCTGACTAACTTTATTCTTAAAGATGGTTTAATGGTACTAACTGTACATTGCAAATAGCCTTTTACTTTGATTTTACTGTTAATAATAGATTTTCTTAATTACTTGACAGGTACCATTAAAAAGTGTCTGCAAATTATTTCTGGTTATTGTTGTAGACTTTAAACGGGATGTTGTCCAAACTACAATGTTTTATAGATCACTCTGACTGATCCCACTATTCTGAAGCATAGTTACATTTGTGTTTTGGTGCGTCAATGGCTATTGGCACAGATTTCTTTACATTTCCATAAATTGCAAATATATGTTAAGAAGCTTTCTATTACGTAGGCTGAGATTTTGCTCATTATTTCACACAAGCATATGTCCCTGTGGTGACACTTTGGTCCATGAATATGCTACACATCATCAATACAACCTATAAACACAGTACTGTGGGCACACTAAGGACTGCATCACTAGTGCCATGTCATTGTAGCATTGCTTTGTATCCTACACATCATATAATTTTCACAAAGTTAGCATTCACCAAATGTTGTCTCTGTTATAGAACTAAATATAGCAATAATAACTCACACAACTGACATATTCTTCAATGAAATCACATTATTAAAATGATCCCATCCCCATTGATTTTTCCACTGTAGACTACAAAATGCCCTCAATTTAACACACATTAGTTGATTTTAATAGTGTGGATTATACAGGGAAATAAATACCTAAAATACCCTACTATGCTAAGTACTAGTAGGGCTGCTTTGCCAGAATCATTCTATAGCAATGTTACTGAATTTTGCACCAACATATTAACACAAGGTGCAGTTTCAGTGAGCAATCTTGGTTGCAGTGTTTCCTGTGTGGGGCAGCACAGATGGTGTAATGGTTAGCTTTACTGCCTCACAGTGCTGAGGTCATGGGTTCAATTCCCACCACGGCCCTACCTGTGCGGAGTTTGTATATTCTCCCTGTGCTTGCGTTTCCTCCGGGTACTCCGGTTTCCTCCCACACTCCAAAAATATACTGGTAGGTTAATTGGCTCCCAACACAAATTAATCCTAGTGTGTATGTGTGTGTGCATGATGATAAGGAATATAGGCCCTCATTCAGAGCCGGACGCTCTGAGCAGAGCGCTCGCTCTGAATGAGGGCCATCCTCCATAAAAATGGAGCGTCCTCCTGGACGCTCGTGTAGCTGTGGGTCACCACCCACAGCACATATGAGCGTGCAGGATGATGGTCGCGATGTGTCAATCAGACACAACGAGCGAAGGAAAGTCCTTCGCTCGTCGCGTCTGGCGCATGCGCACCATCGACCCACTTGCGAGCGGACAGCCGCTTGCGAGTGGGTCTGAATGAGGCCCATAGATTGTAAGCTCCACTGGGGCAGGGACTGATGTGAATTGCCAAATATTCTCTGGAAAGCGCTGCGGAATATGTGTGCGCTATATAAATAACTGGTAATAAATAAATAAATATGGGAATAGATTGCTCCCATACTTGTAACTACATATTCCTGACCTGCTCAACAACCATTTTAAATTTTTTTAACATAGAAACCATTTTTATGTGATCTGTTTTCTATCTGTCAATCTGCAGAGCTTCAATTTTCATTCCTTTCTGTTCAATAATATCCCTCTCCCATTATTCAGTTACTTCATTGTAGCTAAAACAATTGTAAATCTGTCTCTTTTCTTCTTTCAAAGACCTCTGAAACTCTATCTGGCCCTACTTTTATTACACACCCTTAAGCTGCCACAATCTTGCAATCCCTGAAAAAAAATGATCACGAGTTTGTATATTATATACATATCACATATCACAGCTGTGTACGAAAGTAAATATGGAATCTAATACAGATGATCTAAGAATGTTATGTTACATGTTATGTTTTAACATGATTCTTTCTTCTGTGTACTAATCTCTGATTAGCCAAGTGAATCAAGAAACTTCCTGCTTAAGCAAATGCATACTCACATTGTAATTTATTTCCTCTTTCCTCATAGCTTCACTGCTTTCTACAGTCTTTCAAAACGAGATGTTATCGTGCCATGTTCACAGAAAAGGGAACAGGTTTAGATTGCATTTACTTTCTAAGCAAAGGGATAACACACCTCCCTTTAATCTAATCTCATCTTTTTTAAGCTGCTGTATATCTGTGGTGTACAGTACTTCCCCAGAGAACCATGTGATTAATTCCTCCAGTGACTTTGTCTTTGTAACCTTGCAGGATAACAGGATTTGACCGTTCAAATCATGGGTTGTTCTTTCTCCCCACTACATTAGCACTGTGTAATATACAAATATCACGCTACTCAGAACGGGATAATACCGACTGCGGGGATTCCGGCACTCAGAATGCTGGCGCCGGAATCCTGACAACTGTCAGAATCCCGACGCCGGCATCCCGAAGGTAAGTAGCTGGGTTAGGGGGAGGGTAGGTTTAGGGTTAGGCACTAGGGGGAGGGTTAGGGTTAGCGAGTAAGGGGGAGGGTTAGGTGTAGGGTGCGGGATGGGGAGGTTAGGTTTAGGCACCAGGGAAGGAGGGTTAAGTGTAGGGAGAGGGTTAGGATACTGACTGACAGGTGTCAGTATCCTAACCCTGTCGGGATGCTGACATCGGTATTCTGATGGCCGGTTCACGAGCGCTGGCACCCCATACCCAACCCTGGAGAAGCTATAGCTGTCCACAGCTTATGCTTATGAAATTAGACAATGTTTGACATGACATTCCAGAATCCTGTCTTGTTTCGGGAGTTACACATGGCACATAAGATTTAGTGAGTCTTATTGCATCTGTTTGAATCAAATACAGTAACTGTACAACTTCTGCTGGCTGTTATTCAGCTTGTTCCTCTAGTTCAGTTACTGAAGTTTTGCTCTGGACATTTGGGGGCATGTGTCTACATTTTCCTTTGTAGCTATATGCCAGGTTCTACATTCAGTCCGTTGCCACCTAACGTACAACCTTCAATCATGATAACGGGAATCAGGTGTTGAGATCTTAACAACTAAAGGCCCCCATACATCAGCAATCGATTGTGGCAATTCTGCAATTTGCAATCGATTGTGTATAAAAATGTGCAATGTATGGGCTTCACAGATCACAGATTGCAACCAAAAAGTGATAGGAATTTTTAGATCAGATTGTCCAACATGCTGGACTTCACAGATGGATTGGGGCTGTAGATTGCTAGTGTATGGATATGATCAGCAGATTTGCAGACCGTTACTAGTAAAATGATGGGCCTTTCAAGATTGGCAGATCTGTGTTTGCTGAAAATAATCTGCAAATCACTGAAAAAGATCTGTAATGTATGGGCGCAGATTGCTAGTTTGGGAAATCCTAATATCGGGCAAAAAAATCTTCAAATTGTTCAATTGTGGTTTTCAGATTGCTGATGTATGAGGGCCTTCAGCAGTTGCCTCAACATTAAGGACACCTGCCCTCAACTAATATGACACATTGTCACAGAGGGTTTTTATATGCCTGAAAGTGTGGCCAAATTACTGCTATACTCTACATTATTCTACAGTGTTTGAGAACATTTAACACCTACCATTTATTACTTACTGCAAATAATCACTATCGGTCCTACTGTAAACTCAGCTGTCCCTTTGAATACATGGATGTGATACTCTGGTGGTTTGTGGGGCACCACACTCACACTTCATACTTACAATGTGATTGTATATTTTTGGACCTTATTTTCATGAAGTAGTCCAGTTGTCTTGGAAAAATAATAAACCGGTGTCCCAATCCCAAACGGACACGCACTGTATCTACAGTCAGTGCAACCCACATGGGTCACTTGGCTAAGAGCCGGATAGTTTCTATGGCAGCGGCCACTTTGAGCCAATCAGCAGTCGTTGCATAGAAACCATCCTTAGCCAATCAGCACTTCCCTTTTGATTCCTTTGACAGTGACCCACAAGGAAACTGTAATTCCATGTCTCACTGACTGTACAGACAGTGCATGCCCGTTTGGGACCAGGACACCGGTTTACTATCTTTCCAATACCTCTGCACTACTTCATGATGGAAAAAAGAGGACTGAGCACATCCAAGGACTTTGTAAGCATGCAGTATTTATTAATTTATATTATTATTTAAAATAGGGTTAACACATTCGGCTTGTAATTCCTGTCATTATTTTAATACTTTCTTTACATTGGGACTACAGGTACCAGTGGACACTTAGTGGCAGGCTTGCTGTGACCTGTAGTGCCACTGTAATGACCAATAATAGTAACTATTTTTTACACAAGTAACACTGCACCCACCACCACCAGGGCTGATAGTTCTTTGGTAGGGGGGATCCCATTTTATGTTTGGAGTCCCCACTTTCAGCCCTGGGCTGACTAGTTTTGGGATGGCTTTACATTATGGCACGAGGATCTCACACTGTGTGTCTCCCTGCTATAATGTAAGCCCCTCAGATGATTCAGCCCAGTGTTATAAGAAAATGGGGGTAGGGGGGGGGGGTGGCACGCCGATTTTCCCCCTATTTGCCTGGACCAGACAAGGCTGAAAGGTCCAGGACTTGTTATGGATTTAGGAAGGGCCCACATCAAGTTTTTTTTAACTCTTTTCTTTTAAGAAGCCTGCACAGACTATAAAGATCTGTGAAGTGTTTATACCAAACTCGCATGCCACAGACAGGTCTATTATTTGAGTGTGTCTTTTTGTCAGTTTTCCATTGTTTTCCAAATCAACTGTTAGTAAATCTCTGTGTTTCTATAGTCGTCTAAAAAACTATCGATTATGCTGTTTTTTAGAATCCCGTAAATTTGCGGTTTTGGTCAGTTTGTAATTTTTACAAAACAGACTGTTAGTAAATATACCAAAGCCATAGCTACCGTAGGTGCAGCCAGAGCCGTAGCTAGGGTAGTGAGGCCGGTGCCGTCGCACAGGGCACCACAGGTCAGGGGGCACTGTTTGGGCCTGTAAAATTTCTGTTTATTATCATTCTCACTTGTTATTTCCTCTTATTTCATCCCCAGCATATCCTGGCCTCTCCTATCTCTTCCCTGGTTCTTCCCCATGAGGCCATTCCCCTTTTTTGGGTGCATTATGTCCCTTTGAAAAATGAGGGGGGCGCCAATGCTCTTTCTGGCACAGGGCACCAAAAAGTCTAGTTACGGCTCTGGGTGCAGCCACTACAAGGCATGTCACCTGAGCTGCACCCCCCAGGCCTGCCTCTCCTGCACCAAGAGCTCGCCTCACACTGTAGAGAGGTGTTCCCTGATCCCTGCCTGCTGGGAGAGACAGTCTCGTCACACCTCTGGCCGTTTCTACAGGATGATGTCATGCCTCCCAGCATTCTTTGCATACCAGTGGCAGAGATAGCCAGGTTGTCGCCAGGTCCCCTTCAATGTCATGCATTGGGCAGGTCACAGGCAGCGACAGGAGTTGGAAGATGGTAACTATTGAGAATAGAAACCAAGGTGCTCCGCTGGGGCATCAGTGTGACCAGTGAGGGGGCGGAGTGGGATAAGTCTGCCTGGCAAGGAGAGGAGGTGTGCCGTGTAAGTGTGTGGGGAGAGATAAATGTGTCAAGTAAGGGATGGGGGGAGTGCTAAGTGTGACCAGAAAGGGGGAGAGGGGGTGTAAGTGTGCCCATAAAGGGAGGGGGTCCCTTCAAAATTTTGCTATGGGGCTCACAAAATTCTAGCTATGCCCCTGGATATACTTCCCTATGTAAATTAGTGGTAGTGATATTAAGGGATACTTCAGAAGACTGTGTGCCAATGAAAGAACTAGAATCACCACGCACCAGGCTAGGGGTGTCTCAAGTTGAAGGCAGGAAGGAGAAGGGTTGTGGACAGCTTTATAGAAAGGAAAGCCTGTCTGAGGGGGGAAGGGTTAGGTTTCAGGGCTCCTGGGGGGACAGGGTTAGGCACCCCCCTGGGAGGGTTAGGGGTAGGCTAGGGAAAGGGGGGGGTTAGGCACCTCCGGGAGAGGTTAGGGTGAGGCACCCTTCCCCGGGAGACTTAAATTTAGGCAACAGGGTTGGGGGGGTTAGGTTTAGGCACTTAGTGGGGGATTAGGCACTAGGGGGGAGGTTAGGGTTAGGCACCCCTAAGGGAGGGTTAGGGGGGGAGTAGGGTTAGGGTTACTTACCAAAATACACTTTCGGGATCTTCACCCCTGCCAGAACTCTAGCCTTGCGGCTGGCATAAATACATATTGATTCCGTTCCCAAGCACTCCAGGAAGCGTGTAGGGATTTGGAACTTGGGTGGGGGCATTAAGGGAGAAGAAATATAGTGTAGTCATTACAGGTAATAAGTATCGGACTACTTAAGCTTCCACAATAAATGTGCTCAGTGGGGATTTGATACCGAGACCATGTGATCTACAAACAAGCATTCCTGCCTACATTACTAGGCAGCCGCTGTGGTGTTCTCTGCATTATATGGTGGTCACTGTGATAGTCTCTGCATTACATGGCGCTCACTGCAACACTTTATGCATTATATAGAGCTCACTGAAAAGCTCTCTGCATTATATGGTGCTCACTTCGATGCTCTCTGCATTACTAGCCAGTCGCTGTGATGTTTTCTGCATTATATGGTGGTCACTGTGACACTGTCTGCATTATATGGCACACACTGCAACGCTCTCTGCTTATTGGTGCGACCCCACAACACCACACTCCTTTTTTGGTTGCGCACCTTAGGAGCGCAGATAGTTCCTTGCTTGCAGTGGGGTGGGGGGCCCAAAGCATATTGTTGCACCCGGTCCTACCACTCACTAGTACTGCCACTGCTCCGACAGGGCTGTTTAATGAAGTGTCCATGTACATTTTTACTTCTGGGCCCCGGCAGACTGCCAGCTCATTGATTCTTCACAGATGCTGGTTGCTGCTCTCCACTGTGTTTTTCTGCCTGCGTGTGACTTGTCACGTCACACGCACAGAGAGAGAGGAGCCGATAAGATAGAAGTTGAGGTGTGCTGCTGCACAAAGTGGATACTAGAATAGAAGGTGAGGTGCACCTGGTGCCTTTGATTTTACTGGGGGGAAGGAGGAAGGCAATGCAGGTGCTGGGTTTGTGGCGCCTGCCAATAGGTGAGGGGACAGGGTGCTTTGGGCCAGCAGCGGGAGGGGTGTTGGGAATGTCTAACACCCCCTTCCTCACACTGGCAGATGCCTTTACTGATTCCAGCTTTCACCTACACTCACCTGCTACAATGGGGTGGTCGGGGGTGGTGTGTTAAACTCGGCACATCAGTTACTGTTGACATACATCCTTCTCTGTAATATCCACATATTTAAAAATGTTGGGGGGCCCCAAATTGGTATCTTGCTTAGGGCCCAATGAGGCCTAAATCCACTTCTGCACTTGCATGCAAACACAGAGGCTCTGGATTTTATATGAACTTGCATGAGTCATCAAGTTTGCCCAAACTATAAAAGGATACTATCGATTCCTACCTATCGATTCCTACCTACCTATACACTCTAAAATAATTGTCGCTGTTTAGCGTTATGAGTCGCACAAGAAATAATTGCTTTCAGACTTTGATTGTGGTTCCAAAGCACAAAAAGTTATTATTCAACATAAAAATAGATAGTTACTCGCTGTGATCTAAATACAATTAGCGCAAGTAAATTATACAGACCCAAGGTACAGTCGTTACATACGCATGCGCTCTGGACCCAGATCCCGGCATCAAAGAAGAAACTTCCGTCAACAGCAAAGCAAGAAGACTTAGATCCAGTTTCAGAGAGCTCACATATATACCCTTACAGAGATAGGTAATACAGTAGAACAGATTGGCATGATTCCATTAGTTCTTCTTCCTGGTTCTTCTGTTACAGTATAGTTCATAGGTCAGTACATATGGTCACAATCCAGCCTCCAAAAGCCCTTTGTGTCCATTTTCTCACTGCATAATAAATCTAAGCTGGCTACATTACACAGTACATTTTAATGTTTAACTCTCTATGGTCCATAGTTTGCAGACACATGTTGTGATCTTCTCACCGATGGTACCGGAAATCTGCAAAGACACAGTGGATCAGAACGACACCAAACACGGTCTGCTTACCATGTACTAAACCTTAAATATCAAATAACATTTATTTCACAACATTACTAATACTGAATAAACCTTGAATATTACACTTTAATGCTAGGGAATCTTTTTATGTAAGTGTGCAATGTGTAAGTATTGGGTTATTGAGAAAAGACGCTAGTTAGCGTTGTGCGACTACATGTTTGTGGAGTACACCATGGTACGTGTTTTGCAGGGTTGATCATTTTATATGTTTTAGTGACGGCCTGAATTTGTTTAATGAGGACTTTTAACATCTTTATTTAGCGTTTAACATCTTAACGCTAAATAATAGCATCGCCGTATGTACTTATGATGTGCAAGATTAGCTAAAATGGCGCTGGGTGGCCAGTCGCAAAATGGCGTCTCGATGCCATTCGCAAAATGGCGTCGTGCAGATTTAATTTTAAACCAATTCTGTCTCAGCCAATTATCCAGCTTCGACAGTCCATCCTTTGATAGCAAACAACATGCTATCATACTCTGAATTTAAAATTAATTTATTCTTACATTATGACATATTATTTAATGTTATATTATGGGATGGCACAAGGTGGTTCTTAAACCATCAATAATGGGTCTCTAGGAGGGGACATAAAACTACCCTTATACACACACCGCGGATCTTGGCAGATCATGGGAAAGATGTGGGGATGCACCAATCCTATAAAGGAAGTCCTGAGGGGGAATAGGGATTTACATAATTTAAGATGTTTTAAAATAATATTTTAATAACACATTTCATGCATGTCTAACTATTATACATTACATGATGGTACCTTCTAGCTCAGGGTTGTAATGCAGTCCTACATTTACCTCAGTATTCATATTGTTACTACTGACCACCATCATAATTTCATTCCTTTGATACACCTTATCTTTACACTTTCCACATTTCAACACAGTAGGAACACACCTGACACATATGCCAATTACTATGATGACAACCAGTATGAGGATCAGGAGTTTAACTATACTAGCAACCATTTCCTGGACCCACTCTCCTAGACCTGAAAACCATTTCACTGGGTTCAACCATGAAGCCCATTCCTCTACCTTCCCCTCTACTTCAGCCACTGAAGCATTATGGTTCTTCCGAAATTCCCATTTCAGCTGCAGAATTTCATCCATCTTCTGGTCTATCACCTCCTTGGGGTCACTTGTATCATTTGTAATGTAAGTGCAACACTTTACTCCAAATTGGATGGCCAAAGTTACGCAATACCCTCCAGTGAAACCTGTTAAGTAATTTAACACTAGTCTATGTTGCACGAGTTCTTTCTTGTAAGCTTGCAACTCCTTACCTGTATATCTAAACGTGTCATCATACATCTCAGTGATATTATCTATTAATTTAGCAAGATCTTGGATATATCTAAAATTTTGTGTACCCTGAGCGATCCTGGTGGGATCCAATGTCAGCAAAACTTGAAAGCCAGTTGTCTCACTAATTAACTGTGTGGCTTTATGTACATCACCAGGTATGATATTTCTTTTGTCTCTGTGTTCATACTGTGTATGAAGTTATGGTGATTGTGTGTTTTATGAATACCAAGCATTTCATCATGTGTAAGGGTCATAACCTCTGGAAGTACTCTTCCCAAATAACACAAAACCTTTGGAACTCGGAGAGAGCCACTTATATGCTTTCCTTCCACACATAATATATACATCATCGGGGAGAACATAAGGAATAGAATGCATCATGATCATCAAACACATTTCCCTCACAAATTATCCTATCTCAGGTTCTCCCATCTGGCTAACACACGTTTCTGGTTGTATCACCCTTGCACAGTACCCTTCTGGTACTCTGCCAACCATTTCTTTGATGTTACTTAGTGTATATTTATACCGGAAGTGTCTTCCACCCGACCTAATTGTGCGTAACAGTTCATAATTCACAGGCTCACGATCAGCTCTTAGTGAAAAGGTCATCGTCTGGTTATTCCCAGTCACCTCCCAACTTCCTGGGTCATTGGAGTTGGTGATGTTCAAACATAAAAGTGTTTTATCTACCTGGTACTGGTGGAGTTTAAAATGGGGTGGTTTGGTGTTAAGAAATTTTCCAACCAGTGTCTTCCCTTTTTGTAATTCTAAGATTTCAGAGACATTTAATGGGAATGGCACTAATCCTACATTATGCTGTGCTTGAGACACGTGAGAGCACACCCAACAGTCGGTTTGGTTCAAAATTTTGCCCACCATGGTATGATAATCCTCTAAAGGATACCCACCCCAATACTGGTTATACTTATGTTGGAACTGTTGGATGCATCTCTCATTGACTACGGACCCACAGAACTCACACATACAATAATCCTCAGACGATATACCTTCACACTGTCTCCGAGTATCCAAAATAGCAGATCTCTTAACAATTACTGTACTGGGTTTGGTCAGATACTCCCCCGGTAGGTTTAGCACTCCTTCTCCTGACTCCATTTCATTGATATCACCATCAGCTCCCCTCTCCGTCCTCTGTCCTCCATCACAGAAACCAGAGATCCTGAAACAACCCAAGATAATGAGGACTCTGGGAGAAAACACAAAGATAACCACAGCAGACCAATCCATTGCTGTAAACACTGATCTACAAATTTCTTTAGCTCAGGTATCTCACTGTAACCTTTAACCTTCCCGGAACAGACTCGCGATTGACAGATCTACGTTACCTGCCTTGATTCCGCCTTGTTTCTCCACCGGTTGGTTGACCTTCTTACAGTGAGTGGAATGGACCCAGGTATCTCTCTCCACCACCTTCAATGAAGTTGTACTCATCAGCAACACCTGATACAGACCTTCCCACCGATCAGTCAAACAACCTGAACGCAAGAAATTTCTGATCATAACAAATTCTCCAGGTTCAACATCATGACAGTTTGTTTCAGGCATATCATGTGACAACAATTTCAGTTTCTGCTGTTGCAGTTTTAACTGTTTACTCATTGTTATAAGATACCTTACAGTTACCTCGTTGTTACTTTTCAAGTCCTCCTGTGGGCTTATAATCAAATGAGGTTGTCTACCAAACAGTATTTCAAAGGGGGACAGATTGAGAGGGGGTCTAGGAGTTGTCCTGATACTGTGAAGGACAAGTGGTAGTGCTTCTGGCCAACCCAGTCCAGTTTCCGACATGATTTTACTTAATTTGTTTTTAATAGTCCCGTTCATCCTCTCCACCTTGGCAGTGGCTTGCGGTCAGTAGGGGGTATGACGTCGACTATTAATACCCATCAGCTTACACATATTTTGGAAAACATCACCTGTGAAATGAGTACCCCTATCACTCTCAATAATTCTAGGGATACCGTATCTGCATACAGACTCCTAAACAATTTTCTTGGCAGTAAATGCAGCAGTATTAGTGGCAGCTGGGTATGCCTCAACCCAATTAGAAAACACATCAGTGCACACTAATACATACTTGAGATTCCTACAGGGTGGTAATTGGATGAAATCAATTTGTATTACCTGAAAAGGTCCGTCGGTCAGAGGAATGTGGGATGGTTTGGTAGGGATCATTTTCCCAATGTTTTTCCTCAAGCAGGTCAGACAGGACATTGGGGGTCATTCAGACCTGTTCGCGAGCAAAGGATGCTCGCAAACGGGTCGATGTTCCCCCACTGTGCATGCACACGATGGAGGGAGCTCCGTCATGCGCATGCGCGAGACCCGGCTGCGAAAGCCAAGCTGTCGGTCCGGGTCTCGCACCAAAGGGGGTGTGCTGTCGATGTTGATTGACAGCACGCCCCCTTTGGTGGGCATGCTGGGGGCGTGCCTGCCAGATGGAGGCATTCCCATGGGAACGCCTACTGTCTGGAGCCGGCCCCACTGACATCACTAGTGATGTCAGTGGGAGTGATTTTGGCTCTGATAGAGCCAAAATCACTCCAGGGCTTGCGGCAGCGAGACCCTACCACAGGGTCTCCATCACAAACCCGATGGTCGCGATGGTCAAGACCATCGCGACCATCATCATGGACGCTTGCATATGCCGTGGGTGGTCACCCACAGCTATGCGAGAATCCAAGAGGATGCTCCATTTTCAGGGAGGAGGGCCCTAATTCAGAGCGAGCGCTCTGGTCAGAGCGTACAGCTCTGAATCAGGCCCATTGCTCTCTTTACGGCTTGAAAAGAAAAACCCGGTGCACACCAGTATGCTCTCACCAATTTGCACATACCTTGCTTTCCCAGGTTAGTCAGACTGTGCACTGCCTCAGCCAGGCTTGGGTAGTACGCCTTGGGAGCCACTGGCTTACCTTGTCCATCTCTCCAGAGTCCAGAGGACTCTTGCCCACATCCTTTGGACTTCCAGACTGCCTTTTCCTGAATGGAACACAAATTTTGCATCTCAATTAATTTCAGCATGTCAATCGTTTGAAAAGTCATCATTTGTTCAGTTGGTACATTCATTTTTAACCCTGCTGCCCATTTTGCAGCTTCGTCTGCCCTGTTGTTTCCCAGTGACACCAGATCATCCTCACATGTATGGGCTTTACACTTAATTACTGCCACTGCCTTAGGCAATTGGATTGCTGTCAGAAGTCCTTTTATATGTCTGGAATGTGCAATTGGTGTGCCTGCTGCTGTCATAAAATTTCTCAGACGCCATAGAGCGCCGAAATCATGTACCACCCCGACGGCGTACCTAGAGTCAGTGTAGATATTAGCAGATTTACCTTTTGCTAACTCACACGCTCTCCTTAATGCCATCAGTTCCGCCACTTGGGCTGAGTGTGGTGGGCCTAAAGGTTCGGCTTCTGTAACGTCCTCATCATTTACCACAGCATAACCTGTACATAACTCTCCAGTGTCAGTTTGTCTATGACAACTCCCATCCATGTAAAATTTCACATCTACATTTTCTAAAGGTGTATCCCGTATGTCAGGTCTTGCAGTAAAGGTTTGATTCAGATATTCCATACAATCATGTGCATCAATATACCTGCAGAACTCACCTTTCGCCAGCGACTCACCTCTCTCCATCCTTTGTGCATCATGTTGCACATATGGTAAATACGTAGCTGGATTTAACGTACTGCACCTTTTGATGGTGATGTTTGCAGGTGCTATTAGGGATAGTTCCCATTTTGTGAGCCTAGTTGAGGAGACTTGTCTGGTTTGGGCAGAGTTTAGATACAGCATTGGGTGTACAAACAATCATATCATGGCCTAATACCACATCCTCACTCTTACTGACCAATAGAGCAGTTGCTGCTATACTTCTTAAACAAGTTGGGAGTGATCTTTCCACAGTGTCCAATTGTGAACTGTAGTATGCTATGGGCCTACTGGCATCACCATGTTTTTGTGTGAGGACACCTGCTGCACAACCATTAGCTTCCGTACAATAGAAATCAAAAGGTTTTTCATAATCAGGTATTCCCAATGCAGGTGCTCTTGTCAGACTATCCTTAAGATTAAGGAAAGCCTGCTCTGATTCCTCTGTGATCAGGCTTTGAGGAAGAGACTAAGGACCTCATTCAGAGTCGGTCGTTGCGGCCGCACGGTCGTACGCCACCGATGTTCGCTGAACTGCGCATGCGTAAAGTTCGCAATGTGCATGCACAAACTTGCTGCTACGATCAGAAATTTCTCTCTCCTTGAACACAGCCAGGTCGGTAGTTTGAGTGACAGAATGAGGCATTTGTGGGTGGTAACAGGGGAAGGTGCTTGAAAATGGGGGAGTGGAGATCTGAACGCAGTGCCTAATTATGCGAATGGCGTTTTATGGGAGTGCATAATTAACAAAGTAGTGTCATGGCACACGTGACATGGGTGGTTTGTACACTGACCTGATCATAGTGCTTAAGAGAGGGTATGGTCAACCTTAAGCTCTACGACCAGTTCCGATGGTTCCCGATGGTCTCGATTAATCCTTATATGGCCGGAGATGATGTGTAATGCGTATGAGAAGGGGGCGTATTTTTCGTCTTCCGGCCGCTTCCTCCCCTTGGTCGGCCAGCTAACGATCCGATCTTAGGGATGCAACATGCGAGTGCATCATTTGCATATCTGGCCCCTTTTCCCGTACGACCGTGCGGCCGCAACAACCGACTCTGAATGAGGTCCTAAGTCCTGTAATGGCAAGGCCAAAATAGAAAAACCCGGGATCCACATTCTGCAGTATCCACACAATCCCAAGAAGGTACGAATTTGCTGTTGATTCTGTGGCAGTGTCATGGTCTGTATGGCTTGGATTCTATCATTTGTCAGATGTCGTAACCCCTGGGTTAAGCAATGTCCCAAGTATTTAACCCTGGACTGGCATTTCTGTAGTTTGTCCTTAGCAACCTTATGTCCTGTTTGCGAGTGATGAAGCAATTAAAGTTTAGTATCATTCAAACATGACATAAACGAATCAGAACATAACAATAAATTGCCCACATATTGTATTAGAACAGATCCATTGGCAGGTTGAAAAGATTGTAAACAGTTGTGTAAGGCTTGGGAGAAGATACTGGGGCTGTCTATGAAACCCTGGAAAAATCATGTCCATGTGTATTGTACACCCCTGTATGTAAAAGCGAATAGGTACTGATAGTCAGGATGAAGAGGTACAGAGAAGAAAGCAGAACAGAGGTCAATGACAGTGAAATGGGTTGCATTTGGTGGGATCTGCATAAGAATGACAGCTGGATTTGGCACTATGGAAATTGGCTCTCTACTACCTTATTAACCCCTCTAAGGTCTTGTACCAGCATATAACCCCTCCCACCACTCTTCTTCACAGGAAAGATGGGACTGTTGGCTACACTTGCTGTACAGACTAAAATTCCCTGCTGTAATAACCGCTCAATTATGGGATAAACCCCTAATTCTACCTCCTGTTTTAATGGGTACTGGGGAATTTTTAGAGCTTGCCTACCGCTTTTTAGAGTTACCATAAAGCGAGCTACATTTGCCATTAATCCAGTGTCCTGTCCATCCTTGGTCCAAAGTGAATATAGAATTTGGGATAACATTTGATCTGCCTGAGATGGATTTTTACCTGAACCGGTAGAGTGATACATTATTCTTTGGTGAGTGTGCAACATATCCCTCACCTCGTGTGCAACTCTCTCTGGGATATCTAGCAATATACCATCAGGGGTACAATATATGACATCCCATCTTACATAACAAATCCCTTCCCAGTAGGTTAGTAGGAGCTGCTGCTGCCAGGAGAAAAGAATGCCTGGTATGCAATGCCCCGATAGTAATCTCTGTGAATTTAGGGCCTGATTTAGACCCGCTCGCGGGCGCTGAGCGCTCGCAAGCGGGTCGATGGTGCCCTAGTGCGCATGCATACGACGGAGGGAGCTCCGTCGTGCGCATGCGCGAGACCCGCATATCGATGGCCAAGCCATCATTATGGGTCTCGCACCAAAGGGGGCGTGCTGTCGATGGTGAGTGACAGCACGCCCCCTTTGGTGGGCGTGCCAGGGGCGTTGCTTCCCAGATGGAGGTGTTCCCATGGGAACGCCTACCGTCTGGGATCGGCCCCACTGATAGAGACAAAATCACTCCAGGGCTTGCGGCAACAAGACCCTACCGCAAGGGTCTCGTCACAAGCCCGATGGTCGCGATGGTCTTGACCATCGCAACCATCATCATGGACGCTCGCATAAGCTGTGGGTGGTAACCCACAGCTATGCGAGCGTCCAGGAGGATGCACAAAAAAAACGCCCTGATTCAGAGCGGGCGCTCGTTCAGAGCGTCCGGCTCTGAATCAGGCCCTGAATTTAGTTACAGGATAATGTTGCACTTTACCCGTAACACCCAGTGCTGGTACTGTCTTGCTGGTCACCTGTAAATTAGCGGGAGATTTTATCACTGATCTGGTCGCCCTTGTGTCTACAAGAAAAGGATGTTTAGTACCAGCTACATCAACCATCATCACCGGTTCTTCCCTAGTACTTCCCATTAACCTGACTATATGTAGACTACAGGTATGACCTGACCCCTAGCGTTGACTTTCACTCTCCAATACAGCATTTTAAGGCCACAATTGGAGCAGGTGACTGTTGGAAATTTCCTGTACTCTGTGTATATCCATTATGTGGATATCCAGGTACTCCCTGGTTAGGGGGTCCTACCTTCTTCACCTTACAGTTCCTACTTACATGTCCCGCTTGGTTGCAGTTAAAGCACCTTCGTGAGTGGGGTGGGTGAAAGGGTTGCCTTGTAGGTTAAGTGGTAGAGTAAGATTGTGGGTGTGGATAAGGATTTTGAGGGTAATATGGTGGTTGTGGATAGTATGGGTTTTGTGGCTGTGTGGGGTAGGGTTGTGTTTGTGGTGGTGCAGGATTGGTGAGGGTGTGTAGCTGTGCAGGTGCAGGTGTGTCTGGTGGCTGTGATGTTACTTTCATTCCTTCTAGAGCTCGAATACTAACAGCCATTAACTTCTCGCTCTGGGTCTCTCTCTTTTTTAGGATGTTTTTATCATGTTCAATAGCAGATTCCATGAGTGTGTCTATAGTAACTCTTCTCCAGCCAGGTACTGAGGTCTGAACTTGGGTCTTTAGATTGTCTTTTAGACCATAAATAAGTACCGTGATGATCATTCCCCTGTGATGAGTGCTATCTTTAATATCCTCTATCCCAGTGTACTAGGTGATAGCCTGTAGAGCTCGGTTACAATAATCCTCTGCAGATTCACTCTCTTTGTGTTTTATGGTGAAAATTTTACTCCAGTTAACTACTACTGGAAAATATACACCCAATTGAGTTATTATGCGGGTAATGTTACCTTGGTTACCCTCGTCTGTTAAGGGACCATCTCCATCCAATACGCAATCCATGATAAACTTTTTCACATCTGTATTGTGTGGAAGACAAGCCCTTAACACCACTCGCCAATCCTTATTGGTTGGCTCGTAAGCATTACCCAAATTTTTGAAAAATCTTTGGCATTTCGCTAATTCCTTTTTAGGGTCAGGGAAATCATTCATTATGGAATTTACCTCAGCTCTTGTCCAAGGACAATGCATTGCTACCTCCCTTGTGGGCACTACACCGTTCGCATCCGCATTCTCATTTGGAACAGTTATTGTCCGGATGGGATTCAGACCGTCTACACTGCTACTTTTGACCTTGTTACCTGGCTGGGGATTAGTCTACTACTGCTATGTATATGGTTAACAAGTTCCTCTACAGGTGCAGTGGATGTTAACACTTCCTGTACTATCACTGATGAAGATGGGACCACCACTCGTGCTTGTTGTGATGGAGCATCTAACATGTGTACAGCATGGGAAATAGCAGACATAACAACAGGTTCATCATCTGCATCATAAACATTTTCTTTGAGATTACTCAAGAGAGGGTACAAGTTACTTGTTACATATTTATGGGTTTTTACAATCGACTGTACCTACACCTCCATCCGCGTAGGGCGGTGGTGGTGCACGTGAACCACTTGCAATACCTTCCACAACGCTACCTTGCCGTGCTTGCGTGTTATTTTGAGGTGCGCACGCACCGCAGTTTAACGCCGCATGTGCACTCTCCTGTATCATGCTTGTGAAGCTCGTTTGTGTTGCTTGCACACCTTTAAGCCATGCATCCCCCTCATGCTGCCATAACTTTAAACACTCATTACATTTTACCTTTTTCATTCGAGAGTGCACCATACAGATGCTATCTCGGACATTGTTCAATACCTCCTTATCAAAGCTGCCAATTCTGGGGAATGGTCTAACACTCTTCGTCATTTTAAACCATACATCACAGTACCTAGTTGCATAATATGCCGTGCCGACCCAAGCGGCGCTTCTAACAGCAGCACATCATATAACATCACTACCGTTTGCTTGGCTCCCATCCTGGGAGAACCCTACGCTTTTCAATGGAGATTTAGACCGGTGAGAGAACGTCAAGGCTACTTTCACTTACCTGTGGACGATATTAATAGGATGCACCCACACACCTATGGAAGAATAACCAGGCTGCTTCCACGCACCTAATCCCTTTTTGACTACCTTTCAACTGCTAGCATGTAGGCATTCCAATAACACCTACCCTTTTCAGTGATTTTGTCCACCCTCTACTCAGTTCACAATCACAATTTGCCACAACTGTGCGGTTGAATTACAATGCTCAAATAACCCTAACTGATCACTGAATACTGCAACCTACAACAAAGACAACAACTATACCTGCTTATGTGTATAGACTGCGGTATCTACTACCGAGCCACTAGGCCGACACCAGGTGCCTAGCACTTAACTAGGGAACCTACGATACCCTTAACTAGGGAACATGTTACCCCTACCAACAAATATTCACTGTTACACACCTTTTTTCTGCACAGAAAAATACACATTTTCCCAGATGATGGCAACACTGATTAAGATATTTACAACAATGTTATCTATCAATATCACCATGCAATCTCAATGGCTTTGTTTAAAACACGTGGCACCAATACAGGAAATACATATATGCTATTGTGCGACTAGTCGCATACACAATAATGCGACTACTACACAAAACGTATTATTACCCTTACACTATTGTGCGACTTCCCCTTTTAACATAAAATTCTATCAACAAAGGAAAACAAACTTTTTCCTCCCTTGTCCCTGGATTCTAATCAGTGCTCCTTAAGCCACAATAACGGGTAGCGGACTCTCAGCAACAAAGTGGTAGCAGATTTTCGAAGGCACAATGCATTCTTTCCTGCTATGGTGCCTCCACCCTTTTGCTGAGAGATCGCTGACCGAGTGTTACCGAGTGACCGGTAGCATGATTTCACACTGCGAGCCCCCAACTATCGATTCCTACCTATCGATTCCTACCTACCTATACACTCTAAAATAATTGTCACTGTTTAGCGTTATGAGTCGCACAAGAAATAATTGCTTTCAGACTTTGATTGTGGTTCCAAAAGCACAAAAAGTTATTATTCAACATAAAAATAGATAGTTACACGCTGTGATCTAAATACAATTAGGCAAATAAATTATACAGACCCAAGGTACAATCGTTATATACGCATGCACTCTGGACCCAGATCCCAGCATCAAAGAAGAAACCTCCGTCAACAGCAAAGCAAGAAGACTGATATCCAGTTTCAGAGAGCTCACATATATTCTTCTTCCTGGTTCTTCTGTTACAGTATAGTTCATAGGTCAGTTCGTATGGTCACAATCCAGCCTCCAACAGCCCTTTGTGTCCATTTTCCCGCTGCATAATAAATCTAAGCTGGCTACATTACAGAGTACATTTTAATGTTTAACTCTCTATGGTCCGTAGTTTGCAGACACATGTTGCGATCTTCTCACCGATGGTAATGGAAATCTGCAAAGATACAGTGGATCAGAACGACACCAAACATGGTCTGCTTACCATGTACTAAACCTTAAATATCAAATAACATTTATTTCACAACATTACTAATACTGAATAAACCTTGAATATTACACTTTAATGCTGGACTTTTAACATCTTTCTATTGTGTGGGAATCGCACAACGCTAAATAATAGCATCGCCATTTGTACTTATGATGTGTGAGATTAGCTAAAATGGCGCTGTGCGGCCAGTCGCAAAATGGCGTCATGCAGATCTAATTTTAAACCGATTCTGTCTCAGCCAATTATTCGGCTTCGACGATACTTTTGTAGCCTTCTCACAGGTTTTTGTCAGACTGCCAATTTCCACTGGAGCCAGACCTGGAACCTGTGTAATTTAAGAGTGGCCCTTACTTTATGGGATTGTGTGACAGTGTGTGGCCCTGATGAAATTCAAACCTAGATAAAAAAGTTGATCCTGGTTAAACTATACCACCATGGCAAACTTGGTGAAGCTAGGTCCAAAACTCTGGCGTGCATAAAGGACAGATAGTCAGTAGGACAGACAGACATGCTTTCTTGATTTCTCAGCCCAATCCACCCCTGCATCCTACATTGTAATGGCTTTCCAACCACTTCCTGGCTGCAGCCATTTTCTTGCAAGCTGTGGGTGTTTAAGGCAGGAAGCTACCACTCTTAGGGTTATATTTACTAAAGTGTGGCTTTTAAAAGTGGAGTCATTGCCCATAGCAACCAATCAGATTCTAGGTATTATGTTCTTGAAGGTTCTAGCTAAATGATGGGTTGAATTTGGTTGCTATGGGCAACAACTCCACTTCTAAAACCTGCACTTTAGTAAATATACCCATTAGTGCTGGTTATATTGCCATTCCATCTGGTTTGTGCTAAACCTGCTGCTATTTAATTGTTTGATACCTATTGCTGACCAGGATTGATCCGTCGATATAGCTACCTTCTGGACCTTGACTTGTTTGCCAATTATTTATCTCTCTGCTTCCTGCCCTAAACCTTGATTGTGATCAATTTATTCTTCTGTTTGCCACCTACCCCAAACTTGAACTGTTTCTGGCCAATGCTAGCCTTGACAATCTGTAAAAGGAAAAGTACTCTCCATCGCTGATAGGAAAAGTTACAAAATGTACTTAAAAATCCACTACAGTTGGTGACACTGTCCTTTCACTTACACAGTTACAAGACAAATACGGTCTCCCTCAATCTCACTTCTTCATGTTTTACAGGCACGTCATTATGCCCAATCATTAGATAACCCTCTGTGGGTCTCAGACACTCCAGATGTTCTATCCCAAAAATTCCTCTTTTTGCCGTTTGACTAAATTTAGAATATGTCACCTTTTATCCCCATTTATTTGATTTGGGCTCACAAGCTTGGTCCACTATTTCCTAGGCATGGCACACAGAAATACCTGAGTTACCTGAATTTGAGTCAATTTTTACAAATCTGGAGATTGTTTTGCCTAACCTTAAGTCAGCGCGGTTGCAAGAGATTCATCTTAGAGTGTTGAATCTAACCTATATATCCCCTGTCCATAGGAAGCACTTTGTGTCATCGGATACTGTATCAAATGTAACCACTCAAATCCCTCTCTATCCTATAAACTATGGTATTGTGGAAATGTTAGTAAGCTTTGGAACAAACTTTTATATTACTTAAACTCCTCACTGAAACTTAAACTATCTAACAATGCCGCTGCCTTCCTTTTCGCTTACTTCTCCGCATGGGAGGCAGAATCCTCCTTAGGTACTTGGAAACCCTCCTTTCGAGTTATGGTTACAGTAGCCAAGCAACTAATCCTCAAGCACTGGATTGAATGAATGGAAGATTGCAGTGCTAGAGGTATTTTATTGTGAAAGACACATGCCCATCTTTAATATTGAAAAGGGAGTCTTAGCCTTCTCCAAAAAATGGGGAGCATATATTGTGTGTTTACCTGTCCAAACCCAGACTAACATTTGGAAAGTTTTTGTACACACGGAGTGGTTTCTGTTACAACAGGTCACTTAAGATAATTTCCCGTCCCATTTGTTATGACTCTATCTGATTTGTATTGTTCTCTCTTATTTTACTGTGGTGTCCTCAAATAGTGAGAAGATGCATACTCTGGCTTACTGTGTAGTTGCATCTAGACATACCCCCTCTTTTAGGTATAGTCTCAGCAGCAAACGCAGGATTTATAGAGGGGGGTTTCCAAATGCTTGATTTTAGAGTGAGTGTGGCCGGTCCATGAAGAGGGCATAATTAGCTCTTATCCAGCTTTAATACAAAGTATATTGTGTTGCATAATTCCAGCATATACAGGACCAGCGATCACAGTAAGCCATTAGATGCAGAAGTAGGTCCATCCTGTCTGAGCAGAATGTTTTTTTCAGATGTGGGCACTATTCCTGACTATTGGAGCAAGAACGGGAGTCTGAGGGAGCAGCAGAAGAACTTAGCACTGCCCTGGACATATATGTACATATCGGTCTCCTTATGTACTGGATAGTGTATTATTATACAGTATTAATTATTAACCCTATTGATGGTCTATAGCAGTGCACCCCTAACAGTGCATATTTTCCACATCTCTTAGTTGGTGCACAGGTATATTTATAACTGGCTGACACATTTTAAAAGATCCACATTTGGTGCTAATCATTTAATTTGTGATACTGAGAAGAACATGCAGTATTAGTAACATTCTATTATATAACTATTTCTATTGTGGTTGTGGTGTGTGCTGGAGAGGGGGGTTTCCAGGCAGACAGAAACCCCCCTGCGTTTGCCTATGAGTCTGACTGGTACTTTATTTCCTAGGGTCTTTTAGGCTACTAGGGTTACTTCCCCTCTAAATGGGTTTCCGTCGCGACATGGGTACTATATTATTATAATAATATACTGTACTATATTGTATTCTGTTGTATTCTGTCTCCACTTATATTTTTATACATAGTTCGTATCATTATTGTTTTGATACCTCACTTTGCCTATTTGAACTTATTATGTATCAATATTTCAGTCTGTTTTCAGTTCCTATCTGTTTTGTGGGATTTATTGTATTTACCCTCTAGAAATTTCCCACACTTTAGAAATTTACACTTACATTTGTATAGATCTTTACCCACATTTCCTTACTGTTTGTATTTTTTTCTGTGCAATTATAATTCTACATCATATGGGATGTTATATCACCCAAATGCACATTGCGATATTTGAATCGCAAGGATGTATCAAATTGCAAGTAAGCTCTGTCCCTGCAAATCCAGTTTCCGCACTACTCAGGTTATTTTTCACAAAAAATACCCCAAGTGTGTGACCATGCATGCGCTGCTGGCTACCCCCTCCGCGACCGCCCTCCTCCCCTGTGACCTACCCCTGATTCCCCTCCCCCCTACCTTGCTGAGCTAACACCTGCATGCTGCTGCAGCCAGGGATCAATGTCCGGCTCCTTCTGGGACCCCAGTCAGCTGATCAATGCTGTAACTTATGGCATCAGCTGACTGGGGCCAGAAACCAATCCCTGGCTGCATCAGCATGCAGGTGTTAGCTTCTTATTTTCTTTTTTAACTTTTAATTTTCTTCAGTAATCAGCATGTGGTCTATTTAGATATACATGGCTGATTACAGGTGCCAGCTATGAGCTCTGTTCTGGCTGTTAGAGCAGAATAGGGGAAACAGGAAGGAAGCCATAATAACACCATCTGAAGATAGCATTATTACAGGCTCCCTCTGATATTTTTTTACAATTTAATTTGAGTAATTTGGGCAGATCACATTTCTAATACAGGTATGGATAATGCCATCTGCTTACCAAAAAAAATGTGAATTTAAGGAATTGGGGGAGAATTTTGCTAATTCTGTGAATTCTCCTCCAAAAACCCATTCATACATTTAGCTGATACTAAAATAATGTGAAAAGGGTGTGAAAATACCCATTTTCACAATATTTTAGCAAAAATAATAATAAAAAGTTGAACAACACTTTATTTATAATTAGAGTCAAGCAATTATACCTGGCTTTTTTGATAATTAGCAAATTGCTATGGGGATAAGTGTACAAATATTGCAATATATGCTTGTATATGCTTGTCTCACTATTTCAGACAATACAGTACATTGCATCTAAACAAATATAAAAGAAATATAAAACAATAAAATGGAAAAAAGATCAAAGTATCAGAAAGTAAAAAATAAATGCCATAAAATGCCAAAAAAAAGCATAAAATCAAAATCACAACAAAAAGTCTCACTAAAATCTGCTACGCAATTCACAATGGGTTAATATAGGTAGGGGATGATTGAAAAAGACAGGGAGTAGCAGAAGATTCATATGAATGCTCTACATCTGCCTCTTCTCTCCTAAAGCCCTCCACTGACTCCCCTTCCCTTTTAGAACCCAATTCAAGGTTCTCACACTTGCTTACAAAGCCCTCACCCATTCCTCTCCCATTTACGTCTGTGACCTCATCTCCCTCCACTCTCCTGTCCGCCCCCTTCGCTCAACTAATGCACGCCGCCTCTCATGCCAACTGATTACTTCCTCCCACTCCCGCCTCCAAGATTTTGCCCGTGCTGCTCCTGACCTTTGGAACTCTCTCCCTATCAGACTCTCCTCCTCTTTACAATCCTTCAAACTGGCTCTCAAGACCCACTACTTCATCAAAGCCTTCCAGCTCCCATCCTAACTTGCTGCAACATGCTCCTTCCTCCCTGTTTACCCCATCTGTGTCACACCTGTTTGTCTACCCCTCCCCTTTAGAATGTAAGCTCTTACGAGCAGGGCCTCTACCCTCTTGTGCTTCTCCTTACTTTACTTTCACTTACTTCTTACCTCCACCAGGGCACCTAATATTTGGTTGCTTGCGCTCTGTTGCATATCTAGGTATTATGGGGCTCTATTTATTAACATAATTTTTACTAAAATAAAGTGAAAAAGGGTGTTTTCACACCCTTTTCACATTATTTTAGTATCACCTATAGTTATTACAGGGCAATTGGAGTAGAATTCGTAAAATTCTACTCCAACCCCTAAGTATCACTTATTTTTAGTAACCAGATCGCATTTCCCATAATTGTAATGGGAAATGTGATCTGGCCAAAGTTACTAAAAATAAATTGTAAAAAAATATCGGGGAAAGCCCTGTGATAATAACGCCACCTGGAGGTGGTGTTATTCAGGGTCTCCTCCGGTTACCGGCCTCCTGCTCTGCTCTAACGGGCAGAGCAGAGCCGGGAGTCGGTCCCAGTAATCAGCTGTGTGGTCTAAATAGACCGCAAGCTGATTACTGTAAAAAAAAGAAAAAAAAATTGTCAAAAACTTTTTTTACTTACCTGATTCCAGGGATCGGTGATCGGGCCTCCGGTGATGTCTCCCCTCCGGTCAGCTGGTCTCCCATAGTGCACTGCGGCCTGATCATCAGGTGATCGGGTGCCAGTGCAGTATGGGATATCACCTGATCGGAGGCATGGAGGACACCACTGGAGGCCCGGATCATGCAGGTAAGTGTAATTAAGGGAGAGGGGGGGTCGCGGGGGGTCTGCGATCATGGTGGCGGGGCTTAGCACCGGGGGTGGAGCTTAGTGCCGGTTGGCACATGCGTGGGCACTTTGTCACGGTATTTGTTGTGAAAATACCGTGACTAGTGTGCGGAGGGGATTCGCAGGGACAGAGCTTTATCGCAAGCTCTGTCCCTGCAAGGGATTTGTAGTAAATTCCTGTGATATTGCCTGAATTCGCAATGCGAATTCAGACGATAATATCACACTACAATTTGCATTCAATATGCGGATTGTAGTAAATAGAGTCCCATGGTCACTAATGTAGCAATGTATATTATCCATGTCCTTGTTCTATTTTGTACTGTAAGTCAGTTGTCAAATTATTTGTTTATATACATTGTAAGGCGCTGCGGAACACTTGTGGTGCCTTATAAATAAAGGATAATAATAATAATATGAGGCAGGTGAGCGCTACTGCGCAGCCCCCAATATGGCTTCCCCAGGATGATGTCTTATGCCCTTACCAAGATGACCACAAGTACTATTACTGCATATGCACGGTGTCATCCTGCTTACTGTGTATGAGTGACATAGTGAGAGATGGACGTCTCCCTCTTAGCTCCAGAGACCAGCAACCTTTCACCCACATTGACTGCTGTTCCAGCACCTGCACCCCTACCACATACCTGAGAAGTCAGCTAGTGATCTGCCTAACCCTGCTCCACTTCATGCTTCTGCTTTAACAGTGTAACAGTGAATACGGCTGTATGACCACTTGCTTAATAAACCACACTGCCTGGTAAAGCTAAATTGGACTGGTTCTTGGGTCATCTTGCAATCTGCTGTGTGTGCCTTTAACAGTGCTAAAACCATCACCTGTACACACATTTCCAACAGACCAAACAACTAAGACATAATTTTAGTGTAAAAGTTTATGTGGAAGATAGAATGGAGGGTTACATACAGGGGCGGATCCAGAAAAATTGACAGGGGGGGCACCACGTTAGAGGAAGCAGGGGGCGGGTGGTTTTTGCACGCGCCGTAGTCCCTGGAAAAGTGGGTGTGCCCTCTAAGCAAGGGGTGTGGCCTCACAGGGAATGCCATACTCACGAGCCACATCCTCGTTTTCAGCACACTGAGGGCATGGAATACATACAATAACCAAGGCCAAGACAATTTATGTCCTACCTGCCAGCTGGTGGTCTAAGATCCATTGGTAGTTGTCTAAATCTTGGAAAGTTTCAGACCTGTCTGGAAAAGAGATGGGTAATAAATACCTGCATTTAAAAGTGTCAAATAATTTAGATACCTCCCCCTGAATCTGCAACTGCCAGCTAACATAAAGCATTAGCATGCATGGATCTCTCACATTGCCCTCTCCCTGGCCATATTTATATTACTGCCCCCTCCATAACGGTCTCATCGCCCCCTCCCAACATATCGCTCTGATTGCCCCCTCCATTGTTGTCTCATTACCCTTGCATATCTCCCTGATTGCCCCTTTCACAGCTGTCTCTCTACCAGTTCCATCCAAATAACACTCACCTCTCACATCTCACTCATTGACTCCCTTGCTGCCCTCCTAACAGCACCCAGTGTCCACCTCAGAGCACTCACTGTCCCTTTCATTTCACGCAGCACCCCCCTCTTCATTGCCACCTCACAGCACCCCCAGCCCCTTTAGCAAACACCTCACAGCACTCCCTTGGTCCATCCAGTGTCCACGTCACAGAACTCCCCACTCACTAGCACCCTATGTGAGAAATTTTTGAGCGCCTCCATCCAACTATATCTATAATTAATACTTTTACTATTTTTAATATTAAAAACACACAACATTGGCTTCTACATGAAAAAAAAAACATTGCTCCTCACGGGAAAAAATAAAACACATTTGCCCCTATAGGATAAAAAATTGGCCCCACAGGAATAAAACACACGGGAAAAAAATTAATACACCCCAACCCCCTCACAGACGTCTAACCTAACATGTCAATAGCAGAAGCCGTGGACTGCACACGTCTGGTGTTTGGCAGGGTCGCAAAGTTTTTGGATACAGGTCTGGTGAATAACAGGGTGAGTATGCGGAGGCGGCTATGGTAAGCAACAGGGTGAGTGTGCAGGGACTGGTCTGGTAGGTGACTGGGTAAGTGTGCAAGGATAGGTCTTGTAGGTGATAGGGTGAGTATGTGGGGCAGATGATGGCGGTGACAGGGTGAAAGTCAGTAGGCAGGTCTGGACACAGCATCCCTTCCCTTATCCTCCCCTTCAATGTTCTCCTCTCACAGCACTTCCCCACTTCAATGCACTCTCTCCCTTCATCATATCACAGCACACATACCCCCGCCTTCCTTCATTATTCACCACATCATAGCACTCTAATCCTTCCGTCAATATTCACACATCACCACGGGCAGCACCAGCAAGCTGCTTACCTTCAAACTAATGCCCCTGCAGTATCACTCACAGCAGCCTGCCCTGACATGACACTGCTGAGGAAGAGGAGAGCTAAGGGAGTTGGCGCTGCTTGGCTGCTCCGATTGTGTTATAAGTGTAATAAATGCAGGGCAGCACCCCCCTCCCCCAGTGTTCTGCCACTCCAGCCCTGCAGTCAGTCCCCTTTCTCTGTACCCAGCTCCAGCAGCCCTACTTCTGTGTCTCCATCCCCAGCAGTTCCCTTACTGTGTCCCTATCGCTAGCAGTCCCCTTTCTGTCTCCCCAGGCAGCCCCCCTTCTGTGTCCTCAGCTCCAGCAGCCCCCTTGTTTCCACACCCAGCAGCTCCCCTTCTGTGTCCAGAGCCAGCACCAGCAGCCCCCTTCTGTGTCCCCAGCCAGCCCCCTTTCTGTGTCCCCAGGTAGCCCCCCATCTGTGTCCTCAGCTCCAGCAGCCCCCTTCTGTGTCCCCAGCCAGCCCACTTTCTGTGTCCCCAGTCAGCCCCCCTTCTGTGTCCCCATCCCCAGCGGTCCCCCCTTCAGTGTCCCCAGCCATCCCCCTGCCCCCTGTCTGTGTCCCCAGGCAATCCCAATAGGTCCTTTTTCTGTGTTCCCAGGCAGTCCCAGTAGGTCCCCTTTCTGTGTCCCCAGCCCTAGCAGTCCCCCTTCTGTGTCTCCAGGTGTCCCCCCTCCTGTATGTCCTCAGCAGCACCCCTTTTAAGTCCATAGCTATGTCCAGCAGCCCCCTTCTGTGTCCCCAGATCCAGCAACCCCACTTCTGTGTCCATAGCCAGCCTCCAGCAGCCCCACTTCTGTGTCCAGAGCCAACCCCAGCAGCCGCCCTTCATTCTATATGCCCAGCCAGCCCCCCTTCAGTTTCCCCAGCAGCCCCCTTCTGTGTCCCCAGCCCCAGCAGAACCCCTTCTATGTCCCCAGCAGCCCCGCTTCTATAGCCCCAGCAGCCCTTCTTCTGTGTCCCCAGCCCCAGCAAGCCCCCTCTGTGTCCAGAGCCAGCCCCAGTAGCACCCCTTCTATGCCACAACTACCCAGCAGCCCCCCTTCTATGTCCCCACTCCCCAGCCAACCCCAGTCTTTTGTCCCCAATCCCCAGCAGCCCTCCTTCTATGTGCTCAATCAGCACCCTTCTATGTCCCCACTCCCCGACATTTTGTCCCCACTCCTCAGCACCCCAACTTCTATGTCCCCACTCCCCAGCCAGCCCCAGCAGCCCCCCTTCTATATCCCCACTCCCCAGCTAGCTCCAGCCTTTTATTTCCCCAATCCCCAGCAGCCCTCGTTCTATGTCCTTAATCAGCCCCCTTCTATCTCCCCACTCCCAAGCCTTTTATTTCCCCACTCCTCAGCAGTCCCCCTTCCATTCCCCCACTCCCCAGCCCACCCCCTTCTATGTCCCCACTCCCCAGCCATCCCAAGCAGCCTCCTTTTATGTCCCCACTCCCCAGCCAGCCCCAGCCTTTATGTCCACAATCCCCAGCAGCCCTCCTATGTCCCCAATCCTCAGCCTTTTATGTCCCCACTCCTCAGCAGCCCCCCTTCTATGTTCCACTCCTCAGCAGCCCCCCTTCTACATCCTTACTGTCCAGCCAGCCCCAGCCTTTTATGTCCCCACTCCTGAGCAGCCATCTTTCTATGTCCCTACTCCCTAGTCAGCTCCCTTCTACACTATGTCCCCACTCCCCAGCAGGCCCTCTTCTGTGCACCCCTACTTACCTTGCTGCACAGGGCAAGCGGCTGTGGCTCCTCTGTCCTCTCCTCTTATGTTTGTGATTCTCGCGGGTTTTGGATTCTATAAAGGTCCCGCAATACGGCACCATTTTTCATTCCGGCTATGGAAAGTGAAGAGAGAGGGAGCTGGGAGCTGTGCTGTGCTGTTGTTATATTGTCAATACTTAATACTTGTTACTGGCTAGCTGTTGTCTATAGAGGGGTTGGCTGTTGTCCTGTCCATAGGGGCTGGCTGGCAGGGGCGTATTTACTCATTGGCCAGGATGGTACCCACCAGGGGCGCCGGCCAAAGGGGGGGTGCCGTCCGGCAGTGCCACCAGCAGCCAATGGGTGGACTATCCCAGGGGCTTTAACTAGCCCCGCTAGTCCCCCAGGCCCCAAGTGTAGGGCAGACCGCAGTGAGAGCGGTCTGCCCTACACGGTTACAAACACACAGCCGCCAGATCAGGTAAGTTGCTTCTTTTTTTTTTTCCCTGTGTGTGTGTTTTTTTTTTTTCTGGCACAGCTCCGGAGGGGTGGGGATTGTGGCTACTAGGGGGCACTGTATTGTGAGTGGCCGCTACTGGGGGCACATTATGGGGGGGATGGCCACTACTGGGGGCACTGTATTGTGGGGGCCGCTACTGGGGGCACGTTATGGGGGGGATGGCCGCTACTGGGGGCACTGTATAGGGAGGACTACTACTGGGGGCACTGTATAAGGGGGACTACTACTGGGGACAATGCATAAGGGGGACTACTACTGGGGGCACTGTATAGGAGGGCTACTACTGGGGCACTGTATAGGGGGGACTACTACTGAGGGCACTGTATAGGAGGGACTACTACTGGGGGCACTGTATAGGGAGATGACTACTGGGGGCACTCTGTAGGAGAACTACTACTGAAGGCAATGCATAAGGGGGACTACTACTGGGGGCAATGCATAAGGGGGACTACTACTGGGGGCACTGTATAGGGAGATGACTATTGGGGGCACTCTGTAGGAGAACTACTACTGAAGGCAATGCATAAGGGGGACTACTACTGGGGGCAATGCATAGGGTGGACTACTACTGGGGGCACTGCATAGAAGGAACTACTACTGGGGGCACTGTATAGGGAGATGACTACTGGGGGCACTCTATAGGAGAACTACTACTGAAGGCAATGCATAAGGGGGACTACTACTGGGGGCAATGCATAAGGGGGACTACTACTGGGGGCACTGTATAGGGAGATGACTACTGGGGGCACTCTGTAGGAGAACTACTAATGAAGGCAATGCATAAGGGGGACTACTACTGGGGCAATGCATAGGGTGGACTACTACTGGGGGCACTGCATAGAAGGAACTAATACTGGGGGCACTGTATAGAGGGGACTACTACTGGGGGCACTGCATAGAGGGGACTACTACTGGGGGCACTGCTTAGAGGGGACTACTACTGGGGGCACTTCCTGAAATTCTAGGAAGAGGGGGGCACCAGTCCATTACCTTGCCAGGGGCGCTCGGATCCCTAGATAGTAGATACACCCCTGCTGGCTGTCTGTCATTGTCCTGTCCATAGGGGCTGGCTGTTGTCCTTGTCCTGTCCATAAGTACTGGCTGTAGTGCTGTGTTGTCCTGGGAGTGCTCTGTCCTTCAGGGGTGCTCTTCACCCACCCCCAGTGTGAATTTAAAAAAAAAAAAATAGTGTAAGCCACACTTGTCATCAGTGCATGGGTGCTGTGCTGCTGTCAAGGGGCTGCTGCCTCTTTTCAGGGGTTCACCCCAGTGTTAAAAAAATAAAATAAACAATTTTTTTTGTGTGCATGACAGTCACACCTAGTTGTCACTGTCATCGGCGTAGCTGCGCAGGGGTGCTGTGCTCCTGTCTGTCGAGGGGCTGCTGCCCAAAATAATAAATAAACAATTTTTTGTGTGTGCATGTCAGCCACACCTGGCTGTCACTATCATCAGCGTGGAAGGGTTTGTAGCGCCCACCTCCCTGCAATTTATCACGACCAGCAGCCGTCCCAAGTGTCCTCCAGTTCCCTATTCCAAGGAATAAAACAGTAGAAAAAATAGAAACGGCGCATGTAGGTCTAACCGGACCCAGAAGACACACTGATAATAAAAGATAAATTGTTTATTATAACATACAAGTGTAGATAATAAATGGTAGATATTGGAGATAGATAGAAAGGTCAATGACCACAATAAATTACTGCAGAAATTTGTACATAAAAAAGGAAAAAAACCTCACATGTATTATTGGAGATTAGAGCACCAGCTGTGTACTCCAATCACATGTGTTGTACTAAAGTGCTGTTAATAAATACACCTCTATAATATAGAATAAAATCCTCTTCAGGAATAGATGAATAAATGGCCTATTACTGGCATAAAATGATAGTTCCGTTATTGTGAATCCATATTGACACAAATTTTGTATCCAATCATTGGCTGTGAATGCAAAAAAGTAACAGATAATAGAGCCAATGTTACCAAAAATGTGTTCCTCGCTGAGGTAAAAAGAAGGGTGAGTATTAATGCATATAAATCCTCCTCTAGCCCACCTAGGATTAAGGCTGGGGGATATGATGTGGATATGTCTCTCACCTAGTGTTCTTAGACACTTGCTGCTGTGCACTGGATCTGTGCCATGGAAAGTAAAGCAGTGATGCCGTCAATGTACGGTGTGGAGGTAATATGTCCCGTGTCAGCGCTGGTTCAATAGGCGCTAGCTGATATATAGCTGCGACTGTTCACCGGAGGATCCTAGGCCGTGATGGAAGGCTAAGGCTCTACGGAGGCACTCACAGGAGTATATCAACTCCGGAGCATAGCGTTGTCTGCGACTCCAGCAGGAGGGATGGAGCTCTAACGGCTGGATCAGAAAGACGGCTCTGCTACAATTACACAGGTGCTTCAGCAAGGCAGGAATGCAGGTTAGTAGCAGGGACACCCTTAACGCATTTCTTTCTCTATTGAGAATTTCTTCAGAAGGATGTCTTAGGAGCAGGAAGGTGTCGTATTTAAAGAGGGAACCTGCCAATCAATTTCATTCATTAGTCCAGACAGCACCTGCAATCTATTTTGTCCCTGTGTAATCGGCATTCCTGAACCCAATTGATTTAGATACTTCTTTTTTCATTTTTCACGTTTGTAATCCACATATATCTACTCTGCATTCACAGATTAAGTAAATGTCAACAGAAACTCATATCAAATCTGTCAAAGTAAAATGCAATCAATGTATAATTAAACATCATCTGTAAATGTTGAAGCACATGCAGATCGTAGATCTATCTATATTATTATTTATTCCTTGTCACTAATAAAACATAGTGCATATTGGTCAACATTATATACTCCCTATTACAGGAAATATATATTAGGAATTATTACTAAACGTACATATATATATATATATATATATATATATATATATATATATATGCAAAGAGGTGTATAGATACCAAAATATAATTCTGGCACAAATGAAAGTATTTATATATATAAAACTCTAGAGGACCAGCTCATAAACAAATTATCTAATAGGTGTAGGGGAGAGTGTAACCGCATCCTGTTAGGGATGGTTAATCACACTCCCTCCGACAACCAAAAGACAACACAAGTTGTCCATATAACGAACTAGAATAATTATGTAAAATAATACTAAAGAAAGGGGCAACAAATAAATAAATAATATAAAGTCCCAAGGAAATAGAGAAGAGTGAAGGGTAAATGGAAAGTAACAGGGGACTAAGAGAATATATTCTACGGAAGCTAAGCGATGCATGAGTTAAAGGAACTCCAGATCCACTATTTCATTGAGCCCATCCGGACGGAGGGTGCTCAATAAGTGGATCCAATAGGCCTCTCTCATGCATAATCTGGAAAATCTATCTCCCTGTCTCATGGTTCCAGGTATATGTTCTAGTCCCCATAGTTTCCAGTCCATAATTTCTCCACAGTGTTTCTCTGCATGATGTCGAGGAACACTGTGAGTCAATAATTGGTTCATTAGGTTCCTACGATGTTCTAAAAATCGTTTCTTCAAAGGGCGAGTGGTACGTCCCACGTATTGGAGTCCACACTTACATTGTAACAAATACACTACATAAGATGTTTCACAATTTATAAAGGTTGTGGACTGATGTATGTTATTGGTAACTGTGGATCTAACTGAAAGACTTTTATTTTGGATAAATCCACAAGTTATACACTTGGTATGTCCACAGCGAAAACTCCCCACTAAGTTAGGGTTTAACCATGTAGTTTTGGAGTCTGTTGTTGACCTAAATGTACTAGGTGCTAAATAACTTTGCAAATTTCTGGCTTTCCTAAATATAATTGTGGGATATTCAGCCAGTCCTTCCTTAAGTAATGGATCCAATAATAACAAGGAATAATTATCTTTAATAATCCTCTTAATTTGGTTGGCGGATTGATTGTATTTGGATATAAATACTACCGTTGGATCTATATCTTTGCGTTTCTTCTTATTAGTGGTTTGAGTGCTAATGTTGTCTGTCTCTTCTATATGCACATAATTAGATTGTGCAAGCACATCTGCAAAGTCTGTGGGTATGTTAACCAATGTAGTCCTATACAAATTATCAACCTTATATTTAGCCTTAACCAATATATCATGGGGGTACCCCTTTTCCTCCAATACTGTACATAGTTCAGAGGCTTGTTCTTCATACTTAAATACAGAGGAGCAATTCCGTTTGATCCTGCGCAACTGTCCCTGAGGTATACTTGAGAGCCATTTTTTCTGATGATTACTAGAGTAATCTATATAGGTGTTTGTATCTACCTCTTTCTTATATGTATAAGATGTTATTGTACCATCAATAACTTCTAGTGTGATATCCAGAAAGTTGATAGTGGATCTATGAAAAGTGCTCGTGAAATTCAAATTAAAAGAATTCTCGTTTAACCTAGTGACAAAATCTGTGATAGATTGATCATCCCCATCCCAAATAAAAAATAAGTCATCAATATAACGGCCATAGAATACCAGGTGCGCCCCGAGGTCCGCCCTCCAAATGAGCTCCTCCTCGGCTCTGCCCATATAAAGGTTGGCGAAGCTCGGGGCGAACCTCGTACCCATGGCCGTCCCAGTGCACTGTAGATAGTGAAACTGATCAAAAATAAAATTATTGTGTTTTAAAATAAATAATATAGAATCAGTGAGAAAGTATCTTAATCTCTCTGAGATCCCACTCTGTAGAATCAAGAAATGATTTACAGCCTCCACTCCCTTGTCATGTGGGATATTGGTATAGACGCTGTAACATCACATGTCAAGAATTGATAACTATCTTTCCAAGCAAATTTATAGATTTTACTGAGAAATTCAGTAGTATCTTTAAGGTGGGATCTCAGAGAGGTCGCACACGGTTGCAAAAAGTGATCAACAAATGCCGAAAGATTAGACATTAAAGACCCTATCCCCGAAATGATGGGACGCCCAGGTGGATTAGTGAGTGACTTGTGAATTTTGGGCAAATAATAAAAAACTGGTGTAACAGGGTGCATAGTGAATAAAAAATCAAACTCCCCTCTGGATATCACACTATCATCCAAGGCTTTCTCCAAAAGAGACCTAAGTTCACTCTGAAATCCCTGGGATGGATCTCTAGGGAGGGGGGTGTAAAAGGTTAAATCACCTAGTTGTCTTAATGCTTCGGCAATATAGTCGGAGGTGTTTAATACCACCACCCCTCCTCCCTTATCCGCCGGTTTTATAGTAATCGCTGTATCCTTTGAGAGGTTCTTTAGAGCTTGTCTTTCTTGGGGAGTCAGATTATGATATAAAGGTTTAGTAGTTTTATTACATAGATTTTTGAATTGAGTCAAACTATTTTTATAAAACGTATCTATGCATCCGTTTTTAAATTTCAAGGGGAAAAATTGAGATTTCTTCGTAAATAGTTTGTTTTTGGATTTGGTAGATGTTCCCTTTTGGGAGAGATTAATATCAAAGAGGGGCACTGAATTAAAGTCCTCCTTCTCTGATTCCGAATAATTTTCTCCCAAAAGTTCTGTAAATTGAATTAAACTCTCTTTGTCTCCTTCATCCAAAATAATAGGTGAGCCCTCTATTTCTTTCTTATTCATCTTTTTATGTGTAAAATAACGTTTACAACTGAGGGCTCTCACATAACGATTGAGTTCAATAAATAACTCAAAAAAATTTGGACCGGAAGATGGGGCGAAATTCATTCCCTTAGATAAAAGTTTGATTTCCGCCTCACTAAATGAACGGGAGGATAAATTAAAAACATTAGAAGGGCTTAATATGGTCTTAAATTTCGACTTCTTTTTATGTTTTCCTCCTCTAGAGCCCCTAAATCTGGGTCTCTTCTTCTTTTTGGAGTCCCCGGGTAGAGGGGTTCGAATCTGTTTGGGAGGTAAGGTTCCCTTCTTAAGTCTGGGGCCTCTTCCTTTCTCCTTCGAAAAGGAGATCTTTTGGACTCTACATCTCTGCGTATTTGTGATGAATGCTGCTTAGGTCGGACCCCCCATAATTTGATTTATCAGTAAAACCATGTTGAGGTGGATAAGATTTACTATCATTATCATATGGTATTGTTTTAACCTTATTAATCTCTTTCCGATTAATAGATGTATCTGTTTCCTCATCTGAATTATTCCGCAGTTTTTTAAAACGGGCCACATGCGTTACTGATTGATAATTATGAGATTTCTGAGTTTTTGGGGTTTTGATTCCCGGTCTCTGAGCCTGGTTATAAGGTTTCTTATTGTATGTTCTGATTTGATTAGCACTATAATCTAGATAATCTCTATGAAACTTTCTATTTTTGTTTTGAATCAATTCCTTCTCAAAACTCTCGACTCTCTTGTTAATGAGTACCTCTCTTTCCTTTTGTTCTAATCCCAAATTCAAACCTTCTATTTGTACTCTTATGGTTTCTATTTCCTGTTCGATATTTTTAATTTTGGATTCTCTATAACCAATCAATAATCTCATTAGTGAGACAGAACATTCGTCTAATATATTATTCCATTTAGTCTGTAATGTATCATCATCCCTAAAAGACAGAGCTTTAAAAATCCTTAGTCCTCTAGGTATTCTTTTAAACTCTATATATTTACATAATGTCGTTTTGTCCCACCAGTGTCTAGCTTCCATTTTTAGTAAATCTTCTAATTTATTATACAGGTGTGAGATTTCTAATGAATCCTCTATTTCTATAGGGAAATCCCCTTTACAATAGTTCTCCAATAGTGTTTGTCTCCTCAGATTCCTGTCATTATAAAAAGATAAATCCATAGCTCTAATTATTATTAAATAACAAAATGAGCAAATCGAATTACAAGCTGTTGATCTCAGATAGTAAGCACAGTCTATACAGAATTTAGACAAAATAAGCTTCTAACACATGAATCTAGAGCAGAGTATAATCTCTCCTCTATATTGACACAAACACTAACCATCCAAAACAGTGTCCTCTGGGTCCGGAAATGATATACCGCAGGGAGGGTGCTGCCCCAATTGGAGAAAAAATGAACAATAGAATGGAAGGGTTTGTAGTGCCCACTTCCCTGCAATTTATCACGACCAGCAGCCGTCCCAAGGGTCCTCCAGTTCCCTATTCCAAGGAATAAAACAGTAGAAAAAATAGAAACGGCGCATGTAGGTCTAACCGGACCCAGAAGACACACTGATAATAAAAGATAAATTGTTTATTATAACATACAAGTGTAGATAATAAATGGTAGATATTGGAGATAGATTGAAAGGTCAATGACCACAATAAATTACTGCAGAAATTTGTACATAAAAAAGGAAAAAAACCTCACATGTATTATTGGAGATTAGAGCACCAGCTGTGTACTCCAATCACATGAAGTATCTAAATCAATTGGGTTCAGGAATGCCGATTACACAGGGACAAAATAGATTGCAGGTGCTGTCTGGACTAATGAATGAAATTGATTGGCAGGTTCCCTCTTTAAATACGACACCTTCCTGCTCCTAAGACATCCTTCTGAAGAAATTCTCAATAGAGAAAGAAATGCGTTAAGGGTGTCCCTGCTACTAACCTGCATTCCTGCCTTGCTGAAGCACCTGTGTAATTGTAGCAGAGCCGTCTTTCTGATCCAGCCGTTAGAGCTCCATCCCTCCTGCTGGAGTCGCAGACAACGCTATGCTCCGGAGTTGATATACTCCTGTGAGTGCCTCCGTAGAGCCTTAGCCTTCCATCACGGCCTAGGATCCTCCGGTGAACAGTCGCAGCTATATATCAGCTAGCGCCTATTGAACCAGCGCTGACACGGGACATATTACCTCCACACCGTACATTGACGGCATCACTGCTTTACTTTCCATGGCACAGATCCAGTGCACAGCAGCAAGTGTCTAAGAACACTAGGTGAGAGACATATCCACATCATATCCCCCAGCCTTAATCCTAGGTGGGCTAGAGGAGGATTTATATGCATTAATACTCACCCTTCTTTTTACCTCAGCGAGGAACACATTTTTGGTAACATTGGCTCTATTATCTGTTACATTTTTGCATTCACAGCCAATGATTGGATACAAAATTTGTGTCAATATGGATTCACAATAACGGAACTATCATTTTATGCCAGTAATAGGCCATTTATTCATCTATTCCTGAAGAGGATTTTATTCTATATTATAGAGGTGTATTTATTAACAGCACTTTAGTACAACACATGTGATTGGAGTACACAGCTGGTGCTCTAATCTCCAATAATACATGTGAGGTTTTTTTCCTTTTTTATGTACAAATTTCTGCAGTAATTTATTGTGGTCATTGACCTTTCAATCTATCTCCAATATCTACCATTTATTATCTACACTTGTATGTTATAATAAACAATTTATCTTTTATTATCAGTGTGTCTTCTGGGTCCGGTTAGACCTAAATGTGCCGTTTCTATTTTTTCTACTATCATCAGCGTAGCTGCGCAGGGGTGCTGTTCTCTTGTCTGTCGAGGGGCTGCTGCCCAAAAAATAAACAATTATTTTTGTGTGTGTGTGTCAGACACACTTGGGCGTCACTGTCATCGGCGTAGCTGCGCAGGGGTGATGTGCTCCTGTGTGTCGAGGGGTTGCTGCCCAAAAAATAAATAAACAATTTTTTGTGTGCGTGTCAGCAACACCTGGCTGTCACTGTCATCAGCGTAGCTGTGCAGGGGTGCTGTGCTCCTGTCTGTCGAGGGGCTGCTGGCCAAAATAATAAAAATAAAACCAACAATTTTTTTTGTGTGTGGTTGTGTGCGTAGTATATGGAGGACAGTCACATGACCGTAAAGCAGGATCCATATACCAGTCTTGTAGCTGCCGGCAGCAGTCATGATGACGATGCAAGGCCGTCAGTGTCATCTATGAAGGCCGATGTACCAGGGCTTAAGTCAGGCCAAAAAGTCAGGCTAAAAAAATAAATTTTTACCCTGTTAAAGCAAAAAAAAATTAAAGATAAGTCAGCTTTAGAGAAACAAAATATTGGCAATATGCCATTCACTACACGAAGTGGCAAGGAAAGGATAAGGCATTGGCCTGTATTAATGACTGATGGTTCTAGTGATAATTTAAGCCCCTCTGCTTGTAGGAGAGGTACAAAAAAAATTTAAATTGTTAAGACGAGTAAGACACCAGAACCAACTGTATGCTCGGAAAAATCAGAATCCCAGAGGAGAGTCTAAGTGTGTCCATGGTTGCCATGTGTGAGCCTGATCTTTCTAATACAGTACTTGAAGAGGATCCTCGTTCCACCATTTGTGTGCCTTCTGACGTAGAAATCAAGGATGCTTCTTTGGAATTGCACGAGGAGGATGAGGAGGATATTTGTGTAGTTGGTGATAACAACAAGGATGATGAGGATGTTGATTATGATGATGAAGTTGATGGCGAGGATGTTTGTGTAAAAACTGTAAATCAGGCAACAGTTGTTGCCCATGGTGGGAAAAGTCCAATTGTTGCCATGCCTGGGCAAAGGACCAAAAAATCCACTTCTCATGTGTGGAATTATTTCCACCCAAATCCGGCCAACCATTGCCAAGTCATTTGTAACCATTGCCAAGTAACAGTGAGTAGAGGTAAGGACCTTAACCATCTTGGAACCTCCTCCTTGTTACATCACTTGCAGCGCATTCATCAAATTGGAAAGGGTATTTCAAATTCTAAAACTTTAGGGACAAAAACCGTACAACAATCAGTCCAGTATCACCTAGCTGCTCCCTTCTATCTGGATCCAAATGCCTGCAATCTCCACCATCAACACCTGCATCATCATCAACATCTTCATTCGTGATTGGAAGTAGTCCTGCATCCAATTTCATAAGCATGACTGACTCCTTTCCTATCCGTGATTCCTCCAAAGGATCCTTGAGCGCTACGCCTGTTGCTGCTGCTAGGGGTGGATCTTCATCCCAGAAAGGGACCAAGAAGACTACTACTAGTAGTAATTTAAAAAAACAATTGACTATTAAACAGTCCTTTGATAGAGGAAGTAAGTATAACAGCTGTCACCCAGTTTCACAGCGGATCACTGACGCCATGACGGCTGTACTAGTATTAGATGGTGAAGTAGTAAAAAATGAGGATGATAGTGTGGAGGAAGTGCAAAAGGAGGATGAGGGGGAAATTTGTGTCCTATCTGACGCTAATGTGGATGTTGATGATGAGGCTGTGGTTTGCGTAAATCAGCCACCAGTGGCAGCAGTTCTTGCTCATGATAAAAAGAAAGCCAGAAAAGCCACGTCTTGGGTGTGGAATTAATTTAATCTAAATTCTGACAACAGTTGTGAAGATATCTGTTCCATTTGTAAAGCCAAACTTAGCAGAGGTAGGGACGTTCACTATCTAGGCACCTCCTCCCTGTTACATCATCTGAAGCGATTCATGCAATTTGTTTAACAAAATTATAATTTGTAAATTAATAACAAGCAGTCCAGTATCAGCTACCAGCAGTTTGGACCAGCACATGCAATCTCCACCACTAACACCCTATTCATCAACCTCCTCCTTAATAATTGAAGGTAATCCTTCCAAAAAATGTTTTGTGGGGGCTCAAACAAACCAAGGAGTTCAGCCACGAAAGTCTCAGTCCTAGTGGCTAAAGTGCTTAGTTTGTTAAACTGTGCATGTCCTTTTTAATATCCCACATAAGAGTGGGTGGGAGGGACAATTCCATCTTGCAACTCTTTCCTTTACATTTGGCACAATTTGGGCCATTGCCGACTGACGTTATTATAGTTTATTAAACTGCCATTCTGTCTGCCAATGCTGTGTGGCAAGGTTTCATAGATGTCCTATATTTTTTTAAACTGCTGTGCGTTTGTGCCACTTACTTTAGCCAGCCAGCTCGCTGTAGCCTTTGGCCTATATTGGTGTAAAATAGTGAAATCAATATTGTGAGCTGTGAGGTGGTTAAAAATGCCTAGAAATGCCTGAAAATGATTGTTATTAAGGTTAATATTACTATAGGAACAAAAACAGGCCCAAATTATTTGGTTTTAGCAGTTTATATATATTTTGGAAAAAATACAGATCCAAAACCAAAACCAAAACCGAAAAACAAAACACCAAGGAAAAAAATCCAAAACCACATTCAGATCCAAAACCAAAACCAAAACACGGGGGTCGGCGCACATCTCTAATTTTGTGCCCCGGGAGGTTTTTTTTCACGCACCTCCAGAGCAACTGTGATCTTTCTCAAAATCGTTATTTTGCGGGAAAATCACTGGGACTTGCTCTGGGACCCTGGCGGCACCCCCCTGAGAACTAATTAAGCAATTATTAGTATCCAATTAGCTTAATTAGTCCATATTTACTCACCTTCTGCAGCGCTGTCTTCTGCATCTTCTTCTTCATCCAGCGTCAGAAGCCAGGTCCTCTGTTGCAGGGTAAGTATGTCAGTGTTTGTGAGTGTTTGTAAGTCTGCATGAGTGAACTACATCTCCCAGCAGCCCTTGCCCCTCCCACCAGCCCCTGGAACCTACCAGCAGCCCCCTCTCCAGCGAGAAGATGGAGAGGAGGCCACCGGGAGCCGCGGAGACTAAGTACTGTATGTTCTTTATAGATTAATTTATTGCTGTGTTAGAGAATTAAGTGGAGTCACAATGCTCCTCTCTGTAATCAATAAATAACAGTGTTTTTAAAGGAAAATGCTGGGATGGGGCAGGGCAAAAAAAGAGAGGGGATAGACTGATAATAGACTTGATAAAGTTACTATGGAGGAAGTATAGAATAGAATCAAAAATTCAGGATAATAAAAATTATGTACATGCAAAAGCAACAATAGTCTCGGAAAAAAAAAAAAGAATAAATCTTGCAATTACAAAACAAGGTGCTGTCCAGAGTCTTTGGTAGTTGCGCTCTGGAGGGTCGGCGTCCCGTACCCTCCGGTCCGTCAACTTACCCGCTGTCCTAATAGAGGAAGAAAGTATGTGGATGTCCGACGCTTAGCAGCTTGTCAGCCTTCTTCAGGGACGTGCTGTGATGAAATGAATAGTCTCTTTAAGTAGGGGAGACCCAATTACATGGTTAATTATTATTATTATTATTATTACATTTTATTTATAGGGCGCCACATACAGTAAAGGGTACACAGAACATTACATTACGATACAGTAACCAACTTATAAACAGAGCACAAGTAACAATTAGCAACACAATTCTCCATACACAATACAGCTGGGAAGGTGAAGGCTGTCATAGAAGTGCTAGAGAAGAAGGCTGTGAGACAGTGGGGTGGAGGACCCTGCTCCTAGGAGCTTACAATCTAGGGGAAAGGGGAGACAGACAGATGACATGAGGCATGAGTATGTAGAGGGGGACCTGAGTGCAGGAAGTAAGCAAGGTAGAGATGGCTGAGGCGGGAGGGACAGAGACCTGGTAACATGGTTATGTGGTGGAAGGGTATGCTTTGGTGAACAGGTGGGTTTTCAGTGCACGTTTGAAGCTCTGCAGGTTCGGGGAGAGCCTGATCGAGCGAGGGAGCTAATTCCAGTGAAGGGGGGCTGCACAAGCAAAATCTTGGATATGTGCATGAGATGAAGTAACCAGGGTGGAGGAGAGGTAACAGTCATTGGCAGACCAAAGTGAGCGGGAGGGAGTATGTAAGGAAATGAGGTTTGAGATGTAGGGAGCAGTAGAGTTAGAGAGGGCCTTGTATGTGAAGGTGAGGAGTTTGAAGAGGATTCTGTAGGGGAATGGGAGCCAGTGCAGGTTTTGGCAGAGGGGAGCAGCAGAAGTGGAACGGCGGGAGAGGAATATAAGTCTAGCTGCCGCATTGAGAACAGACTGGAGGGGAGCAAGATGGCAACGTGGAAGGCCAGTAAGGAGAAGGTTGCAATAGTCAAGCCGAGAAATGATTAGTGAATGAATAATCAGTTTGGTAGCATTCTGGGAGAGGAAAGGCCTAATATGAGCGATGTTGCATAGCTGTAGCCGACAGGATTGAGCCAGAGATTGAATGTGGGGTGTGAAAGAGAGGGTGGAGTCAAGGGTGACACCCAAGCAGCGAAGTTGGGGGACAGGGGAGATGATTGTGTTGTCAACAGTGATAGTGAGATTGGTTGGAGTGGAGACTCTATTAGGGGGAAAGATGATGAGTTCGGTTTTGTCCATGTTGAGCTTCAGAGAACGCTCGGACATCCAGGAAGAGATGGCGGAGAGGCAACTGGTTACCTGAGAGAGGACAGAGGGGGAGAGTTCAGGAGAGGAGAGGTATAGTTGTGTGTCATCGGCATAGAGGTGGTATTGGAGGCCAAAGGAGCTGATGAGTTTTCCTAGTTTAGAAGTGTACAGGGAGAAGAGCAGTGGGCCCAGGACAGAACCCTGTGGGACACCAACGAGAAGGGTGGAAGGGGGGGAGGTGGAGCCGGAGGAAGACACAGAGAAGGAGCGGTTGGTGAGGTAAGAAGTGAACCAGGCATGGACGGTGTTAGAGATCCCAAAGGTCTGAAGGGTGCGAAGGAGGAGAGTATGGTCCACGGTGTCAAAGGCTACAGAGAGGTCCAGGAGGATGAGCAGAGAGAAGTGGCCCCTGGATTTGGCTGCAAGCAGGTCATTGGTAACTTTGACCAGGGCAGTTTCAGTGGAGTGACGTTGGCGAAAGCCAGATCGGAGAGGATCAAGGATGGAGTTGTCAGAGAGATAGCTGGTGATGCGGCTATAGACAAGCCTCTCAAGTAGTTTGGAGGCAAAAGGGAGAAGAGAAATAGGGCGGTAATTGGCAGGTGAGGACGGTTCGAGGTTGGGTTTTTTAAGAATAGGTGTGACAAGAGCATGTTTGAACGATGAGGGAAAAATGCCGGTGGAGAGAGATAAGTTGAAAAGGTGAGCAAGGTAGGAGCAGGCAGTGGAGGAAAGGGAGCGTAGAAGGCGAGATGGGAGGGGGTCATTGGGGCAGGTGGAAGGGGGAGATGACAAGATGAGGGAGTGGACCTCATCACCCATGGTGGGGCTGAAGGAGCACAAGATGGGGTGGCCGGGAGGTGCGGATGGTGGGGGAGGTGGTTTTGCAGCAGGGAGATTGGGGGATATACTGTGACGAATTGCCTCAATTTTGGAAGAGAAGAAGGAGGCAAAGTCAAATGCAGTGAAGGAGGATGGAAGGGGAGGAGAGCCAGGTTTCAGTGATAGCGAGAAGATTTAAAGAGTGGGAAATAAAGAGGTCGTGGATAGCGGGCAGTTTATTGCATACAGATCTGGTATTCCAGAGGGCACAGGAAAATGGGAGGGAGGGGACGAGGGATATGTGGATAAGATTGTCTGGGTTGAGTGTGAGGGGGTGAGGGCTAGATCTAAGGGGAAGTTGTAAGCCGGTGGAGATGGTTGGTATGGGGCAGGGGCGAGGAGGCATGGTGGCTGACACAGGATTGAGGGAGAGCAAAGGATGACAGGTGAGCAAATAGGAGGTACTGTAGGCAGGGAAGCACAGCAGGGGATGCAGGTATTAGAGAGGAGGTAGTCAATTAGGCAGTGTATTATGGCAGTGAGGTAGTGGCAGAGAGTAGATAAGTAGTGTAGGAGAAATAAAAGTCAAATGGAGAATAGTAAATAATACACTGGTAAGAAGTACATTTAGACAGGGCAATCATGTGTATATAAGGCAAATGACATTGTTTGGGATGTGCATTCAGATGTGTTTCAGAAACAGAAATTACAATGCTCGAAGCTGCAGCTAAGGAGAAAAGTTTTGCAGTGTCCAAACCAGGGAGATCAGTGTAAAGAGTGCATGTTATGCAGACTGCAGGAGGTAGTTTGATGTTTATGTTGACTCACTGAATAGCTTGAGTGGTTAATGACATGACAATAGGTTAATGACATGTTGTGCTTGTTGTCATGGAAACACATCATCATATGTGATACATGAACACTGATTGGCTGCTGTCCGTTTTATTGGATCCTGTGTTACAGCAGCCTGAATGGGCAAGGCAATCAAGAATAAGTTAGTTTGCTCATGAGAAGCTTCAAACAGGTGTTGGTGATTGTTTCTAGCAACTATTGTTGCTTTTGCATGTACAAAATTTTTATTATCCTGAATTTTTGATTCTATGCTATACTTCCTCCATAGTAACTTTATCAAAGCTATTATCAGTCTCTCCCCTCCCTTTTTTTGCCCTGCCCCACCCCAGCATTTTCATTTAAAAACACTGTTATTTATTGATTACAGAGAGGAGCATTGTGACTCCACTTAATTCTCTAACACAGCAATAAATTAATCTATAAAGAACATACAGTACTTAGTGTCAGGGTTCAGCCGGGGATCGGCCGTCCCTTACCGTCCCGCCGGCTTCCTCTGACTTCCCGGGCAGTCGGGCGGCTCGTGCGGCGACGTGGGAGGTGCTGAGCATTCTCCTTGATGCTGTGTCCCAGGCGGCCTGGTGCACGGGGATCGGAGTCCCTGTCATGGGCGCTGCCATGACACTTCCTGCTCTGACTGCTTTTCCTCCCCTGACAGTCTGGCCAGTCAGCTGACGCTGTGGACCAATCAGTGGGCTTCCAGGGGTATATTTCCGGCTTCTGTGTATCAGATAGTTGCCTGAACAACCATTGTCACTGCTAGTGTTACTAGTGGTCTCTCGTTCCAGATTCCCTTGCTTCCAGTGATCTATTCCTGTGTACAGCTATATCGTCCATCTCACCAGTGCTTTACCACCTCAGCCTGTGTGCAGCTATTCCATTCATCTCATCAGTGCTTTACCATCTCAGCCTGTGTGCAGCTATATTGTCAGTGCGTTATCACCTCGTCTGTGTGCAGTATACTTTCCATTTCACCAGTGCTTTACCATCACAGCCTGAGTGTAGTTATACATGCCCACCTCTCCAGCGTCATAATCTCTGGCTGGCTCCAGTACCACTACCCACCTCGTTACTGGACTCTGTGGTCTCTACCTACGTGTTACAGTATTGCACCGTGGTGCACTCTTTCTGACCGGCAACCCGGTAGAGTGTGTCCACAGTGCACACTTCCTTGTGCCTCAAGTACAGTGTCCCTACGTGCCCCTTACTGGCACAGACCCTTTGGGCCACGAGTGTTCGTTTCTCCTTTTTCCCGCAGGCTTTGGTCACCTAGTCAAAGGACCGCGACCTGCTTACGAGGTGCAGCTCAAGCCCCTATCCCGATTGGTGGGGTCACTGGTGAACACCATCTCGTGGGTTAGATTCCGCACCTTTGACTATGTCTCGCCAATGACCAAGACCCGTGGATGTGGAGGTCGTACATTCAGGCCCCTCGCCTCCGTTTCCTCCTGCAGCCTCTGGCCTCAGCTTCCAGAAAACGCCTCCCAGCATGACAGTTTGTTCAGGCCCAATGGAAGCTACAGGCTCCACAGGTACTGGGAATCTCCAGGAGCTAACAGCTTGCATGGATAACCAAGAGGTGGCACAGCAACATGTGGCCCAGTACCTACAGGAATTATCTGGTCAGCTCCTGTCTATTCAGAACACTCTGGCTACTATGTCTCATGCTCCACCTTCTGTCGCTCCTACGGTTTCTCCGGTATTACCTTCGGGAGTCGTTCCTCAAAAATCCCGTTTGCACTTGGCTACTCCCGAGAGGTTCGATGGTACGCCTCAACGATGTCGTGGTTTCTTAAACCAGTGTGAGATCCAGTTCGAATGCCTACCCCAGAATTTCCCTACCTCCCGGTCTAAGGTGGCCTATGTAATAACCGGGGCAGCTCTGGATTGGGTCTCCCCCTTGTGGGAACAAGCAGATCCACTCGTATCTAGATATGAAGAGTTCGTGGCAGCTTTCAAAAGGATCTTCGATGAACCCGGGAGATCCGTCTCTGCTTCTTCAGATTTGCTTCGCGTTCGTCAGGGTACCCGGTCCATCGGGCAATATGTGGTACAATTTCAAACCCTGGCGTCCAAAATAAAATGGAACGAGGAAGCACTGAAGGCAGCCTTCCTACATGGCTTATCTGAGAGGATGAAGGATGAATTGGCATCTAGGGATTTACCTCCCGCCTTCTCGGATGTTATATCCCTCTGTATAAAGATGGACCTTCGTCATAGAGAGCGGGGGGGGAAATAGGGGGCGTGGAGATCATCCTCGGGTAATGCCCCTCCTTCCTTCCTTAGCAGTGAGGAGCCGATGCAAATGAACGGATCCCGGTTAAGTACCGCCGAACGGAACCGGCGTTTTCAAAATAAATTGTGCTTATATTGTGCTACTCCGGAGCACATATTAAGGAACTGTCCTATATTGGCGGGAAACGCGAAACCCTAATTGATGTTGGGAGCATGCAATTGGGGGTTATTTCTGACTCCTCCCAATTAAATTACAGTTTATTGCCTGTGTCGCTTTCCTACCGGTCCAGGACAAGGATGGTTAAAGCCCTTGTGGATTCTGGGGCTGCCGGCAGTTTCATTTCTAAGTCACTGGTTCAGACCCTAGGCATTCCGGTGGTTCCATTGCCAAACAGGTTACTGCTCTCAGGTGTAGATGGCAAAACCTTGTTAGGAAGATCTATTTCCTCTAAAACCCTGCCAGTGTTCCTCCAGATTGGATGTCTGCACCAGGAGACAATTGAGTTTTTTGTTCTTCCTGACTCAGCCTATGAACTAGTTTTAGGCCTCCCCTGGCTACAAAAGCACAACCCTACGTTTGAGTGGTCCAGTATGCTGATTTTATCGTGGGGTCCAAGTTGTTTCCATGGATGTCTCGTCCAAGTACTCCCTGTCCGCACTAATACGGTGTCCTCCAGTGGAAATATAAGCTTCCCCCCGTCTGACAAGCCCAAGTGTTCTTCTGTTCCTGGTCTACCAGCAGCTTATCAAGATTTTGCCGATGTATTCTGCGAACAGGCTGCGGATAAACTTCCACCTCATCATTCCTGGGACTGTGGTATTGAGCTCCTGCCAGGGAAGAACCCTCCTCGGGGTCGAACCTACCCATTATCAGTTCCTGAAACAGCCGCTATGGCGGCATATATAAAAGAAAATCTAGCTAAGGGGTTTATCCGGCCCTCCACTTCTACAGCAGGGGCAGGGGTTTTTTTTGTTAGCAAGAAATACGGCGGGCTTCAGCCTTGTATTGACTACCGTGGTCTCAACCAGATTACTGTAAAGAATAGATATCCTCTGCCTCTGATTCCGGAGCTTTTTGATAAAGTTCGCGGGGCCTCTTTGTTCACCAAACTTGATCTGCGGGGTGCGTATAATTTAATTCGTATTAAAGCTGGAGATGAGTGGAAGACCGCTTTTAACACCAGAGATGGCCACTTCAAATATCTCGTAATGCCCTTCGGACTCTGCAACGCCCCAGCGATATTTCAAGGTTTACGTGAACGAGATTTTCCGGGATGTTCTCTACAGTTTTGTTATAGTCTATTTGGATGATATTCTAATTTTTTCCAAGAATTTGCAGGATCATCGCCAGCATGTCCGCGAAGTCTTGTCCCGCCTCCGGAAGCATCACCTTTATGGAAAAATATCCAAGTGCCTTTTCGAACAAACCGCGGTACCCGTCCTAGGGCACATCATTTCTGGAAAGACCCTACGGATGGATCCGGAGAAGTTAAAAGTCATTTCTGACTGGCCGTTACCCAAATCCCTGAAGGCTACTCAACGCTTCTTGGGTTTTTCAAATTATTACCGGCGGTTTATACCAAATTTCTCTACACTGGTGTCACCTATCACAAATCTCACAAAGAAGGGGGCCAATCCCATTCACTGACCAGATACTGCCATCCAAGCCTTACAAAAATTAAAAGAAGCCTTCTCCACTGCACCTATTCTGTGCCAACCCCAATTGGACAAACCATTCACAGTTGAGGTAGATGCTTCTTCAGTAGGGGTAGGGGCAGTACTGTCTCAAATCTCAAGTGATGGAAAGTACCATCCCTGTGGGTATTTTACTCGTAAGTTTTCCATTGCCGAAAAGAACTACGGAATTGATGACCAGGAACTACTAGCTATGCGGTTAGCTTTAATGGAATGGCGGCATTTGTTGGAAGGAGCCAACTTTCCAGTTACCGTGATCACAGATCATAAAAACTTAATCTACCTCCAAACGGCTCACTGTCTAAATGCTAGACAGGTCCATTGGTCCTTGTTCTTTTCAAGATTTAATTTAAAACTTCAATTTCGTCCTGGCAGTCTAAACAGAAAAGCTGATGTCCTCTCACGGTCTTTCTTGTCCAGCACTCAGGAAGAGGATCATCAACGTTCCCGACCAATTTTAGATCCTGTAGTCTTCGCCTCTACTCAGATTTTGACTCCTCCCCCAGGGAAAATTTTTGTGACCCCAGAACTACGGGGAAAATTACTAACTTGGACTCATAGCTCTCTGTTTGCTGGCCATTCTGGCATCCTCAAGACTTACAAGTTTCTTCAGCGTTCCTATTGGTGGCCCACAATGAAAGGGGATATTCGAGAATTTATTCTTTCATGTGTAAAATGCGCTCAGCATAAGACTCCTCGCAAGAAGGCAGCAGGTCTCCTGCAACCCCTGTCCATTCCTAATACGCCTTGGACCCATATATCCATGGATTTCATCTCTGAACTACCATGCTCCCAAGGATACAATACCATATGGGTAGTCGTGGATCGCTTTTCTAAGATGGCACATTTTATTCCATTAATGGGTCTCCCTTCTGCTCTGCAGTTGGCAAGAGTCTTTATTAAGGAAATATTTAGGTTGCATGGACTTCCTAAAGAGATCATTTCCGACCGCGGAGTTCAATTCATAGCTAAATTTTGGAGAGCCTTATGTAGCACTTGTGGAACCAAGTTAAAATTTTCTTCAGCCTACCATCCACAAACTAATGGGCAAACCGAAAGAGTTAACCAAGAGCTGGAGACTTTCATAAGACTCTTCATTTCCTCCTCACAAGATTACTGGCTGGATCTATTACCTTGGGCAGAATTTTCACATAACTTCAAATATCACACTTCCTCCAAAGCCACTCCGTTTTTTACGGTGTTTGGGAGGCATCCTCGAGTCCCAGAGTTTCAAAATTTGCCTACTGTAGAGGTTCCTGCAGTCTCTAAATTGGTGGAGTCCTTCACGACCATTTGGAAGAGGGTTCATTCTTCTCTGAAGTAGTCGTCTAAGAACTACAAAAAATTTGCGGATAGACGACGTGTCGCTGTCCCACTGCTGAGAGTTGGAGATAAAGTCTGGGTATCCTCCAGGAACATCCGTTTGAGAGTACCTAGTATGAAGCTAGCTTTGCGCTTCATTGGTCCTTACCGTGTTCGCAAGGTCATCAACCCAGTCGCGTATAAGTTGGAACTCCCTCCTCAACTAAGAATATCCAATACCTTTCATATTTCTTTACTGTGTCCTCTAGTGCTGAATCGTTTTCAAACTTCTGCTCCCAAGTTACCTCAAGTGCAAACTTCTCAAGGTACAGAGTTCGAGGTAGGGAGGATTTTGGACTCTCAATTTACCCAATCTAACAAACTCCAATATCTCATTGACTGGAAAGGGTACGGTCCGGAAGAAAGGGCATGGATCAGGGCCACAGACGTTCACGCGCCTCAAATGGTTCGAGCCTTCCATACTAGATTTCCTGGTAAACCTGGTGGGTGTCCGGTGTCCACCCTGAAAGGGGGGGGTATTGTCAGAGTTCAGCCGGGGATCGGCCGTCCCTTACCGTCCCGCCGGCTTCCTTTGACTTCCCGGGCAGTCAGGCATCTCGTGCGGCGATGTGGGAGGTGCTGAGCATTCTCCCTGATGCTGTGTCCCGGGCGGCCTGGTGCACGGGGATCGGAGTCCCTGTCATGGGCGCTGCCATGACACTTCCTGCTCTGACTGCTTTTCCTCCCCTGACAGTCTGGCCAGTCAGCTGACGCTGTGGACCAATCAGTGGGCTTCCAGGGGTATGTTTCCGGCTCCTGTGTATCAGGTAGTTGCCTGAACAACCATTGTCGCTGCTAGTGTTACTAGTGGTCTCTCGTTCCAGGTTCCCTTGCTTCCAGTGATCTATTCCTGTGTACAGCTATATCGTCCATCTCACCAGTGATTTACCACCTCGGCCTGTGTGCAGCTATATCATTCATCTCATCAGTGCTTTACCATCTCAGCCTGTGTGCAGCTATTCCATTCATCTCATCAGTGCTTTACCATCTCAGCCTGTGAGCAGCTGTATCATTCATCTCATCAGTGCTTTACCATCTCAGCCTGTGTACAGCTATATCATTCATCTCATCAGTGCTTTACCATCTCAGCCTGTGTGCAGCTATATTGTCAGTGCGTTATCACCTCGCCTGTGTGCAGTATACTATCCATTTCACCAGTGCTTTACCATCACAGCCTGAGTGTAGTTATACATACCCACCTCTCCAGCGCCATAATCTCTGGCTGGCTCCAGTACCACTACCCACCTCGTTACTGGACTCTGTGGTCTCTACCTACGTGTTACAGTATTGCACCGTGGTGCACTCTTTCTGACCGGCAACCCGGTAGAGTGTGTCCACAGTGCACACTTCCTTGTATCTCAAGTACAGTGTCCCTACGTGCCCTTTACTGGCACAGACGCTTTGGACCACGAGTGTTCGTTTCTCCTTTTTCCCGCAGGCTTTGGTCACCTAGTCAAAGGACCGTGACCTGCTTACGAGGTGCAGCTCAAACCCATATCCCGATTGGTGGGGTCACTGGCGAACACCATCTCGTGGGTTAGATTCCGCACCTTTGACTAGGTCTCGCCAATGACCAAGACCCGTGGATGCGGAGGTCGCACATTCAGGCCCCTCGCCTCCGTTTCCTCCCGCAGCCTCTGGCCTCAGCTTCCAGAAAACTGCCTCCTAGCGTGACACTTAGGGGGTCATTCAGACCCACTCGCAAGCGGCAGTACGCTCGCAAGTGGGTCGATGTTCCCCACTGCGCATGTGCACGACAGAGGGAGCTCCGTCGTGCGCATGCGCGATACCCGGACTGCGACAGCCAAGCTGTCGCTCCGGGTCTCGCACCAAAGGGGGCGTGCTGTCGATGTTGATTGACAGCACGCCCCCTTTGGTGGGCGTGCCAGGGGCGTGCCTGCCAGATGGACGCATTCCCATGGGAACGCCTACCGTCTGAAGCCGGCCCCACTGACATCACTAGTGATGTCAGTGGGAGTGATTTTGGCTCTGATAGAGCCAAAATCACTCCAGGGCTTGTGGCAGGGAGACCCTACCGCATGGTCTCCGTCGCAAGTCCGATGGTCGCGATGGTCAAGACCATCGCGACCATCTTTTTGGATGCTCGTATATGCTGTGGGTGGTGACCCACAGCTATACGAGCATCCAGGAGGACGCTCCATTTTAATGGAGGAGGGCCCTGATTCAGAGCGAGCGCTCTGGTCAGAGCGTCTGGCTCTGAATCAGGCCCTTAGTCATCATCATTTACAATAAGATTAACTTAAACAGTAAGGCTGGGTACACACGTAAAGATTTTCTGTCCAACCATCCAACTAGTTGATTGGTTGGAATAAAAATCTGGTAATGTATAGGAGTAACTGATGATCAGCAATTTGCTCCTAAATGCCAGAAAACAGATGAAAATGGTCGTCAGACAAGTTTGTTAAATGTTTGATCTAAACAATTTGTTCAAACAACAGTTTTTGTCAATTTTTTGGCGTTTGGGAGCAAATTGCTGATTGTCATTTGCTTTCATACCTTACCAGATTTTCATTCCAACCAATCAACTAGTTGGATGGTTGGACAGAAAATCTTTACGTGTGTATGCAGCTTTACTCATTTTCAAGCGCAGGCACCTATTTTCTTGTTGGCAATTATAATCTAGGGGTCTGGATTACCCCCAGGTGCCCGGTGCTGATTTACTTCTTAGAGAGTAAGCGCAGGTTCTACTCATTTAATTAATTGGAAGCACGCATACCCGCGGTATTCCAACATTGGGCGCAAGGTTTTTTACCTCGCTAAACATCGCGTCCAATTGAATATGCCCCTTAGATTTTATCAATAATTAATATTACCACCCTTAGCTAAAATAACTTGTTTTACATGATATGGCATCAGCATAGAAAGTTTTTCACATATTTCTTATTTCAACATCATGAAAAACTGTTTTATTATGTTAGAAATTAGCTGTTGTTTGTTTGAACAGTCTACATTTTAAGGCTTAACTTCACTGTGTCCCATGTTTTCTCAATGGGCTTTATATCAGCGAAGTACCCTGGCCATTGACACATGCTTATTTTCAGTTCTTCAATTTCTTCACTTTTCTTGAAGTATGGAAAGGAGCAAGGTGGAAAATCACCACTCTGAAGTTCTTCACTATAGCTATAATAGTTCTGCACTTTGGAATGTTACTGTAATCTTCTAAATTCATAATCCTTCAATAGGAATGAGGCCTCCCAGCCATGTAGAATTCAAATATCCCCAAACCATCTTTATTGGGAAATATATTATTTTCAAGTGAAGATCTCCCAATCACAGTATCAGCTTGGCTCCCCCATACACAATCTTTTTGTACTTTTGGACAAAGAAGTGGACTTAGGGCCTGATTCAGAGCTGAACGCTCTGACCAGAGCGCTCGCTCTGAATCAGGGCCCTCCTCCATGAAAATGGAGCGTCCTCCTGGACGCTCGTATAGCTGTGGGTGACCACCCACAGCTATAGCGAGCGTCCATGATGATGGTCGCGATGGTCTTTGTCCATCGCGACCATCGGGCTTGCGACGAGACCCTGCGGTAGGGTCTCGTTGCCGCAAGCCCAGGAGTGATTTTGGCTCTATCAGAGCCAAAATCACTCCCACTGACATCATTACTGATGTCAGTGGGGCCGGCTTCAGACGGTAGGCGTTCCCATGGGAACGCCTCCATCTGGCAACCACGCCCCCGGCACGCCCACCAAAGGGGGCGTGCTGTCAATCAACATCGACAGCACGCCCCCTTTGGTGCGAGACCCGGAGCGATGGAGAGCCCGTCGCTCGCCGGGTCTCGCGCATGCGCACGACGGAGCTCCCTGCGTTGTGCGCATGCGCAGTGGGGGAACATCGACCCACTTGCGAGCGTACTGCCGCTCACGAGCGGGTCTGAACGACCCCCTTAATCTTGTAATTTTGGGGTCATTGCCAGCAATATTTCTTAATTTTAATTGTGAAAACTTGCTTTTATATTGGTCTAAACTCAACTCTTTCCACTTTTATAAGTCTTTGCTGTGCTGCTGAAAAATAAATCAGTACACCACTAGCTGCTAAGTCTACTTGCAATTTCTTTTTTTTTTTATCTAGGCTAATAAATTCCAGTTACGTTATGAGTTTTAAGCAGCCTTGAAACATTAGATGTACTGGCTCCAATAGAATCAGCAATATCACTAACAGTCATTAACATCACATCAAGGGGACAGGACTGCCGTCTTTAGGAAGCTTCAGGCGGGCTGTACAAGAGAGATAGTAGTAAAGTAAATTTTTATATTTTATAAGTTGTTCATGAGCTTTTATTTCTATTTCCTTGTCTCTTTGATACCAAAAGAGCGTGATAATGGTTCTGGGGAACGTCCAATTTTGCAGGACAAAGGATTGGGGAAACTCTGGGACTATTAGTGTTTGGGTAATTGAAGACTCCTCCATTGAGTCATAAGGGGAAGGATGAGTATATAGATTGGAATGCTTTCTCTCTTTATAGATTTGCAGCTTCATTTGATCACATTTTTGTTTACAGTATGACTATTATGTTATAGATGGGGACATATTAACAATGGATTCTATTTCACTTTTCACAATAATGTTGCAATTCACTTAAGGAGTACTGCAAATTATATGTACATATTACGTTTCTCCCTCCCTAAGTTTTCTAAAGTAACAATAGAGCACCTTTAGCGTCTTTTCTGTATTTAGCTTGAACAGCTCCTGACTTCCCTGGCCTTTTACTTTCACACGCTACCATGTATACAAATGAATGCACATTGTGTAACCTGAGAAGAAAGTAAATTGGCACAGTTTATTTAATGGTACAATGAGCTAAGAGAGGCTATAGCGATCAAGCCTTATTATGAAATAATGGTTGTTTCACTGTTGTTTTCAGTTAAACTTAAAAGTAGTGACTTTGAATTAGCTTTGAGGGCACTCTGCTCTCCCAAGAAGCCGAATATATTTTACCTGTTTTTGCTTTTCCTACTCTTATGTGTTTATATTAGAGATGTATGAAGATGGGTGGTAGAACTGCGCTCCTGTTGACCAGGGGGTGGTGTGTTGTGGTTTCGGGGTGCTGCACCTTTGTGTGGGAGTACCTTTCCCACACTGAATACGTATGGGGGTAGGGGGGGTAAGGTGCGCTCTCCCTGTTAGTAGTGGTGATGACTTGTGTGTGTTTGTGAGTGGTGTTAATGGGAATGTTTCTTCTGGTGGTGGTGTTTTGGGAGTGAGAAGGAGGGTGTGATTGGGTATGTAGTGTAGTTTGGAGTAATGTGAAAAGGGGAATAAGATAGGATCAAAATGAGGCCACCGAGACACAGTAGTTTGGGGCAAAATCTTTTATTGAGTAGTCACAATCCTGCTCTGTTGAGATCCCGGGCAGGTGGGTGGGCTTCAATGATGAGTGGTGATGAGACTGGGGAGGTAGGTGGACCCTTTCAGGGGGCTCCTTCCCAGGTGGTCCAGTGACCTTGCACGTCACCCCTGCTGGACCTATGGTCGACAGTCTAGGAAGTCTCAGGCGGTGGGGGGATGTGCAGAGTGGGTTGGAACACCTGTGCGGTTTCCCGCGTGTTGGTGCGAGTCTTGGCAGTACTTACCTACCGGTAGGTTTTTTGTTAGGGTGATGTGGCTCAACATTGCGGCCGTTGCAGATAGGTTGAAAGCTGCAGGTTTGTTGGTGAGCTGGATCAGCGTGTTGCTGGTGTGCTGTAGGTGCACGGCTGTTCTGATTGGTCTGCGGAGGTCAGCCACCGGAGTGTGCAGCTGAGGTTGGCTCTTGGTCATGCCGCTGGTGGTGCGGAGCCAAAGGTGTGGATGGGTGAGCCGCTGGGAGGCTGGGTTGCAGCGTGTCTGCTAGGACCACCCCTGGGAAGGGGGGTGGTCTGCCCGGGATGCTGATAGTAAAAAAGCCGGGGAGGAGGGGGGGATGTGGAAGGTGTGACCGGGATGGAGCTGATCACTGGCGATGTTGGCTGTGCGGAACTTGCGGCCGGATGTGCAGGGTGCTCTTTTCACTAATGGTCCCACGTGGAAATGGGGATCGATGGTGGAAACAACCCTGGCCAGGAGTCAGTTGTTGAGCATGCCTGGGGGGGTGGGGTGGGGGAGAGAAAGAGGCTGGTCCGGGATGGAGACGGTCACTGGAGGTGTTAGCGGTGCAGACCAGCAGGCGGGTAGGCTGAGAGCTTTCTGCACTGGCGGTCCCTGGTGGGGATGGGGATCTTTAGTGGAGGTCAGCCTGGATCGGTATCAGGTTTGATGTGAGGGTCGCCAACGCATTTCGGCACAGGTGCCTTCTTCAAGGAGGTGTGAGAGGATCAATGCGTCTGAGGTTCTTATGTAGTGCACTTCTGGGGGTGGGGGTGTGGTCAGGTGACTCACAGGGCCAATGGTGTGTTTGAAAGGTAATGCGGTGCAGGTGTGTGGAGGGACTAGCTGAATGGTGATGCAGTGCAGGTGTGTGCAGGAACTAGCTGGAGTGATAAATTTAATCAGATTAGGCCAATGGTGTGTTTGAAAGGTAATGTGCTGCAGGTGTGTGCAGGGACTTTCTGAATGGTGATGTGGTGCAGGTGTGTGCAGGAACTAGCTGGAGTGATAAATTTAATCAGATTAGGCCAATGTTGTGTTTGAAAGGTAATGCGGTGCAGGCATGTGCAGGGACTTGCTGAATGGTGATGCGGTGCAGGTGTGTGCAGGGACTAGCAGGAGTGATAAAAGGTGAGGTGAGTTGATAGGGGTTGGGGGCTGGAGTCGAGCGTGGGTGGGCTGGTTGTCAATGTTGAGTCCCCTGGGGGTTAATGTTTTCAGCGTGAATATCCATCTAAGGCCCTCATTCAGAGCCGCTCGTTAACAGCAGTACGCTCGTTGCGTTCCGATGTTGACTAACCGCGCATGCGTCGGTGTTACACTGCACATGTGCGTATGGCAGATTGCGAGCTTATTTTGTCTCGTTCGTCAAATAGCGTACAGGAAGTGACATGTCAAATGTGATTGACAGAACAGGGCGTTTTTGGGTGTTGACGGGGGAGGAGATGGAAAAACGCAGGCGTGGCGAGGCGTTTTTGGGGCGTACATACATTAACAAATGCGAACGTCAAATGTGTTCGTACAAACTCATACGTCACTGGATGATCCTCTTTCCCTTCAAAATGCTTGCACAGCTTATGGGCTGGATAACTCGACCACAGTGGCGATGGCCTTCTCTTCCGTCCCGGCACTCCACGATGTAGCATCGATTAATCACGGCTTGTCAGAAAATCAATTAGTGTTGGATTGAAAACCGGCTTGGTATGTGTTTGGAAAGCAGTTTTTTTGGATAGCACAAAACCGAACGCAGGTGGAAATCATAGCTGCTAATGTCTGGATTACACAATCAATTAGCGTACATTTGTGGGGGTGTATTTTGGCCGCAATGTGTTCTTTTTGGACTACTGTAACAATAATGTCATCATGTTTAGGTTTGGTGGCTCATTTTGTGTTTGCAAGGTGATTTTTCCTCCTTAGGTAATGTTTTAAACGTTCCTTAACGAGCCCTTTTTTTCCAACGTGTAATTTCTCAGGTTGAACGTTGTTGGCTTGTGGGCCCGGATTAAATGTAACCCATTTTTACAATACAAAGTCGTACATTTGATGTAAATTTATTGGTATCCCCCAAAAAATTAATGCACATATTTAACACAAACATTTTTGGCAGTGTTCATTCCACAATATTTATTAATTGTGCAAACAATAAATTGTTGTTAAACCTAAATGCAAAAATTAAAAACAATTCACAAGAAAGGAGAGGGAAGTTTTGGCCAGAAAGGAATATGAGGCAAGCACAGAAGGAGTGTGGGAAAAGTAGCCAATGCTGTAACCGTTTTTTCGGCCGTTTGGCTGGGGGAGGGAGGGCGCCAGACTGGGTCCGGGATGTCATCGGGCTGGCCTGTCCAGAGGCAGATGTTGTGGCCTCTGGACTAGGCACAGGGCTAGGCACATTTGGAGGATTGGCTGATGTTGTGCCAGAGGTGGAGGATCCTGATGTTCCGGCAGGAAGGGAGGTCGGCTCCACCATGTGCTGGCGAACGAGCTGCTCCAGGGCATTGGCGATGCGGATGTTGGCCCTCGTATTTTCCTCCAGGGCCTGACCAATGGTCACGTTGGCCGCAGCATTTTGCTCCAGGGCCTCAGCCACCCGTACCAGACTGGCGTCCATCCTCTGTAGAATCTCTGTATGGAAATCCGATTTAAAATTGAGTTCTGTGAGGAGGGACACTGCCTGCGAGGGGGATTGCCCAGGACTGGCTTCTGCAGGGTCCTCAGCCGGATGTACTGGTTCATCCCCTGCAGAGCCTGCAGAAATTCTGTGGCCAAGGCTCCCCTCTGGAGCAGACTCATCCGCCTGTGTCTCTGTTGGAAAAATGAGAAAAGACTCACATTAGAATCTACATATTGGCACAATAACATTTCAGAGTTGGTGACATCACAATATTTACCTGGGACAACATGAGGAGCCGCAAAGTCTGGCATGTCCATATCCATGTTGGACACGCCAAACACCTCCACAGCCTGCACACACCCCTGTGCCAGCTCTTCTAAATCAGTCAACTCCAATGACACAGGGGTGGGACCTCCACCTGTCCCCCTTGCATGCCTAGCCCTGTCCGCCATTTTTTGTTTCAGGCGATATTTGAAGTCTTGCCATCTGTGGGTGAAAAAGGAACCATTATTTTTTATTTTATTTTGATTTTGGTTTTAGGGTGGTCAAGTGTTTATTTACCGCCGTTTGACATCCCGGGCTAGACGAACATAATCACCCACCCTATTGACCTCAACGGCTACGTCTTCCCACATTCTCCACTTCTGGCTTGAACTCATATTCCTGTCTGCCTGTGGCAGGATGTCCACACACTTCTGAATCAAAACCTCCATCTCCTTTCTTGTGAATTGTGGCTGCCTTTTCTTTTTGGCAGCTTTGCCCGGAATACTGGGCCCAGCAGCCTCTTCCATGTCATCCTCCTCACCTATTTGTGTAAATTTGGAGAATTCTCAACTTCACAACTTGCACAATATTATGTTTCTAATTAATCATTGAGTCAAAATGCATGAAATACTTACCGCCAGACTGTTGTCCATTGTTTCCCTGGTCTGTAGCCATGTCTGAGCTCCAAACAAGAAATACACCAGAATTTTGTTTTTGTCTCGTAACGTATTTATACTAGGGGTGTGCACCGTCCACTTTTCGTGTTTTGTGTTTTGGTTTTGGATCTGGATCTTTCTTCGTGTTTTGGATCTGGATTGGTTTTGCCAAAACCACCCTTCCGTGTTTTGGGTTCTGGGTTTTGTGTTTTGGATCTGTATTTTTTTTTAAAAAAGCATAAAAACAGCTAAAATCACAGAATTTGTGTGTTTTTCTGCTCCTATGCTATTATTAACCTCAATAGCCTTAATTTCCACTCATTTCCAGTCTATTCTGAACACCTCACACCTCACAATAGTGTTTTTATGTCCAAAAGGTTGCACCGAAGTAGCTGGATGACTATGCTAAGCGACACGAGTGGGCGGCACAAACACGTGGCCCATCTAGGAGTGACACTGCAGTGGCAGACAGGATGGCAGTTTGAAAAACTAGGCCCCAAACAGTACATAATGCAAAGAAAAAAAAGAGGTGCAAGATGGAATTGTCCTCCCACCCACCCTTATGTTGTATAAACAGGACATGCACACTTTAACAAACCAAACATTTCAGCGCCAGGGTCTGCCACACGACTGTGGCTGAAATGATTGGTTCGTTTGGGCCCCCACAAAACAAGCTGGCAATTAATCTGTCCCTGCACAAACTGGCTCTACGGAGGCAAGATGTCGTCCTCATCCTCCGATTCCTCACCCTCTTCAGTGTTGTGTACATCCTCATCCTCACAGAGTATTAATTCGTCCCCGCTGGAATCCACAACCACAGGTCCCTCTGTACGTTCTGGAGGCTGGTCTCCCTGGAAGAGTTGATAATTCATTTTATGAACATCATCTTCTCCACATTTTGTGGAAGCAACCTCCTATGCCTTTTGCTGACAAGGTTCCCGGCAGCACTAAAAACTCTTTCGGAGTACACACTGGAGGGGGGGCAACTCAGGTAAAATAGAGCCAGTTTGTACAGGGACCTCCAAATTGCTTCTTTTTCCTGCCAGTACAGGTACGGACTGTCTGACATGCCTACTTGGATGCTGTCACCGATGTAATCCTTTAACAGACAGACGCACGCTTGTCGCTGCTGCTTTAAGGATGCAGGTGCGGCTACAGCCCACACATTTCACAAAGACAGAAAAAAAAAGAATATTTTTATTGTTTGTGTAGCACACTTTGAGGGTTACACCACCCTTTAACAGACAGACGCACGCTTGTCGCTGCTGCTTTGAGGATGCAAGTGCGGCTACAGCCCACACAATTCACAAAGACAGAAAAAAAAAGAATATTTTTATTGTTTGTGGAGCGCACTTTGAGGGTTACACCACCCTTTAACAGACAGACGCACGCTTGTCGCTGCTGCTTTAAGGATGCAGGTGCGGCTACAGCCCACACATTTCACAAAGACAGAAAAAAAATAAGAATTTTTTTTATTGTTTGTGGAGCGCACTTTGAGGGTTACACCACCCTTTAACAGACAGACGCACGCTTGTCGCTGCTGCTTTGAGGATGCAGGTGGAATCTAGACGGGATTTGGAACCGGGGACACACTACCTCCATCAATTGTCTAAATCCCACTGCACTAATGGCGGATACCAGACCCACGTCTAACACCAACATAGCAGTCAAGGCCTCAGTTATACGTTTTGCTTTAGGATGACTGCTGTCGTACTTCATCCTCATCGCTAGGGACTGTTGGAGGGTCAATTGTTTAGTAAAAGTGGTGGTGTTCCTACTTCCTCTCTGGGATGATGAACAACTCCCAGCAGCAGCAACAGCACTAGGAGGAAGTGGTTCTTGATCTTTCCCTATTTTATTTTTATCGGAGAAAGTTTGGTCCTCCATTTATGTTATATTGATATATACGTGCGGCTAAAGCGCACACAAACACAGAAAATATTTTTTTATTTTTGCTGGAGAGTAGTGCACTTTGTGGGTTACACCACCCTTTAAGAAATGAGCCAGCCGGCTCTTTACTTATGGGACACAGGCGCACGCTTGGCGCTGCTCCTTTGTTGATGCACGTGCAGCCACAGTGCACACAATTCACAAACACAGAAAATATATATTTTTTTGGTTTGGACTGGAGTGTACTTTGGGGGTTACAGCACCCTTTAACGGTCAAGCCAGCCGGCCCTTTACTTATGACACAGGCATACGCTTGGCACTACTTTGTTGATGCACGTGCGGCTACTGCGCACACAATTCACAAACACAGAAAATATTTTTTTATTTGGTTTGGACTGGAGTGTACTTTGAGGGTTACAGAACCCTTTAATGGTCAAGCCAGCTGGTCCTTTACTTATGACACAGACGCACGCTTGGCACTACTTTGTTGATGCACGTGTGGCTACTGCGCACACAATTCACAAACACAGAAAATATTTTTTTATTTGGTTTGGAGTGTACTTTGGGGGTTACAGCACCCTTTACCGGTCAAGCCAGCCGGCCCTTTACTTATGACACAGGCGCACGCTTGGCACTACTTTGTTGATGCACGTGCGGCTACTGCGCACACAATTCACAAACACAGAAAAAATATTTTGTTATTTGGTTTGGAGTGTACTTTGGGGGTTACAGCACCCTTTAACGGTCAAGCCAGCCGGCCCTTTACTTATGACACAGGTGCACGCTTGGCACTACTTTGTTGATGCACGTGCGGCTACTGCGCACACAATTCACAAACACAGAAAATATTTTTTTTTTTGGTTTGGACTGGAGTGTACTTTGGGGGTTACAGCACCCTTTAACGGTCAAGCCAGCCAGCCCTTTACTTATGACACAGGCACACGCTTGGCACTACTTTGTTGATGCACGTGCGGCTACTGCGCACACAATTCACAAACACAGAAAATATTTTTTTATTTGGTTTGGACTGGAGTGTACTTTGAGGGTTACAGAACCCTTTAACGGTCAAGCCAGCCGGTCCTTTACTTATGACACAGACGCACGCTTGGCACTACTTTGTTGATGCACGTATGGCTACTGCGCACACAATTCACAAACACAGAAAATATTTTGTTATTTGGTTTAGAGTGTACTTTGGGGGTTACAGCACCCTTTAACGGTTAAGCCAGCTGGCCCTTTACTTATGACACAGGCGCACGCTTGGCACTACTTTGCTGATGCACGTGCGGCTACTGCGCACACAATTCACAAACACAGAAAAAATATTTTGTTATTTGGTTTGGAGTGTACTTTGGGGGTTACAGCACCCTTTAACGGTCAAGCCAGCCGGCCCTTTACTTATGACACAGGCGCACGCTTGGCACTACTTTGTTGATGCACGTGCGGCTACTGCGCACACAATTCACAAACACAGAAAAAATATTTTGTTATTTGGTTTGGAGTGTACTTTGGGGGTTACAGCACCCTTTAACGGTCAAGCCAGCCGGCCCTTTACTTATGACACAGGTGCACGCTTGGCACTACTTTGTTGATGCACGTGCGGCTATTGCGCACACAATTCACAAACACAGAAAATATTTTTTTTTTGGTTTGGACTGGAGTGTACTTTGGGGGTTACAGCACCCTTTAACGGTCAAGCCAGCCGGCCCTTTACTTATGACACAGGCGCACGCTTGGCACTACTTTGTTGATGCACGTGCGGCTACTGCGCACACAATTCACAAACACAGAAAATATTTTGTTATTTGGTTTAGAGTGTACTTTGTGGGTTACAGCACCCTTTAACGGTCAAGCCAGCCGGCCCTTTACTTATGACACAGGCGCACGCTTGGCACTACTTTGTTGATGCACGTGCGGCTACTGCGCACACAATTCACAAACACAGAAAAAATATTTTGTTATTTGGTTTGGAGTGTACTTTGGGGGTTACAGCACCCTTTAACAGTCAAGCCAGCTGGCCCTTTACTTATGACACAGGCGCACGCTTGGCACTACTTTGTTGATGCACGTGCGGCTACTGCGCACACAATTCACAAACACAGAAAATATTTTTTTTTTTGGTTTGGATTGGAGTGTACTTTGGGGTTACAGCACCCTTTAACGGTCAAGCCAGCCGGCCCTTTACTTATGACACAGGCGCACGCTTGGCACTACTTTGTTGATGCACGTGCGGCTACTGCGCACACAATTCACAAACACAGAAAAAATATTATTTTTTAGCACTTGGGGGGAGCACCCCTGATGGACAGAGCACCCCCTGGACAACACTACAGCACCCCTTTAGGACTGGGACACTGCACAGGACTTTGGAGTGGACACCGCCCCTATGGAGAACTGACTGCACAACACAGTCCAGCCAGCCCCTATGGACTTTGAAGTAGTGGACACAGCCCCTATTAACAACAGCAGCACAGCACAACACAGCCAGCCCCTATGGACTTTGAAGTAGTGGACAACAGCAGCACAGCGCAGCACAGCACAGCACAACACTACTCTGCACTACACTACACTATACTACACAGCCCAGCCAGCCCTAACTCCCACCCTCCCTCTTCACTGTCCACAGCCGAGTGAGAAAATGGCGCCGACGCGGGTACCTTATATAGGATCCAAAACCCGCGAGACCCGGAAGGCGGGATGATGACGTTTTGCCTCGATTTCAGATCCAAGTCAGGCGGGAAAAGTCGAGCCTGACTCGGATCGGCCTCGGATCGGGGGGGCTCGGGGGGGTTCGGATTTCAGAAATCCGAACCCGCTCACCCCTAATTTATACATGCGTCCTTATTTTGCGGCCACATCATTGATTGTGCGTTCCTATGATCCCTCCTTAATTTGTGCGGGAAACGAAACACTATTTATGGCTTGGGGCGTCTCGATTCGAGGTGGCGTTTTTTGAATGTTGGAGGTTACGTTGGTTGGAGTTGATTGTTGGCTGGTGTAGGAGTTTGCGTTTTTGGAAGTAGTTTTTTTGGATATATTCGTTTTTTGATTTCCGTTCGTTTTTTTTCGGTTGTAATTTTTTTGTTCGTTTCCAGTTTTGGTAAGTTTTGGGAAGTCTAACTTTGGGTCAATTTGTCTCTCATTCTGGTTAAGATTTTTCAAATTTTTTTTTTCCGTCATTTCATCTCTCTTAGGTTTTATTTTGGCTCTGCCCCAAAGACCTTTTGATCCGGATTCTTATATATTATCTCTTGGTAAGTTCATTTGTTAAATTGTTTTGGAAATGTTCTTGTTTGTCTTTACGCAACTTTGGTTGGCCTTACGCATGTAACCTTTGTTTTTCCAAATCCGAAATCTGTGTTTATTTTTTGTTTATTTACGCTGCGTTTTTGTAACTTGTCTTTGCGAACTAATTAGCGCTTTTTTATTACTTTCAATTGTGACTTGTCTTTGCGAACGAATTAGCGCTTTTTTATTACTTTCAATTGTGACTTGTCTTTGCGAACTAATTAGCGCATTTTTATTACTTTCAATTGTGACTTGTCTTTGCGAACTAATTAGCGCATTTTTATTACTTTCAATTGTGACTTGTCTTTGCGAACTAATTAGCGCATTTTTATTACTTTCAATTGTGACTTGTCTTTGCGAACTAATTAGCGCATTTTTATTACTTTCAATTGTGACTTGTCTTTGCAAACTAATTAGCGCTTTGTGAAATGCTTATTCATCCTGTAAAATTGTTTGTGTTTTCGCAGGAGCATTTGTTGCTTACATTTGGCGTAGTGTGCGCAATGTCGTTTTGCTCTTTGCCCAAATGTGTGTTTCTCCCCTTTTATGTTTGGTCTTGCTTAAAATTTGGATTCAGAAATGGGCAGCATAAAATGATGTATATTTATGTTGTGATTAATTCCAGTTTGCACATATCATGACAATACCCCGGCATGTAAGCATCAATGGATGGTATCTTCAAGCTAAGTGAAATTTTTAATTTTTGGGGGGGTTAAAAAGCCTGACATTCAAATCTTGCCATTTCAGGTTGATCTGGGTCGGATTGTTCTGGCCATGCTCCCGGAAGCCGACCAACCTCAATCTCGTCCCAGGCGTAGGCATCGTAGGCGTGCAAGGCCCCAGATATTTCAAACATGTGTCACCCTTTTTGGAATGCCCGATGATGAGGTTTTAAGATGCTACCATCTTCCTCCAAAAATCATCATAGACACTCTCTCATTAATAGAGAGTGATCTTGAGCGGCAAATTGACAGTCCTACAGCAATACCACCACTTACGCAATTTATGGCGGTGTTACATTTCTGTGCCTCAGGATCGTTTCAAACAACGGTGGGAATAGTGGCGGGCATATCACAATCCTCCTTTTCCCGGATCCTGAGGGCAGTGATGGAGGCCCTTTTCAAGCACCTCCATCATTTTATTCAAATGCCTTTGGATATGGGTGCCCTTAGTGTGGCCAAGGCCAATTTTTACCAAATAGCTGGCTTCCCACACATCATAGGGGTTGTGGATGGTACTCACATACCACTTCAGCCTCCAGCACGGCTGGAGGCAATATTTAGAAACCGGAAACACTATCACTCCCTCAATGCAATGGTGGTATGTGAAGCCTCCCTCCAGATCCTGTCCCTGAATGCAAAATTACCAGGAAGTGCACATGACTCCTTCATCATCCGGCAATCAGGGATATGGCACAAATTAACCAACCTACAAGCTGGTGATGCGTGGCTTCTGGGTAAGTGGAGACCTTTAGTACATAACAATGTTAAGCTTCATACAGAGTGATCCTGATGTTGTCTATTCTTTTTCACAGGAGACAGTGGCTACCCTTGCACGCCCTGGCTGCTCACTCCTTATTTGGCTCCCACACCAGGGCCACAAAGTGAGTATAATTCTGCACTTACTGCCACCAGGCAAGTGGTGGAGCGCTGTATCGGCCTTTTAAAAGGCCGATTCAGATGCCTCCACCGCTCTGGTGGCGAGCTCATGTATTTGCCGGATATGGTTTCGAAAATTGTGGTCCTGTGTGGGATATTTCACAACATCACCATAAGGAGTGGTGTCCCAATGCAGCCAGAGGATGCCTTACCTGAGGATGGCCCCCCCGAGGTTGGTCGGAGGTCAGTATGTGGGGGGGCCAGATTTTTTAGGTAATTATTGACAAAACAACAGTGTTTATACCTAATGTGGTAGGGTTTGTTTGAGAACATCTAATTATTTATTTTTATTTTCTCCATCTTCTGTTTTTTAACATAATCTTTGGCACTCCAACGATGACTACTTCCTGCTACCCTTAAAAAACCTGTATGTGGACATTTTGGGGATATATTATGGAACCCATATTGCAACGCCATATTTGTGGAATCATGTTGGCATGGTCCTTCGTCAACCAGTTCTTGATTTGTTGTTTTTTTATTTGGTTTTGTTGGTATGTGTTGTATTTGTGATTATCACTGTGTGTTTTGTTTGTGAGTGACCACTTTGATTTTTCAGTTATGTTGTGAATAAATGTTTTGAGAGTGAAATTTTGGACCTTTTGAACGTTACAAGCAAGTGTAACCAGGTTTACACACGTAACATTTGACTAAGGGGTAATCCAGTACTGACGCCAGTTGAGCAAAAATTTAATATGTTTTCAGGGTCCAAACCAACACCCAAAGGAATCCTGTACAATCATTTTGCTTCGTAATATTGGCCAAAGCAGCTTGCACCCCAACTAGGAACCTGTAAAATGTAGTAATATCTAATTGTGACTACACCAAAAAAGGGAAATGAGATTGTTACTGTTAGGTGTTTCTTGTGGCTGTTTTACATAAAAATACAACACACAATCTTAGTGTCAAAAATTGGTAATCCTTGCAGGAACAGTCTACTTATGTCAGGGTAAACAATCTCTGATTTTGAAAAAACGAATGAGCCAGAACGTTACTTAGAAAATAACACTTTAATTATAAATTGGCAAAAAACAAAAAAAACTAGTCCCTAAGGAGGACCGACATATGGTCAAGGACCACCAGCAGACCGATGATATTGTGGTGCATCCGGCCCACACAGGCGGCTAATTCGGCCCGACGCCTCTGTTCCTCTGTGGGTGAGAAAAGTGTGGGGATTAATACAACAATAATGAAACCACATTAAAAAACAAGGCAAAACCAAAACCCCCCCAAAAAAAAACACAAAAAAAAAAACCAGATTTACACCATTAAAACACATCAACCAAAAATGGTGTATGCCAAAAATACAAGGCCAATGTACAAATTCCGACAGGTGTGATATGTGTATGTTGAAATCAGCAGTAACAGGTAAAGGCAATCTGCAAAATCCCCAAAAGTCTAGCAAAAAACACCCAAAAAAGGAACGACACATGATTACATACAAACAGTTTGTGTCGAAAAAAAAACCCAAAGAAAAACATACCGGAAGATAAAACGGCAGCTCCGGAAGGCCCTCCCTCGTCCTCCTCGGAGGTGCCTCCATTCCCCAACGATCGGGGCGGGGTAATTACCGATTCCGGGGAGGGGGTAATTCGAAGAGGGGTGGTTGGAGGAGAGGGGGAATTGGGACGGAGGGGAAGGAGCCCCGAAATTTCACCCAGAGGGTTTTGGAAGGCTGGGTAGGAGTGGGGAATAGGGGAATTTGTGGTTGTGGAGTGTTGGCTGGGGGTTGGGGAGAGTGGCCGTGAGCGCCGTCTGGGCTGACGATGACGGCGTAGTCTTCGCTGGGCACCTAAAAGATGTGAAACAAATTGTGGTTAGTTTCAACACAAATCCGCGAAAAACACCATTTTCTAATCCCCCCCCAAAAAAAGTGCCATGCAGATATGAGTACAATGAATAAATATGAACTACATGGAAAACATGGCCATGCAGATATGAGTACAATGAATAAATATGAACTACATGGAAAACATGGCCATGCAGATATGAGTACAATGAATAAATATGAACTACATGGAAAACATGGCCATGCAGATATGAGTACAATGAATAAATATGAACTACATGGAAAACATGGCCATGCAGATATGAGTACAATGAATAAATATGAAATACAGGGAAAACATGCACACGCAGTTAGGGCCACAAAGACAAACATGAAAACCACAGTCCATAAAACTTACTTTCGGCGATCTGCATGCGAAAGCATGCCAGCAAGCGGGGCGCCCGCCGTTGCCGGTCCGACCACCTGCGCTCCAGCTGCCCGATCTGGCGGCGTGAGCCGAAGGAGCGCAGGCGGGCCCGTACCTCCGCATATGCGGAACGCTTTTCGCGGTTGGTGATGGGTGGAGGCTGGCTGGTGATCCGCCTATCCATGACCTCCGTTAGCACCAGCAGCTCGCGCCTGGTGAATGCGGAGGCTCTCATGATGGCAATGGTGTATTTGTTAAAAATAATTTTTAATAAAGTGCCCAAAAAATTTTTGATTGGCTAATGTATTTGGGTAATTAACAGGACCAATTCTATTGGTTAGTGTATGAGTCATGTGTTCGACAGGGCCAGAAATCTCTTGAAACTTATGATAGGCTTGATGCAGTGACATGCGTAAGCAAATTTAAATAAAGAAATGAACTCCGGGAAATACAAATAGAACAATTATTTAATTGGGGCTAACATGTATTTTGACAATTAAAAGCGAATGTTTAAGCCGTACGTATTCTGCGGGTAAACACAAACACGGACATGAATAAAGTTTATTGCATTGTGTTAAAAAAAAAAAAAAAAAAACAATTAAGCAAATTGATATATTGATTGCCATGATACGATTGAGGGAGGTAGGCAGAATAAACGAGCAGTTAATCGAAATCTGACAGTCCAACTTCCGGGTAGTACTTGTGCGTGCGTTCCCTTCAAGCCACTTCGGGGATGTACGCTCGCTATTTGGCACGCTCGTTAGTTAGAGGAGGGGTCGCTTGAGTTTGGGGAGGATGTTTGGCTGCGAGCGAAAATACGAGCGAGTGCTTGAATTTAAATATTTTTTTATGTACGCCGAACGTACGAACGGCCACTTGCGTCCGGGTCTGAATGAGGGCCTAAGTTCCTCCTTGTTGAGGATTTTGTTATGGTCTCCGCCTCTCCAGTTTTTTTGCATGTGTTTGATTCTTATGAAAGTGGTGCCTTGTGTGCTGCTATGGTGGTATTCTTTGTAGTGTACGGGTATGTTATGGTTCTCTGTTTGTTTGGTGATGTTTCTCAGATGTTCAGCAATTCTGGTTTTTAGAGGTCTGGTGGTCCTGCCTATGTATTGTTGCTTGCATGGACATTGTATGAGGTAGATTACGTTGTTAGTGTTGCATGAAATGTGTTCTTTAATTTTACACGTGGTGTTTGTCTGTGTGGATGAGAATGTTGTAGTGGGTGTGGTGCTTCTATATTTTATACGGTCCGGCCCGCCCTAGTTAGCCACCAGTGTAGCACAGCTGAGCCCGTTCCCTCCCCCTGAGCGCTTGCCCAATAGCGCTAGGAGGCTGGCACAGGCTGTGCATAACACACGCATCGCCGCCAGCGCTGGCGGTGATGTGTGTGTTATACAGCAGCCAATGAGAGTCAGATAGACTCTCATTGCCTGCTGCAGCACCCATTGCAAGAGCCGGGCTTCCGTCCGGCTCCTGCAGTGGGTAATGGGACAGACGTCATGACATCATGACGTCTCTCCCATAATGCTGAGTGCGCCAGCCCGGGAGGACTGGCGGGCGGCGGCGGCAGGGGCGGTGTCGCGGTCCGGAGCAACAGCGTGGATTCAGGTAAGTATATTTTTATATATATTTTTTTTAAACCTGTCTGCACTACTGGGGGCACACGGGGGAGGGGGGGTGGCTACTACTGGGGGGACCTCTATTGGGGGTGGGGGCACAACGGGGGAGGGGTGGCTACTACTGGGGGCACCATTGGGAGGACCTCTACTGGGGGGGCTACTAGTGGGGGCACTTAATCGGGAGGGGGAACCTCTACTGGGGACTACTACTTGGGGAGGGAACTACCACTGGTGGCATTATAAAAGGTGCCTACTACTAGAGGCACTGCACTGCACTACTGGGGGCAATAATAGGAAGGGCCGCTTCAGGGGGCACTGGAAAGGGGGGATCACTACTGGGTATCTGCATAAGGGGGACCACTACTGGGAAAACTGCATGGGGGGGGGACTGCTGGGGCACTATATATACAGGGCACTGCAAAGGGGTGGGGGGGACTACTACTGGGGGCACTATATAAAGGGCACTGCATAAGGGGATACCGCTACTGGGCGCACTGCATTGTGGGGACTGCTACTGGGGGCACTGCATAAGGGGGACCACTACATGGGGCACTGCATTTGGGGGGGCCACTACTGGGGGTACTGGGTAAGGGGAACTAATTGGGGGCTGTTTAAGAGGGACCACTACTGGGGATACTGTATAAGGGGTACAACTGCATACGTGGGGTACTGTATAAGGGGTACTACTGGGGTTAAGGTGCATATGGATAGAAATGTTCAGCGTGAAAATAAAGGGGTGTGTCATGTTGACCACGCCCATTTTTTTGCCGTGCACGCCTAAGGCGCGCACATCGGGGGGGGGGGGAGCTCCCTTTTCAAATTTGCCCTGGGCTCCAAATACCCTAGTACGCCACTGTATGTAGTGCTAGTTTCCACTGGGATTTTTGTATGCACCACTGATCTAGTTTTCCAGACTCAGTTGTATGGACTGATATCATATTAGTAAAAGATGCAGCCACGTAAAATTGTAAGAAACCTACTGCAAATATTGTCACATGCTAAACATAATTTATATAAATCATTCCATAATGTTTTTGCCTTATTTAACCCCAACATTTAGCACTTACATTTGACCTTTAGGGTCCTAAGATCTCTGTACCTACAGCATTTTATGCTGTGAATTACACACTTGCCAAACTTATATCAACACTACAGTATGTACTAGTGCTACAAGGTCAGCGCACTATTAAAAATATATGTCATATTTGTAAAATAAGCCAATAAAATTTGGAATAAAATATAACATTTATTGAACAACTTAACAATTGACTGTAAAACCATTAACTAAAAATGAATATTAAAATATAAACTAGTGCTAATTTCTTGAAGCAACCAAAAGGGCCTATAGTACGCAGGGTTCTAAGGATATAAGTACTTTGTCACATGTGTCCTACTAATAAACATGTATCTTGTAGAGTGGCATAATTTTAGAAGTGGTTCACTAAACAATTTGCATTGGAGTTGGAAATCAATTGTTACAAGTCAGAATCACGACTTGTCTCCTTCAAGCAGATTATCCAGTCAGGACAGTTACTCCAGTTTCTTCTGTTGCTAGGCGATGGGCATGCCTTAGGAAGTGATGTATCATCCTTAGTGCAGCATGATTGGCCCGTCCTATTTGTACACACTGGACTGTTGCCGCCTCATTGACTATAGTGTTCCTGTGGGTCCACTTGGCTCAGTGGTACGAGCAGTATCCTGTCGACTCTGCTGGAAGGATCTCCGTCTCCTCGGTTCTATCTCCCAGCTGCCTCCGGCTCCTGTGGCCTCTCCTATGGCTCCCTAGCTGCACCATCAACTCCCGTGCTGTGCGCTGGCTTCCTAATCCCACCTGTGGCTTACTAGCGGAACCGGCAGTGACGGCCCTCCAAGCCGAATCGGCATTCTCGGCAGGTCAGTGGACGCTAACTTGTACACAAACTTGCACAACTTGTACACAAACTTGTACACAAACCGGTATTCTAACTTATGTATTGTCCATCAGGACTTTGGATGCTAATTTGTACCAACCTGTACACAAACTCGTACTCCAACCTATGTAAATTCCATCAGAACTGTGGATCCTACTTTGTACACTAACCTGTACACAAACTTGCACAACTTGTACACAAACTTGCACTCAAATTTATGTACTCTCCTCCAGGACTTTGGATGCTAATATTGTACACTAGCTTGTACACAAACCAGTACTCAAATCTGTGTACTAATTATCAGGACATTGTATCTGGTTCAACATCACCTCTCAAAGTCAAATCAATTGTCAAACTCTTCAGCATCGGCTCCAAACCGCACCATCGTCTCTTAAAGCCAAATCAATTGTCAAACTCTTCAGCATCGGCTCCAAGCCGCACCATCGGATCTCAAAGCCAAATCAATTGTCAAACTCTTCAGCATCAGCTCCAAGCCGCACCATCGGCTCTCAAAGCCAACTCAAATATTTACCTCTCCTCAGCACAGGCTCCAAGCCACAACAATGGCTCTCAAAGCCAAATCAATTATCTAACTCTTCAGCACGGGCCTCAGGCTACCTTTCCTTCTCTTATAACCGTACTCCTTTCCTACTTGTTGCTCTCACCATCGAATCCTTTTACTCCTCAATGTGAATTGCTACTACATCGAGCTATAAGTCCAGGCGGCCACCTAAGTACCGGTGAACGTATCCCAGTTCTAAGGGAACAACGGGCAGTTGTTATTGGCAGAAGATCTCGCAGGCCTGGTTCTAGACTTTTCACATGGAGTAAGCATTGGATATCATAACATCAATGCAGCATCTGGATTTGCTGCATTGGACAAATCATTATTCAACAAGAAATGCATGCAGTGCCAAGCTAAATTATGTAAGATAAATGTTGCATATTATAAAAATATAGAATATTTATGTTTTGGGGGGTCTACGCATGGCTCTTCTTTCTCCACGTACTCCACTAATACTTCTGTGTTTTCACTGTCTTCATTTCTTTCCTCCAGATACACCTCCTCCACCTCTGGATCCACTTTTGGCTTTATATATCTCCTCCATTTCTTGCTCCATTTAATTTTTCTGTGGGCCCGTTCTTCTTTTTATGCTAACTGTTACTATTATTATGAACGTTTATCTAAAGGACACCAGAAGATGTCTCTAGTTCCGTTAAAAAGTTGAGAACACAATGACACAAATATTGCATAAATACACAGGAGAACCATAAACACAATGCTAAAACTAAAGGCAGTGGAAGGAAGGGGAGTAGAGAGTAAGATAGAGAGACTCACTATAACTGTTAAGATTTGTGTCACCTTGCATGCTCTTCCAATCTTTGGCAGACCAGCTGTCACTCACAGGCAAGGACTAGGCTACAGTAAGTGCAGAGAATGTGGCAGCTACTGGTCCCAGGCTATCTCTGGGGCCCAGCTCTCTTCCTGCACTGAGTTACACTGCCACCTCACCTCCTAAGCCCCGGCTTTCATATTTTCACCAGCATGCTGCTGCAGGACATCTGGGACCAGAGCTGATCTAAGCTAAAGCCATTTCTAGCTGCTGCCTGGATGCATTTTGATGTCACAATGCAGCTCACAGCCATTTTGTGGTGACATTTTTTCCTACATTTATACTCTCTGAGTAGTTCCTGCTTTTTTAAGCAATATTCAATAACGACTGCTGATATCGATACTGCTATCTACCAATAAGGTCCTAAACAGAAACATCTTCAGAATAATAATCTGCAGAACATCTTTAGATAAGGACTATATAAAAATGTTGGCCTGTCATCCTAATCCCTTCTGACACCTCCCTCATTATATCTGCAGTTTTTAATTTAGAAAAAATGGATAAAGCAAATTACTCATCTAATATGATGCTGCATGACTTTCAGGTACACACTTGTCCAATTCTATGGGGATCCAACTCCAGACCATACTTACCGACTTTTTTATAATCCTTTCTGGGAGCAGCTGGAGAGCAGAAAAAAGGGATTTTCCCTCCAGCACACTGCAGCAAAATCAACAAAAATACTTGAATCCTACATAATAATATAAATTCAGAGGTATTGGTTACATGCATTTGCAAATATATGAATAAGCGCTGGGCCAAAGTAAAGGCTCCTCTATACCAGTGTCCCTAACATTATGGGGCTCACGTCCGAGACGCAGGGAACCCCAAAAGAATCCAGCCAAGGACTATCCCCAGGGCATCACACGAAAAAGGGAAAAAAAGGTGAAAGTGAAGATGTGTAAAGATAAATCAATAAGTGTTAATATAATGGTTGCTGCAGTGCAGATTTTGCTGCAGTGTGCTGGAGGGAAAATCCCTTTTTTTCTGTAGTTCAGTGTAAACTCCGCCCTTTACTAGCACCTGTGCAATGTCATTAAGCTGATTGAGCTACCACCATACTCTTTGTTAGCAGCTGGAGAGGACCTGCTAGTCTAAACTTCAGGGGGCGGGGCCAGACTATAGCTGTCATAAAGGCCAGTCCCTTTACAAGAAAACCTGCGATTTGCAGGTCTGTGCGAAGGGGCAGGGCTAAATGATGCTAATTTGCATAATTTAGCCCCGCCCCCTCCATACTGACCTGCACATTCCTTTGAGAAACTCCACATCCTGCCCATTTCTCTAGGAAGTGGGTGGGATGCCGGAGATCTGCCGGAGATCTGCCCACTATTTCGGTGGGTGCGGGGGGTTACCTGAAAAATCAGGAGCCTCCCCCAACTCCCGGGAGAGTAGGCAAGTATGCTCCAGACCAGACTGTTGACACAATCCTACTGGAGACCTGGACGCAGATTCAACACCCAATTTATGCCTCCACAGCTGTCCAATTTTGCAGCAGATCTCAGCATCTTCTGGAACAATCTATTGAAAGGATTGTGTCAGCATACATACTCTTACAATCTTTGGCAGACCAGCTGCCACTCACAGGCAATGGCGTAACTATAGTAAGTGCATAGAATGGGCCTGCTAAAGGGCTAGGCCACCTCTGGGGCCCGGCCCTATTCCTCCCCAGAGTTAGACTGCCAGCTCCTAAGACCCAGCTATTCTGTTCTCACCAGAGTGCTGCTACAGGACATCTGGTGCCAGAGCTGATCTAAGCTACAGCCATCTCTGTCTGCTGCCTGCATACATTGTGATGTCACAGTGCAGGTCACAACCCTATATGAAGGATGTCCCGACTACTGGCAGCCATTTTGTGGTGACATTTTGTCCTACATTGAGACTCTCTAAGTAGTTACTGCTTTATTTTAATGACTCTGGATAACGACTACAGGTATGGACTTTGAATTGAATCTTCCAATAAAGTCCTAAAATAGCAACATCTTCAGAAAAAGAATCTGAATAAAATCTTTAGGTAAGGACTATATAACAAATTTTGGCCTGTCACCCTTACCCCTTCAGACACATCCCTCCATTTTATCTGCAGTTATTAAGTAAGAAACAATGGATAATGCTAATGAGTCCGTTATGCCGTTGCATGACATAAGATGGGTACACACTAGCACAATTCTCCAGGGATCAAACTCCATACCAGACTGTTGACTCAATCCTACTGGAGACCTGGATACAGATTCAACACCCAATATACCTCGACACCTGTCCAATTTTGCAGCAGATCTCAGAGCTACAGTACATCTGCTCAAACAAACTACTCTAAGAATTGTGTCAGTGTACATACTCTTCCTATCTTTGGTGGACCAGCTGCCACTGACAGGTAAGAGTGTTGCTACAGTAGGTTCATAGAGTGGGGCTGCTACTGGGCCCAGGCCACCTCTGGGTCCCGGCCCTCTCTCTGCACCGAGTTACATTGCCATCTCCTGAGCCCCAGCTTTCTATTCTCACCAGAATGCTGCTGCAGGGCATTGGGACCCAGAGCTGATCTAAGCTACAGCCATCTCTGGCTGCTGTCTGCATGCATTGTGATGTCACAATGCAGGTCACAGCCCTATATAAAGGATGCCCAGCTATAGGCAGCCATTTTATGGTGACATGTTGTCCTACATTGATAGTCTCTGAGTAGTTCCTACTTTATTTATGTGACTTTGGATAATGACTACTTAGATGGATTTTCGATTACTAAAGAGTAACATCTTCAGAATAATAATCTGAACAGCATCTTCAGGTAAGGACTATATAACAAATGTTGGCCTGTCATCCTTATCTCCTCAGACACCTCCCATTTTATCTGTAGTTTTTAATTTAGAAACAAGGGATAAAGCAAATTAATCATCTAATATGCTGCTGCATGACTTAATATGGGTACACACTAGTCCAATCCTTCAGGGATCAAACTCCAGACCAGACTGTTGACACAATTCTACTGGATACCTTGACGCAAATTCACCACCTAATATATGCCTCCACACCTGTCCAATTTTGCAGCAGATCATAGATCTGTGTCTTCTGAAACAATCTATTGAACGGATTGTGTCACCAAATATACTCTTCCAATCTTTGGCAGACCAGCTGCCACTCACAGGCAAGGGCGTAGCTACAGTAGGTGCAGCGAATGGGGCTTCTACAGGGCTCAGGCAATGTCTGGGGCCAGCCCTCTCCCTGTACTGAGTTATACTGCTGTATGGATTTTGGATTACATCTTCCAATAAGGTCCTAAACAGCAACATCTTAAGAAAAATTATCTGAATAACATGTTCACGTAAGAAATGTTAATATTAAAATGGACCTTTATATACCCCTGCCTGTATCTTCTAATATCCTGCCTATACCTTCTAAGGATGACGCTAATTTGCGTACGCAGTCATACAGTAAATAAAGACTTAGACCTGGAATCTGTGGTTCCAAAGCACAAGTATTATTCAAGTAAAAGTACAGTCAGTTACACGCTATTGATCCAGACACAATTAGATGCAAAGTAATTATACAGACCCAAGTACAGTATACATATGCAGCGCTTCCGGACCCGGTGATAGGCATCAGCAAGAAACCCCGTTGTCATTCAGCATTCAGCAAGAAGACTAAAATCCCAGCTTTTGAGCACACATATTTATACCCCCCCAGAATAGACCGGACAATAGAGAAGTTTGTTGCTGATGTCATTGGTTCCCAGGGGAGAAGCATCTGTTACAGGGCATTTAACAGGCTGGTTCCAATAGACTCTTCCTGCCTCTAACAGCTGGGGATCTTTCCCTTCCTGCCCCCTGCAACATCCTAACAGTTGTTCATGAAATATACATTTTGTTGCTTGTAGGCTCTGCGGTCCATAAGTTGGGAATGCATTATGCGATCTCCACACCGATAGTACCGGAATTCTGTTGAAAGAGTATGCATCAGTACGAACCCAAACACTGCTGTCTTAACATGTATAGAACCTTAGTTATCAAATATCTTTATTTCACAGCATTTAAACTAACTGAACCAACTTAAATCATATACTTTAAAGCTTATTAAACCTTATGTGTGAATATGTAATGTGTGAGTATTCGGGGTTTGGTATAAAGACGTATTAATGTGTGTATGAGGAAGGGTGCAGTTAACTCTCACTGAGAGAACATTTTATCAGTGTGACATGCTGAGCCAGATAGTTCCACATGGCCACTCTGTGAGTAGTCCCCCCCACCTGTTCCAGGCTTCAAAAGAAAAAAAACTCTTTATTCTTCCAGTCTCTTGTGTGAAATGCAAATAACCCAGCTACAAGAGACAGACCTAAGATGATACTCTAGTCTTTGAAATCATGTCATTGCAGGAAGCCTGCTAATGTAGGTGTGTATTCGAGCCAGACCACCTGTAGTGAGGGCAAACACTATCCAGGAAGCTTATCTACGCAAGCCAGTTGTCACCTGGCCACTTGCTCTAATGCAATTTTGGCATACTGTAAAGCCATTTCTGAAATATATATCCTTTATAATACGTAAAGTAATGAAATGGGCTTTTGGTGAATTGCCTTAACGCATGATGCTAATAGTATTATCGCCACATGTACTAAAGTGTGCGTTTATCTAAAATGGCGCTTAGGCGGCCATTTCGCAAAATGGCGTCTTGCGGCCAGCCGCAAGATGGTGTCGCTGCGATTCCATTTTAAACTGATCTTGTCTCAGCCAATAATCCAGTTTTGACAGTCCACCCTTTGATAGCGAACAACATGCTATCACAATCTGCTTTTAGAATTTAATTTAGGCTTACATTTACATATTATTTTGTGTTATTATGGGATGGCACAAGGTGGTTCTTAATCCATCAATAATGTGTCTCTGAGTGGAGACATAAAACTACTATTATACACACACCGCGGATCTTGGAAGATCATGTGAAAGGTGTGGGGATGCACCAGTCTTATAAAAGCAGTCTTGAAGGGGAATTTAGACTTTACATTATCTGAGGTGTTTTAAAAATAACATTTCAATAATACATTCTATGCATGTCTAAATATAATACATTAAATGATGGTATTTCCTAGCTCAGGGTTGTAATGCAGTTCTGTATTTACCTCGGTATTCATACTGGCCACTATCATAATTTCATTCTTTCATTTTACTCTATTTTTACATTTTCCACACTTCAACACAATAGGAACACACCGGACGCATATGCCAATTATTATGATGACAATTTAGTATAAGGATCAAGAATTTGCCTATGCTGGCGATCACTTCCTGGACCCATTCCCCTAGACCTGAGAACCATTTCACTGGGTTCAGCCATGAAACCCATCCTTCTATCTTTTCCCCTACTTCAGCCACTGAAGCATTATGGTTCTTACGAAACTCCCATTTTAGTTGCAGAATTTCATCCATCCTCCAATCTATCACCTCCTTAGGGTCGCTGGTATCATTGGTGACATAGGTGCAACATTTTACTCCAAATTGGGTGGCTAACGTTACGCAATACCCTCCAGTAACAGCAGTTAAATAATTCAACACTAGCCTGTGTTGCACCAGTTCTTTCTTGTACGCTTGCAATTCTCTCCCTGTGTACGTGAATGTGTCATCGTACATCTCGGTGATATTATCTATCAATTTAGCAAGTTCTGAATATATCTTAAATTTAATGTACCCCGAGCAATTCTGGTGGGATCCAGTGCGACTAAAACTTGAAAGCCAGTTGTCTCACTAATTAACTGAGCGGCTTTATGCACATCACCAGATATCATATTTCTCTTGCCTCTGTGTTCATATTGCGTGTGAAGATATGGTGATGGTGTGTTTTTATGTATACCAAGCATTTCAACATGTGTGAGGGTCATAACTTCTGGAAGTATTCTTCCCAAATAACATAACAATTACAATACTAAAATTGGTCAGACACTCCCCTGATTGGCATTGCACTCCTCCTGACTCCACTCCATCAGCACTGTCATCAGCTCCCATTTCCTCAATCGGTCCTCCATCACAGACACTGAGTATCCCCAAACAGATCATCACGACAAAACTCTGGAAAGAAAAAGAACTAGGATGACCACAGCAGACCACTCCATTGCTGGAAGCACTGATCTACACATTTCTTTAGCTCAGATATCTCACCGTCACCTTTTTAATCCTTCCGGCACAAGCTCGCAATCGACAGGTCCACGTTATCGGCCTTGTCTCTGCCTTGTATCTCCACCGGTTGGTTAACCTCCCTATAGTGAGTGGAATGGACCCACATATCTTCCCCGGCCACCCTTTGAGGATGCTGTATCGTCAGATACGGACCTTTCCACCGATCAGTCAAACGACCTGAGCTAAAAAAATTTTGGATCATAACAAATTCTTCCAGATTTGACATCATGACAGTTTGCACTAAATATGTTAGTTAATACACTTTCAATTTCGGTTATTCTCATTCATCTTCGTGAGACCCTGCACAGTAACCTCATTATCATATTTTCACATGAGGCTGCCTGTTTGAACAGTATCTCAAAGGGGGGCAAATAAAGGAAAAGACAGTCTGGGATAATCTTAGTGTTGTTACCCATCATCTTACACATGTTCTTGGAAACGTCACCTGTAAAATAAGTCCCCCTATCATTTTTAATAATTCTAGGGATATAGTATCTGCATACAGGTTCCTGCAATTAAATCTTGTTATTAATAGCTACTGCTCTAAATAATGTCTGTGCCACTGGGTTGGATAGTATTCCGAGTAGTCGACCTCAGCCTGGCATGGCTGCCGTTTATCCTTAGCAACCTTGTGTCCTATGAGTGGGAGATAAAGCTTAATATCATTTAAACATGACCTAAAATACAACAATAAATCGTCCACATTTTACATTAGAACAGATACATTGGCAGGTTGAAAAGATTGTAAACAGTCATATAAGGCCTGGGAGAAGATACTGGGGTTACCTATGAACCCATGGGAAACTCGTGTTCCTGTGTGGTGTTCTTCACTTTGCAGTTCTTACTTACGTGTCCCACTTGGTGACAGTTAAAACATAATTTTGAGCGGGGTGGATGAAAAGATTGTTGTGGGATTTGAGCAAGAGGGAAAGGTGGTGGGTATGGGTAAGGATAGGGAGGGTAAGGATATTGTGGGTGATATGAGTATGGGACCTGTGGTTGTGTATGATATGTGGGGTAAGGATGTGTTTGTTGTGCTGTGGGATTGGTGAGGACATGTAATTGTTCAGGTGCAGGTGTGTGTGTGGGTGCAGGTGTGTCGGTTGGCTGTGATGTTATTGTCATTCCTTCCAGAGCTTGGATACTGACATCCATTAGTTTTTCGCTCTGGGTCTCTCTCTTCTTTGTGATATTTTTATCATGTTCTATGGCAGACTCTATGAGGTTATCTGTTGTAAGTCCCCTCCAGCCAGGCTGTGAGGTCTGAGCCCGAGTCTTTAAGTCGTCTCTCAGACCGTCCATGAGTACCGTGACTATCATTCCCCTGTGGCGAGTGCTATCTTTAATATCTTCTATCCCAGTGTACTGGGTGATAGCCTGCAGAGCCCGATCACAATAATCCTCTGCAGACTCACTCTCCTTTAGCTTAATTGTGAAAATTTTGTTCCAGTTAACTACTACTGGAAAATATATACCCAATTGAGTTACAATGCGGGAAATGTTACCTTGGTTTACTTGGTCTGTTAAGGGAACGTCACCATCCAATACACAATCCGTGATAAATTTTGTCACGTCGGTATTGCGTGGCAGACAGGCCCTTAACATCACAAGCCAATCTTTATTAGTTGGCTCATGAGAACTACCCAAATTTCTCAAAAATCTTTGACATTTGGCTAGTTCCTTTTTGGGATTGGGGAAACCATTTATGATGGAATTTAGTTCTGCTCTTGTCCAGGGACAATGCATTACTACTTCCCTCGTGGGCACTACACCGTTCGCATCTGCATTTCCATTCGGAACAGTTATCGTCCGAATGGGAAGCAGACCGGTAGCCAGGGGCTGGCTGGCAACTTTTAGCCTGGGGGGCAGGCACAAGTAAGTGGCCTGGTTTTTCCACCAGCGCATTGAAATGGGGAAATACACATGATAATAGCCTCTGTAGGTAAGGCTTGTCTAATCTGGGCGTACTTTTAATGTAGTTGCGGCCGCCGGTCACAATACCGACTGTTGAACGTCGTCAAAGGAGGAAGCATGCCCGAACGAGTTAAGTACAGGCCCGTCTTTTTAGCCGCGGAGATGGGTGGGTTATGTTTAGGGCTGTAAGCGAGGTTAGTGTTAGGTTAGTATTAAGCACCATTTCAATCCCATTCCCTTTAAATAACAAATTAAATATATAAAAAATTGTTGTGTCAAAGAGCCCTGTCCCAAACCAGAAACTATTCTAGTGACCCCTACCAAATGCTCACCGCACTCTATATACAATGCAGGACCCATTCTACTTACCAATATACAATACAGGGACCATTCCTGTGACCATTATACAATACTGGGATTATTCTCATGACCAATATACGATACAGGTACAATTCTTGTGACAGATATATAATAAAAGGAGCTTTCTAGTGACCAATATACAATGTAGGGACAATTCTAGTGACCAATTTAGAATGCAGGGACCATTCTAGTCACTGATATATAATATAGGGGACAGTCTAGTGACTGGTATAGAATGCAGAGACCATTTAAGGCGATGGAACGGCAACTATCTATTTATTAAAAAAATCATATGAGAACTTATAGGCCACAGTCAAGCAAGAGTTCAGCACATCTAACAATGGCAGCAGCAGTGAAAGTGTGAACTATGGGAGACAATGGAGGCGCCTGCCACCGGGATCCAGCTCTGAAGGGGCACCTTCTCCATTGTCCCAGTGATGTGTCGTATAATGCAGAGGTTAGCAGTGACCACCAGATCATGGAGCATCACAGTGATGTGCCGTATAATGTAGAGAGGTTTGCAGTGACCGTCAGATCAGGGAGAATCACAGTGTACAATGCAATCGCCAGATAACGCAGAAATCGCTACATAATGCAGAGACCAGCAGAGATCCACATATAACACAGATATCATGAATATCCCCTAACACACAATAATAATACACCCTATATATATATATATATATATATATATATATGTATATATATATATATATATTATATTTATATATATACCTTCCCCTTTAGAATGTAAAAAGCTACGAAAACGGAAGCTGGCGAAATAGGATCGGCGAAAAAAAACGGGATTTACCTGGAATAAATTGTAGGACCCCCCTAAAGCTGTCAAAACATGGGGGATCACTATGGGTACCCCCGTTTTAGCCTGCAAATGAAAGTCGGGGTTTTAAATAGCCGTGGCAGGTGTTTTTTTTTACGACATTGAAGAAGTGATGCAGAAGAGAACTTAGGTTGTTTTTTTCATTTTTTTAAGTGGTCCCATTAAATTTGGGGTACATGAAAATGGGTACTAGCATATTTTTATGTCCCTAAAGTAATTTTTTACAAATTCGGCAAAAATGCACCTGCCGCTAATAGCCTATTCTAGAAAACACCTGCCGCATACTTGCAGAATAGCCCTGAACCTATTTCCCTATTTTTAAACACTTTTTTCCATTTTTTTTTCACCCCAATTTTTAAATAATTTTTTTGGGGTGTCCCTAATTTTTTTTTTACTTTTTAAGACACAGTTTATTTTGAAATGACATTTCCAGGGTTGCAGGCTATTTTTTAAGCCTGCACCCCTAAACCCCAATTCTGCACTATTTTTCGCCACCCATTCAGTGGTGAAAAGTTATCCCCGTTTTTTTTCAAAGACTTTTCGAACCTGCGAAAAGTCTATGAAATTGAATACGGGAATAATTGAAATTGGCGAAAATGACGTCATCGGCGATCATTTATCGCCGATTCCAAAATTTTCGCTTCAAATTGAATACCCCTGTTAGTTGCTTAAGCTCTGCTGCTTATGTGGTTGTTATGGTCGCTAATGTAGCAATGTCTATTATCTATGTCCTTGTCCTGCATTGTATTGTAAGTCTTTGGTCACGTATTTGTTTATACTGTATATTTTGTAAGGCGCTACAGAACACTTGTGGCGCAATATAAATAAATGATAATAATACAGTATACACACACAAGCAAATATATATATATATATATATATATATATATTATGTACACATGCATATATGTATGCACACACATGCATATGTCACACAAATTACACATACACACACACATACATTACACAGCTGGGTGTTGTAGAGATGGGGATGGGACCTGGCACTGTCATTAGGCTTCTCCCCCTAGCAACAAAATGCAGTGATTTGTGGGTCAATCGGGAGGGGGCGGGCCAAATGACAAGATTCTAATGGAATTGCCTCATATTGGCTCTGCCTCCTCCCGATTGACCCGCAAATCACAAACATTTTGCTGAGAGGGGGGGCGGGGCTTAATATGTTGCTCGCTCATCTCGTCTGTCAGGGGGGGTTTCTGGGTACTCAGAAACTGCCCCTGTATGTGCTACTGGAACTATATAACAAATGTTGGCCTGTCACCCTTACCACTTCAGACGCCTCCCTCCATTATATCTGCAGATTTAAATTAGAATAAATGGTTAAGCAAATAATTAAATTGATATCGTGTTGCAGGAGAGTGAACTGGGAGAGAGTGTTGGATAGGCTTGTATAAATTAATGATTCCCGAGGGCCCATTTGAAGGTGTGGAGGCTGGCAGAAAGATATATACATATTAATATTTAATTTCATAGGTGGTATAGTCTATAAATTTAGATTACATTATATATTTGGGACAAGGATGCAAGCAGGGGCGTATCTATAATGGGTGCAGGGTGTGCGGGGCACACGGGCCCCTGGGTCCAGGGGGGCCCCGCACCGCACACCCTGCACCCATAGCATACTTACCTCATTTGCGCATGCGCAGTACAGGGAAAATGGCTGCCGCGGCCATTTTCCCAGTGACCTGTGCATACTCTATAGACTCTGGGCGCACTCTAGTGCCCAGAGTCTATAATTCCGGCGCTGGCCGAGCACAGCTCAGTGTGCGGCCGGCCGCCAGACAGAGAGGAGGGGGCCCGTGTCGAAGACTGCACATAGGCCCCCTCCTCTCTAGAAATGCCTCTGGATGCAATATTAACTTATTACAATTATATACACTTTTGTATTAGACAATATTGCTAATTAATATTTGAAATAAATATAAGCCATTTTGATGTAATTGTGAGCACCAATCTTCCTCAACAAGGTATATTGGAATATTCATTAACAATTTAACTATAAGAGAGTTAAGACAGAATTCAATTACACCCAATAATTTCTCAGGTGGGTAAAACAGGATTTTAATGCGTGAATTGCCTTTGGCAATTCAATTAGATATGTTTTTATTCAGCCAAAAAATTATCTGTTTTCGGTCGACTACATATAGGATCCATTATAAGTTCACGGATCCTATGTGTTAACACCGGTTCCTGCCCGAAAACAGATAGTTATCGGGGAGCAGCAGCAGCAATCTCCTCTCCTCTGCCTGTACACGTGGCCACACCTCCCACGGTTAGGCCACGCCCCCCATAAGTTTCGGCTTTGAGGCTAATTGAAGTAGCCCGGGGGATCAATTAGCCGGCGGTAAAGTACCATGGCTAATTTAATTCCCTCCATAATGTAAATACCCATTTGAATGTGTTCACCTTGTCATGGTATTGTATCAGTAACAGCAGTGATGCACAATTTCATACCTTTTTTCTACATCTTGTATATGTGTATTTTGCATGACATGATTATTACAGTTGTTTACCTTGGTGGAGCAGTAGGTCACTCAGGTCTCATGAGTTCAATTACATAAACAAGATTGAAAAATATTGTTGTTGTATGCTACGCTATGCAAATGTGTCCATTTCACCTGGCACAATAGCAGCATCAGCTCACATACCAGCTCTGCAGCTTGCAGAACAAGTGAATATGCCAACAATGTTGGAGGCTCTAGACTGATAGAATTATTAAATGTCAGATCCCTCTGAAAGATACTTATACCTACAACAATGGACATTTCCATACTAAAGCATAAAATGCCTAAGGCTCAGGAACACATTATAGATGTAGATCTCCATATCTCAGAGGTGGAGAATAGATTCTATCAGGTTGAACTGAAGGTTGTTCAAGCACAGAAAAAATAACTAGTGTCAGTAATAGCCAGGGCAGATTAATATTGGAAACTGGGAACAGTTTAGCAATATTGCAATTCTAGGTTTATATAAATCATCCATGCTGATAATTGCAAAGGAACGCCATCACTGGCTGTCCAAGATCATATTTTTACAGACCACTTTGCAATGCTCAGAGCAGCAAGGAAGGCATGTCCCCACAGTCACAATGGCATATATTATTTTATACAGTAGCTCTGCTCTGCAAAAATAAAGGCACAATTTATGGCGGTGCTACATCAGCTTTAGAACAAGGGCACAAGCTTTAGAACAGGGAGGGGGAACCTCAGGCCCAGGGACCGTATAAGGCCCGCAGAGTCATTTGGTCTGGCCCCCGGAGCTTTTTTCCCCTAGAATGGCACCCTGCAGCCAGAATCTATGCAACAGTGCTGCCTGGAGCGTCCTTAGGACACATCAGACGGTCACACTGCTGCCCTTACAGCTCCGCTCCGAGCATTGCTGTAATCACTGGCTATTGTGGCCCCGCTCCCATGTGATGTCACATGGAGGGGGCGTGGCCTGCACCAGGCCTGCTAGTAATTTTATATATATCAAAATGGCCCTCGGCAGAAAAAAGGTTCCCCACCTCTGCTTTAGAACAAGGGCACAATATATGGAAGGCTCTGCATACAGCTGAAACATAAAACATTCGCCACACACCTTCAGTGGCACAATTCTGTTTAGAACATAAAAACTCAGCAGACAGCAGTGAGTCATCTCTGAGTTTTCAAATATTAGCTCCAGTGGCGGCGCCAGAGGTGGGGCTGCAGTCCAAAATTCAAATAGGGGAGCCACACCAACTGCCAGCAAGTCATTTAGCTCCTTTGGTTAGCCATGAAATCCTTACAAGACAGCAGCAAGGGAGACTGTACTTTTGTAAGTTGGACTTTGGTTGCAGCATTAATTAGATTCTGTAATCACACATGTGACCTTATAAGTCTTCTAGTTAGGAAAAGAACATAAACTCACCTACTGTATATGAGGTTTGTAGGTCAGATGGGATGGGTAGTCCATAAGTGTGGAAACACCCTTATAAAAAGGAAATGAGTAAGGAAATATTAATCCAGTGCCTACACATATGATATGGGAGTGGGGGAAAACTTTTTACGGTATGTTCCCAGTATGATGGTCATCTTGAAGTCAGCCATCTGGGATTCAACTCTAATAGTTGGGATGGTAGTCATGTGATATATCAAACAGATGCAGAATTTTAAAAGAAAAACAATGGTGTTTTTCGTTTTAATGTATCTTTATTCTTGAGTTTTAACATAAAGTTTATAGGATATGTTCGAAGTGCTGTCCACCATGTTGCAGTGTTAAGGCTATTCTCTTTTCCCATTCCTAATGAACCTTGACCAACATGTCTGACTGAATCTGAGCACAAGCATCAACAATTTGTTGTTGCAGATGAGAACGATTTTGTATCTTCACAGCATAAAAACGTTCCTTCAGGTAACCCCACAGATAGACATCCAACAGAGTTAAATCTGGGGATGTTGGTGGCCCCTGGACTGGAACTCTACAGCCAATCCACCTGTGGGAAAACTGCACATCAAGATATTCCCTGACAATGAGTCCATAATGAGGTAGGGCACCATCTTGCTAGAAGAAATTAGGATATGACCCATCCTCTGATAACAATGAGGGTGTCACAACCCTGTCTGATTTTTACCTTTTGCCTGTAGACTTTCCACTGCCAGCTGGCTCCATGGATCTGTGTGTATGATTGCCTGGAGGATCTGCTCTGGTCATGATGGCTGCTACACTTCTCTGTGTGCATTCCCTTCCACACTGATTGTCCACCTGAGCCTCCTCTGTCTGTGAGCATTGCTAGCCCTGATTGGAGTCACAGGTGTGGTTCTGATTCTCAGTGCTGCAGAGATGAATACTCCCTCTGCATGTTGTGCCTTCCACCACTCAGAATGCTACTGCCAGACCACCTGTCCGTATCCACCAATTGCTGCCAGACCCAGGGTATATATTTCCTCCCCTGTTAGCATTCTGGGCCTGAACATCTCGTCTTCCCGTGGTGTATGGTTCATGCTGTTTCAGGCATTCTAGTGTATCCCTAAAACCTGCTACAGCAACCCCTGGTGCAATCCTGAAAACCTATTACAGCTATACCTGGCAATCCAGTAAACCTGCTGGCAGCAATACCTGGCATCCAGATGTCCTGTTACAGCAATACCTGGCTTGTGCTCTGCTGCTAGCCCTACTCTTGGTTGGTCCCTGGCACTCTGTAAACCTGCATCGTGTCACCCTGCCCTGCTTCCTGCTGTGGATCAACTCCTGCTCCTTTTACCTACCTATTCCCTCCCTGAACCTAAAATTCCCAGACCTACCCTTTCCTTCCTGAACCTGTTATTCCCTATTACTCATCCAGCCTGCACCTGTGTTCCAGCCTTTGTCACAGAAATTCCAGATTACCTTGTTTAGCCCTCATCTCAGCATTACCTGACTTCCCTTCAGCCATTGTCACATTATTCCAGTCCAGAGTCAAGTTCCTGTCATATCAGTTCTATCCACGTTGTTCCAGTCAGAGTCAAGATCCAAGCTCATCAGTTCAGTCCACGTTGTTCCAGTCCAGAGTCAAGTTCTTAGTTCATCAGTTCAATTCATCAAGTCTTCCTGCCGGTTCCAGTTCGGTTCCTCCAGTTCCTGTCATTTATCATCAAAGGCAGTTTTCACTGCTACACAAGTCTTGTAAATAGAGCTATCTACATCACCCATGGTTCCAGTCCAGCCGGCCTCCAGAGAATCCAGTTCATCACCTGAGACAGGTAACTCACAAGCACCAATCATGACAGAGGGAAAAATCTCATCTCACAACCTCTTGTAATGTGTTGCTGTTAAAGTTCCATCAATGAAGAATGGTCCCACAATATGGGTACCCCACAAACCACACCATACCAACTGTTTTGCCTAGGCTAAAACCCTACAGGCATCCATCCAGTGAGGGGTTTTCTCTGAGCAGTACCTGTGGTTCTGTGTGTTTAAAAGAAATTTGCCTCATCACTAAACAATTCCTGATGTGGAAAATGAGGGTTCAGTTGAAGTTGCTGTGTTACCCAGTGTGTAAACTCCATCAGATGATCTGGGTCATCCTCAGTCAGGTGTTGCAACATCTGAATCTTGTAGGGGTGCCATTTATGTGTAGACAAAATTTGCAAAATGGCCATACGACTAACCCCACATTCAAGAGACAGACGACGAGTGCTACATTGTGGGCTCTTTGAAAATGATACCAGCACAGCAGTTGCTGTTGCTTTATCTGTAACGGTTTTTGGTAATTTACTTTTTGGTTTATGTGCAACTGATCTGGTTTCTTTAAATTTGGCAAGGAGTTTGGCAACTGCATTGTGAGTAATTAATGGCCTATTTAGATGACTTTGGTTGAAATCATTTGCAAAAGCATATGTGCTTCGCTCTCTAGATATCAAGTCAATCTCAACACATTCTGTTTGTGTTAGTCCCATTGTCATTAATGTCACTACCTGCAAAAGAAAACTCAGTTAAAACTCGAGAATGAATAAAGATACATTAAAATGAAGAACGCCATTGTGAAATTCTGCGTCTGTTTAATATGTCACATGACTGCCTTCCCAATTAAAAAATTACAGTTGCATCCAAGTCAATCAATCATGCAGCTGCTTGGGGATTTGTGAGTGAGATCGCAGGACCCCATTCTGCACATGTGTAAAATGAGTCCTGCGCAGGCGCAAACCCTTCAACATCGGAGATGTGTGTTCACCCTCGGATGAGCGTACATCTCTGAGTCAGGCCCCTTGTCTGATGTCAGTGAATGATGAATGAGCTGCACTGAACAATCCAGCCAGCAGCTCACTCATCCATTGCAGAACACATCCTGTGACATTTCTGTAGCATAGGAAAACTATCTATTTTACATTTTTAAAATGTAAATCTTTAAGTTTACTATGCAACATGTTGCAAATGCTTATTTCTCTTTTCTGTTAAGTTTATTTTGTATCTTTTGTTTTTTAAATGCAAATGTAAAGTACTTTGAGTCATATTAGGAGACAAGTGCTATATAAATAACATTATATTATTATTATTATTTTATCTGTTTATTTATATATTTATTTATTATGAACAGATATAAAAGTTAAAATGTACTTACCTTTGAGGAGACCTGTCATGCCGTCCAGAGACGCCCCTAAGGGTGGTGATACTCCGTGTGGAATTTCGAAACTGTGAGTGCACGTTGAAGGCGCCTTCTAATGTGTGACATTTGGGGGAGTGACTGCATGTCACCCCAACGTTCTTGTCACAGTGGGGGTTTCCCCAGCGCTCAGGGAGCTGCTGGGCAGCCCACAGCCTTTCCCAGCACAGTGGATGATGTGTGCGTCAGCCATGATCACCGCTCTAGCGTTACTCTTTGACACTGTATAAAGGGGTGACACCAAAATAGCAGCTCTGTTATTTTGATGTCACCCCCTCGGATGATGTCACCCAGTGCGGCCTGCACCCCCCTAGTCACGTCAATGATGCTGTGCTGCATTACACAGGTGCACACTGAGCTGATGATGAGCTGGTCTAATGCACATGTCCGGTGTAAAACTGAAACATACGCAGACCGAATTGCCGGCATATGAAGGCTTTTGGAATTGCGAAAGCCTGATGCAGCCACAAACTAAAGCTGGTCTCTCTAAATATTTTCTAAAATTGAGTGGCAAAAGCACACACACACTTATATATATATATATATATATATATATATATACATAGAAACATAATCGATAAAATTGATTAAAGATCCTCTAGTTAAATAATTTATACAAATCTTTAAATATTATCAAAAAAATTTTTGTTTTTTTTCAACGAATAAATCTTTTTTTTCTTCAAATGTTTTTCAGCTATTGATTCATGTGAGGCTTCCTCATATAAAATCTTCAGCGGCTTATCTCTAACGATAGCACTGCTATTGATGACGGTAACCCTTTGAAGTGAGGGAGATATGGAATAGGTTCCAAGTTTAAGGGACCAATGTGTTTTCAGTGAGTTTACCACAAAATTTAGAGACTGATTCAGGCGATTTTTAGATAGATACAGTACTGTGCAAAAGTTTTAGGCAGGTGTGGAAAAAATGCTGCATAGTAAGAATGCTTTAACAAATTAGAAGTGTTAATAGTTTATTTATGTTCACAGACATATCGCATCAGCCCTGCAGCACAGCCGATGCCAATATATCTTGCAGATACTGTAAATCAGTGCATCTGGCTGTGTGTTACGAGCGACCCGCCGACCACCAGTATATTTGCTGCAGGTACTGCCTGTGACTGACATCACATCTGGACGGGCAAATTGAAGTGCCTACCCATTTGTGCTGACAGCACAGACACATTGATCTGCAGATTGATAAGTGTGAATTGGCTTCTTAATCGGCCACTCGGTCTGTGGATCCCTGTTTCGGCAGACAATTCACCCAGATGTGTACCCGGCTTAAGACACTCCAACACTGGTTAGCAACAGGTATTTTTCGAATCGGACAGCTGGTGGGCACTGGGAACATTAGCTCCTTTACTACATTATGTATTACCTGGGCACTTGCCCCTATAGAGGATTGGCGCTTTTTACAGGTCTGCAACTTTTTATCAACCAATCATCTTGTTGCGCCTTCCTGCAGGGAGTTCTTGCCTTTTGAATGTCTGTGAATCACCTTGTACACCTGACCATAGCATATCTCAACTGTATCAGCTTATCCTCAGCTCAGATGCTCTTTCATTGAGTTTTACCCGTGCGTGAGAGTATACAGTATACTGGTGGAGCAGATGGCTGGGCCAATATCTTTAAATTGTAGCATGCCTGTTCTCCAAGTACCTGTGTTGCACAGAGGTGGAGGGGGGGAACGAGAGTGTTGAAAGTACCAAAGACGCGGCAGGGATTGGAGGACTGAGAGGAGATGACCGATTGGAAGAAGGATTGCTTGGTGAGGGAGCGAGCCGGGCTGTAGGAAGAGAGAACAAATTTGAAGTGAAGGAAGTCAGCCAGAGAGCAAGATTTCCACCAGAGGCACTCGGCTGTGTGCAAGCATTTTTGGAGAAACCGGGTTAGTTAGGAGTGCCAGGGTTGGGGTTTGCACTGATGGATGGGGACAGAGGAGGTGGGGGCAACGGAGTCAAGTGCAGAAGTGAGGGTGATGTTGTGGGAGGGGGCTGCCTGGTTAGGGCAGGCCATGGTTGATAGAGGATAGAGGTGAGTATCAAGTGAGGAAGACTGGACAGCAAGGTCAAGAGTTTCAAGATTGCGTCTGATGATGGTGGCTTTGGGTGAGGGGAGGAGTGGAGGAGTTGAGAGAGTGAAGTAGAGTAGATGGTGGTCAGAGAGGGGGAAGGGAGAGTTGGAGAAGTCAGAGAGCACACAGATGGGTGAAGACGAGGTCAATGGAGCGGCCGAGACAGTGGGTAGCATCGGAGGTTCATTGAGAAAGTCCAAAGGAGGAGGAGAGGGCAAGAAGATTGGTGGACGCAAGATTTGTCAGAAGTTGTCTGAGTTGTATAATTTGTCCCAATTTTTAAAGCAGGAATGTTGGGAAATATAAAATGGGCGTAAAAGCAATAGATCAACAGTACATTAATCAGAATGTAAATATTACATTAAAAAGGATTAAGAGTAATCACCTGCTAGCTCATGACGGACTCGGATGCATTAAATGAAAATACCTAAATGCATCTCTGGGATCAGTTTGTAATACTTGATACTGTAACTGTTTATATATAACATTCTTGCCTGATTATGCAACACAACTGTAATAAGTGTAATGGTATTTCCTCATATTTCTCTCCGGTACTGATTATGGGCTTATATATTAAGGGCTGTATTTTTGCTCCATAAATCAACATCTGTTATTGCAGCTATACACAGATGAATTATTGGGGAAATTTATCATTGAAGTCAATATGGGACAATGATTTTTCCCCACTAACAGCTATTTCTAATCACAGTCTGTCACGGCCAGGGTTTCTCAGCATGGTGGTCACCAGATATTACCTGTGAGGTCATTGTGACGAGGGGTGTCTGGCAGCGGTGCTGGTGTTTGGCAAGGGGCATTGGTTGCGCGTGGTTCTATGCGGGCACATTGTCACTAGTCCTGGTGAGGCCTGGCGGTGCTTCCGTTCCGTTTGGCATGGCACCGCCATCTTGCCTGTGGCCATGTGATTTAAGCTGTCCAATCCTGGTGGGTCATGTGTTCTTTCCAGCCTGTCACAGCGTGGCACTGGGTATTTAGGAAGGTCCAGAGCCTTCCTTCCTTGCCAGTGCAATGTGTTTCTCAGTTACGGCTGAGAGAGAGTACCTGTGTCTTTACCTTTTCACCTGCCTGAGTACCTGAACCTGCTGTTTCTCTGCACCTTGTCTCCACTTACACCCAGCTGGACTTCATTACCTCTGCCTGCATTCTGTTACAGCTCACCATACCTGCATACTGGACTGTTCCTGCCTGTCACTATCTGGACATTCTCCCATTTACCCCACTACAGTTATCAAGTGCACTTTAGTGCTATACCTGGACTTTTTCGTTTGCCATTCCCATGTCTTCTAAGTCACTTATTAAAAACTCCACTTTTTCATTTAGATCTGCTTCTGTGTCTGCTCCTATCACCACCCTGTGTCCACAACAAAATCAGAACCTCACAGTTTGCACAGGAGTCTGGAGTGGATTTATTTTGCTGTATTGCTGCCTGTTTAGAAAACCTGGAAGCTATGCAGCGTCCAATGGCTCAGTTTCTACAGGAGATGTCTAAACAACAAGATAATCTGCAATCCTCGTTAATCACCCCTGGGGTATCAGCAACTACACCTCCTCCTGTGCCTGGTAATACAAGGACCTGAGTATCCCCTCGTCTACATCTTCCTATGCCAAGCAAATTTGACAGCAATCCTAAGCTCTGTCGTGGTTTCTTAAATCAGTGTGATATACACTTTACATTACAGCCTGATAACTTTCCCACCGCTAGAACTAAAGTGGCATACATTGTGTCTTTGTTGTCCGGCTCGGCTTTGGATTGGGCCTCCCCACTCTGGGAGCGTTCAGACTCACTGCTGGATAACTATATAGACTTTATATCATCATTCAGGAGGATTTTCGATGAACCTGGATGCACAGTGTCAGCATCGTCCAGTATCATGACCCTGAGACAAGGAACCCGTCCTGTCAGCCAATATGCCATACAGTTTCAAATCTTGCCATCAGAGCTTAAGTGGAATGAGGAGGCCCTCACCTCAGCCTTTTGGCATGGCCATTCTAACCGACTAAATGCCGTACAGTTTCAAATCTTGGCATCAGAGCTTAAGTGGAATGAGGAGGCCCTCACCTCAGCCTTTTGGCATGGCCTTTCTAACCGACTAAAAGATGATCTGATCACCCGTGAGCTTCCCACTAATTTAAATGATATGATCTCACTCTGCAACAAAGTTGACCTATGCTTCAGAGAACGTCAGGCTGAAAAGCACAGAACTAACCGGCAAAGGTCATTTATGCCTCCCTTGCCTACCCGTCCACCCCATCCTCCTATAGATGAGGAGCCTATGCAGATGAACCAAACCCATCTCTCCAAAGAGGAATGTCAGAGAAGGATGCTAAAAAACCTCTCTCTATACTGTGGAGATTCGGGTCACCTGGTGGCCTCCTGCTCCCGTAAATCGTGAAACGCCCGTTCCTAACTGACCCTGGGGACATCAAGTTAAGAGTTATGAGCCCGTCCCCAAGTACTAAAGATTTCAAATTTTCCTTAGCTTTGGATCTCAAGCCTAACCCTGTCTTCGTTTCTGCTCTATTAGACTCTGGAGCAGCCGAAAACTTCATGACTTCCAGCCTAGTTGATAAACTACAGATTCCTTGTTCATCTCTCAACCACGCAATTTCCCTGACTTCTGTAGATGGACGGCCTCTAGCTAAAGGAAACTCAACCAGCATTAGTCTGTGTTGGGGCACTTCACTCCGAGTCTTTAAAGTTCTTAGTGATACCTGAGGCTTTCCAAGAAATCATTTTAGGACTACCCTGGTTACACCAGCATAATCCCAGGATAGACTGGTGTTCAATGCAGATTCTTTCATGGGGAACTGACTGTCGGAAATCCTGTCTTCCCAAGATATGACCTGTAAGAAAGACAGCTTCGTTAATATCTCCAGCTATTCCCATGGAGTACCAGATGTTATCTGATGTTTTTTCCGAACAACAGGCGAATGTCTTACCTCCCCACAGAGAATGGGACTGTCCAATCGAGCTGCTGCCTGACAAGATGCCACCTCATGGTTACACCTATCCTTTATCCTTGCCTGAGACTCAAGCCATGTCTGAATACATCCAGGACAACCCAGCGAAAGGGTTTATTCGTCCTTCCACCTCTCCTGCCAGAGCTGGGTTCTTTTTCGTCGGCAAGAATGACGGTGGCCTAAGACCTTGAATAGATTACCGGGGCCTTAATGATATAATGATCAAGAATCAATATTGTCTTCCCCTGATCACAGAGTTGTTCGACAGAGTTAATGGGTCCATTATATTCTCAAAGTTGGATCTGAGAGGGGCTTATAATCTCATCCGTATTCGCGCTGGTGATGAATGGAAGACAGCCTTTAATACTAGAGATGGACACTTTGAATACCTTGTGATGTCCTTTGGGTTGTGGAATGCCCCTGCTGTGTTTCAGGGCTTTGTTAATGAGATTTTCCGGGACTTGTTGTACGTCTCAGTTGTTGTTTACCTGGACGATATATTGATTTTTTCGTCTTCTGTAGCAAAACATCATGAACATGTGAAGGAAGTATTGTCCCGTCTGAGAAAGAACCACCTTTACTGCTAACTGGAGAAATGTGTCTTTGGGGTACCCAGTGTGCCATTCCTTGGTTACGTCAACTCTGGCTCTAGTCTAGAAATGGACCCCAAGAAGGTGCAGGCGATTTTGGATTGGTCCCGTCCTCAAACTTTGAAAGCCATCCAGAGATTGCTTGGGTTCGCCAACTGCTATAGATGCTTTATTAAAGGATTTTCATCATTATTGGCTCCCATTACCGCTCTGACCTGAAAAGATGCTAATCCTGCCCTATGGTCACCCGAGGCAGAGACTGCCTTCCAGCTTTTAAAACAGGTGTTTATTTCTGCTCCAGTCTTACAACAACCAGATCTGGATAGGCAGTTTCTATTGGAAGTGGAATGCGTCATCAGAGGCCGTGGGTGCAGTTCTTTCCCAGCGTTATGAGGATAATCGAGTTCATCCCTGTGGGTTTTTCTCCAAGAAATTTTCTCCTGCCAAAATAAATTATGCTATTGGTGAACAAGAACTCTTGGCAGTGAAGTTGGCATTAAAAGAATGGAGATACCTGCTGGAAGGGGCCAAGTTTCCCTTCAGTGTCTTCATGGACCATACAAATCTCCTCTTCCTCAAGAATCTTCAGTGCGTAAGTCCTCGTTTGGCCCGATGGGCAATATTTTTTGCTCGGTTCCAGTTCACCCTGACCTTCCGGTCTGGAGCCCTTAATCAAAATGCAGATGCTCTGTCCAGATCTCTCCTCTGTGATGACAAATTGGAGAATCAACAAAATACTCCTGTTTTAGAGTCAAGAGTGTTCGCCACCTTACAGTTACAGCCCCCTACTGGGAAGTCATTTGTGGCCCCGGTGTTAAGGAAGCAGCTCCTCACCTGGGCTCATTCCTTTCGCTTTGCAGGTCACTCAGGTACCCGGAAGACCTTTGGAATTTTTAAAGAGAGGCTATTGGTGGCCATACATGAAAGCAGACGTGTCGGAGTTCATTTCTTCATGTTCTTTGTGTGCCCAGCATAAATCTTCACGTCAGGCTCCGGCTGGTGAGTTGTTGCCTCTATCTATTTCATCACGTCCATGGACGCATCTCTCCATGGACTTCATCACGGATCTGCCGAACTCTCAAGGGTTCACTACCATCTCGGTCGTAGTAGACCGATTCTCTAAAATGGTCCATTACATACCACTAAAGAAATTGCCTTCTGCTCCTGACTTGGCTCACTTGTTCGTTCAACATATTTTCAGTCTCCATGGTCTTCCTGCTGAGATATTCTCTGACCGTGGTGTTCAGTTCACAGCAAAATTTTGGAGAGCCTTATGTTCTGTATTGCAAGTGAAGCTAAATTTTTCTATGGCTTATCACCCACAAAGCAATGGTTCCACTGAGAGGATTAATCAAGACCTTGAGACCTTCCTGAGGATTTTTATGACATCTTCCCAAGACAATTGATCTGTATTGCTGCCATGGGCTGAATTTCCACATAATGCCTCCTACCACTCTTCCACGAACCAAACTCCATTCCATGTGGTCTACGGACTTCATCCTCGGGTCCCTGAATTTCAAAACCTGCCCGTCTTTGATGTTCCAGCTGTAGAAGACACTGTACGGAGATTTGCATCAATTTGGTCTCAAGTTCGTGCTGACCTGGAGAAGGCGTCCTCCTGTTACAAATTTCAAGCGTATAAGAAATGTAGGAAAGTACCACATATGCAAGTTGGAGACCAATTCTAGTTATCCACCTGGAACATACGGCTTAGAGTACCATCTATGAAATTTGCTCCCCGCTTCATCGGGCCCTTCTCCATCATATAAATCATTAACCCCATGGCTTATCACCTTCAGTTACCCCCATATCTGAAAATTCCCAATTCCTTTCATGCCTCCCTGCTTAAACCCCTGGTGCTGAACAAATTCCACAGAGTCCTGCCTGCTTTTCCGAATGTCCAGACTGAAAGGGGCGTGGAGTTTGAGGTCTCCCAAGTCTTGGATTCTCATATCTGCAGAGGTCATTTGCAGTACCTGTTGGATTGGAGGGGCTATGGCCCAGAGGAACGTTGTTGGACCGATGCCCGAGATATCCATGCTCCTGCACTTATCAAGAGGTTCCATGCTGCCCATCCGGAGAAGCCTGGTGAGTGTCCTGAGGCCACCCATAAGGGGGGGTACTGTCACGGCCAGGGTTTCTTGGCATGGTGGTCGCTGGGTATTACCTGTGAGGTCATTGTGGCGAGGGGTGTCTGGCAGCGGTGCTGGTGTTTGGTGAGGGGCATTGGCTGCACGTGGTTCTGTGCGGGCACATTGTCACTAGGCCTGGCGAGGCCTGGTGGTGCTTCCGTTCTGTTTGGCATGGGTGCTGCCATCGTGCCTGTGGCCATGTGATTCAAGCTGTCCAATCCTGGTGGGTTATGTGTTCTTTCCAGTCTGTCACAGCACGGCACTTTGTATTTAGGAAGGTCCAGAGCCTTCCTTCCTTGCCAGTGCAACGTGTTTCTTAGCTACGGCTGAGAGAGAGTACCTGTGCCTTACCTGCCACCTTGGAAGCGCTACTAGCCTGAACCTTGCCTGCTCCAACCTGCTGGACTTACCCTGCACCCTCCATTTACCTTTTCACCTGCCTGAGTACCTGAACCTGCTGTTTCCCTGCACCTTGCCTCCACACCCAGCTGGACTTCATTACCTCTACCTGCATTCTGTTACAGCTCACCATACCTGCATACTGGACTGTTCCTGCCTGTCACTATCTGGACATTCTCCCATTTACCCCACTACAGTTATCAAGTGCACTTTAGTGCTATACCTGGACTTTTTCGTTTGCCATTCCCATGTCTTCTAAGTTACTTATTAAAAACTCCACTTTTTCATTTAGATCTGCTTCTGTGTCTGCTCCTATCACCACCCTGTGTCCACAACAAAATCAGAACCTCACAGTTTGCACAGGAGTCTGGAGTGGATTTATTTTGCTGTATTGCTGCCTGTTTAGAAAACCTGGAAGCTATGCAGCGTCCAATGGCTCAGTTTCTACAGGAGATGTCTAAACAACAAGATAATCTGCAAACCTCGTTAATCACCCCTGGGGTATCAGCAACTACACCTCCTCCTGTGCCTGGTAATACAAGGACCTGAGTATCCCCTCGTCTACATCTTCCTATGCCAAGCAAATTTGACAGCAATCCTAAGCTCTGTCGTGGTTTCTTAAATCAGTGTGATATACACTTTACATTACAGCCTGATAACTTTCCCACCGCTAGAACTAAAGTGGCATACATTGTGTCTTTGTTGTCCGGCTCGGCTTTGGATTGGGCCTCCCCACTCTGGGAGCGTTCAGACTCACTGCTGGATAACTATATAGACTTTATATCATCATTCAGGAGGATTTTCGATGAACCTGGATGCACAGTGTCAGCATCGTCCAGTATCATGACCCTGAGACAAGGAACCCGTCCTGTCAGCCAATATGCCGTACAGTTTCAAATCTTGGCATCAGAGCTTAAGTGGAATGAGGAGGCCCTCACCTCAGCCTTTTGGCATGGCCATTCTAACCGACTAAATGCCGTACAGTTTCAAATCTTGGCATCAGAGCTTAATTTAAATCTGCTTCTGTGTCTGCTCCTATCACCACCCCGTGTCCACAACAAAATCGGAACCTCACAAAGTCCTTATTGTGAATTTTAGGGGCTACAGTATTCTGTGTTATATAGCTGAATGTAGGAGACAGGGCCTTAACTAGGAGAGTGCGAGTGGTGCTGCAGCACAGAGCACAGGGCCCTGCAGGCAGCACAGTCACAGGGCATGTGCATGTGGCTTGCAAGCTGAATAGAATGTCACCCTGCAGCCACTAGTACCACCGTAGAGCTCCCTGCAGCCTGCGGAAAGGTGGGTGGTTGGGGGTTTTGTCTGAGGATGCTCCAGGCAGTGCTCTACTTACCGTCGCTGGCAGCACAGGGTGGCATAGAGCCCTGTTACAGCACTGGTAGGAGGTATCTAATACCTCCTGATATCTCCTGCGTTCAACCTCTGGTAAATTGTCCCAATGCTAAACAGGTGCCTTATGATGATGAGGAGCACTGCCTCCATCCACACTGTAATTAGGTAACAGACCCAAAGTTTTAAAGTACCTGCCGGAATTCGGCAGTAGGCCTGACCGCCAACATGCGCTATTGAGTATGCACGCCTTTTTGGCGCTTCTATTCTCCATAGCGTTCAGAGTGTATGGATGCGTTGTCTGAGACTTCCAGTGGTGTTTATAATTCTCCTGCAGCTTAGCCTTCAACTGCTGCAACTTAACCCTTAAGGTGCCCACACACATAGCGACATTTTACACGATTTGGCCGATTTCGACGAATCGTGACGACGAATCGGGTAAAAAAAGTAAAAATCGTGAATTATACTCACGAGCATGATGCCGATGCGCGTCCCTGCTCGTCGTATATCGCATCTTCTGATCTGCCGTGCTGTAGGGCAGATTAGCCAATCTGGGATACAATGCATTGGCTGCAAGATAGATCTTTAGTCAGATTGGACATTTTTAACTCCAAATCGTGATCACGATGGCAAGGGAGCTCCCGTGAAAGTTCATGAGGAAATTGGCCATAAAATCGTATCGTGAGCACATCGGTATATGTGTGGGCACCGTTAGCATCAGTTCCCTGCAGAATGTCGACATTGTCCACATAAATCCACATAAGTCGCTGTAGTGCAGGCTGTAATTGCTATTTACTATTCTATACAGCATTGGTCGAGAAAGGTTTAGATGTATGAACCTTTCATTTGTGATAAAAGGGAGCCAGGCAGTGACGATTTTAGTGAAGCAGTCACATAACAAAATCTGATCTTACACCAAGTTGAAGTACAGTAGCTGCCCATAGTGCTGAAACAGAAAAGTGAGAGCCAATCAGAGCTAGCAATGTGCCCTGTTGCTAAACGGCAGCCTAGAGAGGAGAGGGAGTCGGGGACTGGAGGAGGATCACGTCTGAGGCAGGCAGAGGGTCTGATTCAGATTTGGGAATAGAGTAAGAAAGAGCAAGTAACTATGCATCTTGGTAAAACCATGGTGCACTGCAGGTGGTGCAGATTTAAAATGTGCAGAGAAATTTAGATTTGGGAGGAATGTGTCCAAACTGAAATCTTAATTCCAGTTTAAAAATTAAGCTGTTCAGCATCTGTAAGATACATGGAAAAGCAGACAGTATTTACCCCACATGCAAAAAAAAGTATTTATTTGCTCCTCTTGCATTGCAACATGATATGCCCAGGTACAGCGGGCCTGATTCAGAGCCGTTCGTAAGCGGCCGCTCGTTCGCTCTGAGCGATGTTCACACAACTGCGCATGCGTATGGGTCGTAATGCGCATGCGCAAACCAGTCATTTCGGTCGGAAATCGTGCGTTCGCAAAACAGCGAGGGGCTGCTAATTTGATTGACAGAATGTACCATTTGTGAGTGGTAACAGGAGGAAGGTGCTTGAAAACGGGGGAGTGGAGATCCGAACGCAGGTGTGCCAAACGGTCAAAAGGGCGTTTAATGGGAGTGCATAATTAGTAAAGGAGCGTCATCGACCACGTCACTTGGTTGTCTTTTAGCCTGAACTGCTCACAGTGATTGTGGTAGGAAAAACCTACCACAAGCACTGCGAGCAGTTCAGATGCCTTTCGATGTACCCGATTAATCTAATAAATACCGGAGATGACGTGTGTTGCGAACGGCAAAGGGGTGACTTTACAAAATAGCGAGCGCATTTTTCGTTCGCTCGCTCAGACATAGACGTCAACAAACCGCAAAGAGCGAGCACTCAATTTAAATAGCCGGCCCCTTTTTTGGAACGACCGTCCGCAAATAGCGTCCGGCTCTGAATCAGGCCCAGAGTTACTTGCTCTATCTTACTCTGGCCTGATTCAGCAAGGAACGCACAGATGCAGACGCACGCACCCGTCCGCTGCGAGTATATGCTAATAAATGCATACGCACGCAGAATAAGCAGATGCTTAGCAAAACACAATACCTCCCACATCCCTTAACGTGCGTTCTGTTATACCACGCAAGACAGCGGACACATCGGTAACATCAAGAATCATCTAAAACATTAGCATATTAGTGGTTGACCTGACTCCACGCAGGATGTGTGCCACTTCCTGCGTGTAACTAGACCTCAGGCTATGGCCATCTCTGCAAGGGCTTAATTATGCACGCCCCTAAAACGCCGTCCAAACGCACAGGCACACCTGCGTTTGCCCGTCCACCCCCTCAAAATGGCACTTCCTGTCAATCACTTTTCTCTGGTTCTGCGTTGCCTCTGCATACGCAGTACTCATCACAATAGCTATTTCACGCACGCGCACTGCGATGCATACGCATGCACAGAGTTGAAACATCGGCCGAGTGCGTGCGTTCTCTCCTGTGCGTTCCTTGCTGAATCAGGCCCTCTATTCCCAAATATGAATCAGGCCCAGAGTGAGAGAGACAGCCTCCAACGCACCTATGAAGATGCCCTGATGCAGTCACAGTAACCAGGAAGGAGCCAGGGGAGCTATCAGGAATGTAATAAAAACAAGCAACTATGGGAACACCATCGAATGATTTCCATTTCGATTGTTGCAAACTTCAGACAGCCAGAATTAAATGGTAAAAGCACTACCAACAGAATTAAAAAAATCGATGGTTAGAAGCCATCGGATTCCGATGTCCATACCTACGCTGAACCTGCAGGCAGACTAAGACCAACACTCCTCCATCGTGAAGTGCTCGTTCTCCAGAATGATGTTCCTCAGCCAATGGCCTTGGTGAAGAGGAAGCGCCTCCCATGTCAGCACTGTTCTCAGACAGGGGCTCCACAGTGAGGAAGCTCCACAGGAAGCCCAGGAAATACAGAGTCATTGTGCAAAGATTACATTATTCATCACCATATTCGGCAGCTGGGAAGGGGTTCACATGGAGGCTGTGGAAATATGCACAAGTCTACCAGCCCCAGGGAAATGCTGCTGACAATGCTTATGGTAGCTGCAATACAAATCTCTCATCCATAATCATCCTGCCTTTCCCAGCACATCCCAGTGGCCGGGCCCCAGCCAGCTGCAGGGCAACAGCAGTGGGGGTTGTGGTGACAGTGATGAGATGCAGGGGGCAGGAGTGAGAAGCAGGGGGCTATGGCGATATGCAGAGGACTGTGGTGACATTGCATAGGTTGTTATGAGATGCAGGGGGCTATGGTGAGATGCAGAGGACTGTGGTGACATAGTGTAGTTGTTATGAGATGCAGGGGGCAATGGTTAGATGCAGAGGACTGTGGTGACATTGTGTAGGTTGTTATGAGATGCAGGGGGCTATGGTGAGGTGCAGAGGACTGTGGTGACATTGTGTAGGTTGTTATGAGATGCAGGGGCTATGGTGAGATGCAGAGGACTGTGGTGACATGGTGTAATTGTTATGAGATGCAGGGGGCTATGGTGAGATGCAGAGGACTGTGGTGACATTGTGTAGGTTGTTATGAGATGCAGGGGGTCATGGTGAGATGCAGAGGACTGTGGTGACATGGTGTAGTTGTTATGAGATGCAGGGGGCTATGGTGAGATGCAGAGGACTGTGGTGACATTGTGTAGGTTGTTATGAGATGCAGGGGGCTATGGTGAGATGCAGAGGACTGTGGTGACATGGCGTAGGTTGTTATGAGATGCATGGAGCTGTGGCGAGATGGAATTGCTCCCTGCGATGCCAGGTCGGGTTGCTAGTGCTGAATAAAATGTTCTCTCATGGCTGCTGCATGACTGGGAGAGAGAAGCAAAGTTATGGGACCAGACAGCTGATGGCTGTGTCTCATTAGAATAGTTTGTACAATATTTCTCTTCTTGAAGAACTCCGGTTGTTGTCGCCTCCTCCCTATATACCACTACCACCTTTACCTCACCAAATGCACACATGATTCATAACAATTGATTTGTTAAATATTTTAAAACAATATTATAAGTGTAATTGTGAAGACAATTTCTTACATATGGCGATTTAGTGCTAATTGAATGTGAAATAATGAAGTCTGCCTGAAAAAACTTCAGTGCTGTGAAATGAGTGAAAAATATAATGAGGAAGTGCAGAAGTGATTGGTGGATTCTCTGGAGGAAGCTTCTGCTTTGTGTGCTAAGTTATCCTTGCTCTTTGTACTCTGAGTATAATAGGAGAAGTTGTTATAGGAAGATGTCGAAGGGCAGAATCTACAATAGATTATTTGGGACAACTTCCTTATCTATACTGTAATTTCCCTTTATTTGCTGTTCTTTTGTTTCTCTGTGGCTTTTACATATAAAATGACTTTGTATTACTCTTTTTTATTTTCCTTTGTATTTCTATTGTTTATAGGGGATGTATGTTTAGATAATGACTAGTATATATTGGACCCGTCATTCGCCAAAACACTAGCTTTTGTGCCCGATGTTGCAGATTTTTTTCTTTCCTCTGTCTTTCCCCACCTTCCGATCTCTGCCTACCATTTGTCTCTGTCAACTCTGACTTTCATTTCCGCCTTCACATCTTTCTGTCTTTCATCTCTGTCCCCTTCTCCCATCTGTCTCTCTTTCACCTCCCTTATCTCCCTTCCATCTATCTCTCTTATCTCAGTCACCTGTTCACTCCCAACGCCCTCTCTCTGAGCTCTGTTCCTACTGCTCCACTCCCCCTATCTGGAGGACAGGAGCAGAAAGGATGTGTCATGGGTGGGGGTTTGTAGTATTTAGGGACGGGAGCAGTAGAGGTGGGTTGACTGTTCTTGACACTGAAAGGTGTTTTCTCCCACCTCCCACAACTGTTTTTCTCATCTTTGTCCCTCCTTTCCCCCTTCCCCCTGTGTGTCTCTCTCTTTCATCTAGCCCCCCTCCCCCCATCACTCTCTCTCATCTCTGTTCCTCTCCCCACTCTCTCTGATCTATGCCCCTTTCTGGCAGGGGAATCACGGGGGGCAGGTAGAGTGGCCACCAATTTCAAATGCTGACAAGGTTCAGACTCTTGTGCATCTAGAAACAGGTGCTGGTGGGAGGAGAAAATATGTTGTCTGTCAGGCATCCAGTGAGAGCTGTGAGGGGAGCATGAGATTATATAATAGATTACATGTTGTGGGCTTTATTAATAAAAACATTTCTAAGCCCTGGACCCAGCACTCATCCATCTACATGGACTGGCTTCTGTGAGTTGAGTGACAGCATAGAGCTATCCAATGCTACCCTGGGTGCTGGAAATTATCTCTCTCAGCATGAACTGTGAAAGTGATGTAAGAACTCAGCGAGCTCCAAAAAGAAGGAAGTAGAAGGAGAAAGCGGGAAGTGAAGCCATAACCATTGTTGGGCCACCACCAAACAAAGTGAATGGGAAACATAGCATCTACATCCATAGAGACACCACTGCAAGAGTGAATACAAGTGCTACAAAGCAAGACAAAGACATAGAGAGTAACAACATCATTATAGCGACTGTCCATCCTTTATAGAGAAGCACAAGTCTCACAAAGAAAGCTGCATTTTTGACATAAAGCTACCAAAAGTACAGAGAAAGCCCTGAGGCAAGGAGAGCATGCCAGCAGTGGGAAGCCTTAAGTGAAGACTACGCCACATCCTTTGTGTTCATGACCTCCTGACCTCCTCTCCCCTGGCCAGCACGGTGCACCATGGCCTCCATTAGTGCTGCAACTTTGAAACAGGGTCCCCCCCACACACACACATCCTATTCCCTACTTCTTTTTTTTTCAGTCCATTGTGCTTTGTGGCCAGAATATGCTTTTTTACCGTCTTCTAGCTCATATCCCTCTTTTTTAAATTTCCTAATTATTCCCCTTTGCTGGACCCAGTCTGTTAACCATCTACATCCATGGCCAAAAATTTTGAGAATGCCACAAGTATTGGTTTTCACAAAGTTTGCTGCTCCAGTGTCTTCAGATGTTACTATGGTATACTAAAGTAAAATTACAAGCATTTCATAAGTGTCAAAGGCTTTTATTGACAATTTCATTAAGTTTATGCAAAGAGTCAATATTTGCAGTGTTGACCCTTCTTTTTCAAGACCTCTGCAATTCGCCCTGGCATGCTGTCAATCAACTTCTGGGCCACATACTGACTGGTGGCTGCCCATTCTTGCCTAATCAATGCTTGGAGTTTGTCAGAATTTGTGGGTTTTTGTTTGTCCACCCGCCTCTTGAGGATTGACCACAAGTTCTCAATGGGATTAAGGTCTGGGGAGTTTCCTGGCCATGGACCCAAAATTTCGATGTTTTGTTCTCCGAGCCACTTAGTTATCACTTTTGCCTTATGGCAAGGTGCTCCATCATGCTGGAAAAGGCATTGTTCGTCACCATACTGTTCTTGGATGATGGGGAGAAGTTGCTCTTGGAGAAAGTTTTGGTACCATTCTTTATTATTTGGGCCCATGTGCACTGCACGCACTGCACCCATTATAGATACGCCCCTGGATAATTGATAGTTATAGTAAGCAACAAAACCTATAGTAAAACATACTGTATATGACATACATAGAAAATTATATAGTGTATGCCCAGCATAAGAAAGAGCAAGTACGTAACTGTGCATCTCCAGGTACAAAGGACCCAATAACAACCCTAAATGGCTTCTTAGCTGAGCTTCAGGAGTGGATGAGTGCCAGTTGGCTGCGACTGAACCCTGATAAAACAGAGGTCCTTATGATAGGTCACAGGACAGGGCTACAGCATAGCCAACCAACAGGACTTACGCTTGGGGGGTTCAGAATTACAAAACACTAAACATGTGCGGAATCTTGGTGTTGTCCTGGATAGTGGCTTGACACTTAAACATCAGGTATCAGCCACAATCAAATCCTCATTCTTCGTCTGAGGATCATAGCCAGAATCAAGCACTTAATTCCCTCAGAAGATCTGCCTAAAGTCATACATGCATTTATATCATCACACCAAGACTACTGCAACGCCCTCTACCTCGGTCTCCCAGCAAAAGAATTACACCGCTTGCAGATGGTACAAAACGCAGCTGCCAGGCTATTAACCAACCAGTCCAGTTTCAGCCACATAATACCCATTCTCTACTCCCTTCACTGGCTGCCTGTCAGATGGCGAATTGTTTTCAAGATTGGCTTACTAACTTACAAAGCCCTTCATGACCATGGCCCAGCGTACCTGAAGCAGCTTCTGATTCCTTACTGTCCCACTCGATTACTGCGATCCGTTGATGAAGGACTATTAACAGTACCTAGAATCTCACGGAATTCGTCTGGGGGTCGAGCTTTCAGTTTTGTGGCCCCAACCTTTTGGAACTCACTTCCCCGCACAGTTCGAGAGGCCTCCACTCTAGAATCCTTCAAAAATAGATTCAAGACTCATCTCTTCACAAAAGTATTTCACTAATGTCCCTTCTTTAAGCTTATTTAGTATTTTGAACTGTAAATGTAAAGCACTTTGAGTCCTTTAAGAGAAAAGCGCTATATAAATAAAATTATTATTATTATTATCTTGGTAAAACCATGCTGCACTGCAGATGGGGCATAATTAAAATGTGCAGAGAGATTTAGATATGGGAGGAGTGTGTCCAAACTGAAATCTAAATTGCAGTGTAAAAATAAATCTGTCCAACATTTGTGGGCTACATGCAAAAGCAGCTATCCCACATGCAAAAATAATATAGTATGTATTTGCACCCCTTGCATTGCAACATGGTTTACACCAGGTATACAGTTACTTTCTCTATATTATTCCCAAATCTGAATCAGGTACATGTTCGCAAATACAAAGGATTGATAACATCCATGCAAGATGGGAGCCAATTTTCAATTATTAAAAAAGTCCATATTCCAAATGTGCATATGTAACCAGAGCAACATCAATACAAAACAAAGAAAAAAAATAAAACCTATCTACCTTGATAAATGCAAATAAGTTTTTGTAAAATACTGTACATTTACTGCTCTTCTTTTTTTATTGATTCTTTTTTCTTTTTTTATTGATTCATTTATTGTGCCTGTACCACCTGCAAGGTTTATCACAAGCTATCTTCACAGTGGTTACACAAATATGTTAAGTAATGGCAAAAGTGTATTGTACTCCCCTCCTGAGCATTCCAAGCTCATTATCAGATAACACAACATATTGATGATTGATATCTATTTATTTAGTAGGTTACTTATTTGCCAGGGTTAGAGATATTAACATACGAGTAAATGTAATGTGCTTCTTTTTATTTTACAAACTAGCTACTAATATTTTGCTCAGTAGAAGTTGATAGGTACCTTAATGGAATCTGTATGATTTACCGCCGGACCCATGCCCAGCGGTTGGAATTCCGACAGCGGCATCCCGGCAGAGGTGCCTAACCCTAACCTTCCCCCCCAGTGCCTAACCCTAATCCCCCCTATAAGTGCCTAAACCTAAGCCCCCCTTCCCCGCCGTCTAAACCTAAGTCCCTCGGGGGGGCACCTAACCCTAAGTCCCCCTCAGGGGTGCCTAACGCTAACCTCCCCTTCCCCTAGCCTAAACCTAACCTCCCAGGGGGGGTGCCTAACCCTATGTCCCCCCCCCCGCGGCTATCCGCGCTCGGCGCCCGGCGTCCCTACGATCGGGATACGGGCGTCGGGCTCTCAGCACATGTCTAATGATAGACGTCGGCATATCGACGCCTGTCTTTAGACCCTTGCCGGGACATGACAGTCGGGAAGCCGGCTGTCGGGATTAGGTCTGCCGTCTTTCCAACTGCATACCATCTTAATAGGATATAACTCTGAAACATTAAAGAGGTTTATACAAAAATATGATATGTAATGAAAAGCAGTTTGGTTCATTGACTTATTTACAATATTGGTAAAAGAGTCCTACTTTAGTTAATAATTAGTTATATTGTCTGAGTTCACCATGCCCAGCTTGTAACACAATGGAATGTTAGGATCCATCTAAATCCTATCAAATAGACCATGCACAAACTGCCAGACAACGGACGCCTGCCACATAGGTGTCGCCACCCCAGTAGATATGGACGCTGAAAGTAGGACCTACAGTACAACTAAGTCAAAGGAAATCCTGTCTGCACAGCAAAGAATCTTGTACCCACTTAATCCTTCATCCAGCCCAGCAATTGTGCAAGTTGAGATATAATAAAGTTTAAGGTGTGGCAGGGACAAACCCCTTGAGGTCTTGGCTCTACACCGAGGGCCTGATACAGATATGTACGCTAATGCAATCGCAGTTAAGATTTCACACAGAAAGCAGCTGCAAAAATATGCTAATGAATCACTTGTCTTCTAGTGCTTGGAGACGCCCACTGAAAATATCTCACATCCACTGCTCACGTACAGAACTGGAAATATCGAACTCAGGAGCTCATTCAGACCCACTCGCTAGATGCATTCGCTCACTCCCTGCATATGCAAAACCAGCGCATGCCCAGCAAGGCAGGCGATCGCACGCCAAGACATTAGCACGCCCACTAAGTCTTGGCGTGCGATTACTTTGTGTATGCAAATGCCCAGCAGCCATTCTTAAGACACCCACTTGCGCACGTCATCTCCTGGAAGTGCTTGTAAACATTGGTACATCGAGCACCATCGGATGCAATTGCAGAGCTTAAGGTTGTCTTTACCCTGTCACAAGCACAGCGATCACTTCAGAGTGAAATCCCACCAAGTGACATGTACTATAACGCTGCCTTTTAATTATGCTCACCTCTGAAATGGTGTTGAGACACTCAGGCACGCCTGCGTTCGCAATTCCACTCCCCTGTTTCTAGTGGCCAGCCCCTGTCACCACCCACAAACGGCTTCTCCTGTCACTCACTCTACTGGGCAGTCTATACACAGCGAATGAACACATCCCGATCTCTTGCATTGTTTTGCACACATGCATTGTGATGCGTACGCAAGCGCAGATAGCGACTATTGGGCAGCTACGAGCGTTCGCATAATAACGAACGGGTATGAATCAGCCCCACAGGTCAGGCAGCCATCAGCCTTCTGAGTAAGTCCTGCTGCAAGCATGAATGCAGTGGCTAATTTATGCACACCCAGAAAATAGCGTTTAAATGGTAAGACACCATACGCACACACAGGGGGGGTTTCAGAGTATCCAGAAACACTCCTGCTCGCTGGTCAGTGGCGTAGCGCACTTTCAGTAAGTGTAGTGCGGACCACAGTGAGTGCGGTCTGCACTACACAGTAACAAACACACCACAGCCAGGTAGCTGGCCACACTCGTACTATCCGGGGGCGGTGTGTTTGTTATAGCAGTCAATGAGAGTCAGACAGACTCTCATTGGCTGCTACACCAATGGAGGGAGCCAGGCTGGAGTTCACTTATGAGCTCCGCCTTATGGCTCTCGCAGTGGATCTCCCTTAGTGCTGAGCGGGAGTAGAGAGGAGCGGATGGTGGCGGGCGCAGAAGCGGGGATTCAGGTAAGTATATTGTGTGTGTGTCTTGTTTTATATATGTAAGGGGCACTGAATAGGGCGGACTACTACTGGGGCCACTGTATAAGGGGCACTGCATAGGTGGGACCACTACTGGGGCACTGTTTAAAGGGCACTACTGGGGGCACTGTATAAGGGGCACTGCATAGATAGGACAACTACTGGGGGCACTGTATAAAGGCAACTACTGGGGGCACTGTATAAGGGGCACTGCATAAGGGGGACCACTATTGGGGGCACTGTATAAGTGGCACTGCTATGGTAGGACAACTACTGGGGGCTCTGTATAAAGGCAACTACTGGGGGCACTGTATAAGTGGTACTGCTATGGTAGGACAACTACTGGGGGCACTGTATAAAGGCAACTACTGGGGGCACTGTATAAGGGGCACTACTAGGAGCATGAATAGGGGGGACCACTACTGGAGCACTGTGTAAGGAGCACTACTAAGGGCACTGCATAAGCGGCACTACTAGGAGCACTGCATAGGGGGACCACAACTGGGAGCACTGCATAGGGGGGACCACAACTGGGACACTGCATAAGGGGCACTACTGAAGGCACTGTATAAGGGGAACTACTGAGGGCACTGTATAAGGGGCACTACTGGGGCACTGTATAAGGGGCACTGCATAGATAGGACAACTACTGGGGGCACTGTATAAAGGCAACTACTGGGGGCACTGTATAAGGGGCACTGCATAAGGGGGACCACTACTTGGGGCACTGTATAAATGGCACTGCATGGGGGACCACTACTGGAGGCACTGTATAAAGGGCACTACTGGGGGCACTGTATGAGGGGCACTGCTATGGTAGGACAACTACTGGGGGCACTGTATAAAGGCAACTACTGGGGGCACTGTATATGGGGCACTGCATAGGGGGAACCACTACTGGGGGCATTGTATAAGGGGCACTACTGGGAGCACTGAATAGGGGGGACCACTACTGGAGCACTGTGTAAGGGGCACTACTAAGGGCACTGCATAAGCGGCACTACTGGGAGCACTGCATAGGGGGGACCACAACTGGGAGCACTGCATAGGGGGGACCACTACTGGGACACTGCATAAGCGGCACTACTGAAGGCACTGTATAAGGGGAACTACTGAGGGCACTATATAAGGGGCACTACTGGGAGCACTGCATAGGGGGGACCACTACTGGAGCACTGTGTAAGGGGCACTACTGAGGCCACTGTATAAGTGGCACTACTGCGTAAGGGGGACCATAACTGGGAGCACTGCAAACGGGAGACCACTACTGAGAAACTGCATAAGGGGCACTACTGAAGGCACTGTATAAGAGAAACTACTTAGGGCACTGTATAAGGGGCACGGCATAGGGGGACCACTGCTCGGGCACTGTATAAGGGGCACTACTGGGGGGAGGGGGGTCTTTAATAAAACATGCTGGTTGTATTTATTTGCCTGCTGCATTCATGTTTTTTAGTGATAGAGGTGTGTGTGTCTGTCTGTGTGTGTCTGTGTCAGTCAGTGTATGTGAACCCCATCATAGTCAAAAGTTGTCAAGACCACGGTTCTCGGCATGGTGGTCGACGGGTATTACCTGTGAGGTCACTGTGGCGGGGGGCATCTGGCGGTGGTGCTGGTGTGTGGCGAGGGGCATTGGCTGTGCATGGTTCTGCACGGCATGCTGTCACGTTGGGGTGGTGAGGCCTGGCAGTGCTTCCGTTCCATTTGGCATGGGTGCTGCCATCTTGCCCTCTGGCCATGTGATTTGCTCGCCCAATCCTGGTTTGTCACATGCTCTCTCTGGCCAGTCACGGCACAGCACTTGGTATTTAGGGAGGTTCAGAGCCTCACTTCATTGCCAGTGCAACGTGTTTCTCAGCATAGCTGAAAGAGTTCCCTATGCTCACCACCTGTTACCTGTGAAATGCTACCTGCCTGCCTGCTTGTCTGCTCCAACCCCACTACCTTCCCTCCATTACCTCCTCCATTACCTTCCCCTTGCCTGAGTACCTTAGTCCTGCTGTTCACCCTGCACCTTGCCTCCACTGACACTCTTCCGGATATTTCTTCCTCAGTCTGCATTCTTCATTAATCAGTCACCACCTGGACAGTTCCCCTTGTCTGCCACTACCTGGACATTTTCTATTAACCAATCACTACCTGGACATTTTCCATTGCCTGTCACTAACTGGACTTTTTCCTATTTGCCTCACTACAGCTCCCAAGTGCACTTTAGTGCTATACCCGGACTTTCTGTTTTACCACATTCATGTCTGTTAAGCCACTCATTAAAAACTCCACATTTACTTTTAAACCTGCTTCAGTGTCTGCTACCCCGGGTCCACAACAAAACCAGAACCTCACAGTTTGCACTGACCCCATGGGTCCGGCCACAGAACAGGAGTCTGGAGTAGATTTATTTCGGTGCATTGCTGGCCGTCTGGAAAACCTGGAAACCATGCAGCATCAAATGGCTCAAGTTCTGCAAGAAATGTCTAAACGACAGAATAATCTGCAAACCTCCTTATCCACCTCTGGGGTACCAGCAACTACACCCGCTTCTATGTCCAGGAATACAGGAAGCAGGGCATCTCCCCGCTTACATCTCCCTATGCCAAGCAAGTTCAACGGCAACCCTAAGCTCTGTAGGTATGCAATCGAGAAGCCGGCGGAATTAAGCCAGACATCCGGCTTCCCGACTGCTTTATCCCGGTGAGGGTTAAATGACAGGCATCTAATTCTAGACACCTGTCATTTTACCAACGTCGGGAGACCGGCGCCCGGCATCCCGATCGAAGTGATGCCGGGCGCCGCTGTGGACAGCTGCGGGGGGGAGGGTTAGGTTTAGGGCTCCCGGGGGGGAATTAGGGTTAGGCATCCCCCCGGGAGGTTAGGGTTAGGTTAGGGGGAAAGAGGGTTAGGGTTGGGCACCCCCAGGGGGGACTTAGGGTTAGGCACCCCCCCTGGGGGACTTAGGTTTAGGCAGCGGGGAAGGGGGGTTAGGTTTAAGCACTTAGAGGGGGGATTAGGGTTAAGCAGTGGGGGGAAAGTTAGGGTTAGGCACCCATAATGAGGGTTAGGGTTAGAGGGGTTAGGTTAGTTGATACTTACCTTGGGACGATCAGGATTTTCAGCCGTGTCGGCCTGCCGCTGTCGGGATATGAACCGCCGGAATTCATAGTTTTCTGCTCTGTCACAGATTCCTGAATCAGTGCGATATACATTTCACCCTACAGCCTCATAATTTTCCCACTGCAAGAACCAAAGTGGCTTACATCCTCTCCCTGTTCTCCGGCTTGGCCTTGGATTGGGCCTCCCCACTCTGGGAGCGTTCAGATCCTCTGCTGGATAACTATGCAGGCTTTGTGTCATCATTCAGGAGGATTTTTGATGAACCTGGATGCACTGTATCAGCATCGTTCGGTATCATGACTCTGAGACAAGGAATCCGTCCCGTCAGCCAATATGCCGTACAGTTTCACATTTTGGCATCAGAGCTCAAGTGAAATGAGGAAGCCCTCACCTCAGCCTTTTGGCATGGTCTTTCGGACCGACTAAAAGATGATCTGGTCACCCGTGAGCTCCCTACTAACCTAAATGACATGATTTCGCTCTGTAACAAGACCGACCTACACTTCAGAGAATGTCAGGCTGAAAAGCATCGGTCTAAAAGGCAAAGATCATCTAGCCTTCCTTTGCCTACCCATCCAGCCCCTCCTCTTACGGACGAAGAGCCTGTGCAGATGAACCACACCCATTTCTCCAAAGAGGAACATCAGAGAAGGATATTAAAAAACCTCTGCCTATACTGTGGTGATTCGGGTCACCTGGTGGCCTCCTGTTCCTGCAAGTCGGGAAACGCCCATTCCTAACTGACACTGGAGACATCAAGTTAGGAGTAATGAGTCCGTCCTCAAATAATAAAGATTTCATCATAACTTTCGCTATAGATATCAAGCCTAAACCTGCCTTTGTTACTGCTCTACTAGATTCTGGAGCAGCTGGAAATTTTATAACCTCCAGCTTAGTGGACAAACGACAGATTTTTTTGTTCATCCCTCGATCATGCGATTTCCTTGACTGCCGTAGATGGTCGGCCTCTGGCTAATGGAGTCATCACCAAAGAGACTCAACCAGTACTAGACCATGTCGGAGAACTCCATTCTGAGTCTTTAAAGTTCTTAGTGACACCTGAGGCGTCTCAAGATGTTATTTTAGGTCTACCCTGGTTACGCCTGCACAATCCTAGGATAGACTGGTGTTCTATGCAAAATCTTTCATGGGGAGCTGATTGTCAGAAATCCTGTCTTCCCAAGATACAACCTGTAAGGAAAACAGCTTCAGTAATATGTCCATCAATTCCTAAGGAGTATCAAATGTTTACTGATGTCTTCTCTTAACAACAAGCAAATGTCTTACCTCCTCATACAGAGTGGGATTGTCCAATTGATCTATTGCCAGAGAAGATGCCGCCTCGTGTTCGCACCTATCCTCTGTCCTTACCGGAGACCAAAGCTATGTCTGAATACATTCAGGAGAATTTGGAGAAAGGATTTATGCACCCCTCCACCTCTCCTGCCGGAGCTGGGTTCTTCGTTGTTGCCAAATAGGACAGTGGCTTAAGACCTTATATAGACTACCAAGGATTGAATGATATAATGGTCAAGAATCAATATCCGCTTCCACTAATCACATAGTTATTTGACAGAGTCAAGGGGTCCATCTTATTCTCCAAGTTAGATCTTAGAGGGGCCTACAATCTCATTCGTATTCACTCAAGTGACGAGTGGAGGACCGCTTTTAATACTAGAGATGGACATTTTGAATACCTTGTGATGCCTTTCGGCTTGTGCAATGCCCCTGCTGTCTTTCAGGGTTTTGTCAATTAAATTTTCCGGGACTTATTGTATGTGTCTGTTGTTTTCTATCTGGATGATATATTGATTTTCTTGTCTTCTCCAGAGGAACATCATAAACATGTGAAGGAGGTGCTGTCTCGTCTGAGGGAAAACCACCTCTACTGTAAGCTGGAGAAATGTGTCTTTAGTGAACCCAGTGTGCCATTTCTCGGTTATGTCATCTCTGGCTCCAGCCTAGAAATGGACCCCAAGAAAGTACAGGCGATCCTGGATTGGTCCCGACCTCAAACCTTGAAAGCCATCCAGAGACTACTAGGATTCGCCAACTATTATAGACATTTTATCAAAGGATTCTCATCACTGATGGCTCCCATTATGGCCCTGACCCATAAAAGCGCCAATCCTGCCCTATGGTCACCAGAAGCAGAGACAGCCTTCCAGCTTCTGAAACAAGCCTTTATCACAGCTCCTGTCCTGAGACAACCGGACCTGGATAGACCTTTCTTATTAGAGGTGGATGCCTCATCAGAAGCAGTGGGAGCAGTTTTATTTCAGCGTTATGAAGACAACTGAGTTCATCCCTGTGGGTTTTTCTTCAAAAATTTCGCTCCTGCCGAAAGGAACTATGCCATAGGTGAACAAGAACTCTTGGCAGTGACGTTGGCGCTGAAGGAGTGGAGATACTCACTGGAAGGGGCCAAATTTCCCTTCACTGTCTTCACTGACCATCTGAACCTCCTCTTTCACGAAAATATCCAGTGTGTGAATCCTCGTCTGACTCAATGGGCCATCTTCTTTGCTCATTTACATTCACCCTGACCTTCCAATCTGGAGCTCTTAATCAAAAAGTGGATGCTCTGTCTAGATCTCTCCTCTGTAATGACAATTCAGAGACCCTACGTAGTGCCCCTGTGCTGGAGTCAAGAGTGTTTGCCACTGTACAAATACAACCCCCTACTGGGAAGACCTTTGTGGCCCCAGAATAAAGGAAGCAGCTTCTCACCTGGGCTCATTCCTCTTGCTTTGCAGGTCACTCAGGTACTCGGAAGACTCTGGAACTTTTAAAAAGAAGTTACTGGTGGCCATCCATGAAGGCTGATGTGCTGAAGTTTATTTCCTCATGTACCTCATGTGCTCAGCATAAGTCTTCGCATCAAGCCCCAGCTGGAGAATTGTTGCCCCTGCCTATTCCATCACGTACATGGATGCATCTCTCTATGGACTTTGTAATGGATTTACCGAACTCTCAGGGTTACACCATCATCTGGGTTGTAGTAGACCGATTTTCGAAGATGGTCCATTATGTACCTCTAAAGAAACTGCCTACTGCTCCTGACTTTGCTCATCTGTTTGTCCAGCACATATAACGCCTCCATGGACTTCCTACCAAAATAATTTCTGATCGTGGTGTGCAATTTGTGGCAAAATTCTGGAGAGCCGTATGTTCTGATCTACAAGTAAAGTTTAACTTTTCCACGGCCTATCACCCTCAAAGCAATGGATCCACAGAGAGGGTCAATCAAGACCTTGAGACCTTCCTAAGGATCTTCATGTCATCATCCCAAGACAATTGGTCTGAGTTGCTACCATGGGCAGAATTTGCACATAATGTCTCCTACCATTCCTCTACAAATCAAACCCCATTTCTGATCATCTACGGTCTTCATCCTCGGATTCCTGAATTCCGAAGCCTGCTTGTCTTTGATGTGCCAGCCGTGGAGGATACCAAAGATTTGCATCTAATTGGTCACAAGTACATATTGATTTGGAGAAGGCGTCCTCTCGCTACAAACTTCAGGCAGATAGGTATGAATACGTAATGATCTATACTCCCTAAATGTCGCTATTTAGCGTTGTATGTCACACAAGAAATAATTGCTTTCCAGACTTTGTTTGTGGTTCCAAAGCACAAAAAGATATTATTCAACATAAAGCATATAGTTACACGCTGTGATCTAAATACAATTATCGCAAATGAATTATACAATCACAAGGTACAGTCAATACATACGCATACGCTCTGGATCCAGATTTCCGGCATCAACTATTAAACCTCCGTTAACAGAAAAGAAAGATAACTAACTACCACATCCAGGGTGCTTGCATTTAAACCCTTACAGAGATAGGCAATACAATAGAACAAGTTGGCATAATCCCATTGGTTCTTCCTCCTGGTTCTTCTGTTACGATGCAGTTCATAGGTCAGTTTGTATTGTAATAGTTCAGCCTCCAACAGCTCTTTGTGTCAGTTTTCCCGCCGAAGAACAAGTCTAAACTGGCTAATAAACATTACATTCCAGAGTACATTTCAATACCTACTGTATCTCTCTCTATGATCCATAATTCACAGACGCATGTTGCGATTTTCTTGCTGAAGGAACCGGAAGTCTGCAAATAAACAGTGGTTTAGAATAGCACCAAACATGGCCTGCTTATCATGTACTAAACCTTAGATCTTAAATAAGTCAGTTCATAACATAATTAATACTGAATAAAACCTTAAATATTAACCTTTATGCTAGGGAACCTTTCTGTGTAAATGTACAATGCGTAAGTGTAGGGATATTAGGAAAAGACGCTAGTTAGCGTTGTGCGTCTACGTGATTGTGGAGTACACCGTGGTACATGTTTTGCAGGGTTGTTCCTATTTTGGGTATTAATAAATGTACGTATAATTTTGGTAAGGACTTTTAATACTGTTCTATTGCGTAGGAGATGCACGATGCTAAATAATATCGCCTTATGTACTGATATTGTGAGATACGTTAAAATGGCGTTGGGCGGCCATTCGCAAAATGGCGTCTTGTTGCCAGTTGCAAAATGGTGTCGTGCAGATTTTGATTTTTAACAGATTCTGTCTCCTATCATCCGGCTTTGACAGTACACCCTTTGATAGCAAACAATACGCTATCACACTCTGATTTTAAAATTAATTTAGGCTTACACTATGACATTATTTAATGTTATATTATGGGATGGCACAAGGTGGTTCTTAAACCATCAATAATGAGTCACTGAGAGGGACATAAAACTACCCTTATACGCACACCGCGGATCTGGAAGATCATGGGAAAGATGTGGGGATGCACCTAACCTATAAAGGAAGTCTTGAAGGGGATATGGACTTACATTATTTAAGATGTTTTAAAATAACATTTAATAACATATTTCATGCATGGCTAAATGTATACATCATCTGATGGTATATTCTAGTTCAGTGTTGTAATGCAGTCCTTCATTTACCTCAGTATTCATATTGTTACTACTGACCACCATCATAATTTCATTCCTTCGATTTACCTTATCTTTACATTTTCCACATTTCAACACTGTAGGAACACATTTGACACATAAGCCAATTACTATGATGAAAACCAATATGAGGATCAGGAGTTTACATATACTAGCAACTATTTCCTGGACCCACTCTCCTACGCCGGAGAACCATTTCACTGGGTTCAACCAGGAAAGTCATTCTTCTAACTTTTCCTCTACTTCAGCCACTGAAGCATTATGGTTCTTCCGAAATTTCCATTTTAACTGCAGAATTTCATCCATCTTCCAGTCTATCACATCCTTGGGTCACTAGTATAATTTGTGATGTATGTGCAACACTTTACACCAAATTGGGTGGCTAAGGTCACACAGTACCCTCCAGTGACAGCTGTTAAATAATTTAACACTAGTCTATGTTGCACCAGTTCTTTCTTGTAGGTCTGTAACTCCTTACCTGTGTACCTAAATGTGTCATCATACATTTCGGTGATATTATCTATTAATATAGCAAGATCTTGAATATATCTAAAATTTAGAGTACCCCGAGCGATCCTGGTGGGATCCAATGCTACCAAAACTTGAAAGCCAGTTGTTTCAATAATTAACTGTGTGGCTTTATGTACATCACCAGGTTATGTTCCTTTTGTCTCTGTGTTCATACTGTGTGTGAAGATATGGTGATGGTGTGTTTTTATGAATACCAAGCATTTCACCATGTGTAAGGGTCATAACCTCTGGGAGTACTCTTCCCAGGTAACACAAACCTTCGGAACTCGGAGAGAGCCACTTATACGCTTTTCTACCACATATAAAATATACATCGGGGGGGAACATAAGGAATAGTAAACATCATTATCGTCACACACATTTCCCTAGCAAGTGATCCTATTTCAGGTTCTCCCATTTGACTCATACAAGTTTCTGATTGTAATACCTTGGCACAATACCCTTCTGGTACCCTACCAACCATTTCTTTGGTGGAACTTAGTGTATATTTATACCGGAAGTGTCTTCTACTTAACCTAATTGTGCGTAACAGTTCAAAATTTATAGGCTCATAATCTGCTCTTAGTGAGAAGGTCATCATCTGGTTATTCCCCGTCACCCCCCAACTTCCTGGTTTACTGAAGTTGGTGATGTTCAAACATAAAAGTGATCTATCTACTTGGTACTGGTGGAGTTTAAAATTAGGTGACTTGGACTTAACAAATTTTCCATCCAGTGCATCCCCTCTTCGCAATTCTAAAACCTCAGAGACATTTAATGGGAATGGCAATAACACCACATTATGCTGTCCTTGAGGCACGTGAGAGCACACCCAACAGTCAGTTTGGTTTAAAAATTTGCCCATCATGGTATGATAATCCTCTAAAGGATACCCACCCAAATACTGGTTATACTTAGGTTGGCACTGCTGGATGCACTTCTCATCAATTAAGGACCCACAAAACTCACACTTACAAAAATCCTCAGACGATAGACCTTCACACTGTCTCCGAATTTCCAAAATAACAGATCTCTTAACAATTACTGTACTGGGCTTGGTCAGATACCGCCCTTGTGACTGTACTGCTCCTTCTCCCAACTCCACTCCATCAATATCAACCTCAGTTCCCAGCTCCATCCTCTGTCCTCCGTCACAGAAAACAGAAATCCCGAAACAACCCAGGATGATGAAAACTCTGGGAGAAAACACAAAGATAACCACACCAGACCACTCCATTGCTGAAAACAATGATTCACAAATTTCTTTAGCTCAGGTATCTCACTGTAACCTTTAACCCTCCCAGAACAGACTTGCAATTGACAGGTCTATGTTATCTGTCTCGATTCCACCTTGTCTCTCCACCGGTTGGTTGACCTTTTTACAGTGAGTGGAATGGACCCAGGTATCTCTCTCTGCCACTTTCAAGGATGTTGTACTTGTCAGCAACACCTGATACGGAACTTCCCACCGATCAGTCAAACAACCTGAATGCAAGAAATTTCTGATCATAACAAATTCTCCTAAGGTTCAACATCATGACAGTTTGTTTTAGGCATATCATGTGACAACAATTTCAGTTTCTGCTGTTGCTGCTTTAACTGTTTACACATTGTTATAAGATACCTTACAGTAACCTCGTTGTTACTTTTCAAATCTTCCTGCGGACTTATAATCAAATGAGGTTGTCTACTAAACAGTATTTCAAAGGGGGACAGATTGAGAGGGGGTCTAGGAGTTGTCCTGATACTATGAAGGACAAGTGGTAGTGCTTCTGGCCACCCGAGTCCAGTTTCTGCCATGATCTTACTTAATTTATTTTTAATAGTACCGTTCATCCTCTCCACCTTGGCACTGGCTTGTGGTCGGTAGGGGGTGTGAAGTCTACTATTAATACCCATCAACTTACACATGTTTTGGAAGATATCACCTGTGAAATGAGTACCCCTATCACTTTCAATAATTCTAGGGATACCATATCTGCATACAAACTCCTGAACAATTTTCTTAGCAGTAAACGCAGCAGTATTAGTGGCAGCTGGGTATGCCTCAACCCAATAGAAATCACATCAGTGCACACTAATACATACTTGAGATTCCTGCAGGGTGGTAATTGGATGAAATCAATTTGTATTACCTGAAAAGGTCCGTCAGTCGGAGGAATGTGGGATGGCTTGGTAGGGATTGTTTTCCCAATGTTTTTCCTCAAACAGGTCAAACAGGACATTGCTCTCTTTTCCGCTTGGGAAGAAAAACCCGGTGCACACCTGTATGCTTTCACTAACTTGCACATACCTTGCTTTCCCAGGTGAGTCAAACCGTGCACTGCCTCAGCCAGGCTTGGGTAGTATGCCTTGGGAGCCACTGGCTTACCTTGTCTATCTCTCTCTTGCCCACATCTCTTGGACCTCCAGACTGCCTTTTCCTGAATGGAACACAAACTTTGCATCTCAATTAATTTCTGCATATCAATCATTTGAAACATCATTTGGTTAATTGGTATGTTCACTTTTAACCCTGCTGCCCATTTGGCAGCTTCGTCTGCCCTGTTATTGCCCAGTGACACCGGATTGTCCTCGCATGTATGGGCTTTACACTTAATGACGGCCACTGCCTTTGGCAGTTGGATCACTGTCAATAGTCCTTTTATATGTCTGGAATGTGCGACTGGTGTGCCTGCTGCTGTCATAAAATTTCTCAGACGCCATAGAGCACCAAAATCATGTACTACCCCAAAGGCGTACCTAGAGTCAGTGTAGATATTAGCAGATTTGCCTTTTGCTAATTCACACGCTCTTCTTAGTGCCACCAGCTCCGCCACTTGGGCCGAGTGAGGTGCACCAAGAGGTTCAGCTTTTATGATGTCTTCATCATTTACAACAGCATAACCTGTACATAACTCTCCAGTGTCAGTCTGTCTATGACAACTCCCATCCATGTAAAATGTCACATCTACATTTTCTAAAGGTGTATCCCGTATATCAGGTCTTACAGTAAAGGTCTGATTCAAATATTCCATACAATCATGTGCATCAATATACATGCAGAACTCATGTTCCACCAGCGACTCACCTCTCTCCACCCTTTGTGCATCCTGAGACACATATGGTAAATACATTGCTGGATTTAACATACTGCACCGCTTAATGGTGATGCTTGCAGGTCCTAATAGGGCTAGTTCCCATTTCGTGAACCTAGCTGAGGAGACATGTCTGGTTTTCTGCAGAATTTAGCAAAGCAGATACAGCATGGGGTGTGTAGACAATCATATCATGGCCTAATACTACATCCTCACTCTTACTGACCAATAGAGCAGTTGCTGCTACACTTCTTAAACACATTGGGAGTGATCTTGCCACAGTGTCCAATTGTGCAATGGATCTATTGTCATCACCATGTTTTTGTGTGAGGACACCTGCTGCACAACTCTCAGCTTCCGTACAATAGAAATCAAAAGGTTTTTCATAATCAGGTATTCCATATGCAGGTGCTCTTGTCAGACTATCCTTAAGATTAAGGAAAGCCTGCTCTGTTTCCTCTGTGTGTATGACACGATCGGGCTTTGAGGAATCTACTAAGGGCCTCATTCAGACCCGGTCGCAAACGCTGAGCTATCGCAACCAGGTCGATGTTTGCCCACTGGGCATGCGCACATCGGAGCCGGCTCTGATGTGTGCATGCGCGAGACCCGGCTAGCGAGGGCTGCTCCATCGCTTCGGGTCTCACACCAAAGGGGGTGAGCTGTCGATGTTGATTGACAGCTCGCCCCATTTGGAAGGCGGGCCGGGGGGGTGGCCAGCCAAACAGAGGCGTTTCTGACAGAACACTTGCTGTTTGGGGGTGGCCCCACTGACATCAGCAATGATGTCAGTGGGGAGCTTCCTGCTCGATCAGAGCAGGAAGCTCCCTGGGGCTTGCGAGTGCCGAGATCCAACCTTAGGGTCTCGTCGCAAGCCCCGATGGTTGTGATGGTCCTGACCATTGCGACCATCACCCTGGTCAGTTGCTAAGGTGTGGGCGACCAGTAGGCCACACTTCAAGATGCAAGCCGCCGCCCTCAATCAGAGCGACCGCTTGCATCTAACGACCGGGTCTGAATGAGACCCTAAGTCCTGTAATGGTAAAGCCAAAATAGAAAAACCTAGGATCCACATTGTGCAGTATCCACACATTCCCAAGAAGATACGGATTTGCTGTTGGTTTTGCAGCTGTGTCATGGTCCGTATGGCCTGGATTCTGTCAGATGTTGTAACCCCTGGGTTAGGCAGTGTCCCTGGTCTGGCATGGCTGTAATTTGTCCTTAGCAACCTTGTGTCCTGTCTGTGAGAGAGGAAGCAACAGTAGTTTAGTATCATTTAAACATGACATAAATGAATCAGAACACAACAATAAATCATCTACATATTGTATTAGGACAGATCCATTGGCAGGTTGAAAAGATTGTAAACAGTCATGTAAGGCCTGGGAGAAGATACTGGGGCTGTCTATGAAACCCTGGGGCAATCGTGTCCATGTGTATTGTACCCCCCTGTATGTAAATGCAAATAGGTACTGACAGTCAGGATGAAGAGGGACAGAGAGGAAAGCAGAACAGAGGTCAATGACAGTAAAATGGGTTGCATTTGGTGGGATCTGCATTAGAATGATAGCTGGATTCGGCACTACGGGGAATTGGCTCTCTACTACCTTATTAACCCTCTAAGGTCCTGTACCAGCCTATAACCCCTCCCACCACTCTTCTTCACAGGGAAGATGGGACTGTTGGCTACACTCACTGTACGGACTAAAATTCCCTGTTGTAATAACCGCTCAATTATGGGATAAACTCCTATCTCTACCTCCTGTTTTAATGGGTACTGGGGAAGTTTTGGAGCTTGCCTACCGCTTTTTAGATTTACCATTACGGGAGCTACATTTGCCATTAATCCACTGTCCTGTCCATCTTTGGTCCATAGTGAACCTGGTATTTGATTCTTATTTGAAACAGTAGAGTGAAACAATAACCTTTGGGGAGTGTCCAATATATCCCTCACCTCATGCGCAACTCTCTCTGGGATATCTAGAAATATACCATCAGGGGTATAATAAATGACACATCCCATTTTACATAACAAATCCCTTCCCAGTAGGTTAGTAGGGGCCACTGCTGCCAGGAGAAAGGAATGCCTGGTATGCAATGGACCGATAGTAACCTCTGCAGATTTGGTTAAAGTATAATGTTGCACTTTAGCCGTTACACCTATTGCTGGTACTGTTTTGCTGGTCACCTGTAAATTAGATGGAGATTTTATCACTGATCTGGTCGCCCCTGTGTCTACAAGAAAAGAATGTTTAGTACCAGCTACATCAACTAACATGACAGGTTCTTCTCTAGCATCCCCAGTTAACCTGACTGACTGTAGACTACAGTTGTGACCTGACCCCCAGAGCTGACTATCTTCTTCTAGCAAAGCGTTCACTGCTGCAATGTGAGCAGGTGATGGCTGGAATTGTCCTGTCTATTGTGGGTGCCCCCTCTGTGGGTATGTCGGTGTTCCCTGGTTTGGTGTTTCCCATTTCTTAGCCTTACAGAACTCACTAATGTGGCTCTACTTGTTACATCTATAACACCTTCGTGGTTGATGTGATGTGAAAGATGGTTGTTGTGTGGGTTGGGGAATGAGGAAAGATTGTGGTTGTGTATAGGGATAAGGGTTTGGAGGTTGCATGGGGTGAGTGTATTGTTGCTGAGTGTGATAAGAGTGCTGCGGTTTTTTCTTTGCATTCCTTCCAGAGCTTGGATACTAACAGCCATTAGTTTCTCACTCTGCATTTCTCTCTTCCTAAAGATGTTTTTATCATGTTCAATTGTAGATTCCCTGAGTGTGTCTACCACAACTCCCCTCCACCCAGGAAGTGAGGTCTGAACCCTGGTCTTTAGAGTGTCCTTAAGACCATCTATAAGCACTGTGATTGTCATATCCCTGTGATGGGTGTTGTCTTTTATATTCTCTATGCCTGTGTATTGGGTAATAGTCTGCAGCGCTCTGGTAAAATAATCTGCTGCAGACTCACTCTCTTTCTGCTTAATCATGAAGATTTTACTCCAGTTAAGAATTAACGGGAAAAATACAGCCAATTGGGTGACAATGTGGGTTATATTGTCCTGATTACCTGTATCAGTTATGGGACTATCTCCATCCAATACACAGGCCGTGATAAACTTTTTCACGTTGGTATTGTGTGGAAGACATGCCCATAATACCACTCACCAATCTTTTTTGGCTGGCTCATGAACATTACCTAAATCCTTTACAAATCTCTGGCACTTTGCTAGTTCTTTCCTAGGGTCGGGGAAATCTGTCATTATGGAACGTAGTTCTGTTCTTGTCCATGGACAATGCATCGCTAAATCCCTTGTGGCCACCACACCATGTGCATCCGGATTCCCATTGGGAACAGTTATTGTCCGGACGGGATGGATGCCTGCCATAATACTACCTTTAGCCTGATTACCTAGTTGAGGGTTCAGCCTACTGCTACTACGTATGTTATTAGTAATCTCCGCTACTGTTAAAGCGGGTGTTAGTACTTCCTGCACTGGTGGGGCTACCTCCATTTCTGGTACTAGCGGGGCAGCTACCTGTGCTTTCTGTGATGGTACATTTAACATTTGTGCAACATGGGAAAGAGCAGACATCAGGTTCATCATCTGCATCATAAACATGTTCCTTAAAGTTACTTAGAAGAGGGTACAAGTTAATTGTTATTTTTATTTTTTTTTATTAACAGTTTCTTATATAGTGCAGCATATTCCGTTGTGCTTTACAATTGTAAACATTAATAGAACAAAACTGGGTAATAACAGACAGATATATAGGTAGGAAGGCCCTGCTCGCAAGCTTACAATCTATAGGGAAATAGGCATTGATACACAAGGATAGGTGAAATATATTGCATTTTGGTCCGGCCAGGATGCAGAGTTTCTTGGTGGGCTGCATGATCCATTTACACCGGAATGTCGGCCAAATGTCATGAGGATCTGAGAGACAGACGATGTGTGAGGTTGTGTGTGGACTGTGAAAGGGGATGTAATTACATATGGATGCTATGAAGGTTATGTGGGTGGTTCTGGGATCTGATAAGCTTGCCTGAAGAGGTGAGTTTTCAGGGAAAGCTTGAAGGATTGGAGACTAGAGGAAAGTTGTATTGTGCGTGGTAAGGCATTCCATAGAGTGGGTGCAGCCCGAAGAAAGTCCTGTAACCATGAATGGAAGCAAGTAATGCGTGGGGATGAGAGACGCAGATCTTGTGCTGAGCGGAGAGGTCGGGTAGGGAGATATTTTGAAATGTGAAGAGATATATGTTGGGGTGGTTTGGTTAATAGCCTTATGTGTAAGTAAGAGTATTTCGTATTGAATACGGTAGAAAACCGGCAAAAAATGGAGGGACTGACAGAGCGGGGCAGCAGACGATGAACGTTTGGCAAGGAAGATAAGCCTTGCAGCTGCATTCATAATTGATTTTAATGGAGATAGCCTGTTTTTGGGAAGACCAGTAAAGAGGCTATTGCAATAGTCAATACGGGAAATAATAAGTGCATGGATTAGAGTTTTTGCAGTGTCTTGTGTGAGATATGATCGAATTTTGGATATGTTTTTTAGATGTATGTAACATGATTTTGAGACAGATTGAATGTGGGGAACAAAGGACAGTTCAGAGTCAAGGATGACACCAAGACAGCGAGCTTGTGGGGCAGGGTGGATTGTTGAGTTATCAACAGTGATAGAGAGATCAGGTTGGTAACTGTTATTGGCTGGTAGAAATATAATTAATTCTGTTTTAGAAATATTAAGTTTCAGGTGGCGAGATGACATCCAAGATGAAATTGCAGAAAGACATTCAGTGACACGGACCAATACAGATGGTGATAAATCTGGGGAAGATAGGTAGATTTGAGTATCATCCGCATACAGATGGTACTGAAATCCAAAAGAGCTGATTAGTTTGCCAAGAGAGGAGGTATAGATTGAGAATAACAGAGGCCCTAAGACAGAGCCTTGCGGTACTCCAACTGATAGAGGTAGTGAAGAGGAGGCAGAATCAGAAAAATGAACTGTAAAAGAGCGATCAGATAGGTAGGAAGAGAACCAAGAAAAAGCTGTGTCCTTAAGACCTAGGGATTGTAGTGTTTGTATGAAAAGAGAATGGTCATCAGTGTCAAAAGCAGCTGAGAGATCTAGAAGAATTAGGAGTGAGTAATGGCCTTTAGCCTTGGCAGTGACCAGATCATTTAATACCTTAGTCAGTGCTGTCTCTGTGGAGTGTTGGGAACGGAAGCCGGACTGAAGTGGGTCCAATAAGTTATGTGAGTTAAGAAAGTGTGTGAGGCGGGTGCAGACAAGTCTCTCAAGTAGCTTGGAGGGGCATGGGAGCTGGGAGATAGGACGGTAATTTGAGAGAGTGTTGGGGTCAGAGTTTTGTTTTTCAGAATAGGAGTAATCACTGCATGCTTGAAGAGTGATGGAAAGTTGCCAGTAGAGAGAGAGAGATTACAGATTTTAGTTAGGGTTGGGATAAGCACAGGAGACAGAGCTTTACTGATTTGTGAGGGTAAAGGATCTAGAGTAGAGGTAATAGAGTAGGAGGAAGAGAAGAGGGAAGATACTTCATCTTCGTTTGTGAGATCAAATAAAGAGAATGTGCCAGAGGATTCATGTAGGGAATTGAGCAAGTCACTAGCTGAAGAAGAGCATACCATTTCATTTCGGCTCTCATCAATCTTGTCCCTAAAATAGGAAGCAAAATCTTGCGCACAGATAGTAGCTTGTTACATTTTTATGAGTTTTTAGATTGACTGTACCTTTACCCCATCCGCATAGGGCGGTGGTGGTGAGCATGTACTACTGACATTACCTTCCGCAACACTACCGTTCTGCATGTATGTGCTACTTTGCGGCATGCATGCAACGCTATTTGCGTGTGCGCTCCCTTGCATCATGCACGAGACGCTAGTTTGCATCGCATGCACAATTCTAAGCCATATATCCCCCTCATCCTGCCACAACTTCAAGCAATCGTTAAACTTTACCCTTTTCTTCAGAGACTTCACTAAACATATACTGAGATTGTTCAGAACCTCCAAATCAAAGTTACCAATCTTAGGAAAAGGTGTTTTACATTTCTTGGTAATTTTGACCCATATGTCACAATACACTGTAGCGTACGCCCCATACTTCCTAAACATAACATACCTGGCCGATCCTAGCTGCCCTTCCACCTGCAGCACATCATCGACCATTACTAGAGATTGCTTCGCACCCATCTGGGAAAAAGCGTAGCAATTTCTAGAGAATTTCGATTGGTGAACGATTTTCAAAGAGCTACGTTCACGTACTCCCTCCCGTTATACACAGCAGACCCGCCTGGCATTACAGTCGGCTTGTACAACGAGGAGCAGACTAACAACCTCTTGTAAATTATTCTTCTTGCGGCCATATTAAACCAAGCTTCAGCCGCTCACTCCTTCCCGCTATACCCCACTTCATCGCTACGTTATGATCCGTGTGTATACATGAGGAGTAAAGTAACCGCCTAGCGAATTATTTTACTTGTGATGAATTTAACTCCAAGCTTCACCACTAGCTTCCTACTTTGAATTTACTCCCACTGGTAGCAACTAGAATTTCCAATAACCCCTAACCTTGCCAGCAGTTTCACTCCCATGACACCCACTTCACAATCACAATTTATATAACCTTGCGGTCCGATCGCATTGCCCAAAGAGCCTAACTGCTCAATGGACTTTGCGATTAATGGATGTCGGACCAAGAAACCCCTTAGTTTCTCGATAACCTAAACCACAATGTACCTGCTTTGTACACTGGCCCAGTGGTTTGTACTGCCCTGTCGGGCACCTACCGAGTTTACACTGAGGTTTAACAGACAGTAACCTCCACTTACATTTAGGCTTAACAGACAGTAGACTCCACTTTGCAATCACACGTTTCAATTACACACTCTTTCTGCGCAAATAATAAAACCCTTTTTTCCTTAATATAGCAGTATAATTCAGAGGTTTTAACAAGCAATCACGCTATACAGTACATACAATGACCGTTGAACACATGGCAGCAATACAGGAAATATGCGTACGCTATTGTGCGACTTCCCCTTTTAACACAAAATTTTATCAACGAAGGAAAATAAACTTTTTTCTTCCTTGTCCCTGGATTCTAATCAGCACTCCTTGAACTAACACAATAATGGATAGCGGTCTCTCAGCATCAAGTGGTAGCAGGTTTTCGAAGGCACAATGTGTTCTTTCCTGCGTATGGCGCTTCCACCCATTGCTGAGAGTTCGATAACCATGTGTTACCATGTAAAATGGTAGCATGATCTCACTCTATGAGCCCCAAACTATGAATACCTAATGATCTATACACCCTAAATGTTGCTATTTAGCGTTGTATGTCGCACAAGAAATAATTGCTTTCCAGACTTTGTTTGTGGTTCCAAAGCACAAAAAGATATTATTCAACATAAAGCATATAGTTACACGCTGTAATCTAAATACAATTAGCACAAACGAATGATACAATCACAAGGTACAGTCAATAGATTCGCATGCGCTCTGGATCCAGATTTCCGGCATCAACTATGAAACCTCCGTCAACAGAAAAGAAAGATGACTAACTACCAGATCCAGGGTGCTTGCATTTAAACCCTTGCAGAGATAGGCAATACAATAGAACAGAAATGCAGGAGGCTGGATGGATGGTGGAAGAAACAAATACATTTATTTGTATCTGTTTGTGTACATAGAGGGTGGTAGTTGCTCAGTAGGAGGCACAGTGCTCCTGGAAGATAAATGTCTCTTAGATGGTTTGTGGCAGCACACACTGCCCAGTTGTTGGTGATTTGGGGTGACAGGGCATATCCACAGTGTGGGGAGTAAGGTCAACCCTTTCAGGGGGCTCCTTGACATGCGGTCCTGACTACTGCATGCTTCCCTGCTGGACCTATGGTCGACAGACTTCTGAACTGGGATGCCCTGTTTGAGGTGATCAGGGGTGCTCCCACTTTGAGGCATCCCGCACTGGTGAGGAGAATGGGTGCTGACCTACCGGTAGGTGCCCAGGACCGTTGGTGTGGGATCAGTTCTTCTCAAAGTCCAGTATGATGCTGCGGTGGGGGACGTGCACTGTTTGAGTGGCTCACATCCGTGGATGCAGTGCAGGTGAAACCTGTGCTGCATGCGGTGGTGTGATGAGCGTGTGCACCGCTGTCATTTGGCAGAGGCTGGGGCTGGGGTGAGTGGGGACCAGCGTCCAGTTAAGTGCCGCTGCTGCCGTGCAGGTGCCCGGATTGGGGTGGATGTAGATGGAGGTGGGTTCAAGATGGGTAAGTGTCTGGGGGTCTCCAAAGTGTTTCAGCACAGGTGCCTTCTTCAAGGAGGTGTGAGATGATCAGTGCTTCTGAGGTTCTTATGTAGTGCACTTCTGGGGGTGGGGGTGTGGTCAGGTGACTCAAGGGGCCAATGGTGTGTTTGAGAGGTAATGCAGTGCAGGTGTGTGCAGGGATTTGCTGAATGGTGATGCGGTGCAGGTGTGTGCAGGGGCTGGTTGGAGTAATGAGTGTAATCAGATTAAACCAATGGTGTGTTTGAATGGTAATGCGGTGCAGGTGTGTGCAGGGACTTGGTGAATGGTGATGAGGTGCAGGTGTGTGCAGGGACTGGCTGGAGTGATGAGTGTAATCAGATTGGCTCAATAGTATGTTTGAATGGTAATGCGGTGTAGGTGTGTACAGGGACTTGCTGAATGGTGATGAGGTGCAGGTGTGTGCAGGGGCTGATTGCATGGTGGTTACTAATGTACAGGTTGGGGTTGGGTGTGTCTTGTGTATGTGATTGGGATGGATTATAGTTGTGTGTTGTGAAGTATGATGGTGTAAGGTGTATGATGGTGTCATCCTATGGAGTTGCAGTGGAGCAATAACTTCAGTCTTAAGTTGGGGTGGTGGTTGGTTCAGGTGTGCATTATTTGGAGATGACTGACTGGATCTCATTGTCTATGTTGAGACCACGGGGTGTGAAAGTGTCCAGAGTGAATGTATATTTTAATTCTTCTTTATTGAGTCTTTTGGTTATGTCACCCCCTCTCCAGTTGTGAGTGATGGTCTTGATACCTAGGAATTCAATGTCCTTGGGGTTACTTTGGTGTTTCTCCAGGAAATGTAGGGGAATGTTGTGGTTTTCTGATTTGTTTCTGATGCTTCTGAGGTGCTCTGCTAATCTTGTTTTAAGTGGCCTCACAGTTCTGCCTACGTACTGTAGGTTGCATGTGCATCTTAATAGGTAAACTACATGGCTGGTGTTGCAGGAAATGTGTTCCTGTATCTTGTATGTATTACCTGTTTTGGCGGAGGTGAAAGTGGTAGTAGGTTTTGTGCTTCTGTAATCTAGAGTGCGGCAATTGCTGTATGTGCCGCAATGATAGAAGCCATTGTGGACGGGCTGCTTGGTAAGGGTGATTTGTTTGAGAGTAGGTGGTGGGATGTGGTTTGAGACTAATTTGCTTTTGATGTATGGAGCTTTTCTGTATATTATCATGGGGCGTCGTGGGAGTGTGTCTGTGAGTGATTCGTCTTTTAGGAGCAGATTCCAGTGTTTCTGAATGATGTGTTTAATCAGTCCTGCACTTTTGTTGTATTTTGTGATGAATGGTATGGTGTCTTGCATGTATTTTTCTTTGTTCTTGTTGTAAGTGAGTAGTGGTCCTCTTTCTTCATTCCCTATCTTCTGTAATGTATATTGTAGTGAGTCGATGTTGTATTTTTTCTCTATGAATTGTTGTTTGAGTTTTTCTCCTTGTTCATAGTAATCGGTGATATTTGTACAGTTCCATGTTATGCGTTTAAATTGGCCCACTGGAATGTTCTGGAGACAATTGGGGTGGTGACCACTGTCCGACAGAATGTAGCTGTTAACGTCAACTTGTTTGTGATAGGTTTTGGTGTGGATCTTGTGTTCTTTGATGAAGATGTGTAAGTCGAGGAAATTGACGTCAGATTGGCTGTATTGGGATGTGAAGTGAGATTCCAGTCGTTGTTGATGTGTGTAAGAAAATCTTTGAGGGTGTTTAGGGGTCTTTTTCAAATGCAGAATATGTCGTATATGTACCTTATCCAGAGGACTAGATTTGCTCCCCAATTATGCCCTGACCAGATGTTGGATTCCTCCCAACTGCTCATAAAAAGGTTGGCATAACTGGGCGCAAATCGAGTCCCCATGGTGGTCCCTGTCTTCTGTCTGTGATAGTCGCCGTCAAACGAGAAATAGTTGTGTGTTAGTATGTAGTTAATGCTATCCAAGATGAACTGTGTCTGTCGGGGGTCTAGTGTTGGGTCTTTGTCTAGGAAATGGCGTATACTGTTTAATCCTTGTGTGTGTGGTCAATGATGGTGTATAGTGATGTGATGTTGCTTGTTACAAGCCAGTGGTCATCACCCCAAGTGACTCCTTCCAGTATTTGGAGTATGTGTGTCGTGTCCTGTATGTAGGATGGTTGTTGTTTGACATACGGTTGCAATAGATGGTCTATGTATTGTGACAGGTTTGCAGTCATGGAATTGATTCCGGATATGATGGGTCTACCTGGGGGGTTTGTGATGTCTTTAAGTATTTTGGGGAGGTAGTAGAAGATGGGGATGACGGGGTGTGGGTTGTGTATGAAATCGTGTTCATGTTTTGTGAGGATGCCGTCTTTGAGTCCTGTTCTGAGTATGCTGTTTAGTTCATTGTGGAATGCCTGGGTTGGGTCTTTGTTTAAGGTCTCATATGTATGTTTTTCTTGTAGAAGTCTGTGATTCCCTGATGTAGTCTGTTTTGTTGAGTAGCAGTATGCCTCCGCCCTTGTCGGCTGGCTTGATTTTAAGTTGTGGTTTTGTTGTAGTCTTTTGAGGGCTTTCTGTTCGTTTATGGTTAGGTTTTTGATGTGGTTTTTCTTTGGTGTTGGTATTTTATTGATATCGTCCATGACTAGTGTTTCAAATGTGTGTATAAGATGTCCTTTTAAGTGGCTGGGGTAGAACTTGGATAGTGGCTTTAATGTGGTGTATTTGTAGTTGTCTGGTTCGGGTGGTGGTTTGGTGGCAGGGTGTGTCATGAAGTATTTTTTCAGTGTTAGGCATCGTACGAATCTGTGAACATCTAGGTAAATTTTGAATTTGTTGAGTGCCTTGTGTGGGGCAAATTTCAGTCCTTTGTTGTGTAGTGATGTGTCCTCTTTGGAAAGTTGATGTTCGCTGAGGTTGATAATCCCTGTAGTGGGTGTCATTGTGGGTGTTTGGGGTGTGTGGTGTGGTTTTCCTCTTTGTCCTCCTCTACATCCTCATCTAATTATTTTAGTTTTCTTTTTTGGCTCTTTGGTGTTTGTGTTGGGTGTTGTTTTGTCGGTGGGCAGGTATGACTTCCTGCCTCCAGGTCTAAAAAATTGAGTGACCATGGTTCTTGGTTTGGGTGTTTTTCTTTGGTTATGTTGTCTGTTGTCTGTGTTTGTTGTGTTTGGTGGCCCTCTTGGTCTGATGGGTTGGGGATTGTGTGGTCGCCCCTGATGGTGGTGATCCACCCTTGTTCCACTGAGAGTCTCGCTAGGTTTTCGTATTGTGTGTCTTGGTCATTATCTCCAATCTCGTATATGCTGAATAAGGTATCGGTTACTGAACTTGTGTCAGATGCTGGTAGAGGGTCTGTGTCTTTGTTTGTAGAGTGTATTGGGATTTTGGACATATACTGTTGGTATGTGAGTTTTAGTTTTCTGTATATCGGTGTGTCGTTGGGAGATGTGTTGGATTCTATGTTCTGTGGAAGTGGGTGTGTCTGTGTCTTGTTAGTGTTGTTTATCCTGGGTTTGTGTGTTGGTTTCTTGGTTCGGGTTGTCTCTGTGTGTTCTCCGTATGTCTTGGGTGCTGAGTCTGTGTTGGTGTTTCCACTTTTGTCTGTAGTATTTTGGATTTCTTCCATTCTATGATGTTTGCCTCTGTTTTGTGTAGTTTGTCTCTAGTGATGGAAACGAGTTTCCTGAATCCTATTTCCTCTTTGTATGGTTCTAGAGTTTGGTCGAGTTTGTGAATGTTTGTGTCGAGGTGCTGTAGTTCCATTTTATGTGTATCGATAATAAGTTGGATACATTTTTTTGAGCACTCTTGCAGAATGGGGTTCCATTGTTGCATGAAGGATATGTTGTCATTGCTGTGGGAGGGTGATTTGTGTATGATGAGTCCTTTGGGAATTATGTTATGATCAAGGTACCATTGTAGGATGTGTGTGTCCCACCAAATTTTTGTTTCTCTAGTGAGTAATTTTTCCAGGTGTAGGTACATGTGGCAGAAAGTATCGCTGCTGTGTTGTAGGGATTCCCTCTGTTCTAGTTCTTGTATGGGGTGTTGTGCCCTATCTAATCTGGTGGCCCTGAAATCAAAAAGGCCCATGTGTTAAGTATCTAGTGATGATTGTGTTGGGTACTCAATCGTGTATTGGTATGTTTGTGTAATTGTGGTGTGTTTCCACTCACAGTCGATGCTGCAATCCTCGGTACTCTGGTTAATAATAGTCGGTAATACTGGGTTTGGGATGCGCTTCGGGGTGGTGATGGTGTTGTGGGATATAAGGGATTGGATGATGGAGGGGGGAAGGTGTGAGGACAGAAAATTGCTCCACTGCAACTCCATAGGATGACACCTGTTGAATCGTAAATAAACCTTTAGTACATTCCTGCCTAAAAACCTCTAAGATTCACCTGCCTAGAACCTCTAAGACAAAACCTGCCTATACCTTCTAAAACCACAAGATGTCGCTAATTAGCGCTGTGTTTAATTATACCATTAATAAAACTCTAAGACAGTTGAATAGCGGTCCAATGCGCTAAAGATTATTATTCAGGTAATAGTACAGATGTTACCACGCTATGATCTAACAATGAGCGCAAAATAAATTGTACAAACATTAGGTCATAAGGTACAGTCAATACATACGCGTGCGCTCTGGGACCAGATACCGGCATCAATAATGACACCTCCGTCGAACAGCATAACAGGAACACTGCAGACTGGCATCTTGTTTCAGAGCACTCACATATATACCCGTACTGGGATAAGCAATACAATAGAATACGTTGGCAGGTTCTCATTGGTTCCTCTTCTTGCTTCTTCCGTTACGGTACAATTCATAGGTCAGTGCAAAGATACAACCCAGCCTCCAACAACCTGATTGTGTCCACTTTCCCGCTGCATAATAAATCTAGTCTAAACTATGGCATACAACATTTGAAGAAGTTATTCTCTCTAACATTCATATTTCATAGCCGCATGTTCTGATCTTCTCACCGATGCCACCGGAATGCTGTTGAAACAGAGTAGATCAGTACGGCACCAAACACAGTCCAATTGTCATTTACTAAGCCATAGTTACAGAAAACATTCATTTCTTTATAAACTGACATTGCGTTTAAACCAAGTAATAATTATCCATTTTGCATTCCGGGACCATTGCTTTTAAATGTATGTATGCGGGGAGAAACAGCACTGAATTGCGTTGTGCGTCTGAGGGTCGGTGGGGCACTCAGCGAGCAGCACTAAGCTGGAAGGGCATCTATGTGTGTGTGTGGCCATGCCAGTATGATTTTAGGAAGGATCACTAAAAGCTGACTGTGTTCTGTTTAACATTGTGTGTATGAGTTGCAGGGAATTTTGCTACTTTTCAAATATAAGTCTGTGTGTGATATTATACACGTAAGTCCATGCATGATGGGCCACATACACACACATACATACATATATATATATATACATATATATATATATACACACAGGCACACATGTATTTTACGGATGTTTTTAAACTGCATTTGCAAAATGTGTTTATACAGTGAATTTAGTTCTCATACAGGGTGGAGGCTCCCAGCAGTGCAGTCGGAGCCTCACTCTTTATTCTGCTTGTTTTGGTTGTGGGGATGGACTCAATTGTGTAGCTCCATAGCTAGGCTACATTACAATTGCCACAGCTCATATATTCTTATGTAAAAATCTCATAGCACGACGGTATATTGTGTCATGTTATGGTATAGGGATTTTCTCCAGGATGGGCTTTGTATAGGATTCCAAATGCTAATAAGTTAGTGTTTATGTGTTAAACACTGTCTGCATGCGTTTGAGGGAAGGCTGACTATCTATTTTTTTTACAAAATAGTGCTGTGAGATTTTATCATGTTGGGAAGTCATTTTTATGTGTGCTGAAAACTGTCGGTATGTGTTGGGGAAGATTATTAAAAAGCTGTTTGTGTTACTTTTTAGCAACTTTGCGTGCTGAATAGCTAAATTGCGACTTTTTAGCAATATGGCGCTGTGTTGGTATTATGTATTTTTGGCAAGATGGAGCTGTGTAAGCTTTCTTTTTCTAAAATGGAGTCTTGCTGCCATTCACAAGATGGCATCTTTCAGGTTTTCTAGATTGCAAACAGATTCTGTCTTACCCAATTATCCGGTTTCGACACACCTTACACCAAAATCCATCATACTTCACAACTATAACTCATCCCAATCACATACACGAGACACACCCAACCCCAACCTGTACATTAGTAACCACCACACAATCAGCCCCTGCACACACCTGCACCTCATCACCATTCAGCAAGTCCCTGCACACAACTGCACCGCATTACCATTCAAACACACTATTGGCCCAATCTGATTACACTCATCACTCCAGCCAGTCCCTGCACACACCTGCACCTCATCACCATTCAGCAAGTCCCTGAACACACCTGCACCGCATTACCATTCAAACACACCATTGGTTTAATCTTATTACACTCATTACTCCAACCAGCCGCTTCACACACCTGCACCTCATCACCATTCAGCAAGTCCCTGCACACACCTGCACTGCATTACCTCTCAAACACACCATTGGCTCCATGAATCACCTGACCACACCCCCACCCCCAGAAGTGCACTACATAAGAACCTCAGAAGCATTGATCATCTCACACCTCCTTGAAGAAGGCACCTGTGCCAAAATGCGTTGGAGATCCCCAGACACCTACCCATCTTGAACCCACCTGCATCTACATCCGCCCCAATCCGGGCACCTAAATAGCAGCAGCGGCACTTAACCGGATGCTGGTCCCCACTCACACCAGCCCCAGCCTCTGCCAAATGACAGCGGTGCACGCGCTCATCACACCACCGCACGCAGCACAGGTTTCCCTGCACTGCATCCACGGACGTGAGCCACTGAAACAGTGCACGTCCCCCACCAACAGGGCATCCCAGTTCAGAAGTCTGTCGACCATAGGTCCAGCAGGGAAGCATGCAATAGTCAGGACTGCATGTCAAGGAGCCCCCTGAAAGGGTTGACCCTACTCCCCACACTGTCACCCCAAATCACCAACAACTGGGCAGTGTGTGCTGCCACGAACCATCTAAGAGACATTTATCTTCCAGGAGCACTGTGCCTCCTACTGAGCAACTACCACCCCCTATGTGCACACACAGATACAAATAAACATATTTGTTTCTTCCACCATCCATCCAGCCTCCAGTATTTCTGTTCTACCACAACACATCCACCACAACACACAGCCATCTGCTCCCCCCAACCTCCCCCCATTTTTTTCCCTCCTCCCTCTCCCCAACAATACACACACACACAACCAAGGAGCGCACGTACCCTCCAATCTTACCATATCTATCCAATAGTAGGATCAGGTACCACTACTGTACGGTGCAGCACCATCCACACCTGGACCCCCCCCCTCTCTCTCTCTCAAAATATTCTGTCCTCACACCTTCCCCCCCTCCATCATCCAATCCCCTATATCCCACAACACCACCACCACCCTGAAGCGCATCCTAAACCCAGTATTACCGAATACGATAGAACAAGTTGGCATAATCCCATTGGTTCTTCCTCCTGGTTCTTCTGTTACGATGCAGTTCATAGGTCAGTTTGTATTGTAATAGTTCAGCCTCCAACAGCTCTTTGTGTCCATTTTCCTGCCGAAGAACAAGTCTAAACTGGCTAATAAACATTACATTACAGAGTACATTTCAATGCCTATCTCTCTCTATGATCCATAATTCACAGACGCATGTTGCGATTTCCTTGCCGATGGAACCGGAAGTCTGCAAATAAACAGTGGTTTAGAATAGCACCAAATACATTCTACTTATCATGTACTAAACCTTAGATCTTAAATACAGTCAGTTCATAACATAATTAATACTGAATAAAACCCTGAATATTAACCTTTATGCTAGGGAACCTTTCTGTGTAAATGTACAATGTGTAAGTTTAGGGATATTAAGAAAAGTCGCTAGTTAGCGTTGTGCATCTAAGTGTTTGTGGAGTACACCGTGGTATGTGTTTTGCAGGGTTGTTCCTATTTTTGGTATTAATAAATGTACGTATAATTTTGGTAAGGACTGTTCTATTGCGTAGGAGATGCACGAATCTAAATAATAACATCGCCGTATGTACTGATATTGTGAGATACGCTAAAATGGCATTGGGCGGCCATTCGCAAAATGGCGTCTTGTTGCCAGTCTCAAAATGGCGTCGTGCAGATTTTTATTTTAACAGATTCTGTCTCAGCCAATCATCCGGCTTCGACATAGGAGACATAGGAAGGTACCTTGCATGCAAGTTGGAGACCAAGTCGGGTTGTCCACCTGGAACCTCCGCCTTAGAGTACCTTTGATGAAATTTGCTCCCCGGTTCATCGGACCCTTCTCCATCACAGAAATTATCAACCCTCTGGCATATCGCCTTCAGTTGCCTGCTTACCTAAAAATTCCTAACTCATTCCACATCTCCCTCCTGAAACCCCTAATCTTGAACAAATTTCGCAAGGTCCTTCCTGTTCCCCCCCGCATCCAGAGAGAGGCATGGAGTACGAGGTCTCCCAGGTCCTGGATTCTCGTATCCGCAGGGGACGACTACAGTGTCTCCTAGATTGGAGGGGTTACGGCCCAGAGGAGTGCTGTTGGACCAATGCCCGAGACATTCATGCTCCCGCACTTGTCAGGAAATTCCACTCGGCTCATCCTGGAAGACCTGGTGAGTGTCCTGAAGCCACTCATAAGTGGGGGTACTGTCTTGACCAGGGTTTCTCGACATGGTGGTCGACGGGTATTACCTGTGAGGTCACTGTGGCGGGGGGCGTCTGGCGGTGGTGCTGGTGTGTGGCGAGAGGCATTGGCTGTGCATGGTTCTGTGCAGACATGCTGTCACGTTGGGCTGGTGAGGCCTGGCAGTGCTTCCGTTCCGTTGGCATGGGTGCCGCCATCTTGCCTCCGGTCATGTGATTTGCTCGCCCAACCTGGTTTGTCACATGCTCTCTCTGGCCGGTCACGGCACAGCACTTGGTATTTAGAGAGGTTCAGAGCCTCACTTCATTGCCAGTGCAACGTGTTTCTCAGCATAGCTGAGAGAGAGTTCCCTGTGCTCACCACCTGTTACCTGTGAAACGCTACCTGCCTGCCTGCTTGTCTGCCCCAACCCTGCGGGACTACCCTGCATCCTCCATTACCTTCTCCTTGCCTGAGTACCTGAGTCCTGCTGTTCACCCTGCACCTTCCCTCCACTGGCACTCTGCTGGATATTTCTTCCTCAGTCTGCATTCTTCATTAATCAGTCACCACCTGGACAGTTCCCCTTGTCTGCCACTACCTGGACATTTTCTATTAACCAATCACTACCTGGACATTTTACATTGCCTGTCACTAACTGGACTCTTTCCTACTTGCCTCACTACAGCTCCCAAGTGCACTTTAGTGCTATACCCGGACTTTCTGTTTTACCACATTCATGTCTGTTAAGCCACTCATTAAAAACTCCACATTTACTTTTAAACCTGCTTCAGTGTCTACTCCTACTACCACCCCGGGTCCACAACAAATCCAGAACCTCACAAAAGTTTGCTGCTTAAGTGTTTTTAGACCTTTTTGTCAGGTGTTACTATGTTATACTGAAGTAAAATTACAAGCATTTCATAAGTGTCAAAGGCTTTTATTGACAATTACATTAAGTTTATGCAAAGTGTCAATATTTGCAGTGTTGACCCATCTTTTTCAAGACCTCTGCAATTCGCCCTGGCATGCTGTCAATCAACTTCTGGGCCACATACTGACTGATGGCCACCCATTCTTGCCTAATCAATGCTTGAAGTTTGTCAGAATTTGTGGGTTTCTGTTTGTCCACCTGCCTCTTAAGGATTGACCACAAGTTCTCAATGGGATTAAGATCTGGGGAGTTTCCTGGCCATGGACTAAAAATGTCGATGTTTTGTTCCCAGGTACTCCATCATGCTGGAAAAGGCATTGCTTGTCACCAAACTGTTCTTGGATGGTTGGGAGAAGTTGCTCTTGGAGGATGTTTTGGTACTGTGGATTGACTGTGAACCAGGTATTTTCTTTCCCTCCGCATAGCGCTCTCTCATTTGGGCTAAGCCAGTATCCTCCCCTGCAATGCCTCCGGTAACTGGGGATTGATACAGCCAGGTGCCTAAACAGTAGAAGCGCTTTCTTGTTGTTTCCACCAGACACGGTCATCCCCACTCTCTCATCACCTGTTTGAATCAGAGACAGGTGAAAGCAGAAGTGGAGGGATACCATCTTGGTTTGGAGCTTTGTTTTCCTTCCATTTATTTACAACTCATACAGGGCTAATGTATAGCTATTACTGTGTCATCACATGCTGATTAGCATGCTATTCATTAGTTGCAATTAATACATATCTATCAGCCCTGTTTTGAAGGTTGCTTAAATCAATACAAACCTATATATTATCATTATATTCAAATCACTTAAGGATTCTGGATTCTAACCTCTATACACTCCTGCCTATACCTTCTAATATCCTGCCTATAAACCTCTAAGGTTGACGCAATTTGCGTACGCAGTCATTCATTAAATAAAGACTCCAGACCTTGAACCTGTGGTTCCAAAGCACAAAGTATTATTCAAGTAAAAGTACAGTCAGTTACACGCTATGATCTAAGTACAATTTAGCGCAAAGAAATTATACAGACCCAAGTACAGTTATACATACGCAGGCGTTCTGGACTAGATCCCGGCATCAGCAAGATAACCTCCGTCAATCAGCAATCAGCAAGAAGACTAGAAACCCAGGGTCAGAGCACATATATTTATACCCCCCCAGAAATAGACAACACAATAGAAAGGCTTGTTGCTGATGCCATTGGTTCCCAAGCGGGATGCATCTGTTACAGAGCATTTAACAGGTTGGTTCAAATGGACACAGAACAGCCTCTAACAACTTGTTGCCTCCTCTATTTCCCCTGCATGCACAAAAATACATTTTGGTTCTTTATGTCTTTACGGTCCATAAGTTGCGAACGCATGTTCCGATCTTCACACCGTTGATACCGGGAAGCTGTGGATAAAGTGCGGATCAGTATAATATCAAACACGGCTTACTTATCATGTATTAAACCTTAGATTCCAAAATAGTCTTTATTTCACAGCATTTGTAATAAATGAATAAAACTTGAATCTTTTACTTTATAGCTATGGAACCTTTTGTGTAAGTGTGCATTATGTAAGTATTAGGGATATGGGAAAAGACGCTAGTTAACTTGGGGCAGATGCGTGCGCATGAGGCTAATAAACAGCATTCGCATGCAGGATATTGTGCATTCGCTACTGAGCATCATGTTAGCAGCTCAACTGTGCATAATGTGCGGTGTTTATGCATGAGATTCCATCTATGATGGACTTAACATATACATATATATATACATGTTAGGGCTGTGCACCGGCCACTTTTCGTGTTTTGTGTTTTGGTTTTGGATCTGGATCTTTCTTCGTGTTTTGGATCTGGATTGGTTTTGCCAAAACAACCCTTCCGTGTTTTGGGTTCTGGGTTTTGTGTTTTGGATCTGTATTTTTTTTTAAAAAAGCATAAAAACAGCTAAAATCACAGAATTTGTAGGTTTTTCTGCTCCTATGCTATTATTAACCTCAATAACCTTAATTTCCACTCATTTCCAGTCTATTCTGAATACCTCACACCTCACAATAGTGTTTTTATGTCCAAAAGGTTGCACCGAGGTAGCTGGATGACTATGCTAAGCGACACGAGTGGGCGGCACAAACACGTGACCCATCTAGGCGTGAAACTGCAGTGGCAGACAGGATGGCATTGAAAAACTAGGCCCCAAACTGTACATAATGCAAAGAAAAAAAAGAGGTGCAAGATGGAATTGTCCTTGGGCCCTCCCACCCACCCTTATGTTGTATAAACAGGACATGCACACTTTAACAAACCAATCATTTCAGCGCCAGGGTCTGCCACACAACTGTGGCTGAAATGATTGGTTCGTTTGGGCCCCCACAAAACAAGCTGGCAATTTATCTGTCCCTGCACAAACTGGCTCTACGGAGGCAAGATGTCATCCTCATCCTCCTGATCCACCGATTCCTCACCCTCTTCAGTGTGTACATCCTCATCCTCACAGAGTATTAATTCGTCCCTGCTGGAACCACAGGTCCCTCTGTACGTTCTGGAGGCTGGTCTCCCTGGAAGAGTTGATAATTCATTTTATGAACATCATCTTCTCCACATTTTGTGGAAGCAACCTCCTACGCCTTTCGCTGACAAGGTTCCCGGCTGCACTAAACACTCTTTCGGAGTACACACTGGAGGGGGGGCAACTCAGGTAAAATAGAGCCAGTTTGTACAGGGACCTCCAAATTGCTTCTTTTTCCTGCCAGTACAGGTACGGACTGTCTGACATGCCTACTTGGATGCTGTCACCGATGTAATCCTTTAACAGACAGACGCACGCTTGTCGCTGCTGCTTTGAGGATTCAAGTGCGGCTACAGCCCACACAATTCACAAAGACAGAAAAAAAAAAAGAATATTTTTATTGTTTGTGGAGCACACTTTGAGGGTTACACCACCCTTTAACAGACAGACGCACGCTTGTCGCTGCTGCTTTGAGGATGCAAGTGCGGCTACAGCCCACACAATTCACAAAGACAGAAAAAAGAAGAAGAATATTTTTATTGTTTGTGTAGCACACTTTGAGGGTGTCACCACCCTTTAACAGACAGACGCACACTTGTCGCTGCTGCTTTAAGGATGCAGGTGCGGCTACAGCCCCCACATTTCACAAAGACCGAAAAAAAAAGAACAATATTTTAATTGTTTGTGTAGCACACTTTGAGGGTGTCACCACCCTTTAACAGACAGACGCACGCTTGTCGCTGCTGCTTTAAGGATGCAGGTGCGGCTACAGCCCACACAATTCACAAAGACAGAAAAAAGAAGAAGAATATTTTTATTGTTTGTGTAGCACACTTTGAGGGTGTCACCACCCTTTAACAGACAGACGCACGCTTGTCGCTGCTGCTTTGAGGATGCAAGTGCGGCTACATCGCACACAAGTCACAAACACATTAAAAAAATTGTTTTTTATTTTTTGGAGCACTTTGAGAGTTACACCACCCTTTAACAGACAGACGCACGCTTGTCGCTGCTGCTTTAAGGATGCAGGTGCAGCTACAGCCCACACATTTCACAAAGACCGAAAAAAAAAGAACAATATTTTAATTGTTTGTGTAGAACACTTTGAGGTGTCACCACCCTTTAACAGACAGACGCACGCTTGTCGCTGCTGCTTTAAGGATGCAGGTGCGGCTACAGCCCACACAATTCACATAGACAGAAAAAAGAAGAAGAATATTTTTATTGTTTGTGTAGCACACTTTGAGGGTGTCACCACCCTTTAACAGACAGACGCACGCTTGTCGCTGCTGCTTTAAGGATGCAGGTGCGGCTACAGCCCACACATTTCACAAAGACCGAAAAAAAAAGAACAATATTTTAATTGTTTGTGTAGCACACTTTGAGGGTGTCACCACCCTTTAACAGACAGATGCACGCTTGTCGCTGCTGCTTTAAGGATGCAGGTGCGGCTACAGCCCACACATTTCACAAAGACCAAAAAAAAAAGAACAATATTTTAATTGTTTGTGTAGCACACTTTGAGGGTGTCACCACCCTTTAACAGACAGACGCACGCTTGTCGCTGCTGCTTTAAGGATGCAGGTGCGGCTACAGCCCACACAATTCACAAAGACAGAAAAAAAAAGAACAATATTTTTATTGTTTGTGTAGCACACTTTGAGGGTGTCACCAGCCTTTAACAGACAGATGCACGCTTGTCGCTGCTGCTTTGAGGATGCAGGTGGAATCTAGAGGGGATTTGGAACCGAGGACACACTACCTCCATCAATTGTCTAAATCCCACTGCACTAATGTCGGATACCGGACGCACGTCTAACACCAACATAGCAGTCAAGGCCTCAGTTATACGTTTTGCTTCAGGATGACTGCTGTCGTACTTCATCCTCATCGCTAGTGACTGTTGGAGGGTCAATTGTTTAGTAAAAGTAGTGATGTTCCTACTTCCTCTCTGGGATGATGAACAACTCCCAGCAGCAGCAACAGCACTAGGAGGAAGTGGTTCTTGATCTTTCCCTATTTTATTTTTATCGGAGAAAGTTTGGTCCTCCATTTATGTTATATTGATATATATACGTGCGGCTAAAGCGCACACAAACACAGAAAATATTTTTTTATTTTTGCTGGAGAGTAGTGCACTTTGTGGGTTACACCACCCTTTAAGAAATGAGCCAGCCGGCTCTTTACTTATGGGACACAGGCGCACGCTTGGCGCTGCTCCTTTGTTGATGCACGTGCAGCCACAGTGCACACAAGTCACAAACACAGAAAATATATATTTTTTTGGTTTGGAGTGTACTTTGGGGGTTACAGAACCCTTTAACGGTCAAGCCAGCCGGCCCTTTACTTATGACACAGGCGCACGCTTGGCACTACTTTGTTGATGCACGTGCGGCTACTGCGCACACAATTCACAAACACAGAAAATAATTTTTTTTTTGTTTGGACTGGAGTGTACTTTCGGGGGTTACAGCACCCTTTAACGGTCTAGCCAGCCGGCCCTTTACTTATGACACAGGCGCATGCTTGGCACTACTTTGTTGATGCACGTGCGGCTACTGCGCACACAATTCACAAACACAGAAAATATATTTTTTTTTGGTTTGGACTGGAGTGTACTTTCGGGGGTTACAGCACCCTTTAACGGTCAAGCCAGCCGGCCCTTTACTTATGACACAGGCGCACGCTTGGCACTACTTTGTTGATGCACGTGCGGCTACTGCGCACACAATTCACAAACACAGAAAATAATTTTTTTTTTGGTTTGGACTGGAGTGTACTTTCGGGGGTTACAGCACCCTTTAACGGTCAAGCCAGCCGGCCCTTTACTTATGACACAGGCACACACTTGGCACTACTTTGTTGATGCACGTGCGGCTACTGCGCACACAATTCACAAACACAGAAAATAATTTTTTTTTTGGTTTGGACTGGAGTGTACTTTCGGGGGTTACAGCACCCTTTAATGGTCAAGCCAGCCGGCCCTTTACTTATGACACAGGCGCACGCTTGGCACTACTTTGTTGATGCACGTGCGGCTACTGCGCACACAATTCACAAATACAGAAAATAATTTTTTTTTGGTTTGGACTGGAGTGTACTTTGGGGGTTACAGCACCCTTTAACGGTCAAGCCAGCCGGCCCTTTACTTATGACACAGGCGCACGCTTGGCACTACTTTGTTGATGCACATGCGGCTACTGCGCACACAATTCACAAACACAGAAAATAATTTTTTTTTTGGTTTGGACTGGAGTGTACTTTGGGGGTTACAGCACCCTTTAACGGTCAAGCCAGCCGGCCCTTTACTTATGACACAGGCGCACGCTTGGCACTACTTTGTTGATGCACGTGCGGCTACTGCGCACACAATTCACAAACACAGAAAATATATTATTTTTTTAGCACTTGGGGGGAGCACCCCTGATGGACAGAGCACCCCCTGGACAACACTACAGCACTCCTTTAGGACTGGGACACTGCACAGGACTTTGGAGTGGACACAGCCCCTATGGAGAACTGACTGCACAACACAGTCCAGCCAGCCCCTATGGACTTTGAAGTAGTGGACACAGCCCCTATTAACAACAGCAGCACAGCACAACACAGCCAGCCCCTATGGACTTTGAAGTAGTGGACAACAGCAGCACTACACTACACTACACTACACAGCCCTAACTCCCACCCTCCCTCTTCACTGTCCACAGCCGAGTGAGAAAATGGCGCCGACGCGGGTACCTTATATAGGATCCAAAACCCGCGAGACTCGGAAGGCGGGATGATGACGTTTTGCCTCGATTTCAGATCCGAGTCAGGCGGGAAAAGTCGAGCCTGACTCGGATCGGACTCGGATCGGGGGGGCTCGGGGGGGTTCGGATTTCAGAAATCCGAACCCGCTCACCCCTACTATAAACTAATAATCACGAACCAGCTGCGATTATTATCTGTCCATATCAACGGGGACATTTAAATTTGTAATGAAAATGTCCCCGCTACGTACAAAGGGGAAATCGCAGGGATAGTGGTTGCGGTAACCGCTGTCCCTGCGAGTTATATCCCCAGCAAATTGGAGAAGCCTTTCACAGAAGTAAAAGACTTCTCCGGAGGAAACTGACATGAGCACTGTGCCAGCTTCCGCAGCTGCCTGGGGGTTGCGCGAGAGAGACCGAAATATCTCTCTCCTGCACCTGGGGCTTCCATAGGCTCACAGCAGTTTACCCAATCTGGTTACTGGGCCAAACTCCGAACAGCTTCGCTTTTTGGAGTTTAGTACACAGGGGTCGGATCGTAGCCCCCATTGATTATACTGGGGACTGTGAACTGACGTGCACATTGCTGGAGAGTTCTGTGACATCTTCTGCATTGTGCCATTAGTACATAGGAACAATACATACAATTATGCAGAAACTGCAGTTTCTGCTCATTTTTTTGTAATAAAAACATCTTAGCTTCTACCACCTCTGATGAGAGGCTGTTCCACTTATCCACTACCCTTGCTGTGACATTTCTTTCCTCAAATTTCCCCTGAATCTACCTCCTAATACTATACATACAAATAGGACCATTTACTGCCCCAGCAATTGTAATGTTCTCTGTTCATATACTGATTTTATATTTACAATTTTAACACATATTTGTATTACACTTAGATATTAATGGTACCTGGTGCTGTGTCAGAGATTATGGTACTGTGGCACATAACACATTTGTGTTTAGCTGCGGTTTGAATGTCCTCAATAGATATCCAATATTAGGACTAACCATCAATATAAAGTTATAAATAATATTACCACCAACCATCTATATACAGAGAGCTGTCACAAGGCACCTGGTTACCGGGACTATATCAGGACTAATCACATCACTAACAGCACTGAGATAGTTACCCACCTGTGGCAGTAAAAATACCCAGCGATTGGTCACAGCATTGTACAGAGATAAAGTAGAGATAAATTATTACCTGGAATTTATCCTTTATTTAATGTTTTGTAAAATGTCCCAATACCCTATATATTATTATTATCCTTTATGTATATGGCACCACAAGGGCACCTTACACAGTACATGTTCTATATATTGTCCTTGTGTGCCGCCTCCTCCTTGGTGTATTATCATGTATATATAGCATATGTATATAGAAATGTATAACCCTGCAGGATGCACGCTGTGTATACATGTGGCTGTGATACCAGCACCCAGTGCAGAGTAATATGATGTAACAGAGACATGAGGACCCCCTGTCACAGCCTAAATGGCCCCTTATGTCCCTTATGTCAGACACTCACACTCCCCCCATAACAGCATCACCACACTGCCCCTGACACACACACAGTATATATGACAGGACAGTCACTGCACTCACACTACCCCCCCTCCCAGCATCACCACACTGCCCCTGACACACACACAGTATATATGACAGGACAGTCACTGCACTCACACTACCCCCCCTCCCAGCATCACCACACTGCCCCTGACACACACACAGTATATATGACAAGACAGTCACTGCACTCACAGGGGTTTATTACTGCAGCAGCATAAGCACAGGTGTAACAATGTCATCATGTCATAGGTAATAGGACAGGAGATTAGTGGGGGGGGGGATACAGGGGGTCAGAGACTTCTCCATCACCAGCCGCAGCTTCCTCACCAGCAGCACCTAATGATATAATAATGTCCATGTTCTCCTCACTACTCCTGGTCTCCTCCATCTGCAGCCGGGGAGCCACGCAGGATGTGTCCCAGTCTCAGGCAGCATCTCTCAGACAGGGGAAACAGGACACAGGTGTGTGGGGAGCACTGAGGCTCCTGTACAGGGGATCTGTGGTCACAGTCAGCATGGTAGTGGGAGCAGTCTCTCATACATGGGGTGTGATATAGAGGCAGGAACAGTACCAGATTAAGGTCTACATGGGCCTGGAGCTGACATTTAAGAAGGGCCTATTGTGTGCTGCCGCAGAAGGTGTTATCAGCTCGGCGGGGGTGAGACTAGTAATGTGGGGGCCAACGCTATGGGGGAAATCAGTATGAAATACCGACAGTCGGGATCCTGTCCGTCAGAATTCTGATGCTGGGATCAAGACAGGGTTAACATACCGACACTTGTTTGTCGGTATACTAACCCTCCCCCTCTCCCTACCCTAACCCTCTCTCTTTGGTGCCTAACCCTAACCTCCCCCCTAGTGCCTGCACCTAACCTCCCCCTACCCGCACCCTAAACCTAACCCTCCCCCTAGTGCCTAACCCTAACCCCCCAATAGTGCCTTACCCTAACCCCTAAACCTAATCCTCCCCACTTAGTGCCTAACCCTAACCACCAATAGTGCCTTACCCTAACCCCTAAACCTAACCCTCCCCCCCACCCCGCTACTTACCTTCGGCATCCCAGCAGTCGGGATGCTGGTGCTGGAATGTAAGCGTCGGCATCCCACTATGGAGTTGTGGTCTGCACAGGTAGTGTGGTCTGTGACATGGGGTATGGATAGCACCATGGAGAGGGCGTAGCTACCGCCTACTTTCGACAACATACATCTCCCTCCCCCCTTTGCTTGTATGAAGCATACACCACCTGTTATATTATTGATTACTGAATATAAAAAAAAAATATTTATATATATATATATATATATATACACATGTACATACATATATATATATATATATATACACACACATACATACATGCATACATACATACATACACACACACACACACACATCTCATTCCTCAGTTTCAAACTGCAATGCAAATGTGTTACCCCCAGCTGTGAAGCCAGGGGCATTCTGTCTGGGTGTGGGACTAAAACCTGTTTAGGCTTCAGACAAATTCAATTGTGTAGATCAATGCCTGGGTTATATTACAATTGCCACAACTATACTTATCTACATACAGGGATTCCCAATTTGTATGTAAAACACTCACAGTATTCTGGTGCATTGTCTATTCTATTTACTTTTTCTCAGGAGGCTGTTCTTCCAGTTGCCCTTGGTAGATTATCAAAAACATTGCAATCTGTACTTAGCTTGTGAGTTGTAACTTAAAATGGCGCTGGTCGCAAAATGGCGTCTTGCAGATTCTTGTTTCTAAAATGGAGTCTAGCTGCCATTCGCAAGATGGCATTGCTAATTTTTATGCTGATTCCGTCTCAGCCACTAATCCAGCTTCGACAGTCCACCCTTTGATAGCGAACAACATGCTATCACATCCTGATGTTAAAATTAATTTTAGGCATACATACATATATTACTTAATGTTATTAGGGGATGGCACAAGGTGGTTCTTAATCCATCAATAATGTGTCTCTAGGAGGGGACATAAAACTACCATTATATGCACACCGCAGACCTTTGGAGATCATGTGAAAGATGTGGGGATGCACCAGTCCTATAAAGGCAGTCTTGAAGGGAAATTGAGACTTTACATTATCTGAGGTGTTTCAAAAGTAACATTTCAATAATACATTCTATGCACATTTAAATATAATACATTAGATGACGGTATTTCCTAGTTCAGGGTTGTAATGCAGTTCTATATTTACCTCAGTATTCATATTGCCATTACTGACCACCATTATAATTTCATTCTTTTGTCTTACTCTATTTTTTACATTTTCCACACTTCAACACAATAGGAACATACCGGACACATAGGCCAATTACAGATCTGCCCAGCTATTTTGTTGCTCATGGCGTGGCGTGAGTCGCGCCACGGACTTGTGGCATGGCATGCAGGCCTCTGAGTCGCGCCATGGACTTGTGGAATACCGTGGTATTCTTCAACGAAGGATATGGTACGGCATGTAATACAGTGCTTAACCGCTGGGTGGCGAGTGCTCCACTTTTGTAATTGCATGTAATATAGTGCTTAACCGCTGGGTGGCAAGTGCTCCACTGTACTGAATGTCTATCATATTCACAGCATTTGCATGAACGCACAACCCATACTGTATTTTTAATGTTGCATAATATACTGTACAAATCACTGCACATACTGTATTGTACATACGGTACGGTGCAGTAACTGAATAGTAGAGAAGTTGCCGGAGTTGTTGTCACGGTATAGCCGATACTGTAGAATAATTAGATGCACGCACAGCTTTCACTGATATGGGATGCATATGATATGGGATGCAGACAAAGAAAACCTTGCCGCCGAAACTCTGCCATGCCATTGGACCACAAGGAAGTGCATATTTAAATACACCAATCAGCGGCCAGATTTTCTGCGGGAAGGAATTCTTTTGTATCTGGTAGCATAAAAGAGCGTCTCAGACCGCACTAGCTATCCACACTGTGAATCTGCTACTTAACTGTACGGACTTGCTGCTCGGATTGTCTCATCGGCACGTATCAACAGTACGAACCCTTGAGATACTGTACTACTACCTGCAACGCTGCCTGACTTCTAAGTCGCTGTTGTTGCTGCTCATTACCGTGATCTACCTCTGCAACTCTGCCTGACTTCCGAGTCACCTTTGTTGCTGTACCGTGAGCTTCTACAGCTGTTTCCTACAGTATCAACCCGCTGGTACTGTAAGTATGGGAGCTTGCTAGGTTCACGGTCATTTTGCAGTTTGCTGTGTTAGACGCTGATTTGCACAGCGACTTTTCAATGCATATACAGTACCGTTTTGTTTTGCTCAGCGACCATTTTTGTTTCAGTCGCAATATTGCTGTGTTTATTGTCCTGTTTGTCTCCTTCATACGGTACTGTAGATGCATATTTGCGTATTTAGGGGCATACTGTATGAAAGCTTGATGTCAGATTAAATTGGGAAATATATATCACAAATTAGCTCAAAACTATCATTTATTAAACACAGCCTGCAAAATGAAATTTACTAGCTGGTTATACTGTACATGTTATGGCTGATGTACAGTAAGAATGTAATAACCCCCTGTGTTTAAGATACTGAACATTACATTACTGTATGTACTGTATACTGTACTCAGTCTGTATACTCAGCAACAGTACTGTAACGTATTTCTCTTGTTCTTTACACAGATTTTGTCGTCAAACATGGCAAAAATCAGCAAAGCCATCAGCAAGATAATTGCAAGCATGAAAAAAGAACACAAAACAACACGACAGATCCATGCCTGGCTGAAGAGTGTGGTGTTCTTGTTAGTTTACAGACTGTGTGCTATCATGCATTTGAGAGAACGCGGACCAGATATAGATTTCCTTCTAAATGCACATGGTAGGAACTTTACATAAACCTTTTTTTATTACAGTATACTGTATGTTGCTAGATTGGTACTGTATTGTGTTCCAATTTCAACACTAACTGTCCAATAATTGCTATATGCTCTGTATGTGTTCTACCGTAGGAGCGTCAAAAAGATTGTGCACAAATTGACTTGTGAGGATGATGAGTGTACAGCTTTACAAATCAAACGTATTCTAAAAGCAGAATGTGACCTGGACATCTCCTGTTCCAGCATCAAACGGATGCGTAAGGAACTGGGATGGACTTTTGGCCCTACAAGGTACTGTACATACTGTAAAATATATATACTGTATATTAATAATGCAATGATTTTACATGACAGTAAACTAAAACTTGTTTTTATTTCACAGGATAAATCCCATGATAAGGGATGTTAATAAAGTAAAGAGAGTTGAACAAGCACGACGGTGGATAGAGAGTGGAGAGAATTTTAATGACGTCATTTTCACAGATAAAACTTCGGTTTCTCTCGAGAGGTTCTCAAGACTGTCCTTCCGACACCGTGCACATCTCTCACTTAAACCACATCCGAAGCATCCGTTAAAAGTCCATGTATGGGGAAGTATATCTCGCTGGGGTGCAGGACCGATCTATATTTTTGAAGGTGCAGTACAGTAATGCTTGTTTTAAAAATTATTTACAGTCCTGTACAGTGTATGCTTGTTACTGACAATTTCTCATCTCTTTAGGCATCATGGATAAGACCTTCTTCCAAGAAAAAATAGTAGATTGCTGTATGGTGCCATTTGTGAGAAAATGCTTCCCATCAGGACATCGATTATTCCAGGATAATGATCCCAAACATTCGGCTTCAGCAAAATTCATGGAAGAGAGAGGGATAAATTGGGAATGCACACCACCAGAGTGAGTATTGTCCTATAGTACTGTATTAACTGTTTATTGTACCAAAAAGTATGTACAGTACCAAGCAGTAATTATTCTAGTACACTTTATACTAAAGTACAGTACTGTGACTGAATATTTTTTTTATTTTTACTTACCTGTAGGTCACCGGACATGAATCCCATTGAAATGGTCTGGGCCCAGTTGAAGAGGTTCATCAGGTCTGATGTGAAACCAACAACTAAACAGGAATTTTTGGATGGGATAATGAAGTTTTGGAGAACAGTATTGACACGTGCCCAGTGTAACAATTATATTGATCATCTCCATAGAGTCTTACCAGTTGTCATCGAAAGAAACGGTCAAGCAACTGCTATGTAGCTTATACTGTACTGTATATAATTTGTAATGTGGAGGAGGGGTTTAACTTCCTTGATGTTGCCATTTGTAATGCAGATGTTTCAAGTTTTCAGGTTCCTTTAGTTCATATACACTACAATAGTAGTGGCTGCTTCAACATCCACATCCATAGTTGCAGACATACAGTAGTGGGTGCACCGTGAATTGAGAGACAGGCTTCTACTGTATGGTTAGAGCGGCGGTCCCTTCGACATCAGGATAAGGTGAGATTTTTGGTAATGTTAGTGCTCTGTTATCGTATTCACACAGCTGGTGTTCACCTCCATCTGGGGCACCCAAATACTGTCTTGTTCCATGTATTTTTTTTTTTATGTTATATTATGGTGCACTCTGATGCACGGTAGAGTCTGCACCTGGTATAGGTGAAACTCTGAATCTGAGGCCAAAAGTGCCAGTGATGATTTTAAATTAAAAGCCAACTCTTTTTGTGTAGTCCTCGGTCCCCCAGTAGGGCTAAAGAAGTCCCCCCCCCCTCTGTAAAGCATGTTACTGTAGGTTAAATAAAAATTGTCATTAATTTATACAATTGGTGTTTGTACTGTATGATTACGTCATTTTGCCAGGCGTGAAATTATCGCTGTATTCAATTTGAAAGCTTTTCTGCCTACTGTAGGCGGGAAGTCAATGCAATGTACAGTAAGACAGTATGTAAAAAAGTTTCGCCTACTGTATGAATAGCAGGTGGAAAAATTTCGTGAATTGGGGTGCAATGTTGCGGGAAGCCTTCAACGTCCCCTAAAGGTACTGTAAACTGCGTAAGTTTTTTTTTTTAAAAAGTCAGAACACACTAAAAATTCACTTTCATTTTGGGGGGTGGAAGAAAAAAAATTGGGGGGAAAAAGTGAAACTTGTAGGGGTAAATTTACTAAGATGGGAGTTCTATTTAAGAAGTTACTGTACTGTATGTTGCCCATAGCATCCAATCAGATTCTACTGTACTTAGCATTTATCTACAGTAGCACCTTCTAGAAGATACTGTACAGTAATACCTGGAATCAGATTGATTGCTATGGGCAAAATCACTTAATAGCACTACCATCTTAGTACATTTACCCCCTAATATATAAAATGTACTGAGTTTAGTAAAAAAAAAAAAAAAGCGCTAAATGGGTATACAGTAGATCTGGGCATGCGCCTGAGATACGATGACGTACAGTATTGTAGGAAACACTCAAGCCAGGTGCAAACTTGGTATTGCAGGCGGCTGTAGTGTAATGGTAAATAATCAAACCAATACATTATGCTGCCTGTACAACCCTTTTGCGGGTTCGAAGCTTGAAAGGTTACACTTTTTATTTTTTATTAACAAGGTTAGACTTTTTGGTCAAAGTACTGTGGCATAGAAATACCAGAATTTCGGGATAATGTACTGTATTAGTGAAGATTTAAAACAAAATAAAATTACCGTATAAAGTATGTACTTTAAAGGTCTCGAACCAGCGGGACAAGAAAATGGTAGATGCAGTAGGGCTAGGCATTAGCCCCCTAGACTACTGCATCTACTGTACTGTAGTTCCTAGAGTCAGGGAATCACTACAATGTCTACCGTATTATACTTACAACTACAGTTATAAGTACCGTATAATACAGACAACTGGGCATGCGCAGTGCTATGAGACTCAATACACCACAGTGTAGCGCGCAACAATGCGGTATACTGTATGGCGTACCGTATGGAGCAACAAACTACAGTACTGTAGCTGGGCACATATACAGTACAATAGATTGATTTTTGTAAGGGTTGGATAACAAGACTGAACTACAGTACTATAGTGAACATTAAAAAAATCCATTCAATTATAAAGGTCTCGAACATAAGGAGAGAAGTATAAGCAAGACGGATCACCTAAGCCCTTGCTCACAAGTCTCTCCTAGTCCTCTACAGTACTTTATGTGACATCTACAGTACCATACGATGACGTACAGTACTCAAGCGTCTGTAGCGTAGAGGTAAGAAATCGTACTTCTACATTGCAGACGTCTGTACAACCCGGGTTCGAAACCAGGAAGCTTAATAATGAAGCTTTTCATTATTATTAGACAGTCAAGGTTACACTTTTTATTTTTAATATTATTATTACACAGTCAGTGTAATAATAACACACTTTCACTGTGTGTGAATCATGACCTGGTACTGTACAGTATGATATTCCATACTGTACGCCATGGCGTACAGTACATAGCCATAGCGCTACAAGTTTATGGCTATGTCGCAGCACCACTGGCAATGCATTGCAACCCCGCCACTGGGCACAAGCCAGAGATCCTATTTGTACCGTAACCCATCAGAACTGGCTATAAGTTACCACAACGCAAACTGTGCTGACAGTTGACGCAATTTTGCGGTTTAAACGTTGAGTCAGTTTCTACTAGAGAGACCCCTCTCTTATACACAGTCAACTATCAGTTACTAAACATATTAAGTTAATAATGTTACCAAGTCTAAGACAGCATTTTCATTGACGCAAGTTTGCGCTCTGCATCTGCCCTACAAACTGCTGTTAGTCCACTATTGTAGCACCTTATGTACTGTAGTAATGAATTTACTATTGTGTATACTGTGCGGTACTGTAAGTCTCGGACAGTGCAGAATGGCACTAGTGTGAAAATTCAACAGTACTGTTGGCAATACAGACAACTGGGTATGCGCCATAAAATAGCGCTACTTAATGTATGGCTTGGCTCCACTGGACATGGGGCACACATTCCATTGTGATTAAAATCCGACCACTGGGCACGCGCAGACATTGACGCAATTTTGCGGTTTAAACGCCGAGTCAGTTTGCACTATAGAGACCCCTCTCTTATACACAGTCAACTATCAGTTACTAAACATATTAAATTAATAATGTTACCAAGTCTAAGACAGCATTTTCATTGACGCAAGTTTGCGCTCTGCATCTGCCCTACAAACTGCTGTTAGTCCACTACTGTAGCACCTTATGTACTGTAGTAATGAATTTACTATTGTGTATACTGTGCGGTACTGTAAGTCTCGGACAGTGCAGAATGGCACTAGTGTGAAAATTCAACAGTACTGTTGGCAATACAGACAACTGGGTATGCGCCATAAAATAGCGCTACTTAATGTATGGCTTGGCTCCACTGGACATGGGGCACACATTCCATTGTGATTAAAATCCGACCACTGGGCACGCGCAGACATTGACGCAATTTTGCGGTTTAAACGCGCAGTCAGTTTGATATACAGAAACCAGTTTCTTTAACAGGGCCCATTGCCACTTGATGGTCATAATAAATAACTATAATGTCCGCGTTCATGTCAGCGCCGGCATTGACGCAAGTTTGCATTCTAAGGTACAGCACTGTATGTACAATAATAAAAATCCTAGTTTCGCTGTTTGACTCCCGAAGCACTGGGCAGACATGCGCGCCACATGTACTGTATTGAATACTGAATATTTTAAGTGAAGATTTTAAAAATAAATTAAAAAAACATACAGTATTTTCAAGGTCTCGAACCCACGGAACAAGAAGAGAGGAGAAGCAGTGAGACTAGGCATTAGACCGCTAGGCCACACGCTTCACCCATTAATAGAGTTCTGTAGTTTGTAAAGTCTAATGTCTAAGCTTCTGTCAAACAATCATCGGCCGGTGATACAGAACATACCGTACGGTACATTGGAAAGTGACACCTGGTGGGCAAAATGTTGTATTACACATCATGAAATCACACGCATGCGCTATGTAGTTTAGGAAAAGTGACACCTGGTGGACAAAAAGTCGTATTACACTTAATGAAATCTGACGCATGCGCTATGTAGTTTAGGAAAAGTGACATCTGGTGGGCAAAATGTTGTATTACACGTAATGACTTTTTTCACTAATAAACTTTCTTTGTGGCGCGACTCATGGCGTGGTGTGTGGCGCGCCATACGTGGCGTGAGAGATAGCACTGTGATGCCACGTTATAGCTGGGCACATCAGTACTATGATGACAATCAGTATAAGGATCAAGAATTTGCCTATGCTGGCGATCACTTCCTGGACCCATTCCCCTAGGCCTGAGAACCATTTCACTGGGTTCAACCATGAGACCCATCCTTCTATTTTCTCCCCTACTTCAGCCACTGAAGCATTATGGTTCTTACAAAACTCCCATTTTAGCTGCAGAATTTCATCCATCTTCCGGTCTATCACCTCTTTGGGGTCGCTTGTATCATTGGTGACATAGGTGCAACACTTCACTCCAAATTGGGTGGCCAAAGTTACACAATACCCTCCAGTAACAGCAGTTAAATAATTTAACACTAGTCTGTTTTGCACCAGTAATTTCTTGTATGCTTGCAATTCTCTCCCTGTATACCTGAATGTGTCATCATACATCTCGGTGATATTATCTATTCATTTAGCAAGTTCCTGAATATATCTAAAATTTAATGTACCCCGAGCGATTCTGGTGGGATCCAGTGCGACTAAAACTTGGAAGCCAGTTGTCTCACTAATTAACTGAGTGGCTTTATGCACGTCACCAGGTATCATATTTTGTTTGCCTCTGTGTTCATACTGCATGTGAAGATATGGTGATGGTGTGTTTTTATGGATACCGAGCATTTCAACATGTGTGAGGGTCATAACTTCTGGGACTACTCTTCCCAGGTAACACAAACCTTCGGAACTAGGGGAGAGCCACTTATACGCCTTTCTTCCACATATAAAATACACATTATTGGGGAGAACATAAGGAATAGTATGCATCATTATCATTAAACACATTTCCCTTGCAAACAATCCTATCTCAGGGTCTTCCATCTGGTACATGCAAGTCTCCTGTTGTATTATTTTAGCACAATAACCATCTGGTACCTTACCAATAATTTATTTGGTGGAACTCAATGTGTACCGGTACCTAAAATGTTTCCCACTAGATTTAATTGAGCGTAACAGATCATGGTTTATGGACTCATTATCAGCTCTCTGTGAGAAGGTCATCGTCTGATTATTCCCCGTCACTTCCCAACTCCCGGGTTTATTGGGGTTGGTTATGTTTAAACACAAAAGTGACCTATCTACTTGGAATTGATAGAGTTTGAAATGAGGTGGTTTGGATGAGAGGAATTTTCCATCCAATGTTTTCCCTTTTTGTTATTCTAAAATTTCCGTGATATTCAGCGGAAATGACACCAACCCTACATTATGCTGTCCCTGTGGCACATGTGGACACACCCAGCAATCAGTTTGATTTAACACTTTGCCTACCATGCTATGATAATCCTCTAAAGGATACCCACCCCAGTACGGGTTATATATAGGCTGGCACCGTTGAATACAGTTCTCATCAATTAGGGACCCACGTAGCTCACAAATACAGGAATCTTCAGACGATAAACCTCCACACCGTCCCCGAGTTTCCGGAATTATAGCTCTCTTAACAATAACAGTAATAAGATTGGTCAGACACTCCCCTGATTGGCATTGCACTCCTCCTGGCTCCACTCCATCAGCACTGCCATCAGCTCCCATCTCCTCTATCGGTCCTCCATCACAGAAACTGGGTATCCCCAAACAAACCAAGATGACGGAAACTCTGGAAGAAGAATACAAAAATGAACACAGCAGAACAATCCCTTGCTGCGACACTGATCTACAGTTCTCTTTTAGCTCAGGTTTCTCACTGTCACCTTTTTAATCCTCCCGGCACAAGCTCGCAATCGACAGGTCCACGTTATCGGCCTCGTCTCCGCCTTGTATCTCCATCGGTTGGTTAACCTTCCTATAGTGAGTGGAATGGACCCACGTATCTTCCCCGGCCACCCTTTGAGGATGTGGTACTTTGTCAACAACGTCAGATACGGACCTTTCCACCGATCAGTCAAACAACCTGAGGTAAAAAAAATTCGGATCATAACAAATTCCCCAGGTTTGACATCATGACAGTTTGCATCAGATATGTTGGAAAATAACATTTTCAATTTCAGTTGTTCTTACTCATCTTCGTAAGACACTGCACAGTAGCCTCATTATCATATTTTCACATGAGACTGCCTGTTAAGCAGTATCTCAAAGGGGAACAGGAAGACAGATGGTCTGGGATGATCTTGATATTAATATCCATCACCTTACACAGGTTATAGAAGACATTACTTGTGAAATGAGTATCCCTCCTATATTCAATTATTCAAGTATCAAAGCTACCAATTCTGGGAAATGGTCTAACACTCTTCATCATTATTTTAAACCATACGTCACAATACCTTATTGCATAAGTACCGTACTTAGTATGCATGCTACGATGGGCCGATCCAAGCGGCGCCTCCATTAGCAGCACATCATTGTCTAACATTTCTATTGTTTGCATGGCTCCAATCTTGGGACAATGCCTACGTTTTTCAATAAAAATTTAAACTGGTGAAAGACAATTACCAAACCCTATGGAGGACTTCTAGACTCTTCCACTCACCTACGGAAGTAAAGGCCGCTTCCGCTCAGCAATCCCTTTTTGACTACCTTTCAACTGCTAGGGGGCAGCAAAGTACCCTTTGTGTTCCAGTTGATTTCGTCCACCCTCCCACCAGCTCACAATCACAATCTAGCCAAGATTATGCGGTTCAATTATAGTGTTCAAATAAGCCTAACAGATCACACATATTGATTACTATGAACCCTAACAAAAATAACAAACCATATACCTGCTCTGTGTAAAAGTAAACGGTATGCTGCTACCGAGTCACTAGGCCACCTCACTGCGCCTAGCACTTAAGGGTCCTACGATACCCTTAACATTTAGGTCCCGTGTTACACCCTAAACAAACACTCACAGTTACACACTTTTTTCCTGCGCAGAAAAATACACGTTAACTCAGTTATTGGCAACAATTGAAAAATGTAAACCTCAACGGCTTTGTTTAAACACGTGGCAGCACAACCGGATATACGTATATGCTATTGTGCGACCAGTCGCATACACAATAATGCGACTACTACACAACCGTATGACTTACCCTTAGCTGCGTACGCAAAAGTGCATCTTTATTGCACGCAAAAATGCAACTTAGCCACGTGCACAATACTGCGACACCCCTTTTAAACGCAAAATACTATCAACAAAGGAAAACAAACTTTTTCCTTTCTTGTCCCTGGATTCTAGTCAGCGTACCTTGACTCACACGATAACGGATAGTGATCTCTCAGCATAGAGTGGTTGCAGGGAAAACTGCGTGTGGCCACTATCCACCCTTTGGTGAGATATCGATAACCGTATTTGATCGTGTGAACAGGTAAGTGACTTCACTATGAGCCCCCAACTAATGATTCTGGATTCTAACCTCTATACACTCCTGCCTATACCTTCTAATATCCTGCCTATAAACCGCTAAGGTTGACGCAATTTGCGTACGCAGTCATACATTAAATAAAGACCCCAGACCTTGAACCTGTGGTTCCAAAGCACAAAGTATTATTCAAATAAAAGTACAGTCAGTTACACGCTATGATCTAAGTACAATTTAGCGCAAATAAATTATACAGACCCAAGTACAGTTATACATACGCAAGCGCTCTGGGCCAGATTCTGGCATCAGCAAGATAACCTCCGTCAATCAGCAATCAGCAAGAAGACTAGAAACCCAGGGTCAGAGCACACATATTTATACCCCCCCAGAAATAGACAACACAATAGAAAGGCTTGTTGCTGATGCCATTGGTTCCCAAGGGGGATGCATCTGTTACTGAGCATTTAACAGGTTGGTTCAAATGAACACAGAACAGCCTCTAACAGCTTGTTGCCTCATCTGTTTCCCCTGCATGCACAAAAATACATTTTGGTTCTTTATGTCTTTACGGTCCATAAGTTGCGTACGCATGTTCCGATCTTCACACCGTTGATACCGGGAAGCTGTGGATAAAGGGCCTGATTCAGAGCCGTTCGCTATTTGTGGTCGTTCGTTTAAAAACAAGGGGTGGCTATTCAAATGATCCGTACGCACATTGCAGTCTGTTCACACCTCTAAGTCTGAACGAGCGAGCAAAACATACGCTCGTTTATTTGTTAAAAACGCCCCCTGGCCGCTCGCATCCTACGTCATGTCCGCTATTTATTAGATTAATCGAGTACATCGACCAGCGTATGAACTGCTCGCTATTCTTGTGGTTGGTGTTTGCTACCACAAATTTGCGAGCAGTTCTGGCTATAAAATAACCCAGTGACGTGAACAATGACGCTGCTGTTTTAAATATACACACCCATAAAACGCCCGTTTTGACCTTTAAGCACGCCTGCGTTCGGATCTCCACTCCCCATTTTCAAGCACCTTCCCCTGTTACCACCCACATACGCCTCATTCTGTCACTCAAAATAGCAGGCCCTCGCTATATTGCGTACCAACGATTTTCGGCCGCACTGACTGGTTCGCGCATGCGTACTAAAAACTGTACGCATGCGCAGATGTGCAAACATCGCTCGGAACGAGCGTACTGCCGCTAACGAGCGGCTCTGAATGAGGGCCAAAGTGCGGATCAGTATAATATCAAACATGGCTTACTTATCATGTATTAAACCTTAGATACCAAAATAGTCTTTATTTCACAGCGTTTGTAATAAATGAATAAAACTTGAATATTTTACTTTATAGCTATGGAACCTTTTGTGTAAGTGTGCATTATGTAAGTATTAGGGATATGGGAAAAGACGCTAGTTAACTTGGGGCAGATGCGTGCGCATGAGGCTAATAAACAGCATTCGCATGCAGGATATTGTGCATTCGCTACTGAGCATCATGTTATCAGCTCAACTGTGCATAATGTGCGGTGTTTATGTATGAGATTCCATCTATGATGGACTTAACATATACATATATATATACATGTACATACACATATATATATATATATATATTCTGTTGATATTAAAATGAACCTCTATATACCCCTGCCTGTACCTTCTAAAACCCTTCCTATAAACCTCTAAGGATGACGCTAATTTGCGTACGCAGTCATACAGTAAATAAAGACTTAGACCTGGAATCTGTGGTTCCAAAGCACAAGTGATATTCAGGTAAAAGTTCAGACAGTTACACGCAATTGATCAAGACACAATTTAGGCGCAAAAGGAAATTATACAGACCCCAAGTACAGTATACATACGCAGGCGCTTCCGGACCCTGAGATCGGCATCAGCAAGAGACCCCTAGTCATACAGCATTCAGCATGAAGACTGAGAACCAGCGTTCGTGCACTCATATTTATTCCCCCAAGAATAAGCAGGACAATAGGGAAGTCTGTTGCTGATATCATTGGTTCCCAGGGGAGAAGCATCTGTTACAGCACATTTAACAGGCTGGTTCAAACAGACTCTCCCTGTCTCTAACAGCTGGGGATCTTCCTCTTCACGCCCCCTGCAACATCCTAAACAGCTGTTCCTAAAATATACATTTTGTTGCTTGTCGGCTCTGCGATCCATAACTCGAGAATGCATGATGCGATCTCCTCACCGATAACACCAGAATACTGTAAAAAGAATACGCATCAGTATAACTCCAAACATGACTTGTTTAGCATGTATAATACCTTAGTTATCAAATATCTTTATTTCTCAGCATTTAACTAACTGAACCAACTTAAATCATACACTTTAGAGCTTATTGAGCCTTATGTGTGAATATGAAATGTGTGGGTATTCAGGGTTTGATATAAGGATGCTAGTTCTTAATGGGTGAGATTTAAGTGCATAATTTCTCATACACGAAGTGAACATCCAGCAGTGTGGATTGCTGAGGGTTGTAGTTCCACATGCCCTCTGTCAGCAGGCCCCCACCTGTCCTGTGTTCAAAGGAAAAAAAAACTCTTTTGTTCTCCCAGACTCTTGTGTGAACTGTGAATCAAGCTGTGAAGTTGGGGCCATCCTGTCTGTGTGTGGGGCTAAGACCTGTTTAGGAGTCTGACAATCCAATTGTGTAGCTCAATGCCTGGATTATATTACAATTGCCACAACTATACTTTATCCAGGGATTCCCAATTTGTATGTAAAAATACCCATTGTCTATTCTATTTACTTTTACTCAGAAAGCTTGTTTTTCCAGTTGTCCTTGGTAGATTAACAAAAACATTGCCGTCTGTTCTTAGCTCCTGAGTTGTAACTTGAATTGATGCTGGTCACAAAATGGCATCTTGCGATCTCATTTCCAAAATGGAGTCTTGCGGCCATTCGCAAGATGGCGTCGCTGCGATTAAATTTTAAACTGAACTTGTCTCAGCCAATTATTCAGCTTTGACAATATACACACACATACATACATACATACACACACACATCTCATTCCTCACTCACAGTTTCAAACTGCAATGCAAATGTGTTACCCCCAGCTGTGAAGCCGGGGCCATTATGTCTGGGTGTGGGACTAAAACCTGTTTAGGATTCAGACAAATTCAATTGTGTAGATCAATGCCTGGGTTATATTACAATTGCCACAACTATACTTGTCTACATACAGGGATTCCCAATTTCTATGTAAAACACTCACAGTATTCTGGTGCATTGTCTATTCTATTTACTTTTTCTCAGGAGGCTGTTCTTCCAGTTGCCCTTGGTAGATTATCAAAAACATTGCCATCTGTACTTCGCTCGTGAGTTGTAACTTAAAATGGAGCTGGTCGCAAAATGGAGTCTTGCAGATTCTTGTTTCTGAAATATAAAGGAAAAGAGTCAGGGATTGTTTACTCATAGGCGCACATAAATCATTATATACAATAAAAATTAACTTTTATTATCATTAATCTAAAACAATCCCAATAATTGGGAAATATGCAGTGAAATATATATAAATAAAATAATAAAGAAATTAAACAAAAAATGTGAATGCAAAAAGCAAAGAAAAATGTAAATACAAGAAAATTAATGTGAAAATTTAAAAAGCAAAATCCACGAATAAGTCACTACTAATCAAAGATCCTGTCCATTAATGAGAGACAAAATATGTTCGAGAGATAATCTATTATTATTATATAAAGGCCTATTATTGGCTAATATGATATTACATGTTTAGTCGAGGAGTATATAAGTGTAAATACTGACAATACTGATCTCTTATCCACAATAAAGAATTAGTGTCCGCACAGACCACTAATAAATGAAAAAATATCTATAATATGTGAGATCAGTTAATAAGATGGAATATTGCCAATTATTATCTGAATAGATAATTGATACTATGATGTAGCTGTATACACTCATACAGAAATGCTAATGGTTTCATGTATCTCTCTATAAAGAAATTTGATAATAATACTTATCCCATATAAGGAAATATGCTCTCCCTAACATTTACTGAAGATGATATATTATTAACTAGTGGTAATGTTTTGATTACACAAGTGTGATGAACAACAAACAGTCAATTAATATAAATGTTAATTCTCACTGCTGAACGGCGTTCAGCATGTCCACGATGTCCTAAATTATAATGAATGTGTTAACTGTCTATTAGTGTTCCAGTGAGAATCTATTTAATGCCATGGTTTCACAAAATCTTTATCATCAATGCCTCGATGGAGATGATTATATTAAGTACTAGGGAATAGCTTCATATCATTAATAGCAGAGTAGTGTTTGGAATAAACAGCCTGAATAAGTGTGTGTTTCTAAAGACACAGCCTCTTTGCTATTTATATTAACATAAGGCTTTGTCAGTCACTCATGGTAGTGAGAATATCAAACACCCTGCCACCTTACTAAGATCACTTGAATCATTCAGGCAAGGATCAGTACGACTTGATATTATGTAACAAAAATCTTACTAATACCTCTTTTCCACCTAAAATCCAGGTCCCACCTTGGTTTTTGGACATGGTTCCAACCCTGGTCAGACCCAGGTTAAACCCATTTACACTGCACCTTCGATCTGGGTTACTCCCAGGTCAGCCCTGTTCACACTGAACACAGGTCTGCCCTGCTAAACCTGTGAGATCATAAAAAGTGGGAGGTGAATGCCCCACAACCACCAATCAGCTCATTTTAGGCATGACCCAGGTCAGATAACCCGGGTTGCACCGTTTACACTGCGCCATTACCCTGGTCCATCCTGGGTCCAACCCTGGTAGCTACCTGGGTTGGATTGCTGGGTCACTTGACCTGGGTTATTTTTCAGGGACCCTTTTACACTGAGCTGCGACCTGGGTAGACCCAGCAAAAACCCAGGTTTTTGCTCTGGTGTAAAAGGGGTATAACTGATTGATGAATGAATATTACAATGTTGTGACATTAACCCTGTTTCTAACCAGTGGTATATTATTATTGTCCAATATAAGGAGAATATTTTACATCTATGATATTGGATGGATTACCAAAGAAGTGGATTAAACAATAACATTTATATTAATTGACTGTTTGTTGTTTATCACACTTGTGTAATCAAAACATTACCACTAGTTAATAATATATCATCTTCAGTAAATGTTAGGGAGAGCATATTTCCTTATATGGGATAAGTATTATTATCAAATTTCTTTATAGAGATGATACATGAAACCATTAGCATTTCTGTATGAGTGTATACAGCTACATCATAGTATCAATTATCTATTCAGAAAATAATTGGCAATATTCCATCTTATTAACTGATCTCACATAGTCATATTATAGATATTTTTTCATTTATTAGTGGTCTGTTCGGACACTAATTCTTTATTGTGGATAAGAGATCAGTATTGTCAGTATTTACACTTATATACTCCATGACTAAACATGTAATATCATATTAGCCAATAATAGGCCTTTATATAATAATAAGAGATTATCTCTCGAACATATTTTGTCTCTCATTAATGGACAGCATCTTTGATTAGTAGTGACTTATTCGTGGATTTTGCTTTTTAAATTTTCACATTAATTTTCTTGTATTTACATTTTTCTTTGCTTTTTGCATTCACATTTTTTGTTTAATTTCTTTATTATTTTATTTATATATATTTCACTGCATATTTCCCAATTATTGGGATTGTTTTAGATTAATGATAATGAAAGTTAGTTTTTATTGTATATAATGATTTATGTGCGCCTATGAGTAAACAACCCCTGACTCTTTTCGTTTATATTTCAGTACTACTTGGTTGTTATAGGGCAGCACCCCCACCATTATAAATTAGTAATCAATTAGCTGATATTGATTTGGGGTTTTCTATATGATTATAATAAAAGATTATAAGGGACAGAGCGCAGACACAATTCTCCTCTCTTTTTCATTTAAGATTCTTGTTTCTAAAATGGAGTCTAGCTGCCATTCGCAAGATGGCGTCGCGTACGCTAATTTTTACGCTGATTCCGTCTCAGCCACTAATCCAGCTTCGACACACTATATATGATATTTCATTAGAAATATATCCATGCAATAAGGGATTAGTTATTTTTATATATATTGATGTTTACATTTTCTTGAATTTTAATTAATTGTGATCGACATTATATACAGCTTCAACAAATTATCACTATTATACCTATGATTTGTATTCACGTTCCTGAAATCAGCTCTCAAATTGATTAATAATATGAATATGTTTGTGAACCCCCCAAAAGGTTTCCGGGACAACTATATACTATAATTACAAGTCCCCGAGACTTATTTATATACTTACAAGAGGGACATCAGATATTTTCACCCTACACAATTTTCTTTCATTTATATGATATATTTATCACTTAGATTGTTCATAATCCTTTTTCTTAGATATTATGTGATTGGAGTGAATATAATTGGTATATCACTCCTTTTTTAATATTGTGCATTAAAAGTTATATTTTATACAGTATATGTTTTGCATATTGATGTTCTTTACATGAAATTTTGTACTATATATTTTTGATATATAATTTAAAGAGTGCCCCAAAAACAGTTTTTTTTTGTTCTTATTTTGCTCTCTTTGCAATTTAATTGATGTGTATTGCACAAAATAAGTTTGGGAGCACCGCCAACCTAAGGATCATCCAAGATAATGTTGATAGATAGATCATAACGTTGGTTTGGAGCAGGGATGTGCAGGCTCGGATAGGTTCGAGTTTGCACGTGGAGTTCGGATTTTTCCCTCCAAAAAAACGAGTTCCGTTTTTTTGGAGGGAAAAATCCGAACTCCACGTGCAAACTCGAACCTATCCAAGCCTGCACATCCCTAGTTTGGAGTAATTTTATCGTTAAATTCATTAATTTATAATATTCTGTGACTGGTGCAGACTCAATATCCATATTTTAGGTCAATAAAGAAGGCTAGCTTACCCATCACTTCATTACAATGAGGACACATCACTAGATTTCTATGGTGGGGGGAGTATATAAATAGCCAAAATCATAAGTAGGGCAGAATTAATGGAAGCCAGAAGAAACAGAAATATACCACAAATATGAGTGTGTAGATGATCTGACTGAAAATTAAGCTGTTCCTGTAACAGGACTGAGACACCTTTGGAGTTATGAGGGTATGTCGAACGGTACATCCAGTCCACCAATGGTATCTTTAGAGCCAGTTCTCTACCACCAGATAAGTAAGCCACAAGACAGGTAATGTCAAAGTCATACTTTTTAATCTGAAACAGAACCAGGGAACATTTAGTTTTGTCATAGAGGCCTTGTGTATTCCACATGAGCAGACAGAGCCCCTACTGACAGTACTAACTAGAACCAAATTGAAAAGCTTGACATAAAGAGCAGAGGAGAGCTTGTTATATACAATACCCCCCAGCCAACCCTGCATACCATGACAACAAATATAAATGGGAAACAGATGCACAAAACAGTAGAGATAGACCAGAGATTGTACACAATAGCAAAACACATGAAAGCAAATGTAGAAAATATTATCCACATAAAACTATATAATACCTTCAACCTTGATTCAAGAATAAATCCTGCTAACTAACCTCCCAAAAGGCAAAATTGCCCAACAGTGCAATGGTTAATGGTTAGTTGCTACAAAGGCCGATGCACTGTACACAAGGCATAAAAAGAGAAAAAGGGTATGAGACTAGGAAAAGCTATCCCAAGCAGGAGCTCCCCGCTGAAGGAGTCCCAAGGAAACATCCAATGTCTTAAAATATATCAAAAATCAGACAGAAATAGAGAGAAAAGCACTGGAGGCAAAAACATTAACTAATAAGAAAAGAGTCCACTAGAATCAAGGATCATCTATGATCTCCTTTGTAAACAGCTCTCAGCGACTTGGGGAGTAGTTAAAAAATGAATAGTACCATCAGTCACCACTTGAAGATGGACAGGAAAAAGCATGGAATACTGAAGCAGTAGCTCCTGAAGATTCTTTTCAATCTGAAGATATTCTGAACGCTTTTTTGTACATCCAAGGCAAAGTCTAGGTGTATCGAGACTGAGTAGTTATCACACATGAGACAAGAGTCAAAGAACTGCGTCTCGATCTATAAAATGAAGAATCTGGGCCATAACAGTACAAGATGGAGCCCTAGATGGTGGTGCCTGAGAAGCGAGGCAACAAACATGCTCCATGTCAAATATGGGGAAAAATGCACCCCAACCACCTCTGCACTCTCAGGGAGGTCCACAAATTGTCTTTTTTGTCCTCCGCAGGCTGCCCTCAAGATCAGACAGACAACTTGGATTTAATAGTGCTCATCTAGGAAGCCAACTTTGCTATTTGGCCATCCATAAGGTGAATATATGATGTTCTGACCTTCCCAACACTCTACTTCATCTTTTGTGAATCATGTCAGGTGAAGACAACATTGACCTAACCTCTCCAATCCTGTACATGACCCTCTTTACTGAAGATGTGATTACTTAGAGGATCTATTGCAAGGTAGGGGCATTTTCCTCCACAGGACCTGCAGGGGCAGAGGGGGAGGCAAGGACCAGGCATGCACAGTCAGACAGCAGGGGTGCAGCAGAATTGCGGGCAAATTTTTCCAGTCCGGAGGCAGCGAGTCCATTCTTTCCCATAATAGCAAGAAGCAGTGCTAGAGCGCACACAGAATGAAACAGCAGGAGTTTATGGTGCAGGGAAATGCATGCAAAACCAGAAGGCAAAAGGAACAATCCCACAAAGTAGGTCAGCACACAAAGAACAAGGCAAAGGAACCTATCCATGGAGCAACAAAGGAGCACAAAAATGATTGACAGTCAGGCAAGTGCAGTAGGCTGCACATCCTGAGGTAAGTTAAGCAGTGTGAGTGATGCTGCTTGGTCCATGGGAAAACTCAAGGCAGGAAGAACATACTGTTCACACTTAGAATGGACACACAGGTGCACAACCTCCTCCAGCAGGGGTCAGACAGATATATAGCTCATCGAAGTTACCACCAGCACTGGGAGCTAAGAGAAGCAGCAATGTTCAACAGTTGACAAGTGGTGGCCTACAAGTACTTTATAGTGGTCAGATGCCACTCAGCCCCAGCAGTAAGAAAAGCAGAAGTAACAGGGAAGTCGCAACTTGTCCAAAATGGTGACCACACCACTACCAGAAGGGAGGCACAGTGCTGGCAAAGAGGGAGATCCTGTTAGCCTCCAGATCCAGGGCTTCTATGAAGAGAAAAGCCAGTGAGACACAGTGACGGTACGTAGACCAGAGGAAGCAAATGTCACACTGGCAGGCACAAGCAGTGGCATCTCACAGACCTGAGCAGAGAAACCACACAGGACAGGGCAGGAGTCTCCTGGGAAGGAGTTATCCATAAACCAGGTATTCTATATAAAGGGATGGGATGGACAGAATGTAGTGGGAGAGCTGGCTGGATGCGTACTACACCACAAGAAACCAAGCTCTACCACCACATTGTCTCACTTCTGCCAGTGGTTAATGATTAGTACTGGTGTTACTCTCTGCCATCAGTATCCTTTCAGTACAGACCATTCATACTGATCTGGTGTTACGTGGCCACCAGACAATCACCAAACCTCTGTGTCAACAGCACACCTGTATTAGGAGAGTATTCACTGCCACCACCAGGTTCTTCACTGGCATCTGCAACTGCTTACTTCTGGGTGTTGGATATGGGTTGGGTACGCGACACAATGCCGGAATCCTGGTTCATTGAGAGTTTTTTTTGGCGACAGGCATTAACTGTTCTGGCGTTGCAGTGCAGGATATTCACAAAATCATGTACCGGAGCATGTGCAGTGTGTAGGGAAAAAGCATGTCTGACCAAAATCATATTCAGAAAAAAAAGAGATTTGCCCCCCAGCGCACTGCAGCAAAAACAATACTTAAATCCTACATGATCATAGCGATTCAGCGGTATTAGTTACATACATTTGCAAATATATGAATAAGCGCCAGGCCAATCGTCAAGGCTCCTCTATACTGGCGTCCTTAACATTAAGGGGTTCACGTCCGAGAAGCAAGGCACCCCAAAAAAAATTCCAGCCCAGGGCACCACACAAAAAAAGGAAAAGGGTGATAGTGAAGTGTAAAGAAAAGATATGTAAGGATAAATCAATAAGTGTTAATGAAATGAGAAAGAATTAAAATGACATAAATTATATACAAACAAATAGAGAAGTGATAAAAGTATTCTATGTGAATTAAGTGGTGATGCCATGAGAAAGGTCCAGTCAGAACACCCCCGGGGGCCCCACTCCCAAATGCTCACCCCAAAATAATTATTGCTACATAATGGTAGCACCCACTCTGGGTCATATAATTACAATTGGTGTACTGCATGATAACATTACATGTATGAGCTGAGAGCTAACTTACCTTTGAGGTACCCCAAAAAAAATCATATTCAACTTGAAGTTATAGAATATAGGATCTATTGCAAGGTAGGTGCATTTTCCACCACAAAATAAACATCAACATTTAGGGTTGTAAAGGCTTGATTCTGATGCTTCTGAGGCCCGCTTTTCTCTAACGCTGCTGCATTGTACTGACTTTCATATGATAATGCGACAAACAGCCAACTGGGTCACAAATTTATGCAACTGAAAAGTGCAAGCCTAACCCACTGACTACTGTAGTGTCCTCAGATGCCCCATCAACATTAATATTTGTCAGAAACATTCATCCCTGTCCCGCATACATGACTCAAAATTGTACAGAATTGTACATGCCCATAACACTCTCATTACATTCTTATCAAACATAGTCACTCCGTGCATCTTGATATACGCCACCCAGTTGCCGCCCAGAAACACCTATTTCACACTGGTCTCCATTTGCACAGGATGTGCCACTCACGCAACTACTTGTGAATTCACATTATGAGGAGCATGCACACACCATGTTATGCAATGCAGATGCGAAGCGGCGCTGCACGCTGGGGAGGGGGGCGCTCTGAGCCTCCTCAGGCCGGCGCAAAGCCCGAGGGGGCGAGATCAGTGTGATCGCTCCCCCACACAGGCATAGGAGACTGCTGTGGCTGCTGCTCGGCGCCCCTGTATATATATAACTAGTAGGCCTGCGGCGAACATTCAGTTTGAACCCAGAACATACTTATGGAAAATGCTTTGCTACATAATGGCTATATCATGTGTTAAATTGTTAATACGACGGAATTGGGTAATAAAAGATGTGTGTGAAACATAACCGGCTAAGCCATGCTCTGTTATGACTTTTTGGGGATTTTTTTATTGTAACATTTCACCAATTTGTACGTGCAATGATATATTTGGCCATGGACTCTGAAGCAAAATGGAGCTCCTATAGATGCAAATGATAATGCACTGTTACTCACCGTCTCCCAGCTTCCTGCTAATCAGTGGCTGCTGGCAGCTCTCATGGAAAGCAGAGAGAAGAAGCATCGCTTTCGAGGCGCAAACCCGGTGCTAATTGGCTGGGAGTTGCGAGCCTGAAATCGACGTGTTGGAGAAAGTAGGTGAGGGAAGAGCGCCCCCTATGGCAGTAGCCTCACGAGTTGTGCTGTCCGCGCACCCTCCCTCATTATGTAATAGCTACGTCACGCTACCAGGCGGCCAATCAGGAGCCAAACTGGGCAGAACGTAAACAGTGTCCGCACCTGGCTCAGGCGCCGGGTCCATGTGAGAGCACAGACCACCAGTAGTGCGTGAGAACAGCAGCCGACGGCAGTCACCACTATCCAGCTTCGCCCGCGTCACTGTGCCGGCTGTGTGTTAGCTATATCAAAGCAGTTATTATGGTTTTTGGCGATTTTTTATTTTCAGCAAATTTTATACAATTTTATTCCAAATTCTGTAATTTATTGCTGATTGAATTTGAATATCGTAAAGACTAATTAAGTTATTAATGTCATTCTTTTGCGACGGATTTCAAAGAGCGTTCCTGACAAAGGGACTAAGCAAATTATATATATATATAAGATTATGTTCTCCCTATGTTATTTTTATGTCATTTTATATTGATGATCAAACTAAACATAAAGGGGCCTATTCATCAAAACTAAAATAACGCTTTTAAGAACATTTTCCGTAATTAACGTTATTTTAGTATTCATGAAGAGACTTAACACAGGAGATATCACTGATATCTCCTGGTTAAGTCCCCCAGCGTTAATTTCCACACTCCCCATACATTAGTACATTAGTATGGGGATGTGGAAATTATAAAATTATGTATTTACGGAATTTGATGGAGTTACTATTCGCTACTGTGAGGTGGCGAATACCAGGTAACACTTACCTGCTTCCAGCATGGGCAGGTCCCCATGGCGTCTCTCTCCAGTGCTCTGGAAAAACTTTTATTTTTTCTAAACTGTACTGTGTGCTGCTGGGAGAAAACGTGTCAGACCAGCAGGACTGAGCCAGAGGCGCTGCAGCGGGCAGGTAAGTGCGGGGACGGGGGGGAGGTGAGAGGAAGGGGGAGGGGGGTCACAAAATGACCACATCTGTAGGCAGTTGTTACAGATGTAACAGCGCATGCACAGCACTGATTACAGCTGCAGTAAGTTATGGTGCCCACACACATAACGATGTGCTCACGATACGATTTTATGGCCAATTTCCTCATGAACTTTCAAGGGAGCTCCCTTGCTGTCGTGATCACGATTTGGAGTTAAAAATGTCCAGTCTGACTAAAGATCTATCTTGCAGCCAATGCATTGTATCCCAGATTGGCTAATCTGCCCTACAGCACGGCAGATCAGAAGATGCGATGTACGACGAGCGGGGACGCGCATCGGCATCGTGCTCGTGAGTATAAACTTTTTTTTACCCGATTCGTCGTCACGATTCGTCGAAATCGGCCAAATCGTGTAAAATATAGCTATGTGTGTGGGCACCTTTAGAGTAGGAAGGGAAAACTATCTATTTCCCAAAAACCTGTCATCGCAAAAATGACAGCTTTTCGGAATAGATAGTTATGTAGAGGAGGAATAATGAATTCCTCCGGTAATTAGGTAGAACTCCATGCGAGTTCTAAACCTAATTACCTCCAGAGAGTTTTTAGGTATGATGAATAGGCCCCATAGTCATGTTATCAAAATGCCCTATATATTGTGGTGGCATCAGGCTAGGTGGCACTGGCTGACCACGTACTCAAGCCTTATACTCTTATCTCATCTCTCACAAAATTATGAGAATGTTTGGCCACATCCACAGTATGTGCTGTCCAGTACTGACCTGCAGATGGCACAAAAGAAGGGAAGACCAGAGGGGTGTCTGTCCCAGAGAGAGGCTCAGTGAAGGACCAGAGTTTGTCCTGTGGGAGGCATGAAGTCAAGAGAGACCAGAGAAGTTGATAGGCTCAACAAGGAAATGAGGGAATGGTAGAATGTGACCTACAGGAGAGAGAATCTTAATGAAAGAGTGTCTGGGTAAGAAGGGAAACCCCTGCACCATACTTTTGCACTGAATACAACACTTTTTAGATTTATTTTAATTTTGTCTCTTTTTCTGAAATAGTGTTTTTCAAATCTACATATTGTACAGGAACATACCCCATTATAGGCAATGCCTATAGCATAAAGAGGGCCGGCAACAGAAATCTTGGGGCCCGGTACACTCATGTTTTTAGGGACCCCTATCCCCTCTCCTAGCCCTTATCCTAACTCATCACACACCCCTCTTCCCAAGCCCCTGTGTCTGTCACACACCCCTCTTCCCAAGCCCCTGTGTCTGTCACTCCCCCCCATCTTCCCCTGCCCCTGTGTTTGTCATTCATCATCTTCTCCAGCACGTGTCTGTCACACACCCCTCTTCCCCAGCCCCTGTGTCTGTCATACACCCCTCTTCCCCAGCTGTGTCTATCACACACCCCCTCTTCCACAGCCCATGTGTCTGCCACACACACCCTCTTCCCCAGCTCCTGTGTCTGTCACCCCCCCTCTTCCCCAGCCCATCTGTCACACCCTCCTCTTCCCCAGCCCCTGTGCCTGTCACACCCCCCTTCTTCCCCAGCCCCTTTGTCTGTCACACACACCCTCTTCCCCAGCTCCTGTGTCTGTCACTCCCCCTCTTCCCCAGCCCATCTGTCACACCCCCCCTTCTTCCCCAGCCCCTTTGTCTGTCACACACACCCTCTTCCCCAGCTCCTGTGTCTATCACACACACCATCTTCCCCAGCTCCTGTGTCTGTCACACACGCCACCTTCCCCAGCTCCTGTGTCTGTCACACCCCCCTTCTTCCCCAGCCCCTGTGTCTGTCACACACACCCTCTTCCCCAGCTCCTGTGTCTGTCACACCCCCCTTCTTCCCCAGCCCCTGTGTCTGTCACACACACCCTCTTCCCCAGCTCCTGTGTCTGTCACACACACCCTTTTCCCCAGCTCCTGTGTCTGTCACCACCCCTCTTCCCCAGCCCATCTGTCACACCCTCCTCTTCCCCAGCCCCTGTGCCTGTCACACCCCCCTTCTTCCCCAGCCCCTTTGTCTGTCACACACACCCTCTTCCCCAGCTCCTGTGTCTGTCATCCCCCCTCTTCCCCAGCCCGTCTGTCACACCCTCCTCTTCCCCAGCCCCTGTGCCTGTCACACCCCCCTTCTTCCCCAGCCCCTTTGTCTGTCACACACACCCTCTTCCCCAGCTCCTGTGTCTGTCACCCCCCCTCTCCCCCTGCCCATCTGTCACACCCTCCTCTTCCCCAGCTCCTGTGCCTGTCACACCCCCTCTTCCCCTGCCCATCTGTCACACCCTCCTCTTCCCCAGCTCCTTTGTCTGTGACACCCCCCTTCTTCCCCAGCCCCTTTGTCTGTCACACACACCCTCTTCCCCAGCTCCTGTGTCTGTCACACACACACCCTCTTCCCCAGCTCCTGTGTCTGTCACCCCCCTTCTTCCCCAGCCCCTGTGCCTGTCACACCCCCCTTCTTCCCCAGCCCCTTTGTCTGTCACACACACCCTCTTCCCCAGCTCCTGTGTCTGTCACCCCCCCTCTCCCCCTGCCCGTCTGTCACACCCTCCTCTTCCCCAGCTCCTGTGCCTGTCACACCCCCTCTTCCCCAGCCCGTCTGTCACACCCTCCTCTTCCCCAGCTCCTTTGTCTGTCACACCCCCCTTCTTCCCCAGCCCCTTTGTCTGTCACACACACCCTCTTCCCCAGCTCCTGTGTCTGTCACACACACACCCTCTTCCCCAGCTCCTGTGTCTGTCACCCCCCCTCTTCCCCAGCCCGTCTGTCACACCCCCCTTCTTTCCCAGCCCCTTTGTCTGTCACACACACCCTCTTCCCCAGCTCCTGTGTCTGTCACACACACCCTCTTCCCCAGCTCCTGTGTCTGTCACCCCCCCTCTTCCCCAGCCCGTCTGTCACACCCTCCTCTTCCATAGTCCGTGTCTGACACACACCCCTCTACCCTAGCCCCTATGTCTGTCACACACACCCTCTTCCCCAGCCCCTGTGTCTGTCACACCTTCCCCTCTTCCCCAGCCCCTGTGTCTGTCACACCCATACCTCCCAATATTTGCTGAATGACACTCGGGATATCCGCTCCCAAAAAGGGGGCATGACCTATATGTAAAGGGGGTGTGTCCTATATGTAAAGGGGCGTGGACTAGCGGAATACCCCATTTACATCACTAAGGGGCGTGCCCAGCATCTCCAAGATGCTGGGCTGCTCCCGGGCTTCCTCCCATACTGTGAATACAGTACAGCATCTATTCTCGCTCTGCATACACCCAACTTCCCCCCCACCAAGGGACACTGCGGCCCGCGGGTGGGACAGCGGGACAGTCCAAAAAAAACGGGGACTGTCCCGCTGAATCCATACAGTTTCGAGGTATGCCCACCCCCCTCTTCCCCAACCCCTGTGTCTGTCACCCCCCCTCTTCCCCAGCTCCTGTGTCTGTCACCCCCTCCCCCGCTTCCCCAGGCCCTGTGTTTGTCATTCACCCCTCTTTCCCAGCCCCTGTGTTTGTCATTCACCCCTCTTTCCCAGCCGCTGTGTCTGTCCCACATCCCTTTTCCCCAGCCCGTGTCAGTCATACACTCCTCTTCCCCAGCTGTGTCTGTCACACCCCCTCTCTTCGCCAGCCCCTGTGTCTGTCATACACCCCTCTTCCCCAGCCCGTGTCTGACACACACCCCTCTTCCCCAGCCTGTGTCTGTCACACACCCCTATTCCCCAGTTCCTGTCTGTCACACCTCCCCCTCTTCCCCAGCCCGTGTCTGTCACACCCCCCTATTCCCCTGCCCGAGTCTGTCACACCTCCCCCTCGTCCCCAGCCCCTGTGTCTGTAACACCCCCCTCTTCCCCAGTTCCTGTCTGTCACACCTCCCCCTCTTCCCCAGCCCCTGTGTCTGTCACACCTCCACCTCTTCCCAAGCCCCTGTGTCTGCCACCCCTTTAATCTGCAGCTCCCCACCACTCACCCCGTGACTCTCTAGCCCAGCCCTACCCTGGCCAACACTTACCTGCTGCACTGCCTGTGTTCCTTAATCTTTCCTGGCAGGCGGCTCGGACCCAGCGGCCCCTCTCTGATTCAGCGGCGCAATTACATGACGTCACACACACTGCATCGGCCCAGCCTCCCTGTCACTGCCGGACTCGTGTTGATCTATTCTAATGGCTCTAGCCTCAATTGTCAAGCCGGGTGCCCTGCTTATACAGCAGGTGGCAGAGGCAAGAGATGGGCTCCCGAGATTCCCGAGTTCCTCGGAATCTCGGGGCCCGGTACAAGTGTCCCTTTTGCACCTCCCCGTCACCGGGCCTGAGCATAAAACTCTGAATTAGGCCCATAGTACTCACTCCATAAACTTTAAATCACCTCCATGCAAAATACCTAACAGATTGCATTTTTTAGTTTCCTGGCTCAGACATTCCAAGGGGTAAATTTACTAAGATTCTGTTTTTGTCAATTTGTTATTTTTTCTGTGATTTGGGTGTGATTTTGTAAATTGGAGGTTTACTAAAGCCCAAATCGACGGCAAATCGCAGGTGAAACAACTTCACACCACAATACACAGCAATACACCATCGGAAAAAACATTGTATGGTTAACAGTAACAAGAATAGAAATTATGGTGTTACTAAGCATCATGTTAGTTAAATTGATCAAATTCCCACCAAAATCATAGCACAATGCATAAAATAAATAGACCTGCCTGTGAGCAGTGTGTTTGCCCGAAGCAGTACACAGATCAGTATTAGGCTTTGGTGTTTAAAAGGGTAAAGGGTTCATTTAAAAAAAAGAAGTGTGTGGGGTCGTCGTCCCCACCCTCAAAATATAACCAGCCCTGGACCTCTGAGCCTGGTTTGATACTAGAAAATTGTGGGAAAAACTGGTGTTGGGTCGTAACTATTTCCAGGAACCAGCATCGGACTGAACCAGCCAGAGGGCTTACCCTAGTGATTTTCTACCTTTTTCAACTTGAGGCACACAGAGCTAGATTTTAATATTGCCACACCATCCGGCAATGCGGTGTGCGCGACCAATGAAAAACCATATACATTGGGTCCCACATTAAGAAATCACACTACATTGGCCTCCGCAGGAATAAAACACACACTTTGGCCCCAGAGAAATAAAACAAATACATTGGGCTCCGCAGGAATTAAACACACATACATTGGTCTCCACAGAAATAAAACACAGATACATTGTCCCCCACGGGGATAATATCATACTTGTCTACTTTTGGAAAAGCATTCAGGGGAAATTGAGAAAGCCGCACCTATGAGCGCGGTGGTAAAGTGGGCGTGTACTGCTACATCTGAGAGGCATGTCCTAAAACTGACTTACATCCAAATGTAAATGAGCCCCAAAGCAGTTAGTAAGATCTATTTGTTGATGAAAACACACTGATACTTTTCAGAAAATGCCTGTAGCCATAGAGATCATTGTGCCCTATAACCAATGCAGGGAAATTATACTAATGAATGTATATATCTTTGTTTTTTTAATATAACAGCTTCATAATGGGGGTAAGGTGCAATCAGGGAGATTGCTAGACTATTCAGGGAGTCAGGGAGATTGCTACTATTTCAGGGAGTCTCCCTGACAATGAGGTAGAGTTGGCAAGTAAGGATAATATGCACATACATTGGCCCCCACAGGAATAAAATGCACATACATTGGGCTCCGCAGGAATAAAACACACATACATTGGCCTCCACAGGATGAGCACAGGAATAAAATGCACATACATTGGCCCCCACAGGAATAGCACAGGAATAAAACACACATACATTGGTAACCACAGGAATAGTACAGGAATAAAACACACATACATTGGTAACCACAGGAATAGCACAGGGATAGTATGCACATACATTGGCCCCCACAGGAATAAAACACATATACATTGGCCTCCACAGAAATAAAATGCACATACATTGGCCCCCGCAGGAATAACACAGGAATAAAACACACATATATTGGCCTCCACAGAAATAAAATGCACATACATTGGCCCCCACAGGAATAAAATGCACATACATTGGCCCCCACAGGAATAAAATGCACATACATTGGCCCCAGAGAAATAAAACACACATACATTGGCCCCCACAGGAATAAAACACATACATTGGCCCCAGAGAAATAAAACACACATACATTGCCCCCTACAGGAAAAACAATTACATTGGCTGGCCACAAAGAAAAAGTATAAACCATATTGCTCCCCACACAAAAAAAAAACACCACTGGCGGACCCCTACAGAAAAAAAAACACATTGCTCCCACATTGCCCGCTACCCCCAAAAACAATAAGTCACACTGGCTCCCACATATATACATTTTTTGGCACCTACCCATGCCTCATCAGCTGACAGTGCAGAGCTGACAGCACAGCAGAGTGCAGGCGGAAGAAGTGGACTGGCGGGATGACTGGCTGGCTGAGTGGGCGGGCGTGATATGACCAGTGATGTCACGCTGCCGTGTCTACAGAGGTCATGGCCCGGGTGTGTCTGAGCTTCCCAGAAGAGTTCAGCGGCAGCGCTGCCCGGGCCGTACGGACTGCAGTAATCTGATTGGCGGCTCTGACCGTGGGCTCCAACGGCGGCACGGCACACTGAACAACTGCTGGCTTATAATATAGCAGGGAGACACACAGCATGGGGTCCCCCTGCAATAATTCACAACCAGCCCTAACTGGTCAGTTAAGGGCTAGAAATCCCAAAAATAAAATGGGGTTCCCTATCCCGAAGATCAACCAGTCCTGGGCTGAAAGTACAGGGCTCATCCACGCACCCCTAGTGACGGTGGGTGTGGGGGTATTGTGTAAAAGAGATTTAATATTGTTCTTCACAATGGAATTACAGGTCACAGCAAGCCTGCCCCGGCATGTAGGCACTTAGAGAACCACAAGTGCCAGCATGTCTGAACAGTAAGGCACCACTGGCACCTATAGTTCCACTGTAAAGAAAATATTACAAAAACCACAGAACACACTCACACTCACACTTCATACTTACCTTGTCCTTGGATGTGCTCGGTTCTCCTTGTACAGTAGAAGTCCATGGTCTTGGCAAAACAAAAATGCAACACCCGAGCCCACGGACACACTATTCACCATGTACAATCTTCCCAAGATCTGCTTTGCCCCTCTTTTTCAACCAGGTAAGTAGACTACTTTTGTTGTAATAGCTTAAACTAAAGAAAATGGAATCAGTATGATATACCGCCGGCCGTTCATATCCCAACAGCGGAAGCCCGGCAGGGCTGAAGATCCCGAAGCTACAAAAGGTAAGTACAACTAACCCTATTCTACCCCCTAACCCTCCTTTAGGGGTGCCTAACCCTAACCTCCCCCCAAGTGCCTTACCCTACCCCCCCTAAGTGCCTAAACCTAACCCCCCTTCCCCGCAGCCTAAACCTAATTCTCCTGGGGGGGTGCCTAACCCTAACCTCCCCCCAGGGGTGCCTAACCCTGCCGGGGGGCTGCCTAACCCAACGTCCCCCCCCTCCCCCGAGGACCCTAACCTAACCCTCCCCCCTGCGGCTGTCCGCGCCCGATGCCCGACTTACCTTCGATCGGTATACCAGGTGTCGGGCTCCCGGCATAGGTCTAATGACAGGCGTCGGGAATTCGACACCTGTCATTAGTTCCTTGCCGGGATTAGACAGTCGGGAAGCCAGCGGTCGGCATTGCGACCGTCGGCTTCCTGACTGCATCCCAAAGAAAACACAGTCCTTTTACTGCTCTGGTGCACTCCTCAGACAGCCACTCTTTAATATAAATACTGGGCCTGATTCTGAGATGCGCGCAATCTGCACACAATGCTACAGTTCACCTAGTTGAGCAATTTTTATCAACTGCGCATGCACAAATTTTTTTACAAACCCTTATGGCGCAAACAGTGTATGCATAAAGATTCTCTAGCAATCGGTACAGGCGGTATCAGAAATGGGGCAGAAAAGTGATGGGGATTTCTGGGCGATGACTTGGAGGTGGCTTAAAATGAATGTAAAAATGTCCATCTCATGGGCATGCTATGGGAGTGTCACGGGCGTGTCAGTGAAAGCAACTACATTCAGACATGCACAGCCACAGCCATATGAGGCACGAGTCACATGGAGAAGCTGCATCCACTATGGTGCTGGTGCAAGCGTTGATGGTGCGTGCAGAACGGGTCCTGCAAAAATGCAAGCAGGCCCCGCTATGCCTTTTTCTGATTGACAGGCAGAGACGTTTGCTGGGCGGTGCGGGGACGGTCTGCGTAATTGGAGCTCAGCTCCGATTGTGCAGCTCACTTCTGTGAATGCGCAAACGCTACTACTGGTAAAAAAAAAAAGGCTGACGGTGGAGCCACTGCGCATGCCTAGCCACAGCAGCTCCTCCCATAAACCTTTGCAGAGCCTGTCAGTCACCGCTGACGGCTCTGCCTCCAGCCCCTCTGCAACCCGGCCTGACTCCCCACCTACAGGACAGTAGCCAGCACAGCGAAGCTGAGACAAGCAGTGGGCAGCCAAACAAGGGAGCTGCTAGTAAGTGGTGGTGGTGACTGCACGGGGGGGGAAGGTTGATACTTCATTGGGGCTGAGGGGAATGAGGCTGACACACACGGACTGGTGGGAAGAATGAGGCTGACACACACTGGGGCTGGGGGAATGAGGCTGACACACACTGGGGCTGGTGGGAAGAATGAGGCTGACACACACTAAGGAATGAGGCTGAGACACATGGGCTGGGGTAATGAGGCTGAGAGCTACAGGTGGGCCTGGAGATGGATAGACACATGGGTCCTGGAGAGATATATGGGGTCCTGGAAAGAGACAAGGGGGCATGGAGATGGAGAGACATGGAGGCCTAGAGATGGAGAGACACAGGGAGCCTGGAAAACCACAAGGGCCCTGGAGAACCACAGGGGGGCTAAGGATGGAGAGGCGTAAGGGTGTCTGGAGTAACACAGGGGCCTGAAGAGACACAGAAATTGTTTGATCAGGGAATTTCACATTTTGCCCTGCACAGTCTGGTTCTGATGATGACATTGGTTATATTTCTACATAAACAGGACTCTTCCAGACAGTGTGAGCTACATGAATAGTGAATACCGGCTGAAGGCGCTGCCCAGTGAGGCTCATAGTACTGCGCATGCCCAGTGGAGCCAGTCGTAAGTGACACACAGTGCATCAGCACTAGGCTGATGCGCTGTGTGCTCAAGAAAGTGGTGTGCGGCGCTCATACACTGTACTGTAATGATTTCATGACTAGAAACTAGTAGTGGGGTCTGAGTAAAAGAGGGGTCTCTGGATTACTAATTGACTGTACGTTTTATGCTGCACACTTGCGGCACTTTCCCAGCTGGGGCACTCATACACTGTACTGTAATGATTTAATGTCTTAGAAACTAGTAGTGGGGTCTGAGTGAAAGAAGGGTCTCTGGATTACAAACTGACTGTGCGTTTTATGCTGCACACTTGCGGCACTGTCAGTGCTGTCCTAGTGTGTAATCCAGACCCCTCTCACTCAGACCCCACTGCTAGTTTCTAAGACATGAAATCGCTACAGTTTCTAAATCTGGGACAGTGCCGCAAGTGTGCAGCATAAAGCGCACAGTCAGTTTATAATCCAGAGACCCCTCACTCATTACCAGTTTCTAGTCATGATATCACTACAGTATAATACAGTGTATGATCACTGCACACCACTTTCTTGAGCACACAGCACATTAGCCTAGTGCTGAGGCACTGTGTCTCACTCCTGACCGGCTCCACTGGGCATGCATCGGAGATCCCATGTGCAGCCTCAGAGCCAGCAGCTGCCACAGCACCGACGTGCCGTCAGTGTCACAAGTGTGCAGATTTAAACGTAGTCAGTTTGTAATCCAGAGACCCCTCTTTCACCCCACTACTAGTTTCTAAGATATAAATCACTACAGTATCTAAGTCATGAAATCACTACAGTACAGTACAGTGTATGAGCGCTGCAGCTGGGACAGCGCCACAAGTGTGCAGCATAAAACGCACAGTTTCCCTACCCAGACCTCACTACTACAGTAGTTTCTCTGGAATACTCTACTGTACATTATGTGATTGGCCTGCCTGTCAGAGCTTACTGTTCTATTGTACTGTATTCTGTAGTGAGGGAGCCCACTCGCAAAAATGCTATTCTGGACTTGATACTCACAAATACAGAATATCGGATGTAAATGTGGGTGAGAACCTAGGATCCAGTGATCACCAAGCAGTATGGTTTAGTATAAAGACAGGGTCCAATTCATGCCATACACAAACAAAAGTGTTACATTTTAGGAAGGCTGACTTTGCAGAGATGGAAAGATGTGTTACTAAGTCAGTGGCAAATTGGAGGAACTTGGAAGGAGTGCAGGAGAGGTGGGTAAAAATAAAAAATGCAATACTGAAGTCTACAGACCTTTGTATTAAAAGAGTTAGGAAAGGGAGCAAAAGGGAGCAAAACTTTTTTTAAGTATATAAGTGAAAGGAGGAAGTCACATGGAGGAATAATAAGACAAAGAAATAGCAGATCATCTAAATAATTATTTTTGTTCAGTTTTCACTACAGAAAAAGAGGGGAAGGGGCCACAGTTAAGTTGCAGAGGCATTCATAAAAATTAAGTACATAAAATTTCATTTACAGAGGAGAGGGTCCTAACAGAACTCTCTAAACTGAAAAGTGGATAAATCAATGGGGCCAGATGGGATACATCCAAGGATACTAAAAGAGCTTAAAGGGGTCCTGGTAACACCATTAACAGAATTATTCAACCAGTCGCTAGTATCAGGAGTGGTTCCAGAGGACTGGAAAAGAGCAAATGTAATACCACTGTACAAAAGTGGCAGCAAAGAAGAAGCAAGTAACTACAGAACAGTAAGTCTTACATCAGTAGTGGGAAAAATTATGGAAACACTATTAAAAGAAAGGGTGGTAGAATATCTCAATCCAACAATTTACAGGATCCCAAACAGCATGGGCTTACTCAGGGAAGATCCTGCCAAACAAATCTTATTGAATTTTTTGACTGGGTGACCAAAGTAATAGATCAAGGGGGGGCCGTAGATGTAGCTTATCTAGACTTTAGTAAGGCTTTGACATGGTCCCACATCGCAGAATGATAAACAAACTGGAAAGCTTGGGATTGGATTCTATGACTGTTGAATGGATAAGATTTTGGTTGCAGGATAGGAAACAGAGAGTTGTAGTAAATGGAGTGTATTCACAGGAGGGAAAGGTTACCAGTGGAGTACCCCAGGGATCAGTACTTGGGCCAATGCTTTTTAATATCTATGTTGGTGATATTGCAAATAATATTAAAGGGAAAGTATGCCTTTTTGCAGATGACACAAAAGTATGCAACAGGGTAGACACACCAGGAGGGGTAAAACAAATGACTGAGGATCTGGGTAGACTAGAGGAATGGGCAAGAACATGGCAGCTACAGTTTAATGTCAAAAAATGCTAAATTATGCACTTGGGTCCCAATAACCTAAAGGATAAATATAGTATCAATTACTCTATATTGGAAAGGGATTTAGGAGTCACCATTTCAGAAAACTTGAAGGCAGGCAAGCAATGCACCAAAGCAATGAGGAAGGCAAGTCAGATGCTTGATTGCATAGGTAGAGGAATCAGTAGCAGGAAAAAGGAAGTGATAATGCCACTGTATAAGTCCTTGGTACGGCCTCATCTAGAATACTGTGTTCAGTTCTGGAGGCCATATCTCCAGAAGGATATAGACACATTAGAGACGGTACAAAGAAGGGAAACTAAAATGGTGCATGGCCTACAGCACAGAACTTACCTAGAAAGACTAAAAGATCTTAATATGTATAGTTTGGAGCAGAGAAGGGAAAGGGGGGACATGATAGATTTTTCAAATACATGAAGGGTTTTAACAAGGGACAGGAGGGAAGCATTCTTCAAAGGAAGAGTTGTACTAGAACATGAGGACATGCACTGAAACTGGAGGGAGGTAGGCTCAGAGGAAATTTGAGGAAAAATTACTTCACAGAAAGGGTAGTGGATAAGTGGAATAGCCTCCCATCAGAGGTGGTTGGAGCTAAAACAGTGGAACAATATAAACACGCTTGGGATAGGCATAAGAATATCCTTGGGAGATGTAAGGAGTAAATAGGGTTGAAGTTGCCTAAAGGATACATGAAAAGGGGCAGACTAGATGGGCCAAGTGGTTCTTATCTGCCGTCAAATTGTATGTTTCTATGTTTCTATGTAATGTAATTTTTATCAGTGAAGCACTGGCCACCCAGTGGTGAAGCTGTGTATTGCATGCCATGGATGTTGTCAAGTCTCACTGCGCCTTAACACGCCACACTGAGCTATTCTCTTGCAGCGATTTAGAGGCCTACATGGAGCTTAATGAGCATCGATGTAGCAGGACACATCTGTATATACAAAAAAACCTTTCTAGTTGCTGAAATAAACTTGTTAGTTATCGTTTTTCATTAAATCAAAAACGTTGTAAACTTCAACCCTGTGACACCTTTTAATAACCAAGGAAAAATACCTAGCGCTTTGATACCACACTGAACTGTATTTAAAAATAGACCTGCAGCTGTGCGAAAAAAAGGGGAACAATTGCAGTCTCACAAGCACTAGACAATGTATAAAACCACACACACCGCGACCAGATAAGTAGATATGCAATTTAATAGAGTAGCAACAATTGCTGCATATAAAATAGTAGATTACGTCAACATTACATATAACATGAACAAACACAAATGACGACAGAATGGAGACCATAAATAAATAAAATAAAGATTAGTAAATGGATACTAGCTGATGAGCAAATAATAATAATATAAATAATATAGGGCTAAATGAACCCAGAATTGGCAATTCTTGTGTAGAAAAGTTCCAAATAGACGTATAAAAGCGTTTTGAAACACTTAGTAGACTAATTCATAGTCTTGAAATATAGTAACCGCTTGTGTGCAGGCAATGTATCAATTGGGTATCCACTATAATAAATATTCTGAAGCTTGTATAGCACAACAGTTAATGACTTGTTGGATACATGAAGTGTTAACCCCGCTGGGCACGCAAGTGCTGAGAAGATTTAGGTACTGACCGGTTTCAAAGTTTTAGACAATGGCAAGGTACAGATGATGTAATAATATCTCACCGGCTGTGCAGTCAATCACTGGCCAAGTCACGATACTCTCAGAGACGCGCTGTCTCAGAGATCCGGTGTGGTGGCTCTCTGTCCGGCTAAATAATATGATTCCTGCCGGATCCCAGGGCCAGAGGAAAGCTGAGAGGAGATCCGGGTGTGATAAAGCGCGGCCGCGACTTGTGGATACTCCTCGCACCAGGATCGAGCACTGCGGGCACTGACAGCACTTAGCAGAAGCAGGTTACAGGACAAGATACTTGGAACAGGTAAAGGCAGCGGGCAGCAATGCGTTTCGTCCTGTTCCTGGGACTTTTTCAAGCTGAATGCCCGTGTCCATATCCTCCATCTTAAATAGGAGCCATAATCAGTCCAATCACTCCCAAATTGGTAGCCATAGGTGGCCAGTCGAGGTATCCTTTACTGATTAACTGTTTAACGGCACATGATGACTAGCATAAAATTAATATATCTGGGAGACAGTAATATAAAAAAAACCAATATGAAAAAAGAAAACATTGATACTTTAATATTAATATATATAATAAAAAACTAATAATATACATAAAAAAGAGACATATAGGACAATTAATTACTAATTACTAGACACAATAGCCTCCACAGTACATAGCATATAAAATCTAATTACATTAATAAAAATAGTAAAAATTGAATTAAATAACAATAAGTGTATATGTGCGCATAGATGTATATTGGACATACTCACACATATACAAACATAATACATACTGATACGAACACGCAAGGGTACTGAGATAGTTTTCACAAATACCTCTTAAACACACATATATTTACATGTCTAACCTGCGTGTATTTCCATACATCCATGCACGTGTATATGTATAAATACGCAGAGAAACAACCAATAAATTAGTATCTATGTGCATTAAAAAACCTATAGCCTAAACACCCAGGTAGGGTCAGAAATAGACAAACGAATATTTTCCAGAATAATAATGGAAGTGAATTTTTGGAAAGCAGACATTAATTGAACATATACATGTGTATATTCAATATTAAACAATCATTGTGCTACTAAGACATAGTAGCACAAAATAGATTAAATTAAAAATAAATTAAATCAAAGACCATACAGATACGGAGATCCAGAGGAACCAGAGGACTGAAGCAACGATGTAAATTATAAAAAAAAAAAATATATATATATATATATATATATACACACATATATACAATATATACATACACACATATACATACATATACATATATATACATTCCGCATTAGTATAGGCTAAATTATCCAAAGCTATATATATGTGTATATCAGCTTCTAATGGTATATTAACGAGAGGGTAGGACAACAAGAGCAGTCAGAAGAAAAAGAACAAATACCAATTTAGTTATATGATTAGTTTAATTATTATTTATTTACACAATATGTAGTCCAAATTAATTTTATATGCACCCATATTTAAGTTCCTGTGATTGGTAACCTTTTAATAATCTCTTATATTTTGTTTATGGTCACCAACAGCCTCCTATACTTTCCTTATGGCCACCTGCTATAGTATTTCATTTTACACTCTTTAAGGGGTCAAAATAATTTTCCCATCTTTCATACACTTCTATAGATCACACACTGCAGAGTTAATGTGTGATACCCACAACTTGATGTTTCTAACAGCGCAATCTGTTCTCACTTTAGTGGAAAAAAATCACACTATGGAGCTGAATTAATAGTGTAAACACTGCCGATGTTGGACAGTTATTTGCTACTGTGCATGCGCCCCGATTATGTCCATACAGAGTCACAGAGGTGATATCAGACACACACATGGGGAAGTGTATTAAAATGTAGTGGGCATTCCTGGTCAGTTACAGGGAGGTGTCTCATTTATCAACGAGTTTATCACTCAAAACTAGCAATAAATATCACTGTGTATGATAAACGGTGCTCCAGCCAATCAGCTCCCAACTGTCATTTTTCTAACAGTTGACAGTTGGGGGCTGATTGGCTGAGCACCATTTATCATAAAAAGTGATATTTATTGCTAGTTTTGAGTGATAAACTCATTGATAAATGAGGCATGTGTGTTATGGGAGTGTTGCGGGCGTGTTGGTGGAAGTGGTTGTGTAGACAGGTTCTACAGGTTCTCAACTGCTCACTTAGGAGGCCATATTCAGGTGAAGAAACTGCACCTGCCATAGGGCTGGTGCAACTGATGGTGGTGTCTAAGGGCGTATGATTTGTTATTAATGCATGTATACACAGTCAGTCCTTGCACATTCAGACACATGGATGTACAGAAGAAAAGAACGTTGTAGCAGTATTTGCATAAAATCGCGGATTGGCGACTGCCAATAGACACAGCCGCAAGTGCTTCAGCGTCCACCACTGATGAGTGACTTCACTACACTGGTTTGAATGCCCCATAGGAAGAGTTTGTAAGGGCCCCTATGTACCACCCAATGGTGAAAAATATATATAACACATGTAACTTTGTCAAGGAAGATGGGGCCCCCTCAGCTCTGGGCCCCATAGCAGCTGCATCCCTTGCACCTATAGTAGTTACGTCCATGTTGGTTAGGTATATATCCTAATGAACCCAGGCGTCAATGCAATAAAATTAGATTTATAAACAAACTGTAGTTGTAATGTGTTGTCTTTACAAGACTGTGGGGCGTATTTATTAAAGTATATTTGCGGGATATCCCCACAACATCACCTGTTAACAAATATTGAGGATCCCCAGGATGTAACAAGGAGGGACTGCAGCAGTCCCTCTATTTACAACAAGAGTAGCAGCTCCCAAAGGTTTTATGCTTGCACATGCGCTAATGGATGCCGGTACATGTGCAGTAGTGCAGCTGAGGTGCAAAGCGGGAAGTAAAGTTATCACATACTGTATGCAGTCACTTTTCTTTTCATTGATTGCCGGAACAAGGGCTCTGATCAAAGCTCCTGTTCCAGTTAATCCGAATTGACACATTTAGGCAAATAACTACTTATTTCCACATAAAGATATCTTTATTTTTGGGGGTTGGCCGCAAAAATGTGTAAATATTCTCCTATATGTATAAGCTAAATAATCCTTCATAATGCTAATACATCATACAAGCGACAACTAAGGGATGTTTCCTGTGTTTAGATTCTCATTATAGCAAGTATTCTATTGTGGAAGTGAATCGAGGACACTCACGCATACACTTTGATTTTACAGACAGTGCATACATGCATATCATCTTTCCATTGTAATTATTTTGCTTACATTAGAATTACCCGGAACAAAAAGCACATGACATTAAATCTTTAAACAAAGAACTTTTGTCTTGAATGTCAACAAAAAATTCTGTCCCTGTTGTACTTATTCAGTTTGGTCAGCTTGGCCTTTCCCTTTCTGTCTATTATAATGCCAAGAATCAATACAACCAGGTTTACATAATTGACAAATTAAGCAGTGAAAAGCACAAATGTCTCAGAAGGTATAAACAAGTACAAACATCACTAGAAGAAAGATAGCTGTAGAACGTACTGCGTATATAACAGGACTAAACTATATGAAACAAACAAGTTAGATATTTATGTGAAAATGTCCTTTCAAAACTGCGTAATTCATATTTATTGGGGAAAGAAACATACTTAGTGCTACATGATGTGCCCCCGGCAAAAAGATAATCATCGAGGGGGAGAGTTGCTGAAGCAACAGAATGTAAATGCCAACAACGACATCGGAAATCGCCCTATATCGCCCCAGATTCATGGGTCGTTTTGTACACAGCCCTACGGAGCTTTGAAGAAAATTCCAAGAATCTGGAGATAATGTAAGTGTGGCATATACTCGTGCCTGTGAGTAAATCGCAGGTAATTGGATTGAGCCCATAGAATGTGTTTTATACTGTAGCAAAATAAAAAGTATATGTTGTGTGCTCAGAATGAAGAAAAAGTCAGTAGCTATCATGAGTAGTATAGTGCAGTATGGAAAAAATAGCATCCAGTTATTGACGTGTGTAATACTCCATGGTTCAGTGAGATATTTAACATTCACCTTATGTGAGAAATATAGTTGTGCATTTTTGATCTTGTAATTGCACATATTATATAACCCTTTCTCTATTTTATACACTCCAGATGAACATCCAGGTTATACTGCCGCATATCTACTCCATGTAGTTTTAGGTTTAGTCCAACGGCCTTAAAACTTCCTAAAACAGTCCCATTGCACCATAACAATAACAACAGGGATCCAGTCACACTGTCGAAAGTTACCAGCTAGTTTTAAATACAGTTAATTTATAAGTATACTTTAACTTTGCAGGATTCCTTAGAATAATGTACCAGGTTAAACAACATAATATAAAACAAATAAAGTCCAAATATAACTAAAAATGAGATTATAACTATTTACTATAAGTACTAGCAAAAATGTGTATGAATAAATAAATATTAAACATACATAATTATGTACAAACAAATTGTTAATTTCATATCATGAACATAATTCAAATAGTGGTCACAATATCATGTAAAAATACCAGGTCTATAATTTTTTTAAGGAAGGTCCTGTCAAAAATGTAACCAATAGGCTTCTAATATAAGTGATGTAACATTGACAATTATATAGACTATTACCCTGGGCTCAGATGTGCAATGATATAAGATACTATAATTATCAAACACATGAGCGTAACTACTAGAGATGCAGGGGGTGCAGCTGCTATGGGGCCCAGAGCTGAGGGGGCCCATCTTCCTTGTCAAAGTTACATGTGTTATATATATATATATATATATATATATATATATATATATACATATACATTTTCACCATTGGGTGGTACATAGGGGCCCTTACAAGCTTTTGCTATGGGGCCTTTAAATACCTAGTTACACACTTGATCAAACAATAGTATTTGGCAAACTGCAGATAATTCATGTATTTCATAGAAAGTGCTGCAAAGAGGAATACATGTAAGTGTATGAGGCAATCCCTTCCACCAGAATCAGACAGAACAGCTTGGGCTACTCACAGAGGGCCTGATGATGAGTTGAACGCAAGTTGGCTGTGATTGCTTGCACATTGTGTGCATGGAACTAAATGCACGTCTAGTACATAAGTAAAGACAATGCATTACTGTGGCTAATTGGGAGAAACTACTTTGTTGATCTTTAGTGCTTAAGTTCAGATGCACACATACGTACCTATCTGCCAGTTTGCCTTGTTGCTCATGCAGCAATAGTATATATATTTGTAATAGCAGTAACATTGTCACCAGTGACACCAGTAGGTCGGCCAATATAACCAGGTTAGTTGTGGCCAACCACCTTGTCCCATAGAACTTAATTTGTTCACCAGTGCTCAGTTGCCCCCTGGTCTTGTGCACTTAGATATAATTGCTGACCAATATGACTGACTAGCAATCAACAAAGTGTGAGAGGTAAGGTAGGCCAGGTCATTACAGAAACAGCCAAAGCGATACAAAATCAGCAGATGAAAATTAAGGTCAAAATAACATTAACCGATGGTCCAGTGGTCAGTAACAGTAAGTTCAATAGAAAATTAGGTTAGGAAGTAAAAACATTTGATGGGCATTTAAGCATAGTTGGCGACTTTCTGGCTGCCTCCTCCAGGAGGGGCAGCCACATCGGTGATGCAGGGTATGTAGCACAGGTGGATGTCACCATGCTTGTGTCTTCAAAGCCCCAACCCTGCTATACAATGACACAATTGCTGGCTTCGTGAAATGGAGACAGGGCCACAATGATGCGCCATCAGCTTCTCACACACTGCCCACTTCATTTGGAAAGTGAAAAGCTGGCGGGCGACCACCAGCACTTTTTCGGTCGTCCAGGAGAGTAGGCAAGAAATAATTTAAGTGGTGCTAGACCTGGACTTATATACGCACCTGTCAAATGGCGTCAATACAATGTGACAAATGGCATAGCTACAATGTGACATAATGTGAACTAGGGGCACTACAATTTAGTATTATTTGGGGTACTACTATAGGGGCTAGATAAACTAGAGCACACAAATCAAATACAGGAAATTACTTAGAGATGGATAGGAATAATTTTTATAGCAATACTTTCCCAGTAAATATTAGTTGGTAATCACAAATAAGGAATAGATAAAAAATAATAAATAAACAGCGCTAGTGTGGGAAGTGCAATTCTAAGTGGGTTCAGGAAATCATCCTGGGTAATATCGATCTATAACAAATATTTTAGTATCTGGCTTGGTTAAAAAGGCATTTATTACATCACTTATAAAACACAGTATTGATAAACTGCTCCCTACATAGGGGCAGTAGTGTAACTGCACGAATAATATATATCATAAAATAAATATATATCAGTCAATGGACTCTGATATCTTACTCATATGGGAGGCACTGGTATAGGTAGTAAACGTTGGTATGTAGATTCCGGAATATGATCCAGTAATGAAAGAGACATTACCAGTCCTGGTTAGCAAGATGTCCTCGCAATAATGTCCTCCTATAGAGGGATATTCCAGTGGTGTCTCAAAAGGAAAATATAAACTGGTCCGGATCCTGTTGAAATATCCACAGTGGTATAGAGTCCTCCCAGAGTAGATTCAGCATGAAGATGAATGGAGGCACTACACATGCACGATATAGTTGGCAGGCTCAACGCGTTTCTGTGTGGAAATGCCCACACCTTCGACACACTGGGAGGACTCTATACCACTGTGGATATTTCAACAGGATCCGGACCAGTTTATATTTTCCTTTTGAGACACCACTGGAATATCCCTCTATAGGAGGACATTATTGCGAGGACATCTTGCTAACCAGGACTGGTAACGTCTCTTTCATTACTGGATCATATTCCGGAATCTACATACCAACGTTTACTACCTACACCAGTGCCTCCCATATGAGTAAGATATCAGAGTCCATTGACTGATACATATATATTTTATGATATATATTATTCGTGCAATTACACTACTGCCCCTATGTAGGGAGCAGTTTATCAGTACTGTGTTTTATAAGTGATGTAATAAATGCCTTTTTAACCAAGCCAGATGCTAATATATTTGTTATAGATCGATATTACCCAGGGTGATTTCCTGAACCCCACTTAGAATTGCACTTCTCACACTAGCGCTGTTTATTTATTATTTTTTATCTATTGATTTGCACTAAGGAGATTAACACCCTCCCTTTTACAGCTGCTTGTTGATAAGCGCCACTCCGGGTTTCTTTTTTTTTGTAATCACAAATAAGGAGACTGGTACCAATAATGTTGAGATGATCAAAGAAAATGCACAAGAAAATGTAAATAACAAGTGACTAAGTGATGACTGTACAAATCCAGTTTTAGAAATAATGAAGTCTTTCATTATTTTTCTTCTAATCTAATGTTCTTACTAAAAATAACATCAGTTGTGTTTGTGAATGAAACACGTACACTTAGTTTGTTGCATAAATAGAGCTAATTAAAATACACAAAAATAAGGCATTGGTCCATTCAGACGCATGCCGACAGCCGGGATTTAAACTACACCCCCATGGTACATGGTAAATCTAAACTGAATAGAACCAGATAAGACAACTTGGTTCCAAAGTGCATGATTGATCCTCCTTTTGTACAGTATGTTTACCAGTTAGACTGTCAAAGATTACTGTGTGTGCTCTATTTCATAACTGTTGTTTCTACTGTTCAGTTTTTGTTCAAGAGATAAGCCTTCTCCTTATTATCCATGTTTACAAAGTGCTTCTAAAGCTAATCAGAATTTACAGTGACTGACAAGGTCACTTCAGCTCCTTAGGTAACCACCCACTGCCCACATCCCCAAGCACTCATGATTTCATGAGCACTACAAAAAGAAGAAGCAAGAAGCAGGGCACCTCTTAATGCACTCCACAAGACAAACATAAGTTTCACCAGGGCAGCAACCATGCCAGGCACTGGTCACATTTGTAAGGGTCATTTATGTGCAAACCTAGATTGCAAATGCACTTGTGAAAATCTTGCATAGTATGATGAATAGGGGCATAATTACTGTGGGAATAGGGGGTGCCCTTAGCTATAGAGAATGGACTGCCTCCCCTGCACCCAGTTTCCACCCAGAGTTGAGTTCGGGGAGCACCAAGGCCACTTGCCCGTGGTCCCACTTTTACAGAGTCCCCCAGAGCTAGCCACCATCAATCAGATCACTGGAGTAATCCACAGCATCTGCTTTCAGATTCAGTCTACATGCTACTCACTGAGGCTGTAGGGAGGGATGGGAGCAGACACCTGGCACAGCATATGAGGACTCTGTGCAATGAGTGAGGGCAGCACAACAGCCATGTGTTATGTTCTGGGTTGTTTGTGGACCCGGGGTGGTAGCAGGAGCGATCACAGAAGCAGATTAGAAAATAAAACTAGGATTTTTAATAAGTGCTTGAGTAGACATATAATGTGGCAGTAAATAAAAGTCCAGGAATATATAAATGTGCACAAGAGTTCTGTGGTGGGAGTAAAAGGGTTAATGTCCAAGTAGAAGCAATTAGAGCTGTCCAGGTGTGCAGGTAGTGAACTGAAAATAATCACGACAGGTATGCAGGTAGTGAACTGAAGCGCAGGATGTCAGCAGGCTCAGGCACTCAGGTATGGGCAAGGGTGATGGAGGAAGCGGGGTAGTCCAGTGGGAGCTAGGAACTGACAGGCAGACTGGCAGACAGCGAATTCACAGGAACAGGATAAGCACAGAGAACTCCCTCTCAGTTAGGCTGAGATACACGTTGCACTGGCAAAGAAGGAAGGCACTGACCTTTCATAAATACCCCATGCCGTGCTGTTACTGGCCGGAGGGAACATGTGACTCACCAAGATTGGTCAGCCGCATCACATGGCCAGAAGGCAAGATGGCGGCGCCCATGCCAAACGGAATGGAGACGCCGCCAGGCCTTACCAGCGCAGAGTGACAACAGGCCCGCACAACAACGCGCGCAGCCAAAGCCCCCCGCCAGACACCAGCTCCGCCACCAGACAGCCCGCGCCACAATGACCTCACAGGTAACACTCGCCTAGCACCACGCTGAAATACCCTGGCCGTGACACCATGTTGAAAGTAACTCATATCATGTAGTCTGCACTCTGTGCTGTACTGGTGTATATACTACTGTATATACTGCCTTAGACAGTGAATAAACATAATGAATTTGTGAACTGGCGTCACTACAATGTGACAATATGTGAACTGGGGGCACTATCATTTAATATCATGTTATCAAGGGTACTACTATAGGGCCTAGATAAACTAGACCACTAGTATGGGGCATAAAATTAACAATCACTGCAGAGAGAGGTGTATTTCTAAAAGCAATGGTTGGGGTCCCCTTTAAAATGTTGCCATGGGGTCCACAAAGTTTGTTATGCCCCTGGTGGTGAATTGGGTGGATTGTGAATGTTCCTTTTTGAGTTCAGATTTGTGTTCTGACTTTTACACTCAAATGCAAATCTAAAATATTGCTTCAAAGATCAAGATTACTGAAATGAAATAAGGAGGCAGAGATGGCGCATTTGCAAAGTGTTCCTTACTTTGCAGAAGGGAGCACACACAGCCTTTTTCTCCTGGCAAATGGGCTTGGATCCTCTAACTCACAGATTCTCAAACTCAGGCCCTGATTCAGCTCAGGCCCTGATTTTGCGAGCGCTCGCTCTGAATCAGGGCGGGCCAGTCTTTTTTTCACCGGCCTCCAGGCCGCTCGCTAAGCTGTGGGAGACCACGGAGGCGTTCCTTCAGGAACGCCTCCGTTTATCCAGCCACCCCCCTGCACGCCTACAAAACGGGGCGAGCTGTCAATCACAATCGACAGCCGACCTGTCTTGTAGTGAGTCCCGCAGCAAGTGAAAGTTCACTCGCTACGGGGCTTGAGCGTGCACACTGCCCGACCATCAACCCTCTTGCGAGCACTATGCGCTCGCGAGCAGGTCTGAATCAGGCCCTCAGTCCTCAGGACCCCAAACAGTGCATGTTTTCTCACAGGAACACAAGTGAAATAATTAGCTCCACCTGTGGATTTTTTAAAATGTGTCAGTAAGGTAATGACTACACCTTTGCACCTGCTGGGTGACTTGAAAAATGTGACCTGTGTGTGGTCCTGAGGACCGAGTTTGAGAACCACTGTTTCTAACTTTTAATTTAATCAGAAACTTCTTGAGATTGTTTTCTCTCAGATGCAGTGCTTTCTATCTCTTGTTTTATGTCTACCCACAGCTCATCATGATGTGTTTCCTTGTGTCTATGTTTTGCATGTTCCATATAATAATTTTTTTTTGTTCAGTATTTTGCTTCCAGTACAACTACATTTTGGGGGCGATTCATAGTTGGCAAGTTGGCCGCAAATGCACCTGAAAAATGTACAATAATGTTCTGTATGCAACCTATTCATATTCTTGGTTTCATAGCCATCATCATTATTAGTGCACACTTGCTCCAACCCAGTCTGTCTGAAAACAGGCCTATCTTTGCACATGCACAACTCAGTATAGCTTGCAATGCCATCGGCATGTCCTTGCTAAAGCTCGCCTACATGTAAACACCTTGTTAACCCGATGTCAGTACGGTAGAAAATTGTTAGACCGGCAGTCAGGAGGGTCAAAATTACCCTGAAATATTTAACCCCACATTTCAAATTTTTTTGCAAAGATTTGTAAATCCATGGATATATTTTAGTTAAAAGACTCATAAAAAAGTTATTTATGTGAAATAAAAGACCTTAGAAGTCATCTTAGGAACTTTATTTTTCTATTATGAAAAACTATGAAATTAATTAACAAAAATAGACATCCCTAGTCTCACTTTTATTAAACTAGATAAAAGTTAACTTTTTGATATAAATTTAGCATTTTGGTGTATGTGAATACGAGATCTTTAGGGAATAAATGCAAGGTCTTATACTAATCACGTTCTTTCAGCATATCACAACACTTGCTGCAGTACGAACAATATATTCGGGGCAAATAAACTTGTTACAGTTTGTGCATGTGTGGGTGGTCTTGCGATCTTTTTTAGCAGGACAAACTTGACATCTTTTCCATACACATTGAACTTTTACTGGTGGATCCTCAGAAGACTCTCTAAGGAAATCTCCGATTCTCTATTGCATTTCTCTCGTTAGTTATGCCCCTGGTGGTGAATTGGGTGGATTGTGAATGTTCCTTTTTGAGTTCAGATTTGTGTTCTGACTCTTACACTCAAATGCAAATCTAAAATATTGCTTCAAAGATCAATTGCTAAATATTGTGTTCTGACTTTTACACTCAATTGCAAATCTAAAATATTGCTTCAAACACCGGAAGATATCTTTCTGAGTGCTCAAGTGGTCATTTATAAGAGCAAGACCTAAGTTTTCCAGGAATCGCCGCTCAGAGGTATATTATCATCATCGCTGTCAGAAGCCTCCTGCTCTGTGTCACTCTGCTGGCTGCATATACTAACATGATCTTCATTTACCTCACTTTCTGTCGAATGGTCACTTTGTTCTGAATCAGATTCCTCTAAAAAAGATAAAATACGTTACAGTTCACGTTCCTCACGATCCATTTGGAAGAAAAATCTATAAATAACAAAAAACAAACAAACACTACACTAATTTGGCACAAAATTGTAACATCGACTGTAAGGTTAGGTCATATTTAGATTTTTGACGTTTGCACACGTCTATCTCCCTGCGCAGTCGCACATCAACTAAGCTATGGTGAAAAACAAGAAGTGAGGGGTCTTAACTCCAGCTACTGAGAAGTTTGGCAACATCGCATTACATTACAAACAAATACACACAAGTGAAAACTGCTCGGGTCATAATGACCCAATCTGACTGATGCCAGGTTAACATCCAGCTAGACATCTCATCCAGCTATACCACTCTTCCAGCTATACCACTCTTCCAGCTATACCACTCATCCCAGCGACATAAGTTCATCCTAGATGCCCGGAGGCAAGTTATAATTTGGTGGCCGCCACGTCACAGCCGCTGACACTGTAATGTAGCATTTTGCAAGCAGATACACCCACAGTTGCACACAGAATATAGGCATGCCATGGAGGAGTGAGACCAAGAGTTGTGGGTGAGGGGGGCACCGGACATGTCACACTGAAAAAAGAAGCTGCTGAGCAGCAGCAACACCGATGAGTAGGGACAGGCTATAGATAGACGGAGGCGGCAGCTGATGGTCTGACATGTAGCTCTCCACTAGTGTATAGTAGCTTCTCAGGTGCCAGGAAGAGGTGCCATGTATTGGGCGGCCATCACGGTACACTCTTGGAACATAGTTACAGCCCTAACTTGGGTGAATATATTGTGGGCAATGGAGGAGGTGCCCCTTCAGTGCTGGAGCATGGCGGCAGGTGCCTCCATTGTCTTCTATAGTTCTGCCCCTGACTCATCCAGCTATACCACTCATCCAGCTATATCTCACATCCAGCTATATCACTCATCCAGCTATACCACTCATCCAGCTATATCTCACATTTCCAGCTATACCACTCATCCAGCTATACCACTCATCCAGCTATACCACTCATCCAGCTATATCACTCATCCAGCTATACCACTCATCCAGCTATACCACTCATCCAGCTATATCACTCATCCAGCTATACCACTCATCCAGCTATATCTCACATTTCCAGCTATACCACTTATCCAGCTATACCACTCATCCAGCTATACCACTCATCCAGCTATATCACTCATCCAGCTATACCACTCATCCAGCTATATCACTCATCCAGCTATATCACTCATCCAGCTATATCACTCATCCAGCTATACCACTCATCCAGCTATATCTCACATTTCCAGCTATACCACTTATCCAGCTATACCACTCATCCAGCTATACCACTCATCCAGCTATATCACTCATCCAGCTATATAATTATCCAGCTATATCAATCATCCAGCTATATCAAGCTAGGCTTTCTGCCCCTGACTCATCCAGCTATACCACTCATCCAGCTATATCACTCATCCAGCTATATCTCACATTTCCAGCTATACCACTCATCCAGCTATATCACTCATCCAGCTATACCACTCATCCAGCTATATCACTCATCCAGCTATATAATTATCCAGCTACATCAATCATCCAGCTATATCAAGCTAGGCTTTCTGCCCCTGACTCATCCAGCTATACCACTCATGCAGCTATATCACTCATCCAGCTATACCACTCACCCAGCTATATCTCACATTTCCAGCTATACCACTCATCCAGCTATACCACTCATCCAGCTATACCACTCATCCAGCTATATCACTCATCCAGCTATATCACTCATCCAGCTATATCACTCATCCAGCTATACCACTCATCCAGCTATATCACTCATCCAGCTATACCACTCATCCAGCTATACCACTCATCCAGCTATACCACTCATCCAGCTATATCACTCATCCAGCTATATCAAGCTAGGCTTTCTGTTATCCAGATTAAAGACTCAACTAAGTACCTTTTCCCATTTCCCACTAGATAGTAGTCCCCCTTGGCTTGCTTGAATGCGGACATCAACATTGTACAGACTGAAATGTTTGTAGGGTGAGGGCAAAACCAATTTTTAGTCCCAATACATTAAGGCAGGGATGTGGAACTTCAGGCCAGGGGGCCGTATAAGGCCCCCGGAATCATTTGGTCTGGCCCTTGGAACTTTTCTCTGCTAGCCTCATCTGGCTAGCAGGGCGCCTAGAAAGGCACCCCATAGCCAGAATCTATGCAGCAGTGCTGCCTGGGAGCACCTTTAGAATGCTTCTGATGGTCACACTGCTGCCCTTACAGCTCCCCAGAGCATCATCAGGATGTTTTGAGCATTGCTGTAATCACCAGCGATTGTGGCTCCGCCCAGTGTGACATCACACAGAGGGGGCATGGCCTGCACCGGGCCTGCAAATAATGTTATATATATCAAAATGGTCCTCAACAGAAAAAAGGTTCCCCACTCCTGCATTAAGGTGATCCCCTACACAGCAGTTGTGCGAAAAATATGAAAATGTTGCGGCTATCAGGATTTGTAGTGAGATGGCCAGTAATGGTGGCTCAAGTCCAGCCACATGCATACACAGACCACTTTTGGTTGTACCAGTAATCTTCTGAGAAACACTCTATGGTCACTAACAATGTCCGCCAGAGCCACAACCACTGTGGATGAATTCACAGACACGTCTCCAAAAAGTTTGAGACATGTCTGCTTTTGCATCACCACCCCCGTTACTTACAGTACCACAAACACTCCCTGTATGTCAACCACACTGCGTCCAAGTCCACACTGTGACTGCCATCTGTAATGAAACTTGGCGCATGCCCAGTGTGATTGGTATGCATGAGCAGTATAATAAGAAATCACTCATCTATATTGAAATTCAATGCTGTTTGAGCAGTTGAGTGAGTTTTTATTATACTGTGCATGCATACCAATCACATTGAATCAGACTCTGAATCAGGCCCTGAGTTAACAAAAAAAACACCCACCTTTCTACTACACTCTCCAGTATCTCTCCCACTCACTATTCATTTTCAAGTTCTGCTACCACTTTAGGTTGATTCAGGAGTTACTCACTGCAAATAGGAGCTCTTAAGTCCTCCCTATAACTACAATTAAGTCCCAGTTATCATTACCCAAATAATAACCAGTAGAACAAATATGAAGTATGGATTAGCCGAAATTCACAGGCAAATTGGATTCTTTAAGAATCAAAGACAAATCTTATTAAATTAAGTTTAATATGAGAAAGATACTCAGAATGTTTAAAGTAGATACAAAAACAATGAGAATAACATACAAAGATAGACTTAGGCAAATAATTTACAGAGAGGAAAACATGAACAGAACAGTCTCACTTACATGAATCTGTTTGTGGGGAGACGCAAGAAGATATATCAATCTCCAATGTCAGATTGACTCCCAAAAATTGTGCAAAGTTTAAAAGTTCTACATGGTATTTTAAGCTTGCCTGGGCTATCACACAGCCTCCCTTCTGCTGGCTCACTGAATTGTGAAGATGCTAATTAGGTTTTATGGCTCTTTGTCCATGAGCATGCTGTCACTTAAGCTATGTAGTGTTCCCATTAGGAAGCAGGGAGGGCAGGGCGCAGACTCGCGGCCATGGCATTGTATGCGTGTCCATTCCCAAAAAGTGGGAGTGGCAGATCAGGAGAGGAACACCCCCAATTCATCACACTTGGGGGGCATGCCCAGGAATTATCCAGGTGCTGGGCTTCCCCCAAGCTATCCTCTCATGGTGAATAGAAGTTGTGCACAGCGTCTATTTACCTGGCGGTAATTGGTCAACATAGCCTTCCCACTTGTGGGACACTGCGACCCATGGGTGGGGAAGGCTTAGAGCACGCTTTTTTAGCAGGGCGCCGCTAAAAGGGCAGGGCGCTTGTTGCCCTTTTAAAATTGGGCAGGGTGTGGCGCCCAGCTTAAACAGCCCAGTGGGAACACTAGTATGGAGGGGTAACACTCCCCAGGCCATTTTTCATTTTGGTGAGAAGGGAAAGCCCATAAGTTTACAATTATCTTTCTTTTGGATCATTTTCTGGAAGTCCTAATGGGCTAGAAATAAATCTGTCAGTCTCCCCCTTACATGGCATCTTCTCAGACAAAGAATTACCCCAGCAGCTGGACATACACATCAAGGTTCATTGGCAGGTCACCATGCTGGTAATTCAAATAAATACACTTAATAAACATAAAGGGTTATATATTGCCTAATAGCTTGTGATCAATAACATAATCCTGGCACGAATCATAGTGATTATACAACGAAGGATTAGGACATCATACTGCAGACTTATCTGCCAAACCGGAAGACTCCTACTTATGTAAATTGACTGTAATTATATCAATCATTTCCCCATTGCATAATATTATTCATTTGGATCAACACAGCCATTTGTATTGCCTTAAATATGGTGCTTTTTCATATACTTTAACATTCACTCCTGCTATTACCATATGATTGAGCTTAGTGGACTGACATATTTCACTATAGATATATGGCTTATATATATTTTTATATTCTATTTTATTGTATAAATAAATTAAGATATGTTAAATATATGTATGGTTCACATGGCCATATTTCTGAGTTAGCTGTTCTTCCAATGCTGTTTTTTTTTTTAAACATAATGTTTTTCCTGGTTTCCAATATGTCTGTTACTGGTTTTTATATTCCTAGCATGAGTACTACCCCTGAATACCGGGTCGTCCATTGAGTTCAGGAGGGAGCTAGATGACTTGAGGAGCACTGGTTCACTGACTGAGGCCTGTAGTAATGCCTGCAGTCAGTATAGTGAGGTAGTCCTCAGCAGCACCTGTCCACCCATGGATGTCTCTGATCTCAGGTGGGGAGACAAGACATTAATGATGTGCAAGTGCGTAGCTACAGTAGGTGCGGCTGCTGCAGGGCCCAGCCCTCCCCATGCACCCAGTAACTGTGCCAGCGGCTTCTCACCAGTGCTGCACGGCACATCTGCTGTCACAAGCCTGGCTGGCTTTGCTTTCGTCTCTCCTCATTAGGTGGAGATGTGGCTGTGTATGGCTACAAATTTCACCCATTCACTCATCTTTCATGTATGCAAGGAGCAGAATTCCATATATGATTTTTTTGTGAATTTTAGCCTTTTTATATACCACTTTATATCATACACAATTAGTATTAGGGAGACTATAGGAATTTTTAAAATACATGTTTTCATTATTAATAACTAGAGATGAGCGGGTTCGGATTTCAGTTATCCGAACCCACCCGAATTTAGCAGATCCGAGTCGGATCCAAGCAGGCTCGATTTTTCCCGCTTGACTCAGATCTCAGACCGAGGCAAAACTATAGAGTCTGAAATCTTGTGGTTCACAAGCTTTTGTCTCTATGATCAATGTAGTATATAAGGGACCACGCGACGGACACCACTTCACTCCAGCTGTGGAGACTGAACAGGGAGGGTGGGTAGTGTAGGGCCGGGAGAGGTGCTGGTGCTGTCTGCTGTGTCTGGATGCAAAAAAATATATATATATAGTCAAAAAAAAAAAGAATCAAAGTGTCTTTTATATTTTTGTGTGTGTATGTGTATGTGTGTGTGTGTTAGGCTTAACCACAGTACCGCACAAGATCCAGCCAGCAACGCAAGTTGCAACCTAGTGCAGCCCGACTCCAGTCGTGCTAAAAAAAAAAAAATGAATCAAAGTGTCTTTTATATTTTTCTGTGTGTATGTGTATGTGTGTGTGTTAGGCTTAACCACAGTACTGCACAAGATCCAGCCAGCAACGCAAGTTGCAACCTAGTGCTGCCTGACTCCAGTCGTGCTAAAAAAAAAAAAATGAATCAAAATGTTTTATTTTTTTGTGTGTGTATGTGTGTGTGTGCGTGTGTGCGTGTTAGGCTTAACTGCAGTACCACATGATATCCAGCCAGCAATGCAAGTAGCAACCTAGTGCTGCCCGACTCCAGTCGTGATCAATCTGTGCTCTGGGGCAATTTCCAGAGCATAACAAAAATAAAATCAATTGTCTTTTTTTTTATCTTTTACTGTCTGTGTGTGTGCTTGTATCCAGCCAGCAATGCAAGTTGCAACCTAGTGCTGCCCCACTCCAGTCGTGATCAATCTGTGCTCTGGGCCCAAGTTCTGGAGATGAAAAAAAAAAAAAATCAATTGTCTTTTTTTTCTAATAATTGTCTGTGTGTCTGTGCGTATTAGGCTTAGCCGCACAAGATCTAGCAAGTCGGCAACGCAACCTAGTGCTGCTCGACTCCAGTCGTAATCAATCTGTGCTCTGGGCCCAAGTTCTGAAGCTGAAAAAAAAAATCAATTGTCTTTTTTTCTAATGATTGTCTGTGTGTCTGTGCGTGTTAGGCTTAGCCACACAAGATCTAGCAAGTCGGCAACGCAACCTAGTGCTGCCCGACTCCAGTCGTGATCAATCTGTGCTCTGGGCCCAAGTTCTTGAGCATAACAAAATTAAATCAATTGTCTTTTTTTTATCTTTTACTGTCTGTGTGTGTGCGTGCGTGTTAGGCTTAACCACACAAGATCCAGCCAGCAATGTAAGTTGTAACCTAGTGCTACCCCACTCCAGTCATGATCAATCACTGCTCTGGGCCCAAGTTCTTGAGCATAAAAAAAATTAAAATCAATTGTCTTTTTTTGTCTAATATTTTTGTGTGTGTGCATGACTGCACATGTGTGAATTTTGTAACCGCACCTTGGCTACACTATTTGTGCTTGTGACACTGCTTCAAGAAAATATGGAAGGCTGTCACATGACAGGAGTGCAAGGCCAAAAACCACATGTTGTAGCTGCCGACAGCAGTGGACGGTCATCAACTTTCTCGTCCTCTATGAAGGCCCATGCCCCAGGGCTTAAGTCACGCCATTGATATGGTAAAGCTACTTGTACTGAAGTTAAGAAATAACAATTTAAAGGAAATTTGCCTTTAGATAAACAAAAAATTGGCAATATGCTCTTCACTACATGAAGTGGCAAGGAAAGGATAAGGCCTTGACCTTTCTTTAGGAATACTGCTGATTCTGATAGCCCTTCAGAAAAAACAACTGTGTGCCCTGAAAAATCAAAATCACAAATCCCCGAGGAGAGTGCAAGTGTGTCCACGGTTGCCATGTGTGAGCCAGACCTAAATACTAGTGTACTGGAGGATCCTCCAAGTTCCAACATTTGTGTGCCATTTGTAAATGTGGGGAAGGGCAGTCAACATCTTGCAGATGTAGTCATTGAGGATGCTTCTGTGGATTGCACATGGAGGAGGAGGATATATTGCTAGTTGAAGGCGCTAAGGATGATGAGGATGTTGATGATGAAGATGTTGTTGATGAGGATGTTGATGCCGAGGATGTCCTTTGTGTAAGTAAGGCAACAGCTGTTGCCTATGGATTGAAAAAGCCAAAGCCCATTGTTGTCATGCCGGGACAAAAGACAAAAAAATCTACTTCTCACGTGTGGAATTATTTCCACCCTGATCCGGACAACAGTTGTAAAGCCATATGTGACCGTTGCCATGCAAGAGTGAGTAGAGGGAGGGACCTAAACCACCTAGGAACCTCCTCCTTGTTACGTCACTTGGAGCGCATTCATCAAATATCAAAGTGTACGTCGCCAAGTTCCAAAACTCAAAACATAACAAGTACAGTGTCACCTACCTGCTCCCTCTCTGTGAGATCCAAGCGCCTTCGATCTCCAACACCAACACCTGCATCATCAACATCCTCATTCACCATCGGGAGTAGTCCTGCTGCATCCAATGTTGGTATTCAAAGCATGATTGACTCCTCTCCTATCCGTGATTCCTCAGAAGGATCCTTGATGACTACGCCTGTTGCTGCTGCTGTTGCTGTGAGTGGATCTTCATCCCTGAAGGGGACCAGGAGGAAGACTACTTGTAGCGTATCCTCCAAAAAACAATTAACTGTTTAACAATTGTTTGCAAGGGCAAACAAGTATGACAGCAATCACCCATTTGCACAGCAGATTACTGACATCATAACAGCTATGCTGGTATTAGATGTGTGTCCAGTATCCGCCATTACTGCAGTGGGTTTTCAACAGTTAATTAAGGTCCTGTGTCCTCGCTACCAGATCCCTTCTAGATTCCACTTAGCTAGAACAGCAATTCCAAGTCTGTACAAGGACATTAAAAAAAAACCTTATTAATGTCCTCAGAAATGCCGTTCTACCCACTGTCCACTTGACCACTGATATGTGGGGACAAGTGGGACAGGGCAAACTAAGGATTACATGACTATGACAGCCCACTGGGTAGGTGTATTGCCTACAACAGCAACAGCAGCAGCAACATCTACCAAAAGACAGCTGATACAGAGGCAGGCTACTCTTTGTATAACTGGTTTCACTAAGAGGCATACCGGTGAGAACCTCTTAGAAAAACTCAGGGAAATTATTGCTAAATGGCTTACTCCACTTGGGCTCTCCTCAGGATTTGTGATTTCTGACAATGCCACCAATATTGTGAGAGCATTACATCTGGGCGAATTCCAACACGTCCCATGTTTTGCTCACACAATTAATTTGGTGGTGCAATGGTTTTTTAAAAACTGACACGGTCGTGCAGGAGATGCTTTCGGTGGCCCGCAAAATATCCGGACATTTTAGACATTCGGCGACCGCTTGTCTAAGATTGCATGACCAGCAGGTACTGTTAAGTTTGCCCTACCATCAGCTGAAGCAAGAGTTAGTAACTCGGTGGAATTATACCCTCTAAATGCTTCAGCAGTCGGAGGAACAGCAAAAGGCCATCCAGGCCTATACAACGGACTATGACATAGGCCATGGAGGGGGAATGCACCTTACTCAAGTGCAGTGGAGAATAATTTCTGTGTTGTGCAAGGTTCTCAAACCCTTTGAACTTGCCACATGTGAAGTTAGTTCAGACACTGCCAGCTTGAGTCAGGTCATTCCCCTCATCAGACTTTTGCAAAAACAGCTGGAGAAACTGAAGGAGGAGGTGAAACGGAGTGATTGCGCTACGTATGTCAGACTGGTGGATCAAGCCCTTGATTCACTTCACCAGGACCCAAGAGTCGTCAATCTATTGAAATCTAAAAAATATATTTTGGCAACCATTCTGGATCCTAGGTTTAAGTCCTATCTTGTGAGTTTTTTTCCAACAGACAAAAATCTAAGACTGTGCAAAAAAAATTGTCAGCTGCAGCCGCACATGAAACGCCATCATCTCCTCCTTCAGTTTCTGCAGCTTCCAGGAAAAGACTCAATTTTCCTTACAGAATGCCAGCTGGTCATGCAGATCGTTCACCAAAAAAATACATCTGGTCAGGCCTGAGAGAACTGCCTACTAGTGACATGTCTTCTACCGTGACTATGTGTACGGTCTCCATTCACAGAATGCAGGAGGACTATTTCAGAGATAACATCCTAATAGGGTTATCAGACAGTCCCTTTCAGTACTGGCAGGAAAAAGAGGTAATTTGGAGGCCCATACACAAACTGGCTTTGCATTACTTATGTTGCCCACCCTCAAGTGTGTACTCCGAAAGAGTTTTCAGTGCAGCTGGCAACCTTGTCAGAGATCGGCGTAGGAGGTTATCTCCTCAAAATGTGGAAAAGATGATGTTCATTAAAATTAATTACAAATTCCACGAGGAAACCCTCTACCAACAATTACATAAAAAAATGACAGAGGCGCCTATGGTGGATTCCAGCGGGGACAAATTAATATTGTGTGAAGAAGAGGATGTACACACTGATGGGAATGATGAGGACGAGGATGATGACAACTTGTAATGTAAAGCCAGTTTGTGTATGGGATCATTTTCATTTTCATGTCCAATGCACACTGGCAGCATGTTTTATGGGGGTCCAAACAAACCAATCATTTCAGCCACAATTGGCAGTCCTTGTAGCTGAAATTATTGGTTTGTTAAACTGTCCTGTTGCGTATACAACATAAGGGTGGGTGGGACGGCCCAAGGACTATTCCATCTTGCACCTTTTTCCATTCCATTATATGCTGATTGGGGCATTGCTGCCTGACATTTTAAATTAATGTTATGGTTGGTTTAGGAACCAATGATTTATATTTAAATAAATTTATTATCAATTTAACAGCCAGGGGCTGTACCAATGAATTGCTTTTTATTAATTATTCAGCAAGGGGCTGCACCCAATGAATTGTTTTTTAATTAATTTATTATCAATTTTACAGCCAGGGGCTGCACAAATGAATTTCTTTTTATTAATTATTCAGCCAGGGGCTGCACCCAATGAATTGTTTTTTACTTTTTAATAAAATTATTAGTATTTATTCAGCCCAGTGCTGCACCAATGAATTGTTTTTTAATTAATTTATTAGCAATTTTACAGCCAGGGGCTGCACCAACTATCAACTATCAATTCTTCAATCCTCAAGGGTATCCCAACCATCATCTTTGCACAGTCCTCAACTGTATTAATAATTATATCAATCAGTTTTGGGCCAGCAAGCAGGATGCAACCTTTTGGCCCTATAACTAGATGAAAAAAAAACAATATTGTGAGATGTGAGGTGGTCAAAATGACTGGAAACGAGTGGAAATAAATGTTATTGAGGTTATTAATACTGTAGGAACAAAAAAAAGCCAATTTTATGTGATTTTAGCTGTTTTTTTATATTTTAAGAAAAAATCCAGATCCAAAACCAAAACACGAAAACAAAACATGGAGGGGAGGTTTTGGCAAAACCAATCCAGATCCAAAACCAGGGGAGATCCAGATCCAAAACTAAAACACGGGGGTCGGCGCACATCTGTATTAATAACCTACTAAATGCTAATGAACATTGTATGTCAACTAAGCAGGCAGATAGTGCAAACATTAGTCCCACCCTGGTTCACAGCTGTGGTTCCGGTTCCCTTGTGGTACACTCCTGCCACCCACGGCACAAGCTCCACTTGCCTCCCCCCAAACTTTGCCCCAACATAAGGTTTACATTTCTCTCACATTGTTGCAGCACAATGTCACTAAAACATTATGGCACATATTCCAATCTCTGTTATATCAACTTAATCAAACTGAAGCTGGCCATCCACTATACAATTTTCTGTCAGATGTCTGTCCAATCTGGCTGGTTGGAATGAAAACCCGGTAATGTATGGGAGCAAATGACAGTCGATCATATGGTTTTTAAACACTGTAAAAAGGACAAAAAAAAACTGTTGACATTGGTTAAATTTGTGTGTTTTAACCAATTTGTCTGAACAACCATTTTTGGATATTTTCTAGTGTTTGTGAGCAAATGGACGATTGTCTTTTGCTCCCATACATTACTAGGCTTGCATTCCAGCTAGCCAAATTGGACAGATATCTGGCAGATAATTGTATAGTGGATGGCCAGCTTTAATACTCCCTTTCCAAGTCATGAAAATATTTTCCAGCTGATTCAGCGGTAAGTACGTTAAGTGTAAGTGCCCTGCAAAATATAAACATAATATTGATAATGAATTCACTTGAATTATATTTCCGTTATATTTTTCATTCTTTATCTTGCTCTGTGAGCATGGAAACTTGCAAAAATAAATAGGTAATGGTGAATTAAGGAACACACTTATAGAAACTGAGGGGTAAATTTACTAAGAAGAGTTTCCCCTGATTTTCAAATATAGAGATTTACTAAAGTCAAACACGGGTGTAAAAACATGATTCTATCTGCAAAACACGGCTGAACATACAAAATAGAAGTCAATACACAATCGAATCAACTCGCAAGTCCTTTCTATAGACAGAACTACAACACAGGGTTTTAACACTTTAATCATAATTGGCTGAGTCTGGCTGCTCTTAGCCAATCAGCAGTCATTGTCATAGTAACCGGCTGCTAATTGGCTAAGAGCAGCTAGACTCTTAGCCATTCATAGATATTGTCCAGGAAACCTCGTGGGTTACCTGTCATTCGGGTAGCACTATACTGTATGGGCTTTATTTTCTGAAGACCGGATTCTACATGGACATGAGGACCGACAAGCGCCAGGGAGTAGATAAGTAGGTAGCGGGAGAGGGGGTGAGTGAGTGAAGGTGTAATAAAAGTGTTTAAACATTCAGGGGGGTGTACTGTCGTTTTATAAGTTTTTTTCACAGTGAAAATACAGCTGCCAGTGGCCTGCTGGCACTTTTGGTTCTACAAGAGCTACAGGGCAGTCTGGCTGGGACTTGCAGTCTCAATGTAAAGAACAATATTATTTAGATCATTAACCTATTACCCCTGCAGACACCGCCACCAGGGGAATAGTCTCGGGTTTCACCCTAGCCCTAGGGTCCCATTTTTGGGTGGTCCCCACTTTCTGAGAAATACCAGGGCTGGGATGACCAGTTTAGGGCTGGAGAATGCTTTGGCAAAGGCGACCCCACGCTGTGAGTCCCCCTTGCTGTGGCATTACCCTTCGGCTGGTTGAGCCCGGAGCTGGTTATTGGAAATAGGGGGAACCCCACAACGTTTATCCCTTATTTTTCCAGGACCTGAACAGGCTCAAAAGTCCAGTGCTGGTTGTTATAATATGAAGGGGAACCTGCGCTTATTCCTGATGGTATGTTTGCTAGTTGCGGACACTTCGAGATGATCCAAATCTCTTTAGTAAATAGTAAATAGTGAGACCCTGTCTGCACTCACCTGTGTTATATCTCCAGTGATTGTCAGCAAACATAGTGTTGTGGAATACTGTTCAAATGATGTCACGAGCTAAGTATAGAGTAGCACAAATAATGGGTATTTACTAATTTTAAGATCTGGAGTCACCATGCTCCTGTAGGTGTAATTAGCACCGAAATAGACCTATGCAAATAATATTAGTCTATATTGGTCGGAAAAAAAAAAGGAAAATAGGTACATTATAACAAATCCGTAGCTTGGTAAATCATAATGGTGTAAATGTCCAAAGGGTGTTACACTCTGGATTGGCAGAGTCCCATGCCCTTCGGTCCATTAACTTACCCTGGTAAATCCTATGGTACATCTCTCTTCTTGGTAACCTCTTCCTGATTCAGACCTGTTTGCTAGCAAGCGATAGCTCGGAGCTAGCGATGTTTTGCAATGTGCGCATGCGTATGCATTGCAGTGCGCGAACTAGTCCGAGCGATCGGGAAGCATAAGCTCGCCCAGCATAAGCAGCCCAGCTGAATGAGTGACAGGTCAAGCCGATTGTGGGTGGTAACAGGGGCAGGCCACAGGAAACAGGGGAGTGGAGGTGCGAACGCAGGCGTGCCTGAGCATCTTAACGCAGTTTCAGAGGCGTGCATAATTAACAGGCAGCATCGTAGTACACGTCAGCTGGTTGAATTATACACTGAAGTGCTCGCAGTGCTTCCAGTAGGGTATAGTCAACCTTAAGCGCTGCGTTCATTTCCGATGGAACCCGATGTACCGATGGTTGCATACACTTCCTGGAGATGACGTGCGCTAGTGAGCGTCTAAAGACAGGCTGGTGGGCATCTGCATACACATCGCGATCGCACCTTGATCACACTGCGATCGTGCCTTGCCGTGCGATCGCCTGCCTTGTCGTCACTTAGCCAAATTTGCATACGCTGGGAGCGAGCGTACGTATCTAGCGAACAGGTCTGAATCAGGCCCTCTGTTCAACCACCTTCTTTGGAGTGTGTGCCCAGATACACTCACTCTAGTTCGCCCATTGGTAATCCCTAGTTACTGTGAAACTTCCGGTTCCCACGTTCTCTTGCAATCACATGATACCTGGTCGTCTGCCGCTGGGACCGGTCACTCTAGTCAGGTCGGATGGTGAGGAGTCTGGGTGCAGTAGCCGGCCAGTGGTGGAGTCCCAGTTGTGTGCCTAGTAACTCGCACTTGGTATTTCCCGCTAGAGTTCCGTGTGAGATAAACCTGTTACTTCCGGGTTTAACTGTAGGTATCGCGAGTCCAGCAACACAACAAGAAAATCACAACACAATTAAGACATAACCATTGTACAAAAGACTTCATTTGACCTATCAACAGGTCATGACCCAAATACACAACCAACTGAAACCCCCATGTGACACCCATGAAACGGACATCCCTAGGACTGTGAGGGGTTAATACCACCTTGGGCAAGGAAGGAGTTAATACATATCTCCCCAGCACGTGTGAAGCAAGGGGACAGCTGGTGCTGATTGGATGAGCCTGTCCTGTCTCTCAAGCGGTGGGTGTGGTCAGGTGCCCGCGAAGAAGAGGGTGAATTATAGAGGGCGTGCCAGGAGCTGAGAAGAAGTGTGGCATGCAGCACGAGGACAGCGGGCAGAGACCGTCAAGCTGCAAATCTCTAGTGGAGTGTGGAGCAGCTGAGCCGGGAGCGTGGACGCCGGGGACCCGCGGAAGATAGACCGGGTCAGGTGAGCCATGCTGCCAACCACAAGATGGCCACCGATTAACTGCAGTGTAGACATACAGCTCCAGCAGTGGAGAAGTTACATAGCCTTGCACCAGAGGTAACTACAGGAGTGGTGAGTGGAAGATTGATTGCACCACAGGCAGAGCTGCACTGACACTCAGTATTAGTGGACTTTCTCATACCTTGTTGCAAATAGCAGAACCTCAGTGTTACTTTCACTTTCAGTATATAGGAGTTATCTGCTTCACTGACCAAGCTCACCAATATTTACCCTGCATGTTTTCCGGATCACACCAAGACTGTCCTATTTCACAGAACAGTGATTCTTTGATACTTGAAAGCTGGAATACACTACTGAAAGGAGATAATATAGCCCTTCAACCTGGGATAGAACTGCGGGACACTTTACAGTAACAGTTGTTTAGGAATATTGAATAACCTGATTGCCTGAGAATTGAATGTGCTTATAGAGAGAAAAGTGGAATTAACATTCAGTGACTGAATTGCTGTACTGTGTACAGGACTTCCATATACACATTGGCGATTCTTCCCTCCCAGATCTAATACTAACAAACGTTACACTAAGTGGGACTAGTACCATGGTCAACTCCATCAGCTGCAGCAGCGAAGACGGGTAGGAATACAGTGTTTTGTGTTTAATGTCATCTGGACATTGAAACTGTTAGTTTAGTACTGACATCATTGCTGAATTGTTTTCTTGTAGTGTGCAACCGTTTGAGATAAGAATGTATGCTCAATACTGAATTCAACTGTGAATAGTAACGTAAAAGTTGCCTTACATTGTATGGTCATACTGCCGAAGTATTATTACACCAATCCGTATGGTGCCGTGCAAATGCCATTGTTTTTATGTGTAATCTCATTTTCTACTTCAGGGTCCATAGGGTATCCACAGGATACCTTGGGGTATAGGTGTGACGTCAGTCGCTGGGCACCATAGAGTTAAGCTTTTCAGCCTCCCAGGATGCACTAGGGTCCCCCTCCTATACCCCGCCCCCGAGCCAAGGCACCCCAGTTTAGTTTGGTGCCCGGCCGGCGTCGGGTGCACCTGTCGGAGTGGGGGCTAGAAGAGCCCCTGAAGCTTTCTTCAGTGCAGCTGTGGCTGCACATCTGGATGTACAGCATGGACAGTCAGTCCTGACGTCCATGCTGTCTTCCCTACACCCCCGCCGGTACCAGAACGCCGGTACCGATCCGGGGATGCTGGTGAGCATCTGGGATCACAGCTAGCGGTGACCCCAGATGTTCCGGACCATGGCCGGATCCAAGGGGGACAAAGGTAAGCAGCGGGGTCCCGCGGTGGGTCCCCGCTGGTCACATGGTCCTAAGTCCCCAGGCAGGGGGCTCCCTGGGGACTGGCTGCAGCGTGGAGCCAGACGACCAACCTGCGCTTTCCACTACCCCCTGGGACAGCGGACCGCAGCAGAGCGGTAGCGCAGCGGCGTCCCAGGGGTTAAATGCATGCCAGGGGAGCGCGCCTTCCCTGTCTCACAGCCGGCGCCTCCCCCGCTGCACACAGCCCTCTCTGCATGCTGCCGACTGGTCCTGTGGCAGCGCTCCTCCCCCAGGCCAGCCTCCTCTCTGCTCCTCGGCGGCCATCTTCTCCAGAACGCATGGTGAACGCTGCTGGAAGCGCTGGACGGAAGCATCGTGGTCTGGGTCCCCCCGCATACCTCTCCTCCGCTGTGGCTCAGGTCTGTGTATGCAGCGCTGTGTCCTACCAGGCCCTGTGTCTGTGTAGTTGAGTGATCAGCGCTGTTAGTGCAGGAATTGTTATTTCTCTGCATTGTATGTGACTGTGCTAGCGCTGCCTGTAACTTTTCTTCTCTAAACTGTCAGCTTTATTACTGTCCCTGTTCTTTCTGCTAAAGCCCTTGCGGTGCGGCGCTGCAGGGTGGTCTCTCGCCTATTTAATACTTAATTGGTGAGAGAGGTCACATACGTGGTGCCATCATGTCTGAAAGTGATTTTCCCCTCCGGCTACAGTGTACCACGTGCAAAGTACCGTTAGCGGAGGGGGAGGGTAGCGCGGAGGGCCTTTGCCGGCAGTGTTTGTCCATGGCGCGGCCTATTACGGTTACAGCACCGGTACAGGAGCCGCCCTGGGCTTGTTTCGCTCAGGCGTTAACAGCTTTAGTGGGCCAGTTAGCTCCGCAGCCCGCGTTTACTCCGATGGGTTTGTCCCAGCAGTCTGTGGTGTCGTCACCCATGCAGGGGTTCCCACGACAATTGGTGGTACCCCACAGTCTCCCTATTTCCCCGCTCCCGGGTTCTCAGGAGCCAGCGTGGGTTAACTCCCTGACGAGTTCTGTACAGCACTTGTCGGATGTGTTGCAAGGGGAGTCTGTGATGCAGCCTCATAAAAGGCTGGTGGCGTCTCTGTCCGCTCCTTATGAGGATGACGAAGGGACGTCTGATGATGGGGAGATTCTGGATCCTTACGATCAGGAATCTCTCCATACTAAGGACGCTGATGCTAAGTCCAAAGTATATATTCCTGGACTTATTCGGGTGGTCCGCACAGCCTTGGTGATTGAGGACGAAGTTCCCCCAGCGGCTAAATCTAAGTATGCCTTTTTCAAAGATGTGAAGGGCGATGCCACAGTCTTTCCTCTTTCGGGTCAGTTGGTGGACCATTTAGAGGAGGCGTGGAAACAACCTGGCAAAAGATACCAGCCGCAGAGACGCCTGGCGGTGGCTTATCCGTTCGCGGATAATTATTTTGCTAAGTGGGAATCCCCTCCACAGGTGGATTCTCACGTGACCCGTCTTGTCCGTAGTGCCACATTGCCGATGCCATCCATGTCCTCCCTTAAGGATGCTACGGACCGCAAGGTAGAAATCTGCCTGAAGTCCGCTTATTCCCTTGCAGGGGGGCAGCACGGCCGGCTATGGCCATTTGCTGGGTTGCCAGAGCGATGGAGCGCTGGGCGGATTCATTAGAGGCTTCTTTTGAATCCGACTGTCCGGCCGAACAGGCGGAGTTGATTGGCAATCTCCGTGATTCGGCCACCTACATCAACGAGGCGGCTCTAGACATTAGTACTCTGGTGTCTAGAATTTCTTCAGCAGCGGTAGCTGCTCGTCGCACCTTGTGGCTGCGATCCTGGAAGGCGGACGCAGATTCCAAGAAAGGTCTGGAAGCGTTGCCGTTTACCGGAGAAGTTCTCTTCGGTCCGGATCTGGATAAGATTGTGGCCACGCTGGCGGCAGCCAAATCTGCTTGTCTCCCGTCGGCCGCTGCTCCTTCTGGTTCTGGACCATCGTCCTTTCGGTCATCTAGGGCCCAGGGCAGGCCCAAACCACAGTCGTTTCCTCGACAGGCTGGCCCTAAGAAATCGGTCAAGCCCCGGAAGCAGGCATGGAGTACCAGACGTCCGGCCCCCAAGCCAGATGACAAGCCTGCGGCCTGACGGTCCGGGCCTCCCTTTGGGGGATCCCAGGGTGGGAGGCCGCCTGCTACAGTTCGCCCAGTGTTGGTCGACCACTACGACAGCCACTTGGGTTCTGGAGGTGGTTTCCCACGGATACGCCCTCTCCTTCCGGCACAGACCCCCGGCTCGCTTCTTCACCACGGGTCTACCATCAGACCAGAACAAGGCTACGGAGCTGCGGAAGGTATTGCACACTATGCTCCAGGCTGGAGTTATAGTGCCTGTTCCATTCTCCCAGAGGGGCCAGGGTTTCTATTCAAATCTATTTTTGGTACAGAAACCCAATGAGTCATATCGTCCGATTCTCAACCTCAAAGCACTCAACAAGTCTTTGCGGGTCCTGAAGTTTCGGATGGAGACCCTACGGTCCATCATTCTGGCGCTGGAACCTGGGGACTACATGGTGTCATTGGACATACAGGACGCTTACCTGCATATCCCTATTCTTTTGCGCCATCAACAGTTCCTCAGGTTTGCAATCCGCAGCGACCACTTCCAGTTTCGGGCGTTACCTTTTGGCCTGGCAACAGCACCACGTGTTTTCACCAAGGTGATGGCGGTCATGGCGGCTTCTCTGCGGCTGCAGGGAGACCGCATGTTGCCGTATTTGGATGACCTGTCATTGGTGGCAGGATCTCCAGAGCTCCTGTTACGCCACTTGGACCTGACCATTGCACTGCTGCAACGGCACGGCTGGCTAATCAACTGGCAGAAGTCCACTCTAATCCCGTCTCGGAGGATTCTGCATCTTGGAGCCTTATTGGACTCGGGACAGCAAAGGATCTTCGTGACGGAGGACAAGATCTCTGCTTTACAGTCAAGGGTACGCAGTTGCCTGCACAGCCGCCGGGTGTCCTTACACTCGGCGATGAGGTTACTGGGCTCCATGGTGTCGGTGTTCGACATGGTGGAATACACCCAGTTTCACTCCAGACCTCTGCAACACCTGATCCTGTCCAAGTGGAACGGGCTGCCTCAGTCTCTGAAGTCCCAGATGATTGTGCTCACCCCAGAGGTTCGCCTGTCCCTTGCGTGGTGGTTACAGAGGACCCACCTCAACAAGGGACGTCCGTTCTGGGTTCCAAATTGGGTCCTGTTGACAACGGACGCCAGTCTTTGGGGCTGGGGAGCAGTTTCGGGTCCACACTTGTTCAAGGGCAGGTGGACGCCGACAGAAGCGGAGCTTCCAATAAATATCTTGGAACTCCGTGCGGTCTTCAATGCTCTCCAGCAGGCACAGCGGTTTCTCCAGGGTCGCCCGGTGCAGGTCCAGTCGGACAACGCTACCACTGTGGCCTACATAAACAGGCAAGGAGGAACTCGCAGTCGGGCGGCTCTCGTAGAGGTCTCTCGGATCCTGGTTTGGGCGGAGCGCAATCTTCCGGCCATATCAGCGGTCTTCATCCCGGGAGTGCTAAATTGGGAGGCGGACTTTCTAAGTCGCCAGGACGTTCATCCGGGGGAATGGTCCCTGCACCCGGATGTTTTTCAACTACTGGTGGACAGGTGGGGTCTTCCAGAAATCTACCTCATGGCGTCCCGGCACAACAACAAGTTGCCGGTGTACGGGTCTCGCACAAGAGACGAAGGGGCGTCTCTGGTGGATGCTCTGTCCGTCCGGTGGACGTTCCGGTTTGCATACCTGTTCCCTCCGGTCTCCCTTCTTCCACGGGTAATCTGGAAATTCAAACAGGAAGGAGGGACGCTCCTGTTGATAGCTCCCGCGTGGCCCAGACGGCACTGGTTCTCAGACCTTCGGGGTCTGTCCGTGGACAGTCCTCTGCGGTTGCCGCTACGACCGGACCTTCTGTCTCGGGGTCCTTGCCTTCACCTGGACCTGACTCGGCTGTCTTTGACGGCGTGGCTGTTGAGACGGCCATGCTGAGGTCCCGGGGGTTTTCCAGCTCTGTGGTGCGTACCATGTTACGAGCTCGGAAACCGTCTTCCGCGAGGATATACCATCGCGTGTGGCATACGTTCTTCCAGTGGTGTCGACCGAGAGGTTATGCACCGCGGGAGTTTCGTCTGTCTCGGATTCTCGCCTTCCTGCAAGCGGGACTAGATCATGGGCTTCGCCTTGCTTCTTTGAAGGTACAGGTTTTGGCCCTATCTGCCTGGTTTCACCGTAGGATTGCTACAATCCCGGATGTGCGCACCTTTATGCAGGGTGTTCTCCGCATTCAGCCGCCCTTTGTTCCACCTGTGGCGCCTTGGGATTTGGCTGTGGTCCTGAGGGCTCTCCAAGGACCGCCGTTTGAACCACTGGGCTCAGTGGATCTTAAATGGCTAACAGCTAAGACTGTTTTCCTTCTGGCCATTGCTTCGGCCAGACATGTTTCTGAGTTAGGGGCTCTTTCTTGTAGACCCCCTTTCTTGGTTTTTCATAGGAACAGGGCAGTGCTCCGCACTCGGCCCGAGTTTCTTCCCAAAGTTGTTTCCCAGTTTCATGTTAACGAGGAAATAGTTGTTCCGGCCTTTAACTCACCGGGTCTTTCCCTGGGTGAGGCCTCTTTGGATGTTGTGCGGGCCTTAAGGACTTATGTTGACCGCACTTCTTCGTTTAGGAAGTCGGACGCTTTGTTTGTCCTCTATGGCTTCCGTAAAAAGGGTTGGCCTGCTTCAAAGCAAACTTTGGCAGCCTGGATCCGTATGGCTATTTCTGAAGCTTATCTTCATGAAGGCCTACCGGTCCCTCCTTCTCTGAAGGCTCATTCCACTAGGTCTGTGGGTCCTTCGTGGGCAGCTCGACGTGGTGTCTCGGCAGTTCAGATCTGCAAGGCTGCTATGTGGTCCTCTGTCCATACCTTCGTGAGGTATTACAGGTTTGACACCTTTGCCTCTCAGGATGCTTCCTTCGGGCGGCGGATTCTCCTTTCTGCACAGGAGCGTCCCCACCCTTAAAGGATACTGCTTTGGGACATTCCCAAGGTATCCTGTGGATAACCCTATGGACCCTGAAGTAGAAAATATGAGATATGGTAAGAACTTACCCTTGTTATCTCTATTTCTACGAAGTCCATAGGGTTCCACAGGACTCCCGCCCTGTCGCACCTGTGCTGCAGATGGGCTTTGCTCTGGTCACCGGTTTTCCGTCTCCCTCTGGTGAGAATGTGATTCTTGTATGTGTCCAGATCTTTTTTCTCTCTCTTCCTTCTCCTCCTCCGGCCTATGGCTTGATAACTAACTGAGGTGCCTTGGCTCAGGGGCGGGGTATAGGAGGGGGACCCTAGTGCATCCTGGGAGGCTGAAAAGCTTAACTCTATGGTGCCCAGCGACTGACGTCACACCTATACCCCAAGGTATCCTGTGGAACCCTATGGACTTCGTAGAAATAGAGATAACAAGGGTAAGTTCTTACCATATCTCATATTATTGATGTTTTTCCCACTGATGCAATACAAAGGCTGCCTCATTGAATGCGGAGTGTTATTTATGCAAGTGCCCTGCCGACTCTCTAATAAACCTGTGTTCACAAAATAAAAACCACAAGCTGCCTCATCACCCCTTCATGTGCTTCCATTACTCTCACCTCTCCGTAAGTCGAGTGAAGATTGAACCACAACACACAACGTAAACTCTTTACTTACCACATAAAGTCAAGGTTACCACAACTGGCGTCACGAACAGGATTAACGGAGTCCAAAGTGAGAAGGTTGGAAGTATAGAAGAGCCATGTCGACCGATCCACCAGCCCAGGCAGTACCGCCTGCTGGCGCAGGAGCACCGATCAACCCCCCTGTGGCACAGATCAATCCTATCACGCTCCCCTATTACTTCGGAGCCCCGTGGCTCCCCACGTATTCTGGTGAGGACCATGGCACAGAAGGAAGCACTCTCACCGAGTTTAAAAGGAAGATGAACTCTATGTTCTGTTTGTACCCACTAAGTGATCAGCAGCAGGTCGAGATCCTCATTGGGCAATTGAAGAATTTGGCACTCAGGGAAGTGACGTCCTGGCCCGCCAGAGAAAAACAGAACGTAGAACAAGTCCTTAAACGACTGGCGACCACTTTTGATGCCCGTACCTTATCCACCTTGAAAATGAGGTTATATGCATGTAAACAAAAACCTGGAGAGAGTCTGCGTGACTACGCCCTCACCCTGCAGGAGGCCTTGAGGGCAATCCAGGCTGTCGATCAGGAAGAAGTCAGGAACCCGGATGAGACCTTGGTCACCCAATTGATAGAGGGAGCTAACAGAGAAGGAACACGAGTTCAACTGCGACTACTGTGACTACAACTTCCGACGCATACTTAGACTTTAAAGAAGCGGCTATCAAAATGTTGGGCATGGTCGAAGAGCATAATACGGAATTCCCAGAATTACCAAGTCAGTCCTACTCGGCAGAAGCTGGCTTACGGAATGCATGTCAGGCACCCAAAGAAACCAACCCCGCCTCCCATGGGCTGCAGCTGCCATCCCCTGACCCAATACAATTGTTGAGGAAACAGATGGAAGAAATGACATTGGGAATGGCAGAGATACGTAGGGAGGTGCATAGCCTAGCTCAATCCCAACCGGCGGATTATGAAGAGCCACGGTGGTGGCCAAGAAGACAAAGGGCTGATGACTGGTGGGAACCACTCCGGGGACAAGGGAGAAGATCAACAGATCGGTTTGATGCTCAAGGCTGTCCCATCTGCAGGCGGTGCCAGAAGGCAGGCCATGTGGAGAGACACTGCAGGCAAGAGGAGACGTTAAACTGCAACACCCCGAGGGTGGGGGTCAAGCCTCGGGGAGAACAGGAGGAGTAGACCCGAATCCTGAAGAGTGGTGGCCCCGGTATGTCGGGACGTGTCCGACAATCCCAATTGTCATAAACGGCGTGGAAGTTTTGGCCATGTTAGACACAGGATCCCAAATCACCACCATACAGCTACCTGCTTTTCAACGCTATTGGAAGGAGGGGCAGTTGCTGATGCCACCTCCCTCATGGCTGCAACTAATTGCTAGTAACGGACTGGGGATCTCCTGCGTGGGGTACTGGGAGGCTAATATGCAGATCGGAGAAACCCTCCTTCCACTACAGGGATGTCTGATCACTGAGAGCAGTGAAGCTAAAGTAGCACCGGTGATTCTAGGAATGAACGTCTTACAGCAATGTCCGGAGGAGCTATTGGCCACACTAAGGAGTGAATTGTCTCAGTTGGTCACCGGGGAGCGAAGAATCATACAGAAGACTATCAGGGTGCTTCAAGGTCATCAGAGGTTCACCCATAGTGAGGGAGAGATTGGAAAGGTTAGACTAATGGATAGTAAGCCCATCAAATTGCAACCCAATTCAGAGACCATCCTCTGGGGCAAGGCACGATGCGGACCAGCTGGCAGAAGCTAGGAGGCCTTAATTGAACCCTGTTTAACGTCCGCTCGCCAGGAGGCGGTAGTAGCCAGTACCCTAGTCACTGTGGAGAACGGACGAGTCCCAGTGCGGATCTTAAATCCCCATAATTACGCAATCAAGTTGTATCGACGCCAGCCACTGGCCCGATTGTTGTGGACCTCATTTCAAGATGTCGTATATCCATCCTTACAAGCTAATCAGTGTCAAGTAACCACGGAGAGTAGTACAGCTGACGAGCAGGAAGATGAATGGTGGACAGAGATTCAGGTAGGGGATGGCAGCACACTGAGAGACCATAAGGCCGGAATCCTCCAGGTTGTGAAGAATAATGCTGAGACTTTCAGCCATAGCCCTACAGATCTGGGTATCGTGAAGGAGATACACCATCGTATCCTGACAGGGGATGCCCCACCCATAAAGGAGCGGCATCGCCCATTGGCACCAGCGCTATATCAGCCCATACGGCAACTGTTGGAGGACATGAAGAGCAATGGCATCATCCGAGAGAGTCACAGCCCATGGGCAGCCCCATTGGTGTTAGTTCACAAAAAGGATGGCCAGCTAAGATTCTGTGTAGACTACAGGAAGCTGAATGCTATCACACATAAGGATGCCTATCCTCTACCCCGAATTGAGGAGTCTCTGACGGCGCTTAAATCTGCCAAATATTTTTCAACCCTAGATTTGACCAGCGGCTACTGGCAGGTTCAGATGAAGGAAGAGGACAAGGAGAAGACTGCCTTCGTCACACCAATGGGGCTCTATGAATTCAACCGTATGCCATTTGGCTTATGCAATGCTCCCGCCACCTTCCAACGCGTGATGGAGCATTGTCTAGGCCATAGGAATTTCGATGTGGTTCTCCTATATTTGGATGACATTATCATCTTTTCAAAAACCTACTCTGACCATATGCAACACTTACGGGAGGTTTTCCAACAGCTGACTAGATTCGGTCTGAAGCTGAAGCCATCCAAGTGCCACCTGCTCAAGCCCCGAGTTCAGTACTTAGGTCACATTGTAAGCCCTGAGGGTGTGACCCCGGACCCTGAAAAGGTGAAAGCGGTATTGGAATGGCCCATCCCGCTGACAGTCAAAGATGTCCGACGGTTCCTTGGATTTGTAGGATATTATCGACGGTTTGTGAAGGACTTTGCCAAAGACGCCGCCCCTCTATTAGAAATTCTACGAGGGATCCCTAAGGATAAGTATAACAAACGAATTCCCATTGAGTGGACGACAGAACGACAGACAGCCTTCGACCTGCTGAAGAAAGTCCTGACAGAGGCCCCTGTGCTGGCCTACCCAGATTACAACCACCCGTTCCGGCTGTACACGGATGCCAGCAAGCAAGGGTTGGGAGCTGTACTTGCCCAAGTTAAGGAAAATCAAGAGCGTGTGATCGCTTACGCTAGTCGCAGTCTACGTCCCACCGAACGGAACAACGCCAATTACAGCGCCTACAAACTCGAGTTTCTTGCCTTGGTGTGGGCAGTGACAGAAAAATTCAGAGACTATCTAGCGGCAACACCGTTTGTAGCTTATACGGACTGTAACCCACTGGCTCATCAAGCCACCACCCCTCTAGGAGCTTTGGAACAAAGGTGGTCCTCCAGACTGGCCAACTACCAGTTCAAAGTAGTATACAGAAGTGGGCGAAGTAACGCGAATGCCGATGCACTCTCCCGGCTACAGACAGGCGAAAGTGAATTGGAAGGAATAGACAGGTGGGAGCAGATTGAAACTCCCAACTTCAGTTTGAAAAGAAGAGCACCGGAACAGAATGCTATGGTTCCCATCCCTGCGAGAGTGCAGGAAGTTCAGGGCGTGGAGATGGAAGGAGATTGGACTGTCTGGCAGGACGCAAGCCCAACTTTAAAAAGGGTGAAACAGTTGCTGGCGTCTCGTCAGGGGTTGACCCGAATTCAGAGACAAGCTGCAACCCCGGACCTAATCCAATTGTGGTGACAAAAGGACCGTTTGACGTTGCGAAGAGGCCTATTGCTACGACAGAGCACAGATTCAAAGACACATCTGTTGATTGAGCAGTTGGTGGTGCCCCCTGCGAAAATTGATCTTATCCTATGGGCCTATCATGATCACTCTGGCCATTTCGGCTGTCAAAAGACCGAGGCGACCCTACGTCGAAGATTTTACTGGGGGAATATGCGTCAGGATGTGGAAGACTGGTGCAAATCTTGTGACATATGCACAGCACGTAGACCGGCTCCATCAGAAGAGAAGGCACCGCTGCACCCCATTGTTACCCGACAACCACTGGAACTCGTAACTATCGACCATGTGAAGCTAGAACCAAGTAGCAATGGATATCAATATGCTGTAACCATAATTGACCATTACACCAAGTTTGCCGTTGTACTGCCAGTTTGAAATCTCACGGCAAAGACGACAGCAGAAATCATCTGGCAAGCATTTGTACGGCCCTACGGGTACCCTGCTAGTATTCTGACAGATCAGGGGCCTGCATTTGAAGTCCTACTCTTCCAAGAACTATGCCAGTTGTATGGGTGTGTGAAATTACGCACTACAGCATACCATCCTCAGGGCAACGGGGCCTGCGAAAGGATGAACCAAACTGTGATAAATTTACTCCGAGCGGTACCCCTTCCACAAAGACGTGAGTGGCCCACTCTGCTAGCAGAACTGATCTTTGTCTACAAGAACACTGTGCACAGCTCCACAGGATACACGCCATATTATCTGCTTTTTGGACGATCTGGGAAACTACCTGCTGACGTTCACTTAGGCCTGGCTTCGGATGATATCACAGATTCTTGCTTCCAAGGGGATTGGGTCGTAGAACACCAGCGTAGATTACAGACTGCTCGAGCTCTTGTGGACCAACGTATGGATGCTATCCGTGATCGACAAAAGGATCGATACGATGCGACCGCACATGCCAGACCATTAACCGTAGGAGATGTCGTGCTAAGGCGAAATAATCGGTGGCACAGCAAATTGGATTCGCAATGGGAGCCTGATCCATATGTAGTTACCGGCATACCCAACGCTGAAATAGCCGTGTACCAGATTGATAAGGTAGAAGGTGGTCAACCGAAAGTTGTACATCGGGATCAACTCAAATTGTGCCCTAACCATCACAGAGCCCCAGAATTACTACCTGATTCTCCACCATCACACCCAGCCCGAGATCAGTTGTCGATACTAAATGACCCATTGAGTCTTGTCCTGAGTATGTATTGGCCTGTCGTGGCCGGTTCCCCGACCCCAGAAATGAGGCATCCGCCTGTGGTTGAGGAAGTCATTGCAGACGTCCCTGAAATTGGTGAAGTGAGACGCTCGACCAGGAGCACCCAAGGAATACTGCCCACACATTACAGACAATAGAGAGGTCGGTAGAGGCACCTTTAGTACTGTTTATATTTTCCTGATTGCACTAATCTGTTTGACATTGATATGTTGTATTTATGTGTACATTTGTGCTAGTGTGATAGTTAATGGTTAGGTGTAGTCAGGGTCATGATCTATTCATCCTATGTTCATTGATGCCCAGGATTTGTGGCTTACAGATGCCAATACTCTGTTATTTGGGAATTATCCTTTGTCCTGTTTCCCTTTATTATTGGACCAAGCGTGAGGACACGCATCATTTCAGTATGGAGGGATGTGACACCCATGAAACAGACACCCCTAGGACTGTGAGGGGTTAATACCACCTTGGGCAAGGAAGGAGTTAATACATATCTCCCCAGCACGTGTGAAGCAAGGGGACAGCTGGTGCTGATTGGATGAGCCTGTCCTGTCTCCCAAGTGGTGGGTGTGGTCAGGTGCCCACGAAGAAGAGGGTGAATTATAGAGGGCGTGCCAGGAGCTGAGGAGAAGTGTGGCATGCAGCACGAGGACAGCGGGCAGAGAACGTCAAGCTGCAAAGCTCTAGTGGAGTGTGGAGCAGCTGAGCCGGGAGCGTGGACGCCGGGGACCCGCGGAAGATAGACCGGGTCAGGTGAGCCACAGCAGTGGGAAGTTGGGACCAAGAGCAGCACACCATTAAGGCGTCCAGCGCAGCAGCAAGAGCCGCTCGTGGAGGTACACAGCCACAGTGGCAACACGCAGTACAGGGTAATCATCCTCCCTGCGCCATACCACAGCAGCAGCCATCATAGGGTAACTTCAAAGCACCCTCATTTGTTATACTACTTATAAGAGAAGGTGCTGTCCTATTGTGATTTATAACTTTTTCTGCCAACCACAAGATGGCCACAGGCCAACAGCAACACTTGCTTTGAGTTGCCATGCTGCCAACCACAAGATGGCCACCGATTAACTGCAGTGTAGACATACAGCTCCAGCAGTGGAGACGTTACATAGCCTTGCACCAGAGGTAACTACAGGAGTGGTGAGTGGAAGATTGATTGCACCACAGGCAGAGCTGCACTGACACTCAGTATTAGTGGACTTTCTCATACCTTGTTGCAAATAGCAGAACCTCAGTGTTACTTTCACTTTCAGTATATAGGAGTTATCTGCTTCACTGACCAAGCTCACCAATATTTACCCTGCATGTTTTCCGGATCACACCAAGACTGTCCTATTTCACAGCACAGTGATTCTTTGATACTTGAAAGCTGGAATACACTACTGAAAGGAGATAATATAGCCCTTCAACCTGGGATAGAACTGCGGGACACTTTACAGTAACAGTTGTTTAGGAATATTGAATAACCTGATTGCCTGAGAATTGAATGTGCTTATAGAGAGAAAAGTGGAATTAACATTCAGTGACTGAATTGCTGTACTGTGTACAGGACTTCCATATACACATTGGCGATTCTTCCCTCCCAGATTTAATACTAACAAACGTTACACTAAGTGGGACTAGTACCATGGTCAACTTAAACTGATCTATAAGAGCTCCATCAGCTGCAGCAGCGAAGACGGGTAGGAATACAGTGTTTTGTGTTTAAGGTCATCTGGACATTGAAACTGTTAGTTTAGTACTGACATCATTGCTGAATTGTTTTCTTGTAGTGTGCAACCGTTTGAGATAAGAATGTATGCTCAATACTGAATTCAACTGTGAATAGTAACGTAAAAGTTGCCTTACATTGTATGGTCATACTGCCGAAGTATTATTACACCAATCCGTATGGTGCCGTGCAAATGCCATTGTTTTTATGTGTAATCTCATTATTGATGTTTTTCCCACTGATGCAATACAAAGGCTGCCTCATTGAATGCGGAGTGTTATTTATGCAAGTGCCCTGCCGACTCTCTAATAAACCTGTGTTCACAAACTAAAAACCACAAGCTGCCTCGTCACCCCTTCATGTGCTTCCATTACTCTCACCTCTCCGTAAATCGAGTGAAGATTGAACCACAACACACAAGGTAAACTCTTTACTTACCACATAAAGTCAAGGTTACCACACCCACAGTATGATAAAACATATAACCTAGAAGTGGAACCAGATCATGAGTGTTAAGGGCTCAGAGTCACTAGTGGGGAAAAGTCCTGCACAGCCTTGAGGGCTGGAGTATCTTGGCAAGATGCGGCTGTATAATTGTAATGCGGCCTTTGGGGCCTGTCGCAACATCTGGGCTGATTGAGGCCTGAGGGCCGGTAAGCTGTGGTGCAGCCTTTGGGCTGGTAGCAGCCTCTGGGCTGGTTGTGGCCTGTGGGCCTATAAGCTGTGATGCGGCCTTTGGGCCGGTAGCAACCTCTGGGCTGGTTGAGGCCTGTGGGCCTAGAAGTAGTGATGCGGCGTTTGGGCCAGTAGCAGCCTCTGGGCTGGTTGAGGCCTGTGGGTCTATGACTTGAGATACGGCCTTTGGGCCAGTAGCAGCCTCTGGGCTGATTGAGGCCAGTGGACCTATGAGTTGAGATGCAGCCTTTGGGCCAGTAGCAGCCTCTGGGCTGGTTGAGGCCTGTGGGCCTATGAGTGGAGATGCGGCCTCTGGGCCGGTAGCAGCCTCTGGGCTGGTTCTTACTTTGAGGGCAGAACAACTTGGCAGGAGGGTGCTGAGTTGCTACCAGTGCCGCCGGGATGACACTGGCGATGGTGAGCTGGATTGCTCACTGAGGATGCTGAGTTGCTACCAGTGTCGCCGGGATGACACTGGTGATGGTGCGCTTGATTGTGCACTTGGACCACTGAGTTGCGGTCAATGTCACCGGGTTGACACTGGCGCTAGACACATACTGGCACTTCAGGTGCAGGAAGCACACCGTGCCACCTAGATGACACAAGCAGCACGAGCAGGTGGAATGCAGACCGCCTGGATGGGACAAACGGCAGTAGATAAACACAGACTGGCTCTGGAACTCGACTTGAATAGAGTAGACTGGAACAATCGGAAGTACGAGAAACTCTATCACCGGCATGGAGTGAAGGGTTGGCTGGAATTTAACAGAAACAGAGCCCAACCAGAGCAAGTTTCCCTAATGACATATCATTGAGCACCTGGGCTGTGTTCAGACAGGAGAATGAATCAGTGTGCACCTGTTAGTGCACCCAGACAGGCAGTAGTTAGGGCAGAGACTCAGCAGCAACCAAGACTGGAACTGCAACAATATGCTGCTAACCACAGATCCTAACAGGAGGAGGAGGAGACTTCAGCTAACGCTTGTCCGGCGTTCACCCCGCACAACATTGGCTTGTGACAATGAGGAATCTGAATTAGAAACAAACACTAATACCACATTCTCTACATACAGTTTGTAAGAGGACAACATATATGAGACTCAAGCAAGAACATCACTGGATGCAGGTTCACAAAAAGATTTCAATCTATTGACAAATCAGACAGTAAACGACTCCACACATGATAATTAGAACACAGCACAACAAGAATGGGGGGCAATTTTTTTTAGATATGGACACAGGCTTGAGAGTCAGCCAAATAAACACCACTTTAAACAAAAAGTAGTAGAAATAGAAGAGGATGTAGGAGGGAAACACACATTCACAAAAGAAAAGACAAAGAGACAAACAGAACAAAAATAACAAGGATTTTCAATTTAAGCACGTTACAACTAAGTAGAGACTACGAATCACAACTCAGCAAAGGTCTGAAATTTTGCCCCACATAGGAATTTAAATTAATTTGACACATACTTAGATCTTAATAGGTTCACTAGGACATTGACGTACAGAAGTACCACTTGAACAACAAAAAATTATACTACAAACCAAAGGAAAATCCATCTGGTTTTAGACATTCAGATTTAAAAACAGCCTCACATTTTTACCTACAGCACCTTAGAGGCCCCTTTATTGAAATGTTTTAGTCACTAGTTAACAAAGAATTAGAGAACATAAAAACTAAACACAAAGCAGAGAACTTAACAACCACTGGAATAAAAACTCTTAAGGAACTCACCAACAATAGACAATTAATAGTCAAACAAGCTGACAAAGATGAAGGGGTTTTACTACTAAACAAAAAAGACTATGTAAAAGAGTGCAATAGGATAGGGGATGGAAAGACATATGAAGACATATGAAGTTTTGGACACAAATCCCACCAACAAATACCAACTGGAATTACAACAATTGCTCACAGAAGGTCACAACAAAGGTATCTTGATGAAACAAGAATTCCAAATCATAGACAAACATCCAGCAATACCGGAATTCTACTCTCTGCCCAAGATACAGAAGAACATACATAAACCACCAGGCAGACCAATAAACTCTGGCATTAATTCACAAACAGCAAATTTATCACAGTTTATTGATAGATTCCTTCAACCCTACATAAAAAAAAATCATACCTGCAAGATACTACTGACATTTTGGGAACACTACAATACACAAAGTGGGAGGATGACCACTGATTATGTACCAGTGATGTCACCTCCCTGTACACCATAACAGATCATGAACAAGGACTACAAGTTATTCAACAAGTAATGACATTGGACCAGGAATTACAAAAAAATCAAATCAATTTTCTAGTTGAGGGAATTGAATTCATAGTAAAAGACAACTATGTTTGGTTTAATAACCAATTTTTCCATCAGACAAAAAGGCACAGCTATGGGGACGAAATTTGCAGAGTTATGCAAATTATTCATGAGCACCTGGGAAGAGGTCCCAGCAAGAACTTGGCATAAATCTGGTCCTTTGGCACAGGTACATAGGCAACGACTTCTTCATCTGGAAGGAATCTGGTTTTCACCACCGAATACAGTCAACAGAAAATCAATTTTCTTGACCTGACCATTTTTATATATAACATCATCCATACAAAAACATATAGAAAAAAAATCAGTCAATGTAAACAGCTACATCTTATCCCCCATCAGGCATCACCAAAATTGGCTTAAAAGAATACCCATGAGCCAATTCAGGAGGGTAAGATGCAATTGTACGCAGGATGCGGACTACATACAACCAGGGGCAGAAATGAAAACAAATTAATATCTAAGAAGTATAACCTTAGTGTCATGGCTGTCAACACTTGAGACTCCTGGAGGGAGGCAGGCCTACTAGGCACAATAAACTGGGGTGGTCTTAGGAATGACGGTCCATAAAACTCAGTAGCACAGGATAAAAGTAAAATAGAATTTATTCACAAAAGAATGATAATCAGCAAGGTCTCAAATAAAGTCTCAAACAGCACAGAGGTTCACATATGCAATGATAAGTATAGGAGAGAATCCCCAAATATATATATGCAGTCTTTAACATATAAGAACTAACTTAGTAGGGAACCCCGAGTCCAGAATGAGGCCAACACCTCAGGATGACACTGAGGACCTTTGCCAGAGTAGAAGCCTGTAGTAATGGAAATCCGGAGCAGAGCGGACCCTGCAGAATAATATAGTTCTGAGACAGGGCCGAGCCCTGTGGTGCAGTGAGAGATAAAGCAAACTTGAGCCTTGCGGGGTAGTGAAGTCGGAGCAGGGTTAAGCCCTGTAAGGCGATGAGATTCCAGGACAGGGTTGAGCCCTGCGGCGTGGCGAGAGATCAGAGCGGGGTTGAGCCCCGTGATGCAGAGAGAGTTGTAGCAGGGTTGAACCCCGTGATGTGGAGAAGATTGTAGCGGGGTTGAGCCCCGTGATGCAGAGAAGATTGTAGCGGGGTTGAGCCCCGTGATGCAGAGAAGATTGTAGCGGGGTTGAGCCCCGTGATGCGGAGAAGATTGTAGCGGGGTTGAACCCTGTGATGCAGAGAGAAAATTGTAGCAGGGTTGGGCCCTGTGGTGTGGCTAGGGTTCGGAGCGGGGTTGAGCCCCGTGATGCAGAGATGACACTGTAATGGTGCAGTTGACAACTATAACAAGGATGAGTTCAATATCCACAGGAACGGAAAGACAACAGGCAAAGTAAATAGTGCAGCAAAATGGTGAAACTGCAGTGTTGGAGCAATACGCAATACTTAGGCAATAGGAATGCTGGGCCCTGTAGTGCAGTGGGTGACTGACATCAGAAGTTCATCTGGAATATAACAAAATTGACAGTAATCCACAGGCACAGTAGGGATCTGGCAGGAGTCCAAGAAAAGACCTGAAAGCAATGTTGCACAGACACTGAGACACAGTTAGTAACAGGCTTTATACTAGAGGTCCGTGATCCTTAGGAAGTTTCAGAACATGTGATCCAAATGGAATCAGGTTTGAAATAATGAGCAATCTAGAATTCCCACAACCTGACGACACCTGGGAAACAGATGCTCACTTTAACACTCTATCCCCTGAATGAGAAGCATGCCAGCAAGCAGGATAGCTCCTCCAACAACCACAATGGAACTTTGGCAAAAGTAGTCTCTCTTTACGTAAAGAAACAGTCGCAGTCCTGACTGTACCCCCCCTTTTTGGGTGGTCTCCGAACACCCACCAGGTTTTAAAGGGAATTTAGCATGAAAATTACGTATCAGTTTAGGAGCATGGACATCAGAGTCTTTAATCCAAAATCTATCCTCCGGGCCATAACCCTTCCAGTCTACAAGATATTGCAATTGATTGTGATGCTTACTTGAATCCAGAATCTTATCGATCTCAAACTCCACACCTTGAGCAGTTGTTATGGGAGGTACTTTAGGCAAGCTGTCATGAAATCGATTAAAAATCAAAGGTCTAAGCAAGGAGACATGAAAGGAGTTAGATACATGCATAGTTGGAGGTAACTGTAACTTACATGCCACTGGGTTGATAATTTTTATAATACGAAAAGGACCAATATACCGGGGAGCAAACTTCATGGTAGGTACTTTAAGTCGAAGATTTCTAGTAGACAACCAGACACGATCCCCAACAGAATACTTAGGAACAGCCGAACGTTTTCTATCAGCAAAGGTTTTATAATTGTGAGAGGCTTTCCTAAGACACTTATGTACCTGGGTCCAAATTCCAGAAAAATGTTGGAGGGTAGCTTTAGCTGCTGGGATGTCCACAGTAGGAATTGACTGAAGCTCAAGAAGTCGAGGATGTCGACCAGTATTGGCAAAAAAAGGACTTACACCTGTAGCAGACGAATAATGAAAGTTATGAGCAAACTCAGCCCAAGGCAAAAAATCCATCCAATCATCTTGGTAGGAAGAAATATACATTCTTAAGAAGGTCTCCAAATCCTGGTTCACTCTTTCAGTTTGTCCATTTGACTGAGGATGATATGCAGAAGAAAACTGTAATTTAATTTGCAATGATGAACATAAAGCCTTCCAAAACCGAGCAACAAACTGGACACCCCGATCAGATACTATCTCAGAAAGAAGTCAATGAAGATGAAATATCTCTTTGATAAATATTTGTGCTAATTTGGGGCCTGATGGAATTCGAGCCAAAGGACAAAAATGAGCCATCTGGGTAAAACGATCCACCACTACCCAAATAACACCCCCTAGACTCAGGAAGATCTGTAATAAAATCCATGGAAAGATGGGTGCATGGTTGGGTGGGAATAGGTAGTGGATGGAGAGGACCAACTGGAGGACTTATGTTGTACACACTTAGAAAAAGAACGAATAAACTCTTGGATATCTTTTTTCATGGAAGACCACCAATAGGAATGTTGCAAAAAAGAGTACATTTTATGAACTCCTGGATGTCCAGAAAAGCGAGAATTATGAGCCCAGGAAAGAAGTTTACCTCGTAACCCAGGTGCCACAAATATCTTCCCAGGAAGAGGATCAGGAGAGAAATTGAAGAAAAGGCCAGAAGGTTTATTATAGGGTACCTTTGATCCTCATTTTGTTCTTTCTCTTCCAACATTGAGCGTGAGAGAGCATCAGCCTTTTTCTTCAAAGAACCTGGACGATACCTGAGGACAAAATCAAAATGAAAAAAGAAGAGTGCCCAACGAGCTTGTCGTGGGTTCAGACAATGGGCAGTCTTCAAATACAACAAATTTTTATGGTCTGTAAAATAGTAACAGGATGTTTTGCGCCTTCTAGTAAATATCTCCACTCTTCCAAAGCTAACTTAATAGCTAACAGTTCTTGGTCCCCGATGGAGTAATTACTCTCAGCACTAGAAAACTTTCATGAAAAGAATCCACAACACACTGTTCTCCCATCTGCAGCCACTTGAAACAAAACAGCCCCAACTCCATAAGTGGAAGCATCCACTTCTAGCATAAATGGTTTCTCAACGTCAGGTTGAACTAGAATGGGGCTGCCGAAAATGCATCTTTAAGAATCTGAAAGGCATTCAATGCTTCTGGGGACCATACTTTGGGACTAGCCCCGTTTTTTGTCATAGCAGTAATTGGGGCTACAATTGTTGAAAACGCTTTGATAAACTTTCTGTAATAATTGGCAAAGCCAAAAAATCTCTGAATAGACTTTAACGAAGTGGGCAAAACCCAATCTTGAATAGATTTAACTTTTCAGGGTCCATCCGAAGCTCAATGCCGGAGATGATATACCGCAAAAAGGGTATAACTGGAACTTCAAAAACACACTTGGAGATCTTACCATAAAGCTTATTAGCTCGAAGATGACTTAATACCTCTTTAACATGGGTACGATGATCAGAAAGATTCCTGGAAAAAAATCAAAATATCATCAAGATAAACAATAACAAACTGGTAAAGTATATCTCGGAAAATTTCATTCACAAACTCCTGGAACACCGCAGGAGCATTACATAAACCAAAAGGCATAATGAGGTTCTCATAATGGCCATCTCGTGTATTTAACGCGGTTTTCCACTCATCACCCTCTTTAACTCTGATCAAGTTATAAGCTCCTTTTAGATCAAGTTTAGTAAATAGTTGAGAACCCTTATCCCTATCAAACAATTCCATAATGAGAGGTAAAGGATATTTGTTTTTTACCGTAATCTCATTTAGACCTCTAAAGTCGATACATGGACGAAGACCTCCATCTGTTTTCTTTACAAAAAAGAAGCCCACTCCAGCGGGAGATGAAGAAGGCCTAATAAACCCCTTTCGTAGGTTATCTTGCACATACTCCGACATGGCTTGAGTCTCAGGAACAGAGAGAGGGTATACTCGACCTTTAGGTGGCATTTTACCAGGGATAATTTCAATAGGACAATCCCAGGGACGATGCAGTGGGAGTTTGTCTGCTGCCTGCTCAGAAAAAACATTAGCAAATTCATGATAAGGCTGTGGGAGAGAATATGGAATATCTACTTTCACTTCAGCACCACAGGGATCAAACAATTTAATTTGCATTTGGGACTCCAAGAAAGAATTTGAGATCAAGTCCAATCAATATGAGGGTTATGAAGAGTTAACCATGGTAAACCAAGAACTATATCATACATAGAAATAGGTAATACCAAAAACCCTAAACTTTCTTCATGCAAAGCTCCTACCCTCAACTTCACAGACTTTGTTTGATGTGTAACATATCCATTAGAAATTCTAGTCCCATTTACTGCAGAAAGGGAAAAAGAATGGGTTAATTTGACAACAGGAATTTTCAACTTTTGAACCAAAGACAATGAAATAAAATTGCCAGCTGCTCCAGAATCTAGCAATGCAGAAATCTCTTGACATGAAGAACCAAAGTCAGGAATGCTCACAGAAATTAAACAATCTTTTTGGGGGGAAACTTTAGAGAGTACCCCTAGTTTGACTTCCCCTCCATCAACTAGTGATGACCGTTTCCCGGCCTTATTGGACATTTTGCTAAATAACGTTCTGATGATGCACAATACAAGCACAGATTAGAACGTCTTCTACGTTGCTTCTCCACTTCAGACAATTTGGCTTTACTAATTCGCATAGGCTCATCAGATGTACCATGAACAGAGCGAGAGAATTTTTAGAACACTCAGGGCCTGATTCAGAGCCGTACGTTCTGACCAGAGCGCTCGCTCTGAATCAGGGCCCTCCTACCTAAAAATGGAGTGACCATCGGGCTTGCGACGAGACCCTGCGGTAGGGTCTCGCTGCCGTAATTAGGGCACCATCGACCCGCTTGCGAGCGTCCTGCGCTCGCGAGCGGGTCTGAATTAGGCCCTCAGTGCGATTCCTCTGAATCCCTCGTTCTCTCATACGCAGATCAATTTTAATAGTCAATGAAATTAACTCATCCAAACTCTCAGGAAGATCCAGAGTCACCAACTCATCTTTAAGTCTCTCAGAGAGATCATTCCAATATGCTGCTCTTAATGCCTCATTGTTCCACTTAAGTTCTGCGGCTATACTTTGAAAACGAACCACATACTGACCAACTGGAGCTGCTCCCTGCTTTACTCGGAAAATGTCCACAGATGCAGCCACTGATCTTCCAGGTTCGTCAAATATCCTTTTAAAAGTAGAAACAAAAGCTTGGTAATTAGACATTAAGGCATCATTTCTCTCCCATAAATGAGAGGCCCACTCAAGAGCAGTACCAGACAATAATGACATAATATAAGACACTTTGACACTTGTGGTGGTAAAACTTTGAGGTAACAATTCAAAATGAATCTCACATTGGTTGAGAAATGCTCTACATGTTTTTGGATTACCATCATAAGAGGTGGGAGATGGTAGGCGTAAATGAGAAGCAGAAACCCCTGATGTTCTTGTAACAGGAATTTTAAGTTTATCAAGACGTGTGGAAAGATCCTGTAGACATTGCAAAACTTGAACTTGAGAGTTTTCCTGTACTTCCAAACGGGTGGTCAAACTCTGAAGCACCTGAACCCCAGTAGCCTGTTCCAGATCCAGATTAATTTTTAGGTCTGTGCAAACTGTGATGGCTGCCGACACTTGAGACTCCTGGAGGGAGGCAGGTCTACTAGGCACAATAAACTGGGGTGGTCTTAGGAATGACCTTTCCATAAAACTCAGTAGCACAGGATAAAAAGTAAAATAGAATTTATTCACAAAAGAATGATAATCAGCAAGGTCTCAAATAAAGTCTCAAACAGCACAGAGGTTCACATATGCAATGATAAGTATAGGAGAGAATCCCCAAGTCTTTAACATATAAGAACATAGGGAACCCAGAGTCCAGAATGGGGGCATTACTCGGGGGGGAGCATTACTACTGGGGGGGAGCATTACTACTGGGGGCATTACTCGGGGGGGAGCATTACTACTGGGGCATTACTCGGGGGGGAGCATTACTACAGAGGCATTACTCGGGGGGAGCATTACTACTGGGGGCATTACTCGGGGGGGGGCAATACTACTGGGGGCATTACTGGGGGGGAGCATTACTACTGGGGGCATTACTCGGGGGGGAGCATTACTACTGGGGGCATTTATACAGAGGATACTACTACAGGGGGCATGACTACTGGGGCCACTACCACAGGGGCCATGACTACTGGGGGCACAACTACAGGGGTATTACTACTGAGGGCATTTAGACAGGGGGCATTACTATTGGGCACACGCAGGGGGCATAACTACTGGGGGGCATTACTACTGGGGGCACAACTACAGTGGTATTACTACTGGGGGAATTTATACAGGGGGCATTACTATTTGGGACACTATCACAGGGGGCATTACTACTTGGAGCATAACTACAGGGGGCATGACTACTGGGGGCACTACTAATGGGAGAATTGCATAGGGGGCACTACTATTGGGTGCACTGCATAAAGGGCACCACTACTGTGGGCACTAACACTACTGAGGTCCCCATTGCGCATACCCCCAGTTCGTCACATTTAATAAGAACGGAAGCACTACCAGGCCTCACCAGCCCAAAGTGACAGCATGCTTGTGCAGAGCCATGCACAGCTAATGCCCCTCGCCACACACCAGCACCACCGCCAGACGCCCCTCACCACAGCGACATCACAGGTAATACCCGTCGACCACCATGCCGAGAAATCCTGGTCGTGACACTACCCCCCCCTTATGAGTGGCCTCAGGACACTCACCAGGTCTTCGAGGGTGAGCCGAGTGGAATTCCCTGACGAGTTTCGGGAGAATGGATGTCCCGGGCATCGGTCCAACAGCGCTCCTCCGAGCCATAACCCCTCCAATCTAGGAGATACTGTAGTCGTCCCCTGCAGATACGAGAATCCAGGACCTGGTAGACCTCATACTTCACGCCTCTCTCAGTCTGGATGCGAGGGGGAACAGGAAGGACTTGCGAAATTTGTTCAAGATTAGGGGTTTCAGGAGGGAGATGTGAGTTAGGAATTTTTAAGTAAGCGGGCAACTGAAGGCGATACGCCACAGGGTTAATGATTTCTGTGATGGAGAAGGGTCCATTGAACTGGGAAGCAAATTTCATCGAAGGTACTCTAAGGCGGCGGTTCCGGGTGGACAACCAGACTTGGTCCCCAACTTGCATGCAAGATACCTTTCTACATCTCCTATCAGCCTGAAGTTTGTAGCGAGAGGCCGCCTTCTCCACATCAATACGTACTTGTGACCAATTAGATGCAAATCTTAGTACGGTATCCTCCACGGCTGGCACGTCAAAGACAGGCAGGCTTCGGAATTCAGGAATCTGAGGATGAAGACCGTAGATGATCAGAAATGGGGTTTGATTAGTGGAGGAATGGTAGGAGGCATTATGTGCAAATTCCGCCCATGGTAGCAACTCAGACCAATTGTCTTGGGATGATGACATGAAGATCCTTAGGAAGGTCTTGAGGTCTTGATTTACCCTCTCTGTGGATTCATTGCTTTGAGGGTGATAGGCCGTGGAAAAGTTCAACTTTACTTGTAGAACAGAATATAGGGCTCTCCAGAATTTTGCCACAAATTGCGTACCACGATCAGAAAATATTTCGGTAGGAAGTCCATGGAGGTGGAATATGTGCTGGACGAACAGATGAGCCAAGTCAGGAGCAGTAGGCAGTTTCTTTAGAGGTACATAATGGACCATCTTCGAAAATCGGTCTACCACAACCCAAATGGTGGTGTAACACTGAGAGTTCGGTAAATCCGTTACAAAGTCCAGGGAGAGATGCGTCCATGGACGTGATGGAATAGGCAGGGGCAACAATTCGCCAGCTGGGGCTTGATGCGAAGACTTATGCTGAGCACATGAGGCACATGAGGAAATAAACTCCAGCACGTTAGCCTTCATGGATGGCCACCAGTAACTTCTTTTTAAAAGTTCCAGAGTCTTCCAAGTACCTGAGTGACCTGCAAAGCGAGAGGAATGAGCCCAGGTGAGGAGCTGCTTCCTTAACTCCGGGACCACAAATGTCTTCCCAGTAGGGGGTTGTATTTGTACGGTGGCAAACACTCTTGACTCCAGCACAGGGGCACTACGTAGGGTCTCCGAATTGTCGTTACAGAGGAGAGATCTAGACAGAGAATCCACTTTTTGATTAAGAGCTCCAGATCGGAAGGTCAGGGTGAACTGGAAACGAGCAAAGAAGATGGCCCATTGGGCCAGACGAGGACTCACACACTGGATATTTTTGAGAAAGAGGAGATTCCGATGGTCAGTGAAGACAGTGAAGGGAAAGTTGGCCTATTCCAGGAAGTATCTCCACTCCTTCAGTGCCAACTTCACTGCCAAGAGTTCTTGTTCACCTATGGCATAGTTCCTTTTGGCAGGAGAGAACTTTTTGGAGAAAAACCCACAGGGATGAACTCGGTTGTCTTCATAACGCTGAGATAAAACTGCTCCCACTGCTTCTGATGAGGCATCCACCTCTAATAAGAAAGGTCTATCCAGGTCCGGTTGTCTTAGGACAGTAGATGTGATAAAGGCTTTTTTCAGAAGCTGGAAGGCTGTCTCCACTTCGGGTGACCATAGGGCAGGATTGGCGCCTTATGGGTCAGGGCTGTAATGGGAGCCATCAGTGACGAGAATCCATTGATAAAACGTCTATAATAGTTGGCGAACCCGAGTAGTCTCTGGATGGCTTTTAAGGTTTGAGGTCAGGACCAATCGAGGATCGGCTGTACTTTCTTGGGATCAATTTCTAGGCTGGAGCCAGAGATGACATAACCGAGAAATGGCACACTGGGAACACTAAAGACACATTTCTCCAGCTTACAGTAGAGGTGGTTTTCCCTCAGACGAGACAGCACCTCCTTCACATGTTTATGATGTTCCTCTGGAGAAGACGAGAAAATCAATACATCGTCCAGATAGACAACAACAGACGCGTACAATAAGTCCCAGAAAATTTCATTGACAAAGCCCTGAAAGACAGCAGGGGTATTGCACAAGCCAAAAGGCATCACAAGGTATTCGAAATGTCCATCTCTAGTATTAAAAGCAGTCTTCCACTCGTCACCTGAGGGAATACGAATGAGATTGTAGGCCCCTCTAAGATCTAACTTGGAGAATATGATGAACCCCTTGACTCTGTCAAATAACACTGTGATTAGTGGAAGCGGATATCGATTCTTGACCGCTATATCATTCAAGCCTCTGTAGTCTATACAAGGGCTTAAGCCACCGTCCTTTTTGGCAACGAAGAAGAACCCAGCTCCGGCAGGAGAGGTGGAGGGGTGAATAAATCCTTTCTCCAAATTCTCCTGAATGTATTCAGACATAGCTTTGGTCTCCGGTAAGGACAGAGGATAGGTGCGACCACGAGGTGGCATCTTGTCTGGCAATAGATCATTTGGACAATCCCACTCTCTGGGCCTCATTCAGAGTCGGTCGTTGTGGCCGCACGGTCGTAGGGGAAAGGGGCCGGATATGCAAATTAAGCGATCACAAGTTGCGGTCCTAAGATGAGATCGTTAGCTGAACGACCGAGGGTAAGAAGCGGCCGTAAGACTAAATAACGCCCCCTTCTCGATCACAACAGCCATCATCTCCTGGGATATAAGGATTAATCGCGAGCATCGGGTACCATCGGAGCTGGTCGTAGAGCTTAAGGTTGACCATACCCTCTCTTAAGCACTACGATCAAGTCAGTGTAAAAACCTCCCATGTCACATGTGCCATGACACTACTTTGTTAATTATGCACTCCCATTAAACGCCGTTCGCATAATTAGGCACGCTTGTGTTCGGATCTCCACTCCCCCGTTTTCAAGCACCTTCCCCTGTTACCACCCACAAACGGTTCATTCTGTCACTCAAACTAACGACCTGGCTGTGTTCAAGGAGAGAGTAATTTCTGATCGTAAGAGCTAGTTTGCGCACGCGCATTGCGAACTTTACGCATGCGCAGTTTAGCGAACATCGGTGGCGTAGGACGGTGCGGCCGCAATGACCGACTCTGAATGAGGTCCTCTATGAGGAGGTAAGATATTTGCTTGTTGTTCAGACAAGACATTAGTAAACATTTGATACTCCTTAGGAATTGATGGAGATATTACTGAAGCTGTTTTCCTTACAGGTCATATCTTGGGAAGACAGGATTTCTGACAGTCAGCTCCCCATGAAAGCATTTGCATAGAACACTAGTCTATCCTAGGATTGTGCAGGCGTAACCAGGGTAGTCCTAAAATAACGTCTTGAGATGCCTCAGGTATCACTAAGAACTTTAAATACTCAGAATGGAGTACTCCGATATGGACTAGTACTGTTTGAGTCTCTTTGGTGACGACTCCATTAGCCAGAGGCCGACCATCTATGGCAGTCAAGGAAATCGCATGATGGAGGGCTGAACTAGAAATCTGTAGTTTGTCCACTAAGCTGGAGGTTATAAAATTTCCGGCTGCTCCAGAATCTAGTAGAGCAGTAACGAAGACAGGTTTTGACTTGAGATCTATGGCTAAGATCAATACTAAATCTTTAGAATTTGGGGACGGGCTCATAACTCCTAACAGTTAGGAGCGGGCGTTTCCCGATTTTTGGGAACAGGAGACCACCAGGTGACCCGCTTCTCCACAGTATTGGCAGAGGTTTTTTAATATTCTTCTCTGACGTTCCTCTTTGGAGAGATGGGTATGATTCACCTGCATTGGCTCTTCATCTGTAGAAGGAGGGGTTGGACGGGTAGTAGAGGGCAGAGTAGATGACCTTTGCTGGTCAGTTCTGTGCTTTTCAGCCTGACGTTCTCTGAAGCATAGGTCAACCTTATTACAGAGGGAAATCATATCGTTTAAGTTAACAGGTAGGTCACGAGTGACCAAATCATCCTTTAGTCGATCATAAAGCCCATGGCAGAAAGCTGAGGTGAGGGCTTCCTCATTCCACTTGAGTTCTGATGCTAAAATCTGAAACTGTATAGCATATTGGCTGACAGGACGGGTTCCTTGTTTCAGTGTCATAATACTAGCTGAGGCTGATACAGTACGTCCAGGCTCATAAAAAATCCTCCTGAATGATGTCACAAAGTCAGTGTAGTTATCCAGCAGAGAATCTGAACGCTCCCAGAGTGGGAAAGCCCAATCCAAGGCTGAGCCGGACAATAGGGAGACGATGTAGGCCACTTTGGTTCTTGCAGTGGGAAAATTATCAGGCTGTATGGTGAAATGTATATCGCACTGATTCAGGAATCCACGACAGAGCTTAGGGTTGCCGTCAAACTTGCTTGGCATAGGGAGATGTAAGCGGGCAGATGCCCTGCTTCCTGTTTTCCTGGACATAGAAGTGGGTGTAGTTGCTGGTACCCCAGAGGTGGATAAGGAGGTTTGCAGATTATCCTGTCATTTAGACATTTCTTGCAGAAACTGAGCCATTTGGTGCTGCATGGTTTCCAGGTTTTCCTGACGGCCAGCAATGCACTGAAATAAATCTACTCCAGACTCCTGTTCCATGACCGGATCCATGGGGCCAGTGCAAACTGTGATGTTCTGGTTTTGTTGTGGACCCGGGGTGGTAATAGGAGCACACATTTAGGTTTAAAAGTAAATGTGGAGTTTTTAATGAGTGGCTTAACAGACATGAATGTGGTAAAACAGAAAGTCCGGGTATAGTACTAAAGTGCACTTGGGAGCTGAAGTGAGGCAAATAGGAAAAAGTCCAGTTAGTGACAGGCAATGGAAAATGTCCAGGTAGTGACTGGTTAATAGAAAATGTCCAGGTACTGGCAGACAAGGGGAACTGTCCAGATGGTGACTGATTAATGAAGAGTACTGACTGAGGAAGAAATATCCAGCAGAGTGTCAGTGGAGGCAAGGTGCAGGGTGAACAGCAGGACTCAGGTACTCAGGTAAGGGGAAGGTAATGGAGGATGCAGGGTAGTCCAGCGGGGTTTGGAGCAGACAAGCATGCAGGTAGCGTTTCACAGGTAACAGGCAGGGCTGTCTTAACAGCAGTGCAGGCCCCTGCGCAAAGCAATGTACTGGGGACCCTATTAAACAATCCTCTGCCAGGGATGGGATGCTATCGGTGGAGGCTGTGCTGGGGGAGGCTATCGGCGGATAAACAGAAGTCATTTACAGGGAAAAAACACAAGTCACAGCCTGAACATGTACAGTACAACAAATTTGCTGTGCAGTGCCCCCAGTAGTGCCCCTTATACAGTGCCCCCAGAAGTGCCCCCCCCTATGCAGTGCCCCCAGTAGTAGTCCGCCCTATGCAGCGCCTCCAGTAGTAGTCCCCCCTATGCAGTGCCCCCAGTAGTAGCCCTCCTATGCATTGCCCCCAGTAGTAGCCCCCCCTATGCAGTGGCCTCAGTAGTAATCCCCCTATGCATTGCCCCAGTAGTAGTCCCCCTATGCAGCACCCTCAGTAGCAATCCCCCCTATGCAGTGCCTCCAGTAGTAGTCCCCCCTATGCAGTGTCCCCAGTAGTAATCCCCCTATGCAGTTCCCCCAGTAGTAGTCCCACTATGCATTGCCCCCAGTAGTAGTCCCCCTATTCAGTGCTCCCAGTAGTAGTCCCCCCTATGCAGTGGCCTCAGTAGTAATCCCCCTATGCATTGGCCCCAGTAAAAGTCCCCCTATGCATTGCCCCCAGTAGTAATCCGCCCTTATGCAGTGCCACCAGTAGTAATCCCCCCTATGCATTGCCCCCAGTAGTAATCCCCCCTTTACAGTGCCCCCAGTAGTAACCCACCCTATGCAGTGCCCCCAGAGTAATCCCCCCTATGCATTGCCCCCAGTAGTAGTCCCCCCATACAGTGCCCCCAGTAGTGGCCACCCTCCCCATACAGTGCCCTCAGTAGCGGCCCTCCTATACAGTGCCCCCCCATACAGTGCCCCCAGTAGCTGCCCCCTATATAGTGCCCCCAGTAGTGACCCCCCTATGCTCTGCAAGTCCCAGTGCCCACTTACACACACACACACACACAAAAAAAGCAACTTACCTGATCCCCGCTCCTGCCAATGACCGCCGCTGTCCACTCTTCCGAGGCCGCTCTCACTCTGCACTATGGGATGGGAGAGACATCATGACATCTCTCCCATCACCCGCTGCGGGGGGAGCCGGAAGGCGGAGTTCATGAGTGAGATCCAGCCGGCTACCTCCGTGGATGACGCAGTAGCCAATGAGAGTCTGTCTGACTTTCATTGGCTGCTATAACAAACACACAGCTGCCGCTGGCAGCTGTGTGTTTGTAAACTGTGTAGGGCAGACCGCTCTCACTGCGGTATGCCCTACACTTGGGGCCCAGGGGACACTATGGGGGGTGCAGGGGTGGCTATGGGCCCGTGCATCACAGAAGGCCCTGGTGCAATGCATCGGCTGCACCACCGCTAATTCCCCCCCTGAGCCGGTATTCACCTCTGCCTCCTCCCCATGCAGGACTATCAGCGGTGGCAGCTATGCGATGGGGGGTAGGGGTGCTATCGGCCACGGGCCCTTGGAATCCTGGGGCCCTTGGGCAACTGCCCATTTAGCCTATAGGTAGAGATGGCCCTGGTAACAGGTGGTGAGCACAGGGAACTCTCTCTCAGCTATGCTGAGAAACACGTTGCACTGGCAATGAAGTGAGGCTCTGAACCTCCCTAAATACCAAGTGCTGTGCCGTGACTGGCCAGAGAGAGCATGTGACAAACCAGGATTGGGCGAGCAAATCAAATGGCCAGAGGCAAGATGGCGGTGCCCATGCCAAACGGAACGGAAGTACTGCCAGGCCTCACCAGCCCAACGTGACAGCATGCTCGCGCAGAGCCACGCACAGCCAATGCCCCTTGCCACACACCAGCACCACCACCAGACGCCCCCCGCCACAATGACCTCATAGGTAATACCCGTCGACCACCATGCCGAGAAACCCTGGTCGTGACAGTGTGTAACTGGGCACACACTCCAAAGAAGGCTGTGGAACAGAGCAATTGAGATCAGAAGAGGTTACCAAGAAGAGATATGTACCATAGGATCTACCAGGGTAAGTTAACGGACCGGAGGGTACGTTAAATAATAGATATTTACACCATTATACTTTACCAACCTACGGATTTGTTATAATTTACCTACTTTTTCAGAGACCTTTTTGTACCACCAATGTAGACTAATATTATTTGCATAGGTCTATTTTGGTGCTTATTACACCTACAGGAGCACTGTGACTCCAGATCTAAATATTAATAAATACACAGTGCTGATTATGCTTTTAGGAAGAACCCCACACCATTTTTTTTTGTTTTTAATTTAACCCTTTCTTTAACTTATAACACACAGAAGCCTACACAGGTCACACTGATCTGTGCAGTGCTTCTGCTAAACATGCTGCTTCACAGACACTTCTATTAATTTCAGTTCAAATACATCTGAGCTCACACACTTGCCAACACGACTCAATCAAACAAGATTCTTAGTAAATTTGTGAGTTTGTTTGAGAAAAACTCACTGGTGTCTCTGCAATGCCCAACAAGTATAAAACCTGACCAATTTACCCCTGACTATCTTATATGCAGACAAAGAACACTGCTGATTTGGTAATTAAAGGAGAAAGTTGCTACTGCAGTGCACATGCTTTGTTCTCATTATTTGTGCCACAACCTAACCAATACTTCCTGAACAGCAGTATCAGTGGGATCTGCCAAGAGTATAAGAACAGAGTAGTTATTATATAAAACAAAGACACCCCATCACTTTCCTCATTTATTTACATAACAAGCACAGCAAGAAAAAATGACAAGGATTTGAAAAAATATTGGGAAACATGGTCTTCAGAATTTTTTTTTTATATTGATTAACTTACTCCTTCAACCTCACACTTTGTTTTAGGTGTAATTAGTGTGGGGCTGGCTGCTAGCCCCTGTATAGATGGACATCCAGCCCCATAGATGTGTCCCTCTGTATCTAGGAGGTGAGTACATTTAACTGCAATGTAATGGTGTGCTGGGCATATATTGTGTAGGGACCTGCAGAAAAAGAAGGGGTCCCTTGACGATGGGCTGCAGGCTTATATGCTTTGATAAAATCATGACAAAATCCCCTTGGTTTTATTTGCTGCACACACATAGATTTGCAGTATATTATTGTTAGCGCCGATAGCAAAAGTTTTTCTGTTTTGTATACATATATGGCATTAATATTGCCATGCTGCTGGTACCATGTATGATATGGGTAAAATTGAGCGTGGGCTTATTTCTTTTCTGTTTTGTTTTAAGATTTTGCCTTGTGCTATCATGGCAGCTTTCAATTAAGGCTATAAAAGGTCTAGTTGGGTGTGGCTCACAGCCAGCCCCTGTATAGATGTGTCCCTCTGTATTTACATGTTGTGGAATGAATGTTTGCATGTTCTTCACACATCCACAAAAAAGGACACAAGATTAAAATAAATTATTGGGTCACATGTACAACAAACCATGTGATATATATATATATATATATATATATATACTTTGTAATACAGTCCGGCACTCTCCCCCTTAAATCGTTGCACCCGGGTGCCCTCCGAGTAATCGTAGAATATGATAAAGAAAAACAGCGGCACTCAGGGATTTGTAGAAGTCACATAAGTGTATTAAATTTTCCAACGTTTCGGGGCCGTAACACCCCTTTGTCAAGTATACCTTGACAAAGGGGCATTACGGCCCCGAAACGTTGGAAAATTTAATACACTTATGTGACTTCTACAAATCCCGGAGTGCCGCTGTTTTTCTTTATCATATATATGTATATATATATATATATATATAATTTCCTTGTGGATTAATTTACATCAGAAAAGACTGAGGCCAATTTTATAGATAGAAAGGACAATCACAGGACACCCTTATGCCAGGGACTTTCAATTTGCTACATTGATAAATCTGTGACAGGTCATTTTTGACTGCTAATTACCAACTTTCAACCCTGAAAAGTATGATTATTGATTTGGTGCCACCGCCATCAATAGGAGGAGATAGTGGTCAGATGCTCCTGAAGAGAAAAGCCCAGCTGCATCTCCTGAGTATTTTTCTGTAAGAATAATATCTTATACTCGTCAATGTGGCTATCCTTGTTGACTGGAAGATCAACAGTCCTAAGGACTGATAAGGAAGTTGGTAGCTGTTGCTAAATCTAAAAAGCATCTAAAACTAAATCATAATGCCCACATATGGTACCCACGCAGATCTATAGATGACATATATTTGCTGTGTAGAGCGACAAAGGAGGAGTGCCAAACTGCCAAAGGGAGACTGACAAACTGCTTGGGTGCAGCTTTGCAATTTCGTCCAAAGCTGAATCAGGCCCACTGATAGCAAGTAGATCTACAAGATTTTATTGCCATCAGCACTTTGTTGGTCTACCATGTGCAGTGATTACTGCAGACACCCTTCTTGGCAAACTGTCCACAAGTTCCTGGACAACAACAGACAGTATGTTTTGCTATTCTGCCTTAAGTACAGTGACCAACTGTGACACTGAAGGTCGAGTCGGCCTAGAACGTACACGTTGCTCCAATTCATCCCAGAGGTACTCAATGGGGTTAAGATCTGGACTCTGAGCTCGCCAATCCATCCGGGTACCTGAATTTCTGTATACAAGTCCAGTGTCACCCTAGAAACATGACAGGTGGCATTGTCATCCTGAGAAAAACATTTGTTGTTTCCGTAGAACTGCAAGTGCATGGGCCTCCCTACCAAGTGTTCTTGTCGGAACCGCCACATTAGTGGCCATTTGCAACTCGTGTGCAATGGTATGCATTTGGCTTGTGCGGGGGTGTTCAATCACTTTTGTCTACACGGTGTATTACTTGATATATGAAGCAGCCCATGGCCATTTCCTTTGGATTCTGAAGCTGCACCCCAACATTTGGACTTCAGCTGCAGATGGTTGGTAATCACATCAGTTCAAATAAAAAAACAGAATTAATAGAAAAACAGTAGTGTTTATTTACCATATGCATCTCATGAAATGGTCAAATGTCATTTTTTCAGCCAAGCATGGGCCTTTGTCAAGACCTCTCCAATCAGTAACAGCAAGTGGATGGACAGTGGTACTGTATAGTCACTTATATATAAGTACAAGTGGAGAACATCAGAATGCCATAAAGAATAGGCAATGAACATTAACCAAGAAGTACTGCTGATATTTGCCTATGTTCAGCCTCTAGATACATTGACCGTCCATCTATGCTCAGCTCATGAATAAGTCTACACAAGATGCAAAGATGCAATTACCAGACATTGGGTATTGGTTTCCTTCTTGGCAAAACCAGGGGGTATATTTACTATACATCGGTTTGTGACAGTCACCAATGATCGTCGACCTTGACTGATGGATTTAAAGCAGCAACAGAAATAAATGTTAAATCTGCCAGGTTTAGCATATATTTCAGATATGCTCATGATCTCGCTTATAATATTTCATTAGGTGAGGCAACATGAGTTCACGCTTTCCCTTTCCTTCTTGAGTTGTCTGACCTTCATTCCAGGACTGACCATGAAGTGTCCTGAAGATATATGGGCATCAAGGTAAGTACTGACTGGTATCCTTTTTACAACAGACGCAGTTTCCTTTCTTAGGGGCCCATTTATTAATAGTCACATTTGTGTTGCGATCTGGGCATAACATTACCACCCATGATCGCATTACAAATGCGGTCATAGCACCGAATACATGTATCCAGCGCTATTGCTATGAGCGTAAGGAGCCCATCCCTGCGATGTGCCCGGAGTGCTGCCGCCGCTAATGCACATGCATTGTCCCGCTGACTGCACATGTGCAGCCACCATTGCTGGGGAGGGTTCTGGGGAAACCCTCTGCGGACTAATTATGCAATGTGTAGCCCATAGGCTACAGTGGCTAACACCATCTTCAGATGGAGTTAGCTGCGGGAACAATCTCTGAAATGCATTGCATTCCAGAATTCGGAAAATTTGGCAGCATCGCATCACCCATAGAAACCTATAGGGGAAGCGACTGGAAGCTGGAATGGAGGGATCGCTGCGGTCTCTTCTTCACACATCCAGGCAAAATTTTATATTTTACAAAAACAAGAGATTAGGCGCTAATGAATAAAAGGAAGATGTATATACAGTGCATGTTACAGTCTTATTCCAAAATGGAATAAATTCATTTTTGTTCTCAAAATTCTACACACAATACCTGATAATGACAACATATAAAAAGTTTTTTTGCTATTTTTGCAATTTTTTTTTAAAAACAACAAACTAAGAAATCACATGTACATAAGTATTCACAACCTTTGCTCAATACTTTGTTGATGCACCTTTGGCAGCATTTACAGTCTCAAGTCTTTTTGAATATGATGCCACAAGCTTGGCACACCTATCTTTGGGCAGTTTCGCCCATTCCTCTTTGCAGCACCTCTCAAGCTCCATCAGGTTGGATGGGAAGCGTCGGTGCACAGCCATTTTCAGATCTCTCCACAGATGTTCAATTGGATTCAAGTCTGGGCTCTGGCTGGGCCACTCAACGACATTCAGAGTTGTCCTGAAGCCACTCCGTTGATATCTTGGCTGTGTGCTTAGGGTCGTTGTCCTGCTGAAAGATGAACTGTCGCCCCAGTCTGAGGATAAGAGCGCTCTGGAGCAGGTTTTCATCCAGGATGTGTCTGTACATTGCTGCATTCATCTTTCCCTCTATCTTGACTAGTCTCCCAGTTCCTGCTGCTGAAAAACATCCCCACAGCATGATGCTGCTACATGCTTCACTGTAGGGATGGTATTGGCCTGGTGATGAGCGGTGCCTGGTTTCCTCCAAACATAACGCCTGGCATTCATGCCTAAGAGTTCAATCTTTGTCTCGCATGGTCCGAGAGTCCTTCAGGTGCATTTTGGCAAACTCCAGTCGGGCTGCCATGTGCATTTTACTAAGGAGTGGCTTCCGTCTGACCAAATCTACCATACAGGTGGATTGCTGCAGAGATGGCTGTCATTCTGGAAGGTTCTCCTCTCTCCACAGAGGAATGCTGTAGCTCTGACAGAGTGACCATCGGATTCTTGGTCACCTCCCCGACTAGGGCCCTTCTCCCATGATCGCTCAGTTTAGATGGCCGTGAATACTTATGTACATGTGATTTTTTATTTGTTTTTTTTATTACATTTGCAAAAATAAAATAAAAAACTTTTTACACGTTGTCATTATGGGGTATTCTGTGTAGAATTTTGAGGACAAAAATGAATTTATTCCATTTTGGAATAAGGCTGTAACATAACAAAATGTGGAAAAAGTGAAGCGTTGTGAATACTTTCCGGATGCACTGTATACATCTATATTCTTGCAGTCAAATAATATTTTTAATTAATAGCAGCAAAATGACGTGTACTTGTGAATACAGACCTGCACCATCACATAATGTGGTGTAACAAAGTCATACAAAGAATAAAGGTCTATTTGCGCTGATAAGACACCATTAATCTATAATTATAAAATAAAATAGAATAATCTGGGGGTCTGATGTTCATTAAAAAAAAAAAAAAATTATATATATATAAAAAAAATTATATATATATATAAAATATATATATATATATTCTATATGCAATGTATATTTATTCAGACTAGAATATGACTAGCCATATTGCAAACATTTATATTTGAACATGTAACACATACATATGTACCAACAAATACTGCATATAAAAATACATAAAACCAATTAAATAACAATAATGATAACAATAACTCCATGGAGATCTCCAAGTCTAATCTATGAATGACACTGTGCTTTTAAAAGGACTCAGGACCTCATTCAGAGTCGGTCGTTGCGGCCGCACAGTCATACGCCACCGATGGCATTACATTTATATCTGTGCATGAGTTAGTCAGCAGTAGTACAGGGCAATCTTTCTAGGCAGAAGTTAATGTTGTTTTTGGAAAATTGGCCTCAGTTAAGCGTTTCAAGTCCACCTTTTTTTCCAGCTAGGAAACAACTGATGACATTATAATTTATTGGTATGTATAATGTGTAATACTGTACTTAGAAGCAGTCCGCAGGAACTGTGATTTGAATGTACCTTGCTGTACCTGAAAAGAAAAACAAATAATTACATTTTTATTTCTCTGCACGAACATTGAGCTAAGCCAATTTATTAGATTGTTGTACTGTACATTACTTGCTAATGTGTTGAATTTATTATTGTTACAGTAGTGAGGTCATTGAAGTGCTGTGCCCATTACACAACCAGTGGTTACCCATGCTGATGTTCACCATGGGCACTGTAAAAATAATAAGAGGAATATTTTGGTATTCCAAAAACCACACTGTTCATTACTATTTTAAATTAATACACTAGTATCTCAGAATAGAAAACTCATACATAACATTACTTTTTACCTACGTGTGACTCTTTTATAGAACAGTGTGATGTTAAAAAATGTGCTGGCAGCCCTACATACAGTACACTAAATACACTTTGTACATTGCTACGTATTACAATTACAAATGTTAAAAATCTGTAAATGTTTTGTTTTCCATTTACAGGTCCTGTTATATATTTTTTGAGTATTATATAAGTAGAAGGGTGCGGGCGAGTGTTAATAACTAGTTGGTGGGGAAAGGGGTTGTTATAGAACAAGTTTATGGGTGAGGGGTGTACAGGGAGAGTTTGATGGTTAGGCAGAGGGGTATAGGTGCTGTAGGGGTTGTTGGTTAGGCAGAGCCGCAGAGGGGATGTGTGGATGGTGTTGATGAGGAGGTGGGTACGGGGAATTTGTTGTTAATTAGGTCAGCCTTACCTACCAAGATTTGGAAGTTCACAATCGGGACTGTACAGGGAGGACCCGGGTGATGACACACTGGTGTCATGTCCACATCATAATGGGCTTGGTCTCTCCCAGGTTTTTTGTTACAAAAAAAGCCATTTGCAGGGGAATAACCCAGAGATCTTCTCCCCTTGCATAGCAGTGCTCACCAGAATCAGGACGGTTGTGCGGTATGTGGTAAGGGAATGTATAGGGAGTGCAGAGCGAATGGTACACAGGGTTTGTTGTTGGTTAGGTAGGGTGATTGCACACCCTTATTGTACTCTCCTTGCATGTGCACAGCTCCAGACCACCTCTCCAGGGTAACAAATGCAAGCTGTGTCTAACTGTAAATATGGGTGCACGTTTTGGTGTATATGCTGTTGAGAAACAATAATTTTTACATTGCAGGAATTCACTTATGTCCAATTCTAAGTTATGTTTCTTGTGTTTATCTGAACGTACTGTGAAAATGAATTCCAAATAACAAAGTTTTCATCTCAGGAGATAACCAGGTGCCCATTGCTCCTCAATGTTACTCTATCTATAATTTATTCTATATCATGTGGCTTCTGGTGGCCACATTAACCTATATGTTTTGGATTGACAGAGACAGAGATTAAGCTGGATACACCAGACGATGTGTACCCAGCCCGAAATCGCGGGCGACGGGATCCGGCATGCGGAAAGTGCATACTATGCCGATGCCAGGTCCGATGGGGGGAGGGACATCGTTAGCAACTACTGCAGGCCCGATGGGATGTCACAAACGACCTGCGGGAATGTGCATATCATGGGTACACACTGGATGATGCACACAATATGTTGCTCAGATTACCTTCTCAAACCTGCCTGCAAGGTACTGCTCCGACTTGAACCATGCCACCGAACAGGACCTTAAGTTCGATGGAGCCAAAGCCTTCCTCTCCAGTCTCTCTATACTGGCCTAATAATTTTACAGACATGATAAAGACAAGCTAAATCATGGAGTAAGCTCTAAGCAAGATACTTTCTCAATTGCCAAATAGGAAAGACAAGACGTAGGTCTAAAGAGCACCTGAACTGAAAATAGCATGTCTCCACAAATTCTGCTACCACCAAGGCCCAAGTTATGGAAGTTGTCCAAGTAGTGGACAACAGCCTTGTGGCCTGTGTCTGATTGAATAAACTACTGCAAGAAAGAACTGAAGCTCTCAAAAAACATGCAAGACACCACACAGCCCATGGGTAAGTGTCACAAATCGGTATATGAGATGCACCCACCAGGTCTGGTGTACAGTACCAGCTTTCTGGGTAAGAACGGTAGTGCTGTGAAAGCACACCTAAATTGGAGCAGCGCAGGACACAATCTTTAAATATATTTGGGGGGTTGGGTATGGGATGCAGGCGATCAGAATCCCGATGCAGGGATTAGTATACCGACACCTGTCAGTAAGTATCCTAACCCTACTCCTAACCCTCCCTCCCCGATCCCTAAACCTAACCTCCCCCCTAGTGTCTTCCCCTAGTTCCTAACCATAACCCCTAACCCTCCTCCTAACCCCAATACTTACCGCCAGGATTCTGACTGGTGTCGGCATTCCAGCGTCGGCATACCGACAGCTGGTATTTCAATTGCCTCCCATTTTTTTTAGATCAGTTTCAGTAACAGTTGAGAAGGGCCCCAATGTACATGCCACAGAGGCTGAAAAATGTCCACCAATTCCTGCATACCAACAGCCAGAGTCAAACATCAGAATTTTGGCCCTGGTGGCAATTTATGAACCTTAAGAGGAGTTTGGAAATGTTTTGCTGTACAAACATATAATTAATAAATTAAGTTTAAAACAATATTTTATCATTTTTGGGTTGTGTAAAGCAAACAAATACAACAATGCATAATATTTTCAAAGGAAATCCAAATATAATAAAACACACACACAAAAAAACAGTGCAACTGAAGCATGATAAAGGACACTTGAAGATGCAGCAGAATCTTTGGATATTAGTGGAGAGAAAATATTCTATTAAATAAGAAATTGGTCTAAGAAACTAATTAATGCTGTGTTATAATATTGCTACGTTTTTTGGAACTGCGATGGTTTTTAATATGTGAGAGTGTAGTGTGCATGTAATAACAATACATATTTCTGAAAAAAGAATAAAAAATAAAAATTAAACAGCTTCATTTTGTTGTTGTTGATTTCATCCAACAAGTGAATATTACACTCTTACCTTGTAATATAGTGAAATATTGAATAATGTGTGTTCCTGCAATAATAACCACTGGCCTTCTCGCATATCAATAAAAACAAATAAATAAGTCCATCAAGTGAACGGCCCTACTAACAGATAGCCGAGAGATACGTCTCATTCTGGATTAAAAATATATTCATGTAGAAAAAGTAAGAAGAATGTGCTGCTGTCAGTCTTTACAGAACCAGTCCTGGTTATGTCCTCCAGAGTCTCTCAGCAGTCTGCTCTTTGTACAAATGGAAGAAATTACATACAGCAAAACTTATTTAGTTTGTATAAAGACGCCATTTGATTATTTTTACTACAGTATGCTGGATAAATAAAAAAAAAACTGTAGTCATGGTTACGCATTTTTTATAAACATGTTTGCTCTGTAAACACATAATATTTTTAAAGAGGAAACATCAGCTACAGTATTGGTACTATGGGCCTAATTAAGAGGTCAAGACTAATGCTACCGCAGCTGCAAATTTGTATGCAGCGGCTGTGCTAAATAAGGCGCTAATGTCACAGCCGCCGGGTATTAGTATTGAGACACCCAGATGTATGCGCAGATTGCCTATAATCGCTCAAACTGCGTACATTTTGGCATTGCATTCATCTCTGAATAAGGCCCTATGTTGTGATTATGTTATCGATTGAAGGATATTAGGCAACATGTAACCCTTTGTGTTTAAGTATATTTCTTTTAATTACCATCACGCTGACCTATGAATGACCTTTGGTGTGTACTGACAGCCCATTAGGACTGCCAGCAAATGATCCAACAAACAGATAATGGAAAAGAATTATGGGATCTTATACATTCTGAATTTGCCGTTCTCACCAACATGAGGTTAGCTTGGGGGGTGTTACCCCTCCATACCTGAATGACAGCAAGGGGGGCTGTGTTACAGCCCAGGTAGGTATATAATACCATGTAGAACTATGAAACGTACAATTCTTGGGAGCAAATCTGACATTAGAAAGTGCTCCATCTTCTTATGTCTCCCTGCAAATAGATTCATGTAAGTGAGACTGTTCTGTTCATTTTTTTCCTTCTTGTTTATAAGAATTGCCTGGGACTATCTTTGTATGTCATTTTTTTTTTTAAATCTGTTTTATTTTTTCTCAATGAGCAATAAACAAAGAAAAATAACAGGTATGTCGTGAGATGACATTACATAAATAAGTTTCCATGTAACACTACAAGAGGAAGTACTGTACATATAAAAGGGAAACTAGTCGGTTACTATGGGCTCTATTTATTATCATTATTTTTACTAAAATAAAGTGAAAAAGGGTGTTTTCACACCCTTTTCACATTATTTTAGTATCACCTATAGTTATTACAGGGCAATTGGAGTAGAATTCCTAAAATTCTACTCCAACCCCTAGTATCACTTATTTTTAGTAATCAGATCACATTTCCCATAATTGTAATGCAGAGCCTGGAGTTGGTCCCAGTAATCAGCTGTGTGGTTTAAACAGAAAGCAAGCTGATTACTGTAAAAAAAAAAAAAAAATTGTCAAGAAAATGTTTTATTTACCTGAATCCAGGGACCGGTGATTGGGCCTCCGGTGATGACTCCCCTCTGGTCAGCTGGTTTCCCATAGTGCACTGCGGCCCAGTCATCAGGTGATCGGGTCCCAGTGCAGTATGGGAGATTACCTGATGGAGGACATCACCGGAGGCCGGATCATGCAGGTAAGTGTAATTTAGGCAGAGGGGGGGTCGCGGGGTGTCCGCGACCGCGGGGGCGGGGCTTAGCACCGGGGGCGGAGCTTAGCGATGGGGGGTAGCAGCGGCGGCCGCTCAGCGCATGCACGGGCACTTTGTCACGGTATTTTTTGCAAAAATACCGTGACTAGAGTGCGGAGGGGATTCGCAGAGACAGAGCTTTCTCGCAAGCTCTGTCCCTGCAAGGGATTTGTAGTAAATCCCTGTGATATTGCCTGAATTCGCAATGCGAATTCAGTCGATAATATCACACTACAATCTGCATTCAATATGCGGATTGTAGTAAATAGAGCCCTAGGTGAAGAAACCAGCACAAACCAAACATCATCTTCAGAATACAAAATAAGAGTAAAATGCGAATAATAAGAATGGTCATTAACCATGACAAAGACAAATTGCATAACTCAAAAAGAAAGGATGGGGGGGGGGGGAAGGATCAGACAAGACCAGGGAAGGACACTAAAGAGAGGAGAAAAGGTTAAGAAGAGGAATTAAGTATAATCAGTAATAACTGAATTCCTAGACTATAGTCAAATCTTATGCACATATGACACAGACATCCAAAAAAATAGAAACAATACAATGTCAGTCTTCTAACAGAAGATATCACTCAGTGTTTTCAAAAAGTTTAAAGAAGTGGGTTTGAGTAGAAGAATCCAGTTTATCTAAGAAGTGTCCCCATTTTTTAATAAAATCTTATGACACCTTTCTCTACATCTGGAATTGAGGAACGTCTATCAAAATACGTCAGTTGTAACATTTTCTGCTTGAGTGCATTAAGGGAGGGAGAAGTTGAAGATATCCAGTGCTGCAAAATTTTCATTTTAGCCATAGTAACCAACACCGTTAATAGAGGTATTATTAAATGTCTGTCCGGGCCTAAGTCCCAATTATAAAAAATAGCACATAAATATGCTAAAGGATCTGGAGGTAGGGAAAGTGCAAATAATTCTCTAATACAGGTCAAAACTTTATTCCAAAACTTCTGAATCTTTCCACACTCCCAGAAACAGTGCATGAATGTGGCATTGGAATGATGACATTTAAGGCAAGATCCAGAGGCTACCATGTGCTTTCGTTGACTCAGGGATATGTAGGCCTGGTGGATGGTGTGGGCATGTACCTCTAGTAAATAAGCGGACTGCAATATTTTCATAGACTTATCATAATGTTTGATTAAAACAGAGGAATCTAAAATGTCAGGAATATCTTTTTTTCCCACGACATGGCAAATTTGTCCCATAATGCGGCCGAACTGGATTTTGTGAGAGCAGGGTAAAGCAATAGGGTTTTATAGAATTGTTGAGAGGTGAAACTGAATAGAGAATGTAAAGGATCTGGTGTTTTTAGAGAAGGGGTAACTTTGGGGAGAGGGGCAATGTAATGACAGGTCTGCAAATACATATTAAAGTGGTTATTAAGCAGAAGGAATTGACTTTGTAGTGTAGAAGATTGGAGATGGGTGCCACATGGGTCAAACAATTTTGAAGTCCTTTGTTGCGCTAAATAAGAAAATTGGTATTAGATAGAGATGAAAGGAAAGATGGGAAACTCCACAGAAGGACAAATGGAGAATTTCTTGGAGATCTTTTTAACTGCCTATTTAGTGTTAGCCAAGAATAATAGGGGTCTCGAAAAACATGTGACCAAGAGTAGCGGGAGGAATATCAGAAGATTCGGTATGCAATAAGGCACTGAGGAATAGGGGGCAAACATAGCTATATCTTATTGGTAATCAGTGAGCATACCAGTTGTTCTGAACCAATTGTTAATATATCTATAGAAAACTGATAAGGAGAACGCGTGTAAGTCAGGTACTCCCAGCCCACCTGTTTGGCGAGTAGCCATCAGCTTGGATAAGGCTATTTTAGGTTTTTCCCTTGCCACAAAAAAAAAATACTGTATTTTATGGGACAAGTTAGTGAAATCTGATTTTTACAGGCGGAGGGGGGAGTATCTGCATGGAGAAAAATATTTTGGGAAATATTGTACTCTTTAGGACGGCGGTATGTCCCATCACAGACGAGAGAGAGCAATTTTCAATTGTCGAGAATTAATCTTCTCTATAATCACCTTGAAATTGTCAGAATAGAGGTTAGAGATATCTTAATATCTTAATACCAAATATCGAAATTGAGAGGTGGCTTGCCAAAATAAATTAAATGCTGGGAATACCTGAGAGAGAGTGGGCTGGGGTCCTAATAACATCAATTCCGATTTGTCAATATTAACGCTGTAGCCTGAGATTACACCAAGCCAAGAAATTATTTACAGAACCTCGGGAAGAGAGATTTCAGGTTTGGTGAGAAACAACATGTCATCTGCGAATAATGCTACCTTGAGGTCAACATTTCCAATCTGTATATCACAGAAAGTAGGGGAAAAGCGAAGGGCAATAGCTAGAGGCTCCAGGGCCACAGCAAATAGAAGGGAAGATAAGGGACACCCCTGCCTGATTCCTCATTGTACCTGAAATGGGGAGGAGACATGCTACAGTCAGGTGCATAAATATTGGGACATTGACAGAATTTTCATATTTTGGCCTCTATTCACCACCACAATGGCTTTGAAATGAAACAAACAAGATGTGCTTTAACTGCAGACTTTAAAATTTAATTTGAGGGTAATTACATCCAAATCAGGTGAACGATTTAGGAATTACAACGGTTTCTATATGTGCCTCCCACTTATAGATTGTATTTGTATTTGAGGTGACATATAAAGGGTTTTCAGAATATCTATAAATGGTTTCGGTAACCCAAAGCGGGACAGGGTGGAAAAGAGATCCTGCCATGATATTAGGTTGAAAGCCTTCTCCGCATGAAGCAAAAATTCCATACCCGCTTGAGGGCTGCTGGCCACCATCACAAAATGAATAGCGGTCAGATACATTAACCACTGAGTGTCGACCCCATATAAAGCCTATCCTGTCCGAATGAATAATGTGGGGAAGAATCACTTTCAATCTATCAGCCAGAATTTTAGTTAGTAGCTTGTAGTCAAGGTTCAATAATTAAATAGGTCTGTAAGTCTTTACCTGGTTTAGGAAGGCCTTTTAGAATTGCTGAATTAAAGTATTTTGGGATAAAGTAAAGCGTGATGGTCTTGGAAGAAATCATGGTATTAAAAATAGATACCAAGACTTCACTCATTCTGGCTAATAGAATTGTATAAAAGTCACCACTTAGTACATTTGGGCCAGTAGCCTTAGCAGGCTTGAGATTTTGAAATGCCTTGGTCACTTGTTCAACCGTTAGAGGAGATATCGGAGAGAAAGTCAAGTCAGGAGGTACCTTTGGGTAGGGCAGAGAATCCCAGTCAATAGAGGGAGCAGAATCATCAGCTATAGGAACTGTGGGTACATGGGGGGAAGCAGAATATAATGAGGTATAAAAGCAATGCATTACATCCATTATATGAGCATTTGAAAAGGTAAATGAACCGTCAGGTTTCTTGAGGGGGTGAACCACCATTGGGGGGTTAGAGCCTCTGAGCAGATTCATCAGTAAACGTCCTGTTTTATTATTACCAACCTTGTGAAAGTGGAAATTGACAGAGAAAAGATATCAGTCACCCATAGTTTGAAGAAGTTCGTCAAAGTGGGTCTTTGATGTCAAATAATCATGTTTAGTCTGTAGGTACGGATGAGATTTAAAGCGTTGGTAGGCATCTGTCAATGAGTACTGGAGTTGGATATAAGATAGGGCATATTTCTTGTTAATATTAGTGACATATGTAATTATATCTGCCAGAAAGGGAGAGGGTCAGTGTCTAAGTGTGAAATATTATTATTGTTATATTCTTCCCAAGCCGATTTCACTCTGCTTCAAAATGTAAGGGAATGAGCAAGCTAGGAAGGAAATTTCCAGTGTTTATAGGGGCCTCTATCAGTGTGTATGTGCAAGGTGACAGTAACTAGTGCATGATCAGAAATACCAATAGCTTCTATGCTTGCATTAGAAACCTGGGGAAAAAGGGAATGGGAGAGTAACATATAATCAATCCTGGACAATGTGTTATGAGCAGCTGAGAGACAGGTGAAATCCTTTTCTGTGGGGTGTAAAGCACTCCAAACATCTATTGATTGTAAATACTGTATGGAGAGGAAAATCATATTAAAACTAGCACCTAGGAGGAACGGAGTGTTTATGTTTGCACTGAGGTCTGCAATTAGCTCCAGAAAGAAAATCTTTGAATAATTATTGGGGGCATAAACATTGCATAGTATATAGGGACAACTATATAGATATGTCAGCAATTACATAGCGGCCATTTGGGTCAATGATCACACGTTTAACCGATATTTGCAATGAACGTTTCACTAAAATTGCAACCCTTCTGGCCTTAGAATTATAGGAGGCCGCCGCTATCAGTGACCACTGAAGTTCGGTCTGAACAAGATGTGTCTCCTGCAAGAATATTATATCAACATTTTGTTTCTTCAAATATTAGAGGGTTTTTGGTACTTACCGTTGAATCCTTTTCTCTGAGTCAGGCTGGGCAACACTGGACCATGGGAACGCAGTGTCTCCCAACCTGACTCAGAGAAAAGGATTCAACGGTTAGTACCAAAAATCCTCTTTCGCTTTCGTCTGGCCTGGGGACACTGGACCATGAGGTTGTAGGTGGGAAGGTGTGGAGTTGGCACTAACTACTGAAAATTTCCAACCCAAACTCCTCCCCTCTGCAACCCCCTGACAACAGTACAACTTTAAAAGGGCCTGGTAAGGAGAAGCAATACTCAGTGACACTGTCACACCAAAAAATAAGGAAACTGACGGTCATCTAGGACCCAAATCATAACTCATACTCAACACAACTGAGCACGAGGAAAAGAACACAGTGTCCACCAGCCTGAGTCAGAGAAAAGGATTCAACAGTAAGTAACAAAAATCCTCTTTTCTCTTTTGTCTGAGCTGGGGGACACTGGACCATGGGACATTCAAAAGCCGCCCCCAGGGGAGGGAACGCTCAGGTTGCCCGACCATAGAACTGCGCAAACGTGTGGACAGGGGACCAGGTAGCTGCGCGACAAACTTGTCCAGCTGAGGCCCCGTGGCGTGCCGCCCAGGAGGCCACCACGGCCCGTGTGGAATGAGCCGACACCTTGGCCGGTGCCAGGCACCCCGCATCAGAATAGGCCTTTGATATCACTGAACGGAGCCGTCTTGCAATGGTCTGCTTCGTGGCTGGCCAGTCACATTTATGGACGTCGAAAAGGACCAGTAGAGAGTCCATTCGATGTAAATCTGAAGTTCTGTCTAAGTAAATTCGTAGGGCCCAGATGACATACAAAACAAATTTCCTGGTTCAAGTGGAAAGATGAAACCACTTTCGGTTGAAAGGAAGGAACCATTCTGAGAGCAGCCCTGTCATCATGGAAACAAGAAAAGGTGGTTTGCAAGACAAAGCCCCCAACTCAGAGACCCGCTAAGCCGAGGCAATAGCTATAAGAAAAAACACTTTCCAGGTGACGAAACGAAGGTCCACGGATTTCAACGGCTCAAACGGAGCCTGCTTAAGAGCAGACAGAACCATGGGCAAATCCCACGACGTAACAGGCAGCCGGAATGGAGATTGCACTCGCAAGACCCCCTGTAAAAAAGTCTGAACCCCTGGGAGGAGATCCAGACACTGCTGAAAGTAAATGGACAGAGCTGAAATCTGTACTTTCAAAGATTGAAGCCGTAAGCTGGCTTCCAAACCACCCTGAAGAAACGCCAACAGCCTTGGAAGGTGGAACTGGGCAGTATGCACTCAGTGCCGCTCACACCGCATGATGTAGGTCTTCCAAACCCTGTGGTAGTTCCGCGAGGAAACCTGCTTCTGCACCCGGAGCATGGTCCCGATGACTGAAGGGGAAAAACCCTTAGCATTTAAGAGCCCAGTCTCAATAACCAGACCATTAAAGCCAACTGAGGTAGGTCCTCATGACAGAACGGCCCCTGCAGAAGACCAACTGCTAGAAAACCTTCGGGTGGAGAGACCACTCCCCTGGCGTGAAGGTGATCCTGCTGAGGTAATCCGCCTCCCAATTCTCCAGCCCCTGGTATGAAGACTGCTGAAATTACCGGGACAAACGTCTCCACCCTAGTGACAATGAAACTTGCCTCTGCCATGGCAAGCGCGCTTTTGGTTCCACCCTGGTGGTTTACATACGCCACCGCCATGGCGTTGTCCGATTGAATCCTCACTGGACAGCCGGCCAGAAGGGCCTGGGCCCCACACAGAGCCAGATAAATGGCCCAAAGCTCCAGCACATTTATCGGAAACCTTATCTCAATTGACGACCAAGGCCCCTGAAGACAGAGGCTCTCGGTCACCGCTCCCCAACCACTGAGACTTGCGTCTGTGATTACAATGGTCCAGTTGGGAGTAACCAGAGACTGACCCTGGAGAAGGTGATCTGTAATCAGCCAAAAGCGAAGCGACTGATGAGTGCTGTCTGACAGGACCTGCAACTGAGAGACAAGGTCTTCCGAGCAACCTGTCCAATTCCGAAGAATCTCCCACTGGAGGGTCCGTGGGAGTGGAAGCGTCTGTACTGGATGGTCTCGAAGGCAGAGACCATCGTACCGAGTGGTTGGGCGAGGGGCAGACAGCACTTTCCTGACTAAGTCCTGAAGGGCCCAGGCTTTGGGCTCGGGCAAAAACACTCCTTGTAGTGCCATCTTGAAGATCACCCACAAAAACACCAGGCATTGGCAAGGCATGAGGTGAGACTTTTCCAGATTTAGTATCCAACCGTGATACTGTAACAACTGAACCGTGTGATCTAGGTGAGCCTGAAGTTGCGCAGCCGAAACCGCCTTCACTAGCAAATCATCCAAGTACGGCACGATCGTTATCCCCTCGGAATGCAGCAGACTCGCCATTGCTGCCATGATCTTTGTGAAGACCCACGGGGCTGTTGCCAATCCAGAAGGCAGGGCCTGGAACTGGTAATGAGCTCACCCCACTGCGAACCTGAGCAGAGAATGATGCTCCACCCAAATTGGCACGTGGAGATACGCATCCCTGATGTCGAGAGATGCCAAAAATTTGTTTGTTGACATACCCTGGATCACTGATCAGAGCGATTCCATGCGGAACCGAACCACTCATAGGCTGGCATTCAAGGCTCGTAGATTTAAAAACCGGACGAAAATTGCCGTTGGGCTTTCGGACCAAGAACAGGTTGGAGTAAAAACCTCATTTCTGTTGAGACTGCAGAACTGGGGCTATAACTCCCACGGAACAGAGGGAGCTGATGGCCTGGTTCAAAGCGAGTCTCTTCTCCGGCTCCCTGGGCAATGCCGTGGCGAAAAAAAGTTGCGGTGGTGGCCCGCTTAGGTCGATTACAATGCCCCTCGCCCAGGCATCCGCTCCCAAAGCCACCCACCGGTCACAAAAAAGAAGGAGTCGGCCCCCTCCCCCTTCGAGACCGGGTGGGCTGAGATCCTGTCAATTACTTGGCTTCTCAGGCGCTTTAGCACCTGAGCGCCTGAATGTGCCAGAGAAGCTACCCCATGGGCTGTTTGACCTCTAACTGTTCCCCCCCTTGAAAGGAAAACCCAGATTCACGAGCCCTTTTGCCTCTGGGGCACCACAGGTAGGAAAGTACTCTTTCCACCTGTCATCTGGGAGCCAAACAGTATGCCTCGGCCAAAAGGGAGAGATTCTAAGGAGCGTTTAGATTCGGCGTCCGCCTCCCAGGTCACGACTGCCATAGCTGAAACTCTAGAGGAAATCTGCACCCCATCTTGTACGGCCTCACAGACATAGTCTGCTGCCGCACGAATCTGTTCCGCCAGTTCCAGCAACTCCTCTCTGGATGAATCACCGGAAAGGCCTACCACTAGCTTGTCAGCCCACTTCTCCATAGCCCAAGAGACCCATGCAAATGCCAACAATGGCCGAATAATGACCCACGAGCCCATAAAAGACTCCTAAGGCATCCTTCCAATTTTTTTATCCAGCGGATCCTTAAAGGAAGCCGCCCCTTGGACCAGGAAAAATTAGCCACAGCCCCATGAACTCACGGAGGCAGCTCCCACTTGGCAACCTGCTCCTGTGGGAAAGGATAAAGGGCTGCAAACTTACGAGGAGTGGTGTACTTCTTATCCGAGGTCTTCCAGAGAGATCTGGAGAAGTCGGAAAACAAATGACCCTCTTACGCCTCCGCTTTAATGGCCCCTCTGCTGAGGCTGAGGCGTCAAGGTCCAGGCAGGCCAAGGACTGTTGTACCACCATAATAAGGTCCTCTACACCGTGACTTAACGCGGGTTCTGAACCTTCCTCTTCGGGCAGAACCTCCTCTACTAGGAGTTCCCCCTCCTCCTCCTCTTCCGGATCTGACCCTTCTACCAGGACCCTAGATGAAGGAAGACGCTAATGCTACAAGCAGCGCACAGCATCTATAGTAAAAATAAAAAATTTAATTTACAACCAAAGTAAAAAGCCCTATGCTAAACAAGGCTGCAGCGCAGCCCTGAAAAAACGTGCCTCTCTCCACAGGCATTAAATTTACACTGATATCAGGGGGTTGCAGAGGGGAGGAGCTTGGGTTGAAAATTTTCGGTAGTTAGTGCCAACTCCATACCTTCCCACCTATAACCCCATGGTCCAGTGTCCCCCAGCCCAGACGAAAGAGAAAAGAGGATTTTTGGTAATTACCGTTGAATCCTTTTCTCTGAGTCAGGCTGGGGGACACTGCGTTCCCATGGTCCAGTGTCCCCCAGCCCAGACGAAAGAGAAAAGAGGATTTTTCAGCTTTTAGCTGGGGAGCTTATACCCCTACATTCCAAGTTCCGATTATAATGTCTGACATGTCTCAATGGGAGTCAAAAATCCGGAAGCGTCTGAGGAACTCAGATTTAATCTATAAAAGCTGCATGCTGAATAATATAGCGTCACTGGTAAAAGAAAAGAAAGGGACACACAAAAGGGTAGCGACAGTACAGGGAGCAACAACACGGGAGTACATAGAACAAAAATGAGAGGAGCAAAAATATCAAATAACTCTGCACAAATGTGTACTAAAAGGACTACTGGAGTAAATGTATTAACTTAGAGAGTATAGAATAACAATTATAGTGTTGACCGGGTGTCACGTTCGTGGCTGAAGCACCACGGAGACCACGGTCCTTACCGGCTCGGGCATTCTGGCAGGGGTCTTCCGGCGGGGGTGCAGGCCCCTGGAGATTAGCGCTGGGCACAGTGAGGCTCCGGAGAGTGAGGATGGCTAACTGGAGGTGGATGGGCAGGGGTAAACCTTACAGCGCTTCCGCGCTGTAGTCCGATGGGCGCCGCCATCTTGGATTCAGTTCAGGTGACTGGTTGGGCCAATCCACTTGCAGCATGACCTGGGAGCCTAGCAGCCTATCTTGCACCATCTGGTGGTACTAAAGGACTGTCAGGCAGTTCTTTAGTTGCCAGTGCAACGTCTATATCAGAGTTTCCTGTGAGCTAGTTCCCTGTGCTCCCTGTTCGTCCAGTGTTTGTTTGCAGTTCCAGCCTGTATTCACGATCCTGGTTCAAGCCACATACAACCTCGTATTCCTCCGACTCCTGGTCGCCCAAGTGTGTCTCCAGAATCCGTCTGCCGCTAGTGCTTCTGCTGGCCCCGGTACCCTGAGTTCCGCCAGTCTCCACAGTTGTCCTCTCGCTCCACGTGCACCTGCCAGCCCCGATTCCCTGCAAGTCCTCCAGAGTTGCCACAGTTGTTCCCCCGCTCCACGGGCACCTGCTATCCGATCTGCTCCGTTGTGGTCTCCATTCATGATTTACTCCCCTCTGAGACTAGCTGCATTCCAGTACCAAAAGGCAATCCTCCCAACTTCATCCGACTCCACCCAGGGTCCAAGTTCTAGTCAAGGCGTGACAGTTTGCACTGGCCAAATGGATTCGGCTAGTGGACAGGATCCGAGGACTGACTTTCTTCAAGGTATTGCAAACCGCATAGAGGGATTAGAAGCCTTGCAACGGCAATTGGCCCAGTTCCTACAAGAGATGTCTATATGTCAGGATACCCTGCAGGCTTCCCTTGTCATGGTTAACATTCCTGCTGCCACCAATCAGCAACCCGCTCCAGCTATTACTGCTCCATCTGCTCTGTCCCATCTTCATTTACCGACTCCTAGCAAGTTCGACGGGAACCCCAAAATGTGCTGGGGTTTTCTTAACCAATGCGATGTCCACTTCACGCTGCAACCTATGAACTTTCCATCTCCTAAATCTAAAGTGGCCTATATCATGTCCCTTCTGTCCGGATCTGCCCTAGACTGGGTTTCGCATCTATGGGAAAGGTCCAATCCATTACTGGACAGTTACTCTGACTTCCTTACATCCTTCCAGAGGATATTTGACGAACCAGGGAGAACCACGTCTGCATCGGCTGAAATCATGCGCCTACCCCAAGGAAATCGCTCAGTCAGCCAATATGTCATCCAGTTCCAAACCTTAGCCTCAGAATTGAAATGGATTGAGGAAGCGTTGATCTCCACCTTTTTGAATGGTCTTTCTGATCGGATAAAAGATTACCTCGCCACACGAGATCTTCCTGCCAGCCTCAATGACCTTATCTCACTTTGTAATAAGTTGGACTTACGATACCGAGAACGGCAAAGTGAAAAGATTAAGGGAGACCGCTTCAGATTTCGACCTGCCAATACTCCGGTCCCTACCCCTTCCGAACCGGTGAACGATGAACCCATGCAGATTAACCGGGTTCGTCTCACCATTGAAGAACGCCAAAGACGCCGACGGGAGAATCTCTGCATGTACTGCGGGACTGATCATTTAGTTGCCACCTGCTCACGTCGTCCGGGAAACTTCCGCTCCTAACCGGCTCTGGAGACACCAGGTTGGGAGTAATGTCACAGTCTCCATCCAAAACTGAATCTGCGTTGTCCATTACTCTGGAGTTAATACAAGGTCTAAAAGTTGTTCTCTCTCTCCTAGATTCAGGGGCTGCCGAGAATTTTATCACCACCGAGCTCGTCCGGAAATTTCAGATTCCAGTGTTCCCTCTTGATCATACAGTCACCCTGTCTGCAGTGGACGGAAGTCAAATCGTCAATGGAATTGTTTCTCTACAAACTCGGGTACTGGCCCTCCACATAGAAACCATTCAATTTCTTGTCATCCCTAAAGCTTCTCATGGAATTATTTTAGGTTACCCCTGGCTATGTAAGCACACTCCCAGAATTGACTGGACTTCCATGCAAATTCTATCTTGGGGAAATGCCTGTCATGTATCTTGTCTTTCATGTATTAAACCCATTAAAGAGATTCACATAGCAGAAAATGTGCAGATTCCTAACCAGTACATTTCTTTCAGTGACGTCTTCTGTAAAATCGGGGCTGATACCCTGCCTCCACACCGTGATTGGGACTGCCCCATCGACTTGGTTCCTGGCAAAAAAAACCCGCGAGGTCGTACCTACCCACTGTCCTTACCTGAGACCAAGGCCATGTCAGAATATATACAAGAGAACCTACAAAAGGGTTTTATCCGGCCTTCTTGTTCCCCAGCTGGTGCAGGCTTCTTTTTTGTGTCCAAGAAAGATGGAGGATTACGCCCCTGTATCGATTACCGGGGTTTAAACGACATCACTATCAAGAACCGATACCCGTTACCCCTCATTACCGAGCTCTTTGACTGAGTGAAAGGAGCCACGATATTCACCAAACTGGATTTAAGAGGGGCATATAATCTTATTAGGATGCATTCTGGCGATGAATGGAAGACCGCATTTAATACCCGGAACGGTCATTTTGAATACTTAGTAATGCCTTTTGGCCTCTGCAATGCTCCAGCTGTTTTCCAAAACTTTGTGAATGAAATTTTCCGGGACTTATTGTATGTTTCCATTGTTGTCTACCTGGATGACATCCTGATTTTCTTCCAGTATCGAAAAACATCGGTCTCAAGTGAGGGAGGTTTTGAACTGCCTACGAAAGAACCATTTATACTGTAAAGCGGAGAAGTGTGTATTTGAGGTATCCTCCATTTCATTTTTGGGCTACATCATCTCAGGTTCCGGCCTAGAAATGGACCCTAAAAAGGTACAGGCAAACCCTAAAAAGGTACAGGCTATCTTGGAATGGTCTCGTCCCAGCTCACTCAAAGCAGTACAACGATTTTTAGGTTTCGCAAATTATTACAGAAGATTCATTAAAGGCTTCTCCACTCTCGTGGCACCTATTTCTGCCTTGACACGCAAGGGAGCAGTTCCATCTCAGTGGCCTCCCGAGGCTGAAACAGCTTTTCAAATGCTGAAACAGGCTTTTGTTTCCGCTCCTGTCCTGAGACAGCCTAATGTTGACAGCCCATTCTTCCTGGAAGAATCTGAAGCTGTGGGAGCAGTACTCTCGCAAAGATTCGAATATAATAAAGTTCATCCATGTGGTTACTTTTCCAAGAAGTTTGCACCTGCCGAGAAAAATTACCCCATCGGAGAACAAGAGTTATTGGCAGTTAAACTAGCTTTTGAAGAATGGCGATATCTTCTCGAAGGGGCTAAATTTCCCATCACTGTATATACGGATTATCGTAACCTGCTATTCCTGAAAAATATCCAGTGCCTCAGTACCCGCCTGGCTCGATGGGCAATTTTCTTTTCTGGCTTCAACTTCATGCTTACCTTCCGTCCAGGTTCACTAAACCAGAAAGCGGATGCTCTCTCTCATTCATTCTCCTCCGAGATTTCTACTGAAACACCTAAAGAAACTCCAGTTCTTGAGTCCAAGGTATTCACTGCTACCCATATCCGACCCCCTCCTGGGAAGATCTTTGTAACCTCAGATCTACGTAAACAACTTAACTTGGGCCCATTCCTCTTGCTTTGCTGGACACACAGGCATACGTAAGACTCTGGAATTCCTACAGCGGTCCTACTGGTGGCCGGCCGTGAGGTCCGAAGTTGCAGAATTTATCTCCTCCTGTACTCAATGTGCCCAACATAAAACATCCAGACAAGCTCCAGCAGGAACTTTGATTCCCCTGTCTATACCAACCCGTCCCTAGACACACCTATCCATGGACTTCGTAACAGATTTACCAGTCTCCAAAGAGTTTACCACCATTTGGGTAGTGATTGATTGTTTTTCAAAAATGGTGCACTATATCCCTTTCAAGAAGCTACCATCCGCTTCAGAATTGGCTCAACTTTTCGTCATCAATATATTTCGTCTTCACGGACTACCAACCAAAATTATCTCTGATCGGGGTGTGCAGTTTGTAGCAAAATTCAGGAGAGCTTTATGCTCCATCTTACAAGTTAAATTAAAATTGTCTACCGCCTATCACCCTCAAACCAATGGTTCTACAGAAAGGGTAAACCAAGATCTTGAAACCTTCTTACGAATCCATATGTTGTCATCTCAGGACAACTGGGAAGAAACTCTACCCTGGGCAGCATTTGCTCACAACAGTTCTTATCATTTGTCTACTGGTCAAACCCCGTTTTTTTTACAGTTTTTGGTCTGCATCCCAGGGTACCAAAATTCAAAGAACTTCCAGTTTTTGATGTTCCAGCAGTAATCTCCACTCTACAGGACTTTTCACGAATCTGGATTCAAGTTCACTCTTCCCTACAGAAAACCTCTGACCGATGCAAATTAGGGGCCGATAAGAGAAGAAGGGCCTTTCCCAACATGAAGGAAAGTGATCAAGTATGGCTATCCACTCGTAATCTTCGCGTTTGCACCTCGCTTTATCGGACCATTTCCCACCATTGAAGTGATTAACCCAGTAGCCTACAGATTAAAACTTCCACCCTACCTTAAAATACCAAACTCCTTCCACATCTCACTACTGAAACCTCTCATCCTCAATCGCTTCCGCAAACTTCTACCACGCTCTCCCAAGGTCCTTACTGAGAGAGGCATAGTTTGAAGTCAAGCAAATCCTAGACTCTCGATTTCGATATGGTCAGCTTCAATACTTGCTGGATTGCAGAGTTTATGGTCCTGAAGAACGATGCTGGGTGAGAGCGGAGGATGTTCATGCTCCTCGTCTCGTGTTTAAGTTTCACTTGGAGACTCCAGAGAAACCCAAGAAGTGTCCAGAGGCCACCCGTAAAGGGGAGGGTACTGTCACGATCGGGGCTGAGGCACCACAGAGACCACGGTCCTTACCGACTTGGGCGCTCTGGCGGGGGTCTTCCGGCGGGGGTACAGGCCCCTGGAGATTAGCGCTGGGCACAGTGAGGCTCCGGAGAGTGAGGATGGCTAACTGGAGGTGGATGGGCAGGGGTAAACCTGGCAGCGCTTCCGCGCTGTAGTCCGATGGGCGCCGCCATCTTGGATTCAGGTCAGGTGACTGGTTGGGCCAGCCCACTTGCAGCATGACCTGGGAGCCTAGCAGCCTATCTTGCGCCATCTGGTGGTACTAAAGGACTGTCAGGAAGTTCTTTAGTTGCCAGTGCAACGTCTATCACAGCATTTGCTGTGAGCTAGTTCCCTGTGCTCCCTGTTCATCCAGTGTTTGTTCACAGTTCCAGCCTGTATTCACCATCCTAGTTCGAGCCACATACTACCTCGTATTCCTCCGACTCCTGGTCGCCCAAGTGTGTCTCCGGAATCCATCCGCCGCTGGTGCTCCTGCCGGCCCCGGTACCCCGAGTTCCGCCAGAGTCTCCACAGTTGTCCTCTCGCTCCACGTGCACCTGCCAGCCCCGATTCCCTGCAAGTCCGCCGGAGTCGCCACAGTTGTTCCCCCGCTCCACGGGCACCTGCTATCCGATCTCCTCCGTTGTGGTTTCCATTCATGAATTACTTCCCTCTAAGACCAACTGCATTCCAGTACCAAAAGGCAATCCTCCCAACTTCATCCAACTCCACCCCGGGTCAAAGTTCTAGTCAAGGCGTGACACCGGGAGAGTACTCCAGTCAGCACCAGGCCAAGTAATAGCCAAAATGTCGCAAAGTAGAAGAATTTCAGGTGCCCTTACTTACAATACCCGATATATAGGTTATAGTAAGTAATAGGCTTATATTATTATCAACCACCTTCTTAAATCAAATCAAACTTGTAAACAAGGTATATCAACACATGAATAAAACCTGTATAGCAAGAAAAGATGTCCCACAAGTGTAATGAGAGACCACACACATCCAGTGCCGAGGTGTACTGCAGTAATAAGAATAAGGAGCCAAACAAAAACTAAGTCCAGGAATAATTTCAGATATTCAGTTGTGGAGGATCCAAGATATCTGATGTACCATAGATAGATTCTTCATGTAGTAAAGTTGCAGCATCAGCCTGAGTGTTGAAGTCCTTGTAAGAAGAACTATCATATAGTTAAAGCCGTGCAGGGTAAAGTCAACCAATTTGCAACCATCCTTTATAAGCTCAGTGCAAATGGGTGAGAGCGCCTTTCTCGCCCTAGTGAGTTCCACAGAGTAGTCCTGGAAAATAAATAATTTGTGGGTTTCCCACATAATAGATTTAAGTTTCCTGGAAGCTGACCAGAAGGCCACTTTGTGGAGGTAGTTAAGACACTGCAATTACATCACTCTGGGATGGGACGATGAGGAGGTAGGGGAGGGCCAACTCTGTGAACCCCTTAAGTGACCAGTTCATGGCATTCCTCTTCAATTTTTAAAATAGCTGGATGCATATTGGGAACAAAATGGGCTAATGCCGGTCCCTTCACTGACTGCAGCTAACTAAGCGAATATTGTTCCTGCTTGACCTACTCTCTAGGTCATCTAGCTTGTTCCACAACCTATCATTCTCTGTATTTAACCACTTAATATTATGTTTAAGAGAAGCCACCTCATGCATAGAGGATTCCAGCTTGTGCTCTGTGTCAGTAAACCTCTGAGTAAGTCGCTGCAGCTGCCGTGATTTCTGTGACAGCCTGTGTTAATAAAGGGCCCATGCTAGCCTTAATGGCTTCCACTACATCTCCATATGTGACAGGGTTATCATGAGGATGGCATACCTTAGGGAGGCCTTCTGGCTAGACTCAGCCACAGCTTTCTTAGAAGCTGGGGAAGCTGGGTCTGTCTCCGACTCCATCGCCATATTGGGAGCCGTGCAGCGTTTCTCTTGCCAGGGCTGCTGGGGGACCGCCGTCGGCCTAGAGGTTAAATAGCACTCCATCTGGGACCGGGTCAGTAGAGGGAGATGACGACCTAGAGGAGAAGGCATCGGGGAAGCTACTAGCAGCCTTTAACAGCTAATTTGGCTGGGAGGAGAGGGCTGGCGCCTCTCACTCCATGCAATCGAGAACTAGTCTTGTATGTCATTCTTATTAATTGCTTTTGAATATAGTTTAAGCATTGTATATTTATCTATCTCATATTAAACTTCATTTCATAAGATTGGTCTCTGTGATTCTTCTAGGATCCATTTTGCTTTTGTATTTGGCTAAACAATACTACCTATCTGTACTACAGGTCATTGATTGAGTAGTAGCAACTGTGACTTAATTGTAGTTGTATGGAGGCTTCCTATTTGGAGTGAGTAGCTGCTGATAATTAATAGTGTGACAGAGCCACGTCACGCAGGCTCAAATGAGTGCTGATCTTAGCGAAGTAATGGACAGTGGTTAGCTATTGTAATATCTTGAAACTGGGTCAGTGATACACTATTATAATATAACAAGCCTGAGTATTCTTGAGGAAATTAATGTAACAGAAATAATTTAGGGAGACCTTCACTTAATTTTCTTTCCCATCCTGCAGTTAACACAATGATTTATGTCTGAGCATTGCTCAATAGCAGGGGTGCAGCTAGGCTTACTTTAATGTAGGGAAGAACACAGCTTAGCTCCCCACCACACAACCCTACCACCCACTAATGCACAACACCACTATCCCAACTCATTCTCCCTCTTGCAGCAATACCAGTGATATAAGAACCTTACATTTTTGTTGAGAGACAATTCATGTGTGATAATTCAATGTGGAGAGGGACCACCTACCTTTCACTCACGGTGCACCCTGGGAGTGTGTGAGGAGATCCAGGTGCTGGTGATGAGGTCCTGCATAGACTGTTTCAGAGATGATATCTGATCTCTGAGAGCTCTCACGAATGCCTGGTGACTGTTGAGAAGAGAGGCGAGGGATGGAGTTCGCAGCCTATGTCACTCCTATTGCTTACAGGTAGTGGTCCTGTATTAGTTCAGTTCAGAATAGTTAAAACAGGGGTAGGCACCTTTTACTACCTGTGTGCCAGCTACATATCTAGACTACTGTCATGTATAATGGGTGGGCAGTGCTATATACTGTGTACCAAAAGGTTGTTCCTCAAGACACCCTAACAGTCCAGGTTTTAAGCATATCCATGCTTGACCACATGTGACTTAATTAGTAACTCAGTCAATTTGATTTAACCACCTGTGCTCAACCATGGTTAGCTCTAAAACCTGTGCTGTTGTGGTGCATTGAAGACTGCGTTTAAGAACCGCTGCTGTATACAAATAGTTAATTCTGCTATTTGAGACAAGAACAGTATAAAGAAGTTGGTAATCAGACACAAATAAAATGTCACAGAGTGGCTGATATTGGCAGCTTTGAATAATCTTTGACATGAAATATGTTATATTGTTTGTGAAAAAAGAAGATGACTAAGGCTGAACATACATCATAACAGTGTTTTTATTTATTCTTTTTCAGACATTTTTTTCCTACATAAAATTTTATTAGCACCTCTCCTGGTCACCAACCAACATTATCCCACATCCTCCATATATCTCACTGCCCCTCCATACTGTATGTTTCTCCTGCCTCCCTCCCACCATATATCTCTATGCCCCTCTATACTGTATGTTTCTCCTGCCTCCCTCCCACCATATATCTCTATGCCCCTCTATACTGGATGTTTCTCATGCCCCCCTCCCACCATATATCTCTATGCCCCTCTATACTGTATGTTTCTCATGGCCCCCTTCCTCCATATGTCTCACTGCCCCCCTATACTGTATGTTTCTCATGCCCCCCTCCCACCATATATCTCTATGCCCCTCTATAGTGTATGTTTCTCATGCCCCCCTCCCACCATATATCTCTATGCCCCTCTATACTGTATGTTTCTCATGCCCCCTCCCACCATATATCTCTATGCCCCTCTATACTGTATGTTTCTCGTGCCCTCCTCCCACCATATATCTCTATGCGCCTCTATACTGTATGTTTCTCATGCCCCCTCCCACCATATATCTCTATGCCCCTCTATACTGTATGTTTCTCATGCCCCCCTCCCACCATATATCTCTATGCCCCTCTATACTGTATGTTTCTCATGCCCCCCTCCCACCATATATCTCTATACCCCTCTATACTGGATGTTTCTCATGCCCCCCTCCCACCATATATCTCTATGCCCCTCTATACTGTATGTTTCTCATGGCCCCCTTCCTCCATATGTCTCACTGCCCCTCTATACTGTATGTTTCTCATGCCCCCCTCCCACCATATATCTCTATGCCCCTCTATAGTGTATGTTTCTCATGCCCCCCTCCCACCATATATCTCTATGCCCCGCTATACTGTATGTTTCATATGCCCCCCTCCCACCATATATCTCTATGCCCCTCTATACTGTATGTGTCTCATGGCCCATATGTCTCACTGCCCCTCTATACTGTATGTTTCTCATGCCCCCCTCCCACCATATATCTCTATGCCCTTCTATACTGTATGTTTCATATGCCCCTCTAAACTGTATGTTTCATATGCCCCCTCCCACCATATATCTCTATGCCCCTCTATACTGTATGTTTCTCATGCCCCCCTCCCACCATATATATCTATGCCCCTCTATACTGTATGTTTCATATGCCCCCCTCCCACCATATATCTCTATGACCCTCTATACTGTATGTTTCATATGCCCCTCTATACTGTATGTTTCATATGCCCCCTTCCCACCATATATCTCTATGCCCCTCTATACTGTATGTTTCTCATGGCCCCCTTCCTCCATATGTCTCACTGCCCCTCTTTACTGCAAGTTTTTCATGGCCCCCTCCCACCATGTATCTCACTGCCCCTCTATACTGCATGTTTCTCTTGGCCCCCTCCCACGATATATCTCACTGCACCTGCACCTCTATACTGCATGTTTCTCATGGCTCCCTTCCTCCATATATCTCACTGCCCCTCCATACTGTATGTTTATCATGCCCCCCCTCCATATGTCTCACTGCCCCTCTATACTGCATGTTTCTCATGCCCCCCCCTCCATGTCTCACTGCCCCTCTATACTGCATGTTTCTCATGCCCCCCTCCATATTTCTCACTGCCCCTCAATACTGTATGTTTCTCATGGCCCCCTTTCTCCATATCTCTCACTGCCCCTCCATACTGTAGGTTTCTCATGGCCCCCTCCCACCATGTATCTCACTGCCCCTCTATACTGTATGTTTCTCATGCCCCACCTTCCATATGTCTCACTGCCCCTCCATACTGTATGTTTCTCATGGCCCCCTCCCACCATGTATCTCACTGCCCCTCCCTACATATGTCTCACTGCCCCTCCATACTGCATGTTTCTCATGGCCCCCTTCCTCCATATGTCTCACTGCCCCTCCATACTGCATGTTTCTCATGGCCCCCTCCCTCCATACTGTATGTTTCTCATGCCCCCCCTCCGTATGTCTCACTGCCCCTCTATACTGTATGTTTCACATGCCCCCCTCCCACCATATATCTCTATGCCCCTCTAAACTGTATGTTTCTCATGGCCCCCTTCCTTCATATGTCTCACTGACCCTCTATACTGCTTGTTTCTCATGACCCCCTTCCTCCATACTGTATGTTTCTCATGCCCCCCCTCCGTATGTCTCACTGCCCCTCCATACTGTATGTTTCTCATGGCCCCCTCCCTCCATATGTCTTACTGCCCCTTTAAATCTGTCATTGCCTCTCTATCCATATTTCACTCACTTCCCCTCCCTCTGCATCTCTCTATTTGCCCCATCATGTCCACTTAAAAAAACTTACCTTTTGTTGTCAGGTACCTTCTGCCTCTAAGCTGTTTGTTCGGCCTCCTATGCTGTTCAGACAGGAAGTGAATGCAGGCACTTCCTCTCTGAAAACAGGGTTGTTATGCTGCTGGACACAAATGTGTCAAACTAGCAAATAACCTTCACGCCCTCCCGCTTTCCTTCTTGGCACCCCAAACAACTAACTGCTCTCGATGTCTGTCTTGCAGTAGATAGCTGTGATGGTTTATTTAAATAAAGATTTATATCTTTAAACACCCAGGTCACAAGCAGATGAGGTTAGAAAACTCTAACAGGGCCGGCTCTAGGGGTGTTCGACCAGTGCAGTTGCACAGGGGCGCCACCCGTAGAGGGGCGGCACCCCTCCCCAGCATCCCGATTTCAGCGGGACAGTAATGTGCCACTGTTCAACCTGCGGGCCGAAGTGGCCTGCGGGTGGTCAAATCGGGAGGTTGGGGACCCCCACCGCCACAGCTGTGCGGCGGTGCTGGACCCCCGGAGTGTGAATGGATGCCATGCGCATGTGCGCGGCAATCATTCACTGACAGGAGAGGGCTGGGGGAAGCCCAGCCAGTGACGGAGTGCTGGGCTTTACCCCCAGCCTGACGTTATTTTCAGGAGTGCCATGCGGGCACGCCTCCAAATAAAGTCACATAGGGGGCATGGCCTATGGTAATTAGGCCACGCCCCCAAATTTGGTAAGGCGCCTTCTCGGGGGCCGGCACAGAGTGCTCCGAACCCTGGAACTGGTCCTGAACTCTAATACAAGGTTATTACAACTGTTATTAACATAAAAGGTAAGGAATTTGGTATTCCCTTTTAGAATTTTAAAAGAATGCACAAATTCTGTTTGTCCAGTGGAATTCCATACAAAGGGATATTATTCAGAAAAGTTGAGAGCATCTGAGGAAGGAGTTACCTCCCACCCCAAAAAAACATGATGCTACCTCACTTATAAATAAATTTCCCTACAAGTGTTCCACTAAAGACACAGCCAGTGTGCATTCCCTGACCTTGCTATTTGAGGATCTAGGTGATATCCTCTCATACCAGCAACAAGTTACAATATAAACATCTTGTTCTGCAGTATATCAGTGAGCATCACAACTTGAATATTTTGTACGTGCAAATTATGTGTTATGTGTTATGTGTTACCCCTATGTATTGGGCTGAAATATAAAAAAAGATATCACTGATCAACACTCATTTTATTGCCAATCATATGAGAGCGATTTTGGGGTAACTCAATGGTGCTGATTCCGAATATGACATTGGTTTTGCTAGATTGGCTCTAGTTTTTGAGATACATGGATGAGAATCAGGAAACACACAATAGACAACTGTCAACTGACTGCTGGTTGGGTGATGGATCACTTCTATACAGGGATGGAATATTCTGGAATGATGCACACCTAAAATATTTATGTATCTGACATTCTATAATGTTCCCTTAGATTCAGATAAACACACATTATGGGTAAGATCCCTATTACTTGAGGTTATCCATTTTCTCAAGAACCAGAGACAATTAGAAAAACTTTACTTTAATTTTTGAATTCAGCCACCTCAAAATACCCTAAAGTTGTTCAAATATCCTTGGCAACTAAACAAAATGTGTTTTTATTGGGCTGTGTAATAAATGTTATAATAACTTGAATACTCCATGTAAAGGATAGTTTCACTTTAGCAATATGCCAGTGGCTCCCATTAACAATTTGCAGCAACCTAGGTCCCTTTTACCACTCTGTTACATTCTATGACCCCCTTTAGCTTCTTGTGCCAGCCTTTAGACCAGGGGTAAGCAATAACTAGTCACCAGCTGTTGTAGAACTACACATCCCAGCATGCCCTGCCACAGCAGTTGAAGGGCCTCCTTTTGCCCACCCCTGCTTTAGACTCTAAATGTCCTTCAAATCCTTCCATTTATTTCCCTTCAATTAAAGGTGCAGATACAGCATTATGATATACATGGTAATAATACATTGTATCATAATGGGGTGCCTGATACTGTAGCTGTAATAGTCAGAAAACAGTTTTAATGGTACCTGGCAAATACATTATAGAGAAGGTTACCTCTACTCAGGGCCGTAGACAGAGCCGGCCCTAACCAGTTTGATGCCCTAGGCAAGATTTTGGGTGGTGCCCCCTAGCACCATCCCTAGTTCCGCCTGTTACCCAGCACCCCTCTCCCAGCACAGCACCAATCAACCAGCAGCACAGATCACAGCAGCAGCCAGCAACATCCATCACTCCTCACCCATTGCAATACTCATCCACAGAGCTGTAACTAGACATTTTGGTGCCCTGTGCCAGCAAGAGCTTTGGCGCCCCCACCCCGTTTGTCTCCCTGCAGACAGGCCCAGCCTGCTGGACTCCACAAAGGTCCATGGGAGGAGGAGCTGCTGTGGCTGGGCATGCCCACCAGCAGCGATTTTTATTACTGCCTGCTGCCCCCACTGTCTCTGCTCCCTGGTCCTGCTGCTGCAGGCTGTATGAGCTGCCGCCCAATCAGAGCTGTGCTGAGAGCTCCAATCGCGGTTGAACAGCAAGAGCAGAGGTGCCGACCACCTGTCCCAGTCCCACCATTGCCCGCTGTCAAGCTGAGCTGGTCCTAGAGTTGCAATGCATGCCCCTAGGCATTCCAACTGCCCTAGGCATTTGCCTAGTTTATCTATGCCTGTTGCCGGCTCTGGCTGTAGATAGGGTAGTGCGGCTGGTGCCATCGCACAGGGCACCACAGGGCAGGGGGCGCTGTTTGGGCCTGTCAAATTTCTGCTTATTATCATTCTTGCTTGTAGCTTCCTCTTATTTCATCCCCAGCATCTCCTGGCCTCTCCTATCTCTTCCCTGGCCCCTCCCCATCAAGCCATGGCCCTTTTTTGGGTGCATTATGTCCCTTTGAAAAATGAGGGGGCGCCAATGCTCTTTCTGGCACAGGGCACCAAAAAGTCTAGTTACGGCTCTGACTCTAATGGTGGAAAGAAAAGAGTGTGGACATGATCCATTTGCCATATGTTGTTCAGATGAATCCCAGGAAAATTTGTTGTATAGTGAAACCATCGGGCTTTGGCTACGGAAAGAAGGTGGTTAGAAAAAGGTTTCAAGTAGGTGGTAGTGCAAGCTTTTTCTCTAGTTTATATAAATAATACGTTTCTTAGATAACCTATATGTATTGTCAAGTTATGAACCTATCAATTATCCCGATCCTGCACATGTAGGAAGCCTCAGGCTTTTCTCTCACACATTCACTTAATGTTACTTTAGCTAAAAAGTGCAAATTTGTACCTTGGCAAAACCATGTTGTACTGTGCAAGGAGGGATGCTTTTAAAATATGCAGTCAGATGTAGGGTTGGGCATGTCCTAGCTCAATTCTAAATTGCAGTGTTAAAACAACGCTGCCCAGTATTTGAGAACTACATGCAAAAGCAGCCAATACTTTTCCCACATGCAAAAAAAATTAACTAAGTGGAGATGTTGCCCATTGCAACCAATTGGATTCTACTTATCATTTATCTAGCACCTTCTAGAAGATAATAGCTAGAATCTGATTGGTTGCTATGGGCAACATCTCCACTTCTAAAAACCCACACCTTAGTAAATATAGTCAGTGCTTAAAGTGGTCCTAGAGAAGTGGGGGAACTCACCCTCCAACTCCTAAAAAAAATTACAGTGCTTGCCATAGGCGCGTGTCAAAAAGGGGGCATGGTCTCAAAAGAAAGGGGTGTGGTCACACAATAGTATTACCAATTCAAAATCACACCACTCAGTAGCACAATCTTGATTCACCCGATTCACATTACATCACATAGTAGTGGCCCTTATTGATGTATGACACACAGCAATGCCCTTTTTATACAATACCCACATTTGTGCCCCTTATACACAATGCCCACAGTAGTAGTGCCCCTTATACAATGCCCACAGCAGTAGTACCCCTTATACAAATGCAATGCCCATTGTAGTGGTGCCTCTATTGCAGTGCACCCAGTAGTGGTGCCTCTATTGCAGTGCCCCCAGTAGTGGTGCCCATTCTGCAGTGCCCACAGTAGTGGCGCCCCTTATGCAGTGGTCACAGTAGTGGTAGTGCCCCTTATGCAGTGCCCTCAGTAGTAGTGTCTGCTATGCAGTGCCCCCAGTAGTGGTAGTGCCCTTTATGCAGTGCCCACAGTGATAGTGCCCCTTATTCAGTGCCCTCAATAGTGGTGCCCCTCATGCAGTGCCCCCAGGAGTGGTGCCCCTTGTAGTAATGTCCCCATCTGTGCCCCTTATACACAATGCCCACAGTAATAGTGTTTCTTATACAATGCCCACAGCAGTAGTGCCCCTTATGAAAATGCAATGCCCACTGTAGTGGTGCCCCTATTGCAGTGCCCCCAGTAGTGGTGCCCATTATGCAGTGCCTCCAGAAGTGGTGCCCTTTATGAAGAGCCCACAATAGTGGTAGTGCCCCTTGTTCAGTGCCCCCAGGAGTGGTACCCCTTGTGGTAATGCCCCCAATAGTAATGCCCACAGTAGTAGTGCCCCCAGTAATTATACCCCCTGAGTAATGCCCCCCAGTAGTTGTGCCCCCTAAGTAATGCCCACAGTAGTAGTACCCCCTGAATAATGCCCACTGTAGTTGTTCCCCCTGAGTAAAGCCCCCTGAATAATGCCCCCCAGCCCCGTATTGTGAAAAAAAATAAAAAAATAAAACCTAATACTTATCTTAAGTCCCACTCCTGCGTCCACTGCCGCCGGGCTGCTCCTCTGAACTATGGGAGAGATGACACAACATCTCTCCCATAGTGCACTGCACTCAGCGGGAGCCATAAGCCGGAGCTCATGAGTGAGCTCTAGCCTCCGGCTGCTGCTGGCGCTGTGGGGAGGGAGCCGGGTGCACGCTGGTAACAAAATCTCAGCGGGCGCCCGGCAAATGTAGCCTCCCTGCGGCACCGGGCTTAGGTGGGTCGGAGGAGGCGGAACTGATTCCGTCTCCAAAAATAAGTGACAGAACGCAGTTCCGCCCTGTTCCGACCCACTTTAACCCCTGAATATACCCCATGGTTTGGCAAGATGCAGATTTGCACCCTTTAGCTAGATTTGCTCCTAACTCCACACAAGACCCTATGAATACAGCAATAAGAACATTTTGGTCTATATTTACAAAGCAAAAGCTGCTTCATCTCAACAGGTTTGAGGTGAAAATTTAAAGCAGCACTGACATGAAGTGTAAAACCCAGCATGTTTTACACTTAATGTTAGTGCTGCTTTAAATTTTCATTGTAAACCCACCGAGAAGCGGTGGTGCCACGCATATATTGCCCTTTGTGCCCATCATCTCCTACAAAGCTAAATAAACAAGACCTAATATACAATACATACATTTTTAACCAGATCATTTTTTTAGAAGGCATCATTACTCAACTATCTAGTGTGATGTATAAATAATATGAGAAAAGAGCCCTCTCCTCTAGAAAAATATGTAAGTATTTCCAACATCAAAAACAATCCTAAAAGGCACACGATGCAGTAAAAGCCTGATATTCTGTAGAAAGCACTTAATAAATGGCATAGACTTGCCTTTATATCATTAGCTTGTTGCTATACTGGTATTACTGGTTTTCACAACAACAATATGTTCATTGTCTTATGAATAAATACAGACTGTCTAAGGAAATACTGCTCTTGTTCTTTACTACTTATTCTTATGTATTGTAACAATATGCCCTGGATAAATATTTACCGTTACTTACAGCGCCAATATTACGCATCACTTTACAGAGAATGTTAACTCATTCACATCAGTCCCGGGCCCAGTGGAGCTTGCAGTCTAAATTCCCTATCATACACATAGAGGGGAATTCAATATGAAACGTAAACTTCGCTGTCGAAGTTTACGTTTCATATCGGAGCTTTTAACTGGGATAAAGTATCGGGCGCGCGCCCGCTTATCCCCGTATTCAATATGAAACTAACGAAAACGGGAGCCTGCGCAGTGGGATTTGCGTAAAGTTATGAAATTTTCCTTAAAAAAATTGTAGGACCCCCCTAAAGTTGTAAAAACATGGGGGATCACTATGGGTACCCCCGTTTTAGCCTGTAAATGAAAGTCGGGGATTTAAATAGCCGCAGCAGGTGTTTTTTTCCCGACATTGAAGAAGTGTTGCAGAAGAGCACTTAGGTTATTTTTTTCGTTTTTTTAAGTTTTCCCATCAAATTTGGGGTACATGAAAATGGGTACTAGCATATTTTGATGTCCCTAAAGTAAGTTTGTACAAATTCTGCATTTGTGCACCTGCCTCTATAATTCTATTCTAGAAAACACCTGCCGCATACTTGCAGAATAGCCCTGAACCTATTTCCCTATTGTTGAACAATTTTTTCCCATTTTTTTTTTTCACCCCAATTTTTAAAATACATTTTTGGGGTGTCCCTATTTTTTTTTTTTACTTTTTTTGACACAGTTATTTTTTAAATGTCATTCCCAGGGGTGCAGGCTATTTTTTTTAAGCCTGCACCCCTAAACCCCAATTCTGCACTTTTTTTTCGCCACCTATTCAGTGGTGAAAAGTTATCCCCGTATTTTTTTTCAAAGACTTTTCGAACCTGCGAAAAGTCTTTGGAATTGAATACGGTGTAAAACTAAAACCTGCGATAATGACGTCATAGGTGTAATATTAACGCAAAAAACAGAGTTTTCACTCCATATTGAATTCCCCTATTACAGTGAAATAACCTACCAGTATGTAGAAAATCATGACTGGGACATAGCTATACCAGGCTATACTCTATTTAGAAAGGACAGAATGGGGAGGATTGGAGTAGGAGTAGCTATGTATGTGAAAAACAGCATAAATACTACTATAATACAAAATGTTGAAGCAACAACTCAGGCCTTTTTGGTGACTATAGAAATGGGGGACAAGGACATAATTCGCACTGGGGTGATCTATAGACCACCTGGACAGGGACGGGAACTGGATAAGTACCTATTGCAAGACATTACTAGAATGGCTTTAAAAGGAGAGGTCATAATCATGGGAGACTTTCATTTACCTGATGTAAACTGGGAGGTGTCTGCTGCAAGTTCCTCTAGAAGTGGCGACTTTCTAAATTCTCTGCAGGGAGCATCTCTCAAACAATTAGTGAGGGAGCCCACTCGCAAAAATGCTATTCTGGACTTGATACTCACAAATTGTAACAGAATATCGGATGTAAATGTGGGTGAGAACCTAGGATCCAGTGATCACCAAGCAGTATAGTTTAGTATAAAGACAGGGTCCAATTCATGCCATACACAAACAAAAGTGTTAGATATTAGGAAGGCTGACTTTGCAGAGATGGAGAGATGTGTTACTGAGTCAGTGGCAGATTGGAGGAACTTGGAAGGAGTGCAGGAGAGGTGGGTAAAAATAAAAAATGCAATACTGAAGGCTACAGACCTTTGTATTAAGAGGGTTAGGAAAAGCACCAGGAAAAGGAAACCAGTGTGGTTTACAAATCAGGTATCAACTAGTGTTAAATTAAAAAAGATGGCTTTTAGGAAATATAAGCAGACCCAAAATAATAACGACAAAGAGGTGTATCTTGCCAGAAGGAAGGAGGCTAAGAAGGTGATTAGGTGTGCAGAGGCAGAAGCTGAGGAGAATATGGCCCAGTCAGTAGATAAAGGGAGCAAAACTTTTTTTAAGTATTGTATTAACAGTAAGTGAAAGGAGGAAGTCAAATGGAGGAATAATAAGACTTAGGACAGAGAGTGAGTACATGATCGAGGGAGACAAATAAACAGCAGATAATCTAAATAATTATTTTTGTTCAGTATTCACTACAGAAAAAGAGGGGAAGGGGCCACAGTTAAGTTGCAGAGGCATTCATAATTATGAGGTACATGAAATTTCATTTACAGAGGAGAGGGTCCTAACAGAACGCTCAAAATTGAAAGTGGATAAATCAGTGGGGCCAGATGGGATACATCCAAGGATACTAAAAGAGCTTAAAGGGGTGATGGTATCACCATTAACAGAATTATTCAACCAGTCGCTACTCGCTAGTATCAGGAGTGATTCCAGAGGACTGGAATAGAGCAAATGTAATACCACTGTACAAAACTGGCAGCCAAGAAGAAACAAGTAACTACACACCAGTAAGCCTCACATCAGTACGGGGAAAAATAATGGAAACACTATTAAAAGAAAGAGTTGTGGAATATCTCAAATCCAACAATTTACAGGATCCCAAACAGCATGGATTTACTCAGATCGTGCCAAACAAATCTTATTGACTTTTTTGACTGGGTGACAAAAGTAGTAGATCAAGGAGGGCCGTAGATGTAGCTTATCTAGACTTTAGTAAGGCTTTGACACTGTCCCGCATCGCAGAATGATAAACAAACTGGAAAGCTTGGGATTGGATTCTATGACTGTTGAATGGATAAGATCTTGGTTGCAGGATAGGAAACAAAAGAGTTGTAGTAAATGGAGTGTATTCACAGGAGGGAAAGATAACCAGTGGAGTACCCCAGGGATCTGTACTTGGGCCAGTGCTTTTTAATATCTATGTTGGCTCCTGAAGGATATAGACACATTAGAGACGGTACAAAGAAGGGCAACTAAAATGGTGCATGGCCTACACCACAAAACGTACCCAGAAAGACTAAAAGATCTTAATATGTATAATTTGGGACAGAGAAGGGAAAGGGGGGACATGATAGAAACTTTCAAATACATGAAGGGACAGGAGGGAAGCATTCTTCAAAGGAAGAGATGTACAAGAACATGAGGACATACACTGACACTTGAGGGAGGTAGGCTCATAGGAAATTTGAGCAAAAATTACTTCACAGAAAGGGTAGTGGATAAGTGGAATAGCCTCCTATCAGGTGTGGTTGAAGCTAAAATGGTGGAACAATTTAAAAACACACTTGGGATAGGCATAAGAATATCCTTAAGAGAGACGTAGGAGCAAATAGGGTTGAAGTTGCCTAAAGAATACATGAAAAGGAGCAGACTAGATGGGCCAAGTAGTTCTTATCTGCCGTCAAATTCTATGTTTCTATGTGGAAGATTACCCGAGCACATGTGAGCACTGGGAGAACATACATACCCTGGTTTGGAATAAAACCCATGGCACCAACACTGGGACCAATTCTGAGACAGACATATCTCAGTGCAGAGATGCAATGGTGAGTGTTTGCATACAGCACATGCGTAGATGTGAATTTACATGTTTTTGCCTATGTCCGTCCTATTTTGAGTCAGACAGAATGTGGCCAAATCTGTCCTTTCATTAAATTGGGCATTTCGGTGTCGCAACTGTGTGTGGACAATATGAGTGCAAGAAACTGCCCTGTCTAGGAGTGTCATGGAAGTGTTGTGGGTATGTACAGTCAGGTGCATAAATATTGGGACATTGACAGAATTTTCATATTTTGGCCTCTATTCACCACCACAATGGCTTTGAAATTAAACAAAAAAGAAGTGCTTTAACTGCAGACTTTCAGATTTAATTTGAGGCTAATTACATCCAAATCAGGTGAACGGTGTAGGAATTACAACGGTTTCTATATGTGCCTCTCACTTTTTAAGGGGCCAAAAGTAATGGGACAAACTAAACAATCCTAAATCTAACTTTCACTTTTTAATACTTTGTTGCAAATCCTTTGCAGGCAATTACAGCCTGACGTCTGGAACGCATAGACATCACCAGACGCTGGGTTTCATCCCTGGTGATGCCCTGCCAGGCCTCTACTGCAAATGTCTTCAGTTCTTGCTTGTTCTTGGGGCATTTTCCCTTCAGTTTTGTCTTCATCAAGTGAAATGCATGCTCAATCGGATTCAGGTCAGGGGATTGACTTGGCCATTGCATAACATTCCACTTTTTAGCCTTAAAAAACTCTTTGGTTGCTTTTGCAGTTTTCTTCGGGTCATTGTCCATCTGCACTGTGAAGCGCCGTCCAATGAGTTCTGAAGCATTTGAATGAATATGAGCATATAATATTGCCCGAAACACTTCAGAATTCATTCTGCTGCTTTTGTCAGCAGTCACATCATCAATAAATACAAGGGTACCAGTTCCATTGGCAGCCATACATGCCCACGCCATGACACTACCACCACCATGCTTCACTGATGAGGTGGTATGTTTTGGATCATGAGCAGTTCCTTTCCTTCTCCATACTCTTCTCTTCCCATCACTCTGGTACAAGTTGATCTTTGTCTTATCTGGCCATAGGATGTTGTTCCAGAACTGTAATGGCTTTTTCAGATGTTGTTTGGCAAACTCTAATCTGGTCTTCCTGTTTTTGAGGCTCACCAATGGTTTACATCTTGTGGTGAACCCATCTTGTGGTAAACCCTCTATATTCACTCTTGTGAAGTCTTCTCTTGATTGTTGACTTTGACACATATACACCTACCTCCTGGAGAGTGTTCTTGATTTGGCCACCTTTTGTGAAGGTGTTTTTCTTCACCAGGGAAATAATTCTTCTGTCATCCACCACAGTTGTTTTCCGTGGTCTTCCGGGTCTTTTGGTGTTGCTGAGCTTTCCGGTGCGTTCTTTCTTTTTAAGAATGTTCCAAACAGTTGATTTGGCCACACCTAATGTTTTTGCCATCTGATGGGTTTGTTTTGATTTTTCAGGCTAATGATGGCTTGCTTCACTGATAGTGACAGCTCTTTGGATCTCATATTGAGAGTCGACAGCAACTGATTCCAAATGCAAATGTCACACCTAGAATCAACTCCAGACCTTTTACCTGCTTAATTGATAATGAAATAACAAGGGAGTAGCCCACACCTGTCCATGAAATAGCTTTTGAGTTGATAGTCCCATTACTTTTGGCCCCTTAAAAAGTGGGAGGCACATATAGAAACCGTTGTAATTCCTACACCGTTCACCTGATTTGGATGTAATTAGCCTCAAATTAAATCTGAAAGTCTGCAGTTAAAGCACATCTTGTTTGTTTCATTTCAAAGCCATTGTGGTGGTGAATAGAGGCCATAATATGAAAATTCTGTCAATGTCCCAATATTTATGCACCTGACTGTATGTATAGCTCTGTGTGATTCAGAGTCATGCGTATGGGGAAGGGAAGCCTGGTGCTGACAGATCTCTTGTAGCTAGCATGGGGCTGGTGCAAGTGTCGATACTGATGATGACAGTTGTGTCCGCTGATGTAAAATAAATGGGTGGTGCGGCTTTCTGCTTGCAGATGCATGGACCCCGCATTAGCCCTGCGGTTACTCGCATAACCATAAGCTAGTAAATATGGCGCCGCGGCTTCCCACACCCACGGCCACTTTGCGTGTGACTCAGAATCACCCCATTGTGTGCAGTAATTCTACCCGGGATGTAGTTAGTTTCCTGGCTGTTGGGATCCCAAACGTCGATATACCGACACCAGAATCCCGCCGCCCGCCATAATGCTGATACCGATATCACGAACATCAGGATACCGGCGTCGGCATCCCGCCCTCCGCCATCCCAATCGTCCACAGCCAGGTAAGTATATAGTTTGCCCGGGGATGGGGGGTTAGGTTTAGGCAACCCTGTGGGGAGGTTAGGGTTAGGCACCACTAAAGAAGGGTTAGGGTTAGGGGGAGGGGGGTAGAGGGGAGGGTTAGCATACCGACCAGCCCCAGTCGGGATTGTAGATCATTGGGCTTCGAGCGTCGGTATGACAACCAGCGGCTATTCAGGAGTCAGTATTTAATAATGATTCCATTCTACCCACTGTTCAGCAGAATCTTTTATGTTTAGGTCTTTAAAAATTCCCATAAAATCATTCAGTACATGGACAGTTTCTTCTCTGCAGTACACAGATGTGAAATCGCAAAGACTGACACTAAGATGTTTGAGCCCCACCTCTGTGTTACCATTCCAAAAAGCATTTATACTGTACATTAGCTTTTTTCTGAAGTTACAATTATAAGTTATGGGGAAAGTGGTCAGTTTGCTGTGAGGTGTGGCTGGGGTAGGGACGGAACTAGAGACATTTAAGTCTTTTCCTACAGATAAAACGGGATGCAATCGGGAAACCGGCTGTCTTAAACCCGACAGCCGGCTTCCCGATTGCTTTATCACAGCGTGGGTTAAATGACAGGCGTCTATATCTAGACACCTGTCATTTTCCCGACGCTGGGAGACCGGCGCCCGGCATCCCGATCGTAGGGATGCCGGGCGCCGCGAGCGGGCAGCCATGGGGGGGAGGGTTAGGTTAAGGGCACCCGGGGGGGACTTAGGGTTAGGCACCCCCCCGGGAGGGTTAGGCTAGGGGGAGGGAGAGTTAGGGTTAGGCACCTCCTGGGGGGACTAAGGGTTAGGCAGTGGGGAAGGGGGGGGTTAGGGTTAGGCACTTGGGGAGGAGTTTAGGGTTAGGCACCCCTAAGGAGAGTTAGGGGGTTAGGTTAGGCTAGTTTTTACTTACCGTTAGGACAATCGGAATTTCCAGCGCTGTCGGGCTTCCGCTGCCGGGAACTCTGCTTCTGTCGGCCTGCCGCTGCCGGTGTGCGAACTGCCGGCCACAGGGCTGGCGGTATTTCATACCGATCCCGATAAAACATGCAATATTTTGCATAGAATTAAAGAGAATATTTTGTAGGACAATTCTGAAAACTTTACCCAGTTTTAGGAATAAAATATACATTTTATGTTTTTGTAACTTATGATAAATGTTGGTCTAATGGGGCATACACATTAGATGTTAAAATTGAATGATAATGATATATCGTTTGTATCGTCTAGTGTGCATGGTCCGAACGTCCAACGATGCGTGCTCCCACGGGTCATTAACGATATCCCCAGTCAGCTGTACATGCAGCCCAATCTGGGCATATCATGAGCGATGCCATGCTGCTGAATGCAGCATGGCCCCGCTCCCCCACCCTAACATTCGTCGCTGGTCGGCATCGGCAATTGTGTATACATTTGCTCATCCCCGCCACTGACAATGACGCTGCATACACACATCGTCTAGTGTGTATGTGGCTTTATTAGTTTATACCACAAAGAGAGGCATTTTACTAAGAAATAAGGAGCCTCCAGCAAAGTGAAGTAATGTAAAGAGAAAGTACACTGTAACTATTCACGTCAGAGTGTACTTTGTGCCCAGGGTACTGATTTACAAACCTACAGTAAGCAACATAAACAAAAAAGTAACCAGTGACTTACAATACAATACAATGCAGGACACGAACATGTATAATAAACATTGCTATATTAGCGACCTTTACACCCACATAAGCAGCCAAGTGTAAGTTGCCCTAGTGGGGAGTAAGATATAAATGAAATTATAGCAGGGATAAGTACAAGAGGGTAAAAGGCCCTGCACGAAAGAGCTTACATTCTTTAAGGGAGGGGAGAGGGAGGGAGTTCCAAAGGTGGGGAGCAGCACGGGCAAAATCTTGGCGGCGGGAGTACGAGGAAGTAATCAATTGGCATGAAAGGCGGCGTGTATTATGTGAACAAAGAGGGCGGACAGAAGAGTGAAGGGAGATGAGATCAGAGATGTAAATGGCAGAGGAATGGGTGAGGGCTTTGTAAGTGATTGTGAGAACCTTGAATTGGATTCTGAAAGGGAAGGGGAGCCAGTGGAAGGCTTGTAAGAGAGGGGAGGCATATGTAGAGCGTTTGGAGAGGAAGATGAGCTGAGCAGCAGCATTGAGCACAGACTGGAGAGGAGAGAGATGGGAATTGGGGAGGCCAGATAGGAGGAGGTTACAGTAGTCCAATCTGGAGATGACCAGTGAATGTATGAGGATTTTGGTGGCATCTTGGGTGAGAAAGGGTCTGATCTTGGAAATATTCTTGAGATGGAATGACAGGACTGTGAGAGGCTCTAAATATGTGGTCTGAAGGAGAGGGAAGAGTCCAGGATGACTCCAAGGCAACGCACTTTGGGACTAGATGAGATAGTTATGCCATCTATTGATAAGTAAATAGTGGGAAATTCTGTTATGTGGGAGGGTGGAAAGACGATCAGCTCAGTCTTAAACATATTAAGTTTGAGAAATCGCTGGGACATCCAGGAAGAGATAGCAGAGAGACAGTTGGAGATACGAGTCAGTAGAGAGGGGGAAAGATCAGGTGAGGAAAGGTAGATCTGAGTATCATCAGCATAGAGATGATAATGGAGGTCAAAAGAGTGGATGAGTTTACCTATAGAGGACATATAGAGTGAAAATAGGAGAGGTCCAAGAACAGAACCTTGGGGTACACCTACTGTAAGAGGTTGTGGGGGGGGGGGGAGTCGTGAGAGGAAACAGAGAAGGAATGGTCAGAGAGGTAGGAGGACAGCCAGGAGAGAGCAGTGTCATGTAGACCAAGGGAGTGAAGGATATGCAGCAGTATAGGGTGGTCCACAGTATCAAATGCAGCAGAGAGGTGAAGAATGAGTAGGAGTGATGGCCTTTGGATTTGGCAGCAAGGAGGTTGTTGCTGACTTTCGTGAGGGCAGTTTCAGTGGAGTGAAGAGAACAGAAGCCAGACTGAAAAGGGTCAAGGACGGAGTGGTGAGGCGGTTGTAAACGCTCAAGGAGTTTGGAGGCAAAAGGGAGGAGATTGGTCGGTAGTTAGACAGAATGTTAGGATCAAGGGTAGGTTTTTTTAAGAATGGGATAGACAAGTGCATGCTTGAATGCAGAAGGGACAGTGTCAGAATAGAGGAAGAGATTAAGAAGGTGGGCAAGATGGGAGCAGGCAGAAGGAGAGAGGTAGCGGAGGAGGTGGGAGGGGATGGGTTCAAGGGGAGAGGTAGAAGGGGATAGGACTGAATAAGGGCCTTAACTTCCTCTCCTGTTACAGAGGAGAAGGATGTAAGAGTAGTTAAAACGGATGGGGAGGGGTGATTCGGGAAAGGAGGAGGAGGTGGAGAGCTGGGCGACTGGTTGGATATGATGTCCTGACATATGAAATCAATTTTACATGTAAAATAGTTAACAAAGTCAATGGCAGAGAGCAAGGAGGGGAGACAAGGAGGGGGTGGGCAGAGGAGGGAGTTGAAGGTGGAAAAGAGATGCTGGGGATTTGAGGACTGGGAGGAGATGAGATTCTTGAAATATGACTGTTTAGAGAGAGAAAGGGCAGCACTGTAGGATGACAGCAGGAATTTCAAATGGAGAAAATCTGCCTGACAGCGTGATCTTCTCCACTGTCACTCGGCGGTTCGTGAACATTTTTGCAGGTATCTGGTGCATTTAGGATGCCAGGGTTGAGGTGTGGATTTGCAAGGGTGAGTAGTGACCACCGGAGCAACAGAGTCAAGAGCAGACATAAGGGAGGCATTGTATAGGGAAGCAGCTTGTTCAGGGCAGGAGAAAGATAGGATAGGAGAGAGAAGCGAGTCAAGTAGGGAAGATAAGAAAGTAGTGTCGATAGCTTCAATGTTACGCTTAGTGATGGTGGCTTTCGGAGGTAGAGGAGGGGAAGGAGAGGGATAGGTTAAAAGAGAGAAGGTGATGATCAGAGAGGGGGAATGGGGAATTGGAGTAGGCAGAAATATCACAACGGTGAGTGATTACCAGATCAAGCAAATGCACACTCGCATGGGAGAGTGAGGATGTCCATTGGGAGAGGCCAAATGAGGAAGTGAGGGTGAGTAGTTTGGAGGCAGAGGATTCTGTGGGGATATCAATTGGAATATTGAAGTCACCTAGGATAATAGAGGGAAGGTCTGAGGAAAGAAAGTGAGTGAGCCAGGAGGAAAAGTTGTCAAGGAACTTGGAGGGATGGCCAGGGGGACGGTAGATGACAACTACTCTGAGGTGTACTGGTTGGAAGAGGCGTGTAACATGAACTTCAAATGTAGACAATGTAAAGGATGGCTCTGAGGGTATGAGTTGGTATGAGTAACCAGGGGATAGAAGGACCCTAACACCACCCCCATGGCAACCCCCAGGCCGGGGGGTGTGGGAGAAGGTGAGGCCCCCATAGGAGAGAGCTGCAGGAGAAGTGGTGTCAGAGGGTAAAATCCAGGTTTCAGTAATCGCAAGGAGATTCAGGGAGTTGGAGATGAAAAGGTCATGGGTGGGGGCCAGTTTGTTACAGACTGACCTGGAATTCCAGAGGGCACAGGATAGAGTGAGAGTTGATAGAAATGTGAATGGGATTATCAGGGTTGCTATAGCGTGTAGATGAGATTACTTTGGGAAACAGAGATGAATAGAGTGTAGGGATCATGCAGGCTCCTGTGCTAGGATGGGGTACCTGTAGGATGTGGCAGGGAGGGAAATTAAGGGGACGTGGATGGAGGTGGGGTGAAGTGATAGGGAGAGAAGTGAGGGAGGAGAGATTAGCAGTGGGGTAGTAGGATCCTGGGGGATATAAGAGCAAGAAAAAGGAGTAATGGGAGAAGAGGGGAAGGAAGGCAGAGAAATAGGTGGAGGAGACCAGGGGAAAAGGATAGAGGTGAAATCAAGGGGCAGAACAAAAGATTAGGTACTAACTGAGTGAAGGGAGGAGTTGAAGACAACATGGTCATGGTAAGGATGAGGTACAGTGTCAGCAGAACAAAAATATATTATTGAGTATAGAAAAAGTGGTGATTAGATGGGATCAGAAATTGAATATTAGAGTAGAGAGTAGACAGTGGTAGTAGCTAGATGATGTAAGACTTAGGCAAAAGAGATTATTAGGGGTAAATTTACTAAGAATTGAGTTTGTGTGAGTTTTTGTGATATTGCATTCTCACGTGAGTCTTGGCAGTTTTTTAATCTCGCAAATTTACTAAAGACAAACTCGAGTGAGTTTGGAAGTGAGTTCTCTTTTTTCACTGTTAAAACTCATGTGAGTTTGCAAACTCGAAAAAACTCACCATCGGCCAAAATAGGAAGTACTTTAGATGAAAAAGAAGCAACTCGCAAATTTACTAAGCATCGAGTTTCCAATCTCATGTGAGATTGTAGCAAACTCACTGTGAAATAGAAGTTTCAAATAGACCACCTCCTGAGCTGCGAGTTTGACAGAAACATACACAGATCAGTGTGATTTGTGTATGTTACTGCCTGTATACCTAATATACTGTAAAGTGTTTTTATTTGAAAATAAATTACATAGGGTCCCCCCCAAAAGCATAACCAGACCCAGACTTGCCAGCCAGTCCTGATTCCTAAAATTATGGGGAACAAAATGAATAGGGTTCCACCGTAATTTAAGAACCAGCACCAGGCAGCAGGGCCAGAACTGGTTTTAAATATACGGAGAAAAAAAAATGGCGTGAGGTACCCCTATTAAAACCAACACTGGTCCCTTTCTAGCGGAGGGCTGATGCCACAGCCATGCCAGCCCTTTCACCGGGCCCACCAGCCGCAGATTCAGCCCTGACCGCTAGTCAGCCCAGGCCAGGGATCCCTGGGGAGTTGGGGACCCCTCCAATAAACGGTTCGCCCTCTCCAGGGCACCCCTGGATTAGGCTGATAGCCTGGGGCTATCCCCGGCACCATAGGGCAGTGGGTGCCGGATTGATATTGTTAGTGTGTAGTGTAAAATCAATAGTTAAATATTGTCTTTAGTTGTGGAACTACACATACCAGCAAGCCTCCCCCTGCATTCTGGCATTTGGAGAACCACAAATACCAGCATGCGGGGCATTATGGGCCTGCTAGCACTTGTATTTCCATAACCAAAGCAATATGTAAATAAACACAACATACACCGTGAAAGTAAAATTTTATTATAACATACATGCACACTCACTATCACACATATTCACCTAGTATCTGAAGTAATCCATAGGGGTACCTATAAAAAAAATCCATACTCACATCTCCTATGCGTAGTTCACGTCCTCTTCTCCAAGTAGGCATCCAAAGTGTACCCGAATTCAAGCGGACTGAGTTAAGCTTCAGGGGGGGGACCCCATGTCATTTTTAAAAAATATTATTTAACCCGTTTTTTACAGGTCTTAACACACAAGCAGCTTACACACATATCTCACTGATATGTGCAGGATGCTTGCTCGGGTGAGTTTGGAAGAAAGAAAACACTGCAATCTCGGGTGAGTAATCTCCTCTAAACTTGCAATGGTAAGAAAAAACTCGATCTGTTTCACCATTGAAAAACTCACTTTCACGTAAACTCTCTTAGTAAATTTGCAAGTTGTTAAAAGGAAAACTCACTCGAGTTTTGGTGAAGCAAAGTGAGTTTAATAACTGTAAAAATCGACCAAACTCGAATCTTAGTTAATTTACCCCTTAGAGAAGTAAACTGACATTAACATTATTCATTACGATTATCTGTTAAGCACAGAGGGCCTGATTCAGAGCCGGACGCTCTGCACAAGCGCCCACTCTGAATCAGGGCGTTTTTTTTTGCGCAACCTCCTGGACGCTCGCATAGCTGTGGGTTACCACCCACAGCTTATGCGAGCGTCCATGATGATGGTCGCGATGGTCAAGACCATCGCGACCATCGGGCTTGCGACTAGATCCTTGCGGAAGGGTCTCGTTGCCGCAAGCCCTGGAGTGATTTTGGCTCTATCAGAGCCAAAATCACTCCCACTGACATTACTAGTGATGTCAGTGGGACTGGACCCAGACGGTAGGCGTTTCCATGGGAACGCCTCCGTCTGGGCAGCAACGCCCCCTGCACGCACACCAAAGGGGGCGTGCTGTCACTCACCATCGACAGCACGCCCCCGTCGCTCACCGGGTCTCGCGCATGCGCACGACGGAGCTCCCTCCGTCATGCGCATGCGCACTTGGGCAACATCGACCCGCTTGCGAGCGTACAGCGTTCGCGAGCGGGTCTGAATCAGGCCCAGAGGCAGCACAAATAGTAGCAAGTGATGCAAAAAGTGTTTGTAGCAACCAGAGTCCAGTGATGAGTCAAGGTTATGCAGTCAGCAGGATCTTGTAGCAGTGAGTAGTTGGAATCACCTTTGTGGATGATAATAGAGCTTACATTCTAATTGAAATAGATTCTACTTAGAAATAGGACTCTCTCATCCTTAAAACGTACCCATGTATGCGTAAAACACTGATAACTATCAAAATTAAAAAAAAATTAACATAGTATATTAGTATGATTTTGAACCACTAATTTACCCTGCTGTATAAACTTCAGGCAGCACAGATGTAATGGTGTAATGGTTAGCATTAATGCCCTGTGTAGTTTGTATATTCTCCCTGTGCGTGTGTGGGTTTCCTCTGGTTACTCCAGTTTCCTCTCATAATCTAAAAATATGTTGGCAGGTTAACTGTCTCCTGACAAAAATGAACCCTAGTGTGTATATGTGTGTACATGTGATAGGGAATATAGATTGTAAGTTCCACTGGGGCAGGGACTGATGTGAATGGCCAAAATATTATCTGTAAAGCACAGAGGAATATCGGCCTGATTCAGATTTGTACTCTTATGCAATCACAACTGTGAGAAAATATGCTAATGCATGCATTAGCATATTAGCATGAATTAGCATTAGCATGAATTCAATTGAGATGCCCACTGGCAATTTCAAGGATCCAAGCAACTGAGTAGGGGAAGGCGGGGCTTGTTGTTACAGAGGCAAGTGCTTGTGTTTGCATTACTGACTAGCCATACCTTATGTTGATATTACACTCCAGGAATATGCTACATAGCCGCTTATGTGACTTATCACGCTACAATGAACTGTTACAATTATTGTAAAACCATTCTCACGTTGTGCAATGGCTCGTGCGACTGGGAACAAAGTTTGAAAATGTTACCGTCAGTGCTCAGCAAAACAACGCTAACGCAGACGTGTTTATGTAATAGGTGCCTAAACAAACTCATTTTTCTTGTTCCAAAATAATATTTCTTTTTAAACAACTTTTTATTGAAAATTTTGCAATACAATACAAAGAATGATGTAAAAGAAACTCATAGAAAAGAAAAAAGTAAAAGAATAATAAAATTGTACAAGGATGGTTGAAAAAATACCTGGGCAGTTAGGCAGGCAGTTTAGCGTGATAAGTCAAATAAGCGGCTATGTAGCATATTCCATGAGTGTAATATCAACATAAGATATGATTAGACAGTAACACAAACACAAGCAATGCCTAGTGGGTATTGTATCAACCTAATAGAAAGAAAAAAACAAAACAAAAACTAATACGTAGAAAGGAAAACAAAAGAGTTAGAAAGAATAGGGTGAGAAGGGGGGGGTGAAAGAAAAGAGAGGGGGAGTACTAGTCGATGTTGGTTATGAGTTTCAGTGTAATCATATTCGAAGTCAAACTTAAATAGTCGACAAAGAAGGTTTTTTTTATAATTTGCCCATGGAGTCCAGACTTTGACAAAATGATCTGGGATATCGTGAATGATCGAGGATATATGTTCTATTCTATAGGTGGACCAGATAGCATTAATGGTGTTGATCAGCGAGGGTGGAGCTGTTGGTTTCCACCCTTCTGCAATCTGACATTAAGCTGTGTTTAGAATATATTTAGTCAGTTTTTGTTGAGGTCGTATGGCATTAGGGATGGGGTGAGAAAGTACAGTGTAAAAAGGGGTGTTTGGGATTTGTATACCAACTATATCTCTAATAGTTTGTGAACTTCTAACCAGTATTGTTGGATATGAGGACACGACCAGATATGCAGCAGGGTTCCCTGGGGTCTACACAATCTCCAGCATAGTTCAGAAGAGGTGGGATATATTGAGTGCAAACAAGAGGGAACTAAAAATCATTGATAATATAGTTTGTATGAATTTTCTTTCAGTCGTACCGAAAGCGAGCTTTTGGCAATTTCCACTCTAATTGTGGACCACTCCTCAGGGGCCAGAGTCTCGCCCACCTCCCGCGCCATTTTGTGTGTTTCCTTTTGAGGTTGGTCAAGGGAGAGCATTATTATTATTGATCGGCCAATATATCTGGTACCCGTTGGCCAGTGAGTGCCAGTGATATGTCTATAAACGACGACTTTCACAGACCTATCGCATTGGCTGTGCTGCACAGCCGATGGACAGATACATCTGCAGACATATCTGTCCATCAGGAAGTGTCTGTAGACCGCCCGTACACATGCAGCGGCAGCCGGGGGAGGGGGGTGGCCAGCGGGACCCGTGGCTGACTAGAAGATTATGGTCATTCAGTGTATATGAACGACAATCATCCTCAGATATATCTGCTAGGTGTGTACCCACCTTAAGAGTATGATAGAAGTGCCGGATTTGAAGAAATTGATAAAAGGGAGGGAGAGAGAATTGGGATTGGAGATCAGCCAATTCGGGGAAAGAGCGGAGAGGGGTGATTTCTAGGGGGAAGAGGATATTAGAGCGAGTCCAGTGATGGAATGAGTGATGGTTCATACCAGTTGGGAATGCTGGGTTATTCCATAACGGAGTCAAGAGGGGGGTGAGAGGAGCAAAGATGATAGATTCGAGTACAGAGATCCCATATAGACAGTGTGAAGCGAATGGTCGGCAGAAGTGAAATAGTATGAGTGCTGTTATGGGGTAAACACCAAAGGAGACTGTAAGGAGAATATACTAAGAGAGTGTCAGCTTCAATTTCCATCCAAACTCTTTGGTTAGGAGGAGCATGACATAAAACACATGGTGTCAGCTGGGTAGCACGGTAGTACTTAACGAAATCCAGGACCCCTATGCCTCCAGAGGTGCGATGTCTTTGCAATAAGTGCATTTTCACCCTAGGTCGCTTACCTGCCCATATAAAGTGGGAGATCTCTATTTGAAGGTTCTTCAGGATTTTGGTAGGAATGTTAATCAGAAGTGTCTGCCACAGATATAATAGGCGAGGTAGTATGGTCATCTTAACTGCAGCCATACGTCCTATCCAAGATAAGAAAAGTTTGTTCCAAGCACAGAGGTCTGATTTGATGGAGGAAAGCAATCTTGGGAAGGTGACTGTGTTATGCATGCGTATGCATCGCAGTGCGCGAACCAGCCATTGCTGATGACTACGCAGACCCATCGCAGAGTAATTGACAGGAAGTGCCATTTATGGGGGGGTTGGTCGGCTGAACGCAGGCGTGCCAGTGCGTTTTAACGCCGTTGCAGGGGCGTGCACAAATTATCCACTGTGATGCCCGACGCAGCCTGAGGCCTGATAGCGTACGTGGAAGTTAGCAATTTCTGAGTAAGGTCAGTAAGTGTGCATGAGGCTGTGATGGTACTCGATTGTACCGATGTTTTCGCAGTCCTGCTAGACATTACGGATGTGTGTAAGGTAAAGTAGGCATCCTTATGTTATGCTGCGACAGCATTGTGATCGCAATGGATTAGCATACTTTTGCAGTGAGACTGCAGTGAGTTATAACTTATTTTGGAGGCCATACAGTTTGCTGCCAGTGCTTTTGTTTTGCACGACTATCCCATGAGCATATGCGACAAGGATACTTAGTATATCCACTTTGCTGCCCAAGAAGAAAGTTTACCATTTTTAAATCGACACAAACAGACCACTGATGCTGAGAATAAGCAATTTTATATAAGACTAATTTGATACTTTCATACTGATCTTTAAGTTTTGTTGAATTACCGATAGGAATCGACGCCAATTTATTCCAATTGTGCAGTAATACGCATTTAAAGCTCCTTTTAGAACTATCCAAAAAGAGACGCCCGTCTTCTGCTCGATATTCTGGTAAGCCCATCATCTGGAGAAGTTCCGGAATATTGTTGCAATTATATTGGCTAAAGAACGGCAGTATGGCTTGCTCTCTATTTAGATACGATGTTATAGTAACATCCAGCTCAAGACAGTGCTTTTCTTGAAGTCTGGATGCTAAAAGCTCAGCTCCTTTTTTCGATAAATTAAAGTCACGAATTAAATCATTTAGTTCCTTTTGAGAAAATTTGTTTGGAGCAGAGAAACTCTCTTCAAACTCACTTTCATCTGTGTTGTCACTTGCACTGGATGAAATTAACATTTCCACATCATCACATTTAACTTTACACAAAGAACTGAATGATGGTACAGGTAAATTGTTGCTATGTGGTATCGGTTGCTTTGCAGAATTCATACTTGGGTATTCCCATTTGTGTTTCTTAAATCGATTCATACCCTTCACATTTACAGCACAAAAATAGCAGTCACTCAAGTGATCTTTTGGCTGACACCCCATCATAGGTATGCCGAAATTAAGTCCTTTTCAATCACCTTTAGTCCAATTGCGGAGTGATTCCACGCAGGTTTTACACAGTTTGTGAGGCACCCAAATCTTGTCTTGCTGGGTTATGTGACGTCCAAAATTAGCCTGATATGCTTGTTTTACAAATACAGTTATATTTTTTCTTTCTTTTGCAACACTATATTGCCACAAATATAAAAAAAACATCAGGGTTGTTAGTACACCGTCTCCGAGAAGAACTCATTTTTATGGCAAAAACGTTTTGTGTCACACATTTCAGTGCTAACTCCCAACAAAAGTCGAGGACGTACTGAACAAAACAAGCCCAAACGGTGGGAAATTGGTTGTGGTGGGACAGAGAGAGGGCCGAACAAAGGAACAGGAGGTGTGCTAACTGCATCACTCGATCCCCTCCATTGCTCCTCTCTGTATGCTGGGAGGAGGCGTGGCTGTGGTCTGAGGATGTCCCAGCAGGCTCAGCAGTGCACTGCCACGCCTCCTCCCAGCGTTAGTGAGGAGATTTGAATGTGTTATGTGCCTCAAAAGTGACTACCAGCTACGTTATCACATATAAAACAAATTCTTATTATTGTTGAAAGAGGGTAGTTGTTAAAAAAGCAAAACTAAGTCAATTCTGTTAAGTAAAGCAGGCCTAGACTAGTAAGGTACTTCAAATGGAGAAAATAATTGAATTTTATAATTTTTCATTAATTTGAAAACTGGAGCCAATTCAGCTATAGCGAAGATCTAATGCGAAAATAGGACCTGCGAGTACTATCAAACCGATCTTAAATCCTAGACAAGAAAAAAATATAATTTTTTTGTTCCCCAGTGTAATCGCCCAACTGTGTAAATATCAGCATTGTGTAGATATCTGAATCAGGCCCTATGAACACACACATACATATATATATATATATATATATATAATATACATATATATAAAGTTCAAGACAGACAGTACACTACCAGCTGCGGCCCTAGGCTTAAGATGGCCACACATCTAAAGATTATGTGTCCAGCCAGCCAAGTAGTTGACTGGTTGGAATGAAAATCTGGTAACGTATGGGAGTAAATGATGATCAGCAACTTGCTCCTAAATACCAGAAAACAGATGAAAATGGTCGTTCAGACAAGTTTGTTAAATGTTTGATCTAAACAATTTGTTCACAATTTTTGTCCATTTTCCGGAGTTTGGGAGCAAATTGCTGATTGTCATTTGCTTTCATACCTTACCAGATTTTCATTCCAACCAATCAGCTAGTTGGCTGGTTGGACAGATAATCTTTAGATAAGTGTGGCCAGCTTTACTGTAGATGATCGTACAATGCACAGATATCATAGTTAAGCAGTAGATGCTTTCTCCTGCATTTGTCCCTAATTAACCTCTTTCTCTCATAATTCCAAGTCAAGGATAGTTGCATTCTGGAAGATGGTTATCTGAAATAAGTTGCAATATTACAGAGAGAGGAACCACTATTTTAAAGTTTCATCTAATTCATAAATAGATTCTTACCCCATACACTGGAACCAATAATTATACATTTTTAAATATTGTGAGATATGGTTTTGCCCTACTAAATACTATGGTTATATATATATATATATATATATATATATATATATATACATACATATATATATATATATATATACACACACACACACTTTTATTTTTGTCCAATGTTTAGTGTATTTCTCCGATGATTAGAGGTAGTAGGCTCTTGTGGAGTTTCCACATTCTCGCATATTCAACTTTTTTTATTTGTTTGTCTACAAGGAAGCAATGGATTTACTATGTCTTTGATTTATATGTCCATTTTCTAGATTTCGATCATATACTAAGGGGCAGAAGTCCATTTGCTTCTCAAACCATTTGGCAACAGTGAGGAGCTGTTGTTCGTGGAAAGCCTGCCCAATGAACTGAAGGCCAAGTGGTAGTCCTCTACTGGAGAGACCTGCAGGAACTGTTATAGCAGGAATGCCTGAAGAAAAAACAAAAAAGGACAACATAAACATTTGACTATACATATATATACATAAACAGTCATCAGACATAACATTAAAACCACTGACAGGTTAAGTGAATAACATTGATTATCTTATTACAATGGCACCTGTCAAGGGGTGGGATATATCAGGCAGCAAGTTGATGTGTTGGAAGCCAGAAAAATGGGCAAGCGTAAGGGTCTGAGCAACTTTGACAAGGGCCACATTGTCATGGCTAGATGACTGTGTCAAAGAATCTCCAAAACAGCAGGTATTGTGGGGTATGCAGTGGTTAGTGATGAGGCTTCCTACCCCTGGATCATGGTATGAGAAACGCTGCTCCTATATTATTAATTTTCCTTCCAGCCGGCTGGGGAGACGAGAAAAACTCAACACACACACTTGTGATGAATCCACTCAGCTCCCAGAGGTACATCCTCTTTGAGCCGTCTTTTATAAGTTCAGAAAACTGCTGTCACAAACATTTGCCAAAAATGGTTTGACAGAAAAGAATACATATGATTGGTTTTAACAAGTACATAGGATGTGTCAATGCGTCTTTCAGTTTGTCGTTTCTTCAGTGTCCAAACTTAGTATCCTATTCTGGGATTCTTCAGCTGCTGCTCTCCTTCAGCTGCTCGTTCAATATAATGGTGGTTCAATCTCATGATATTTGTGTAAAGGAAAATGGCTTTTTCTCATAAATACTGCTGAATCTTACAGTATGTTTTAAATAAACACTATAAATTATTATAGACTCTCACATTAGTACCTACCAAAAGTGGTCCAAGGATGAACAACTGGTGAACCGGCGACAGGACCATGGGCGACCAAGGCTCATTGATGCGCGTGGGGAGCGAAGGCGGTCCAATCCCACAGAAGAGCTACTTTAGCACAAATTGCTGAGAAAGTTGCTCATGCTGACCCCTGTTCACTGTCAAAAGTGCCTACAATGGGCAGGTGATTATCAGAACTTGACAATGGAGAAATAAATGAAGGTGGCCTGGTCTGATGAATCCTGACTAATTTTCTGGCATGTGGACGGACAGTTGCGTGTGATTGGATTACCTGCGAAAGAGATGGCACCAGGATGCACTATGGGAAGAAGGTAAGCTGGCGTATACAATGTTCTGCTGGGAAACTTTGGATCCTGGCATTCATGTGGATGTTACTCTGACACCTAGCTAAACATTCTTGCAGACCAAGTGCACCCCTTCATAGCAACAGTATTTCCTGATGGCAGTGGCGTCTTTCAACAGGATAATGTGCTCACACTGCAAAAATTGTTCTGGAATAGTTTGAGGAACAGACAGAGAGTTCAAAGTGTTGACTTGGCCTCCAAATACCCTAGATCTCAATCAGATCGAGCATCTGTGGGATGTGCCTGAAACACAAGTCCGAGCCATGGAGGCCCCACATCGCAACTTACAGGACGTAAAGGATCTGCTGCTAACGTCTTGGTGCCAGATACCACAGGACACCTCCAGAGGTCTTGAGGAGACCATGCCTTGATGGTCAGAGTGGTTTTTGCCGCACAAGGGGGACCTACACAATATTAGGCAGGTGGTTTTAATGTTATGGCTGATCGGTGAATATTTATAGAAGTTAGGACAGAACTCAGAAATAATTGTATAAACAAGAGGTTGTTTGTTAAAAGATATTGTAACAATGTTTTAGGCTCACAACGTTGTGAGTTTTGTGATGTGAGAGCCCGAAACATTGTGACAATATGCTTTAATAAACAAAACCTCACATTTATATATTACTGAGTACCGTCCTAACTTATTTCTCTTGTTGCTGTAGCTTATAGGAGTGCCCACCTTTTGCGCACAATTTATATATATATATATATATATATATATATATATTTATGACCACCAGGAGATAAAGGAAAGTAATGCTTTTAAAAACAAATATGTGAAAAATAAACTGCATGTCTCCCTTAAAAGTTTACTATCTCAATCTTCTTGTGCTATTTTGAGCTGATCACAAATAATGCTTACCAGCCATATTAGCACACTGTGTAAATACATCCTCCTGAGCACTGCGAGTTCTGTTATCTTCTTTTATAAAGTCTTGGTAAAGAGCTGCATCTCCCAGTGTGGTTGGAGTAAGTAGGACATCCACACCAGATCGAAAAACATTCACAAAGTCATCTGCTATGAGACGTCGCACCTTCTGAGCCTTTAGAAAATATTGCTCATAATTCCTGAAAGCAATAATAAGGAAGTCAGATACGTCTTTTACATACTAAAAATAAATAATGCATATAGGTACAACTATGATCCGGAGATATCAACATAAGATTACTGGTAATATCTAAAGATTCCATTACCTTCCTCTTATCAGGAAAATAATATCAACCAATATTTACTTTGCAGTAAACCACAAAGAAAGCTGGCTAACTAAAATGTCACACACTTACACTTTTCTCTCAGAGAAGAAATACACAGTACTAGAGGCTTTTATACTGTACAGACTGCTGGTAGAGCATTTGTAAGTAGCGTTCTTCCAGTATCACATGGCAGCCAGCCTAACCTAACTAACCTTTTGTCAGAAATACCTGTTCCAGATGGCTAAACTATACCTGAACTAGCTTTTTCAAATGTGGAACTAAAACACACCCTGGGTCTCATGGTATTGCAGAGTTCAAGAGAAGGACAGCCATACATTGCTTAGTGACAGTTGAAATCATGATGAAATTGCCAAATCAACTCCCACAATCAGTTACTTTAATGAAAAATACATCTCTCAGCAACATATGTGTGTTATCTATATGAAGCCACACTAGATTTAAAACATGATTCTACCTATTCAGTTACTTGGGTTTAAGTGCTAGTTTGCTATAGTTGGTGACACTTTTCTTCTCAGGCTGAGGACTTACTCTATTTTTTTTTTATTCTATCCCTGAGTCTGATAGAAGGAAGAAAATATATTGATTTGGTGTAATAAGCCATACACCCTACTGACCTGTGTAACAAACTGCCCATCCCCTATCCCAGGAGTCTCCAGAACTGTCCGTGTGTCACACAACTCAGTCATCTCCTGCATGTCCATTGGTAAGCAAGTCAGAAATGGGAGTAATTAGACCAACACGGTAGTATCTAAATGTTAACGACAGATTGTGCATGTTCGGGGATGAGGGAGGGTGTCTGCACTGAACGACATATCGTTCAGTGTAGGCACTATACTGGACGAGGAACGACTGGACGATTACAATGTTATAAACATACTGTCGTTCCTCTATCGCCTAGTCGATATGCACCTTAAGATATAGCAAGTAACTGTGCCCCAGGGAAAAACCATGCTGCACTGCAGGTAGGGCAGATTTGAAATGTGATAGAGTTAGATTTGGGAGGGCTGTGTCCAAACTGAAATCTACATTGCAATGTAAAGATAAAGCTGTGCAGTATTTGTGGGCTACATGCAAAAGCAGCTAGTATTTACACTACATGCCAAAAAGTGAATGTATTTGCACCCCTTGCATTGCAACATGGTTTATCCAGGTACACAGTTACTTGCTTTATCTTACTCTATTCCCAATGCTGAATCAGGTCATGTGTCACTTGTTTGCCTGCCCACAATCATTTTCCATTTATATCAGCCTGGCCCAGTGGCATATCTTCCATAGTTGCAGAGTGTGCAGTGCCAGGGGTCTATGAGTCAAGGGATTATCGTGCAACCACTAGAATTATGCTCCCTGGCTCACCCGGCACCCAGATCTATACAGCCACAAATGTAACTCCCAGATGCCACTATAGCAATATCAACACTGCGCGATGACCTCACCCCCAGCCTCCCACTCTGCATCAGTCACAGTCACTGAAGGTTTCCAATGCTGGGGTCTAGTGCTCCTCTCCAGGCATAACTCTCAGTAAAGTTCTGCTGCTCTCACAAGTTCTGCATCATGATCACTATCACTGAGTGAACGAAGATGACTAGTGCTGGTGCAGCTCCTCCCCTCCAAGCTCCCTGCACTGACTTGAGTGGCAATCTTCTTGCTTTCCCTATTCATATGTGACAGTTTTAAGAGTTTTCACATTATCATAAAAAGGAAACCTGAAGTAATGGGTCACAGAAAGTGAAGATAATGTAGCAGCCCTTCTTCTGGTTGTTCTAAGCTTTATAATTACACACTAGTCCCACAGTGGTTCCATCTGACCTCCTCCACACTATGCACGCATTAACCTTAAGGGGTACAAGTGCGGGTTTTTAGAAGTGGAGATGTTTCCCATAGCAACCAATTAGATTCTAGCTATTATCTTCTAGAAGGTGCTAGATACATGTTAAGTAAACTCTGATTGGTTGCTATGGGCAAAATCTCCACTTCTAAAAACCAGCACTTTAGTAAATATACCTCTAAGTCTCTATTATAAGTCTTAGTGCTTGTTTAGAGATAATGGTAAGATAGGGGTTTGGATTTGCAAACTGTCCTTTTTTCCGGCACTCTCATCATCCCTCCCGCAGGCCGCAGTGTCCGCAGTTTGGGAGATCAGTCTCACCACTGATGCTCTGCATGGCAGAGCAGTGATAAATGGAAGCAGCACAGCATCTAAACATTGCAGACAGAGGACAGGGCAGCATGCCAGTGTAACGTGAAACAGAGGGTATTATGCATGGCCATGTCCCCAATGCGGCGTGCAACAGGGTGTAACACATGCCCATGCACCTTTTTGCATGTGCAGAGTGAGCGCGACAGAGTCCCGCATCCCTTCACCCAAATGTTGAGAGGTATGGATTTGTGTTCTTCACTGAAAAGAACTTGGCGGAAATACTATTTGTGTAATGGTTAAGAAACGTGGGCTATTAATTTAATAGCAGGGCAATCGTGGGTGTTCTAAATTAAATGGTGCATAGAGGCTATTCATCTACCCAGGAGGCTCACTGCATAGTGCAAGGGTAACTAGAAGGCTCTCTGTATTGCAAAGATGGCAATTATTTATTAATTGTCTCTTGCTCTTGGGTCAATGGAATAGTGATGCATGCATGTGGGGGTGGGGTTGGGGGCTCAAGAATTAATCTTACACACGACCTTCTAGAATTTTAAATGGCCCCTGTCCTGGCCTAATCAATTTTATGATAACACAATCAATAATATCAAAGGATGCCCAAAAGCTGTGTATTGTGGGACAATTATCACAAAATGTCTGACTGGAAGGTTCCTTGGAAGATTACGGTACCATTACAAAAACAGTGCATGTTAAACTCTACAATTATACCCTTAAAGAAGCTAAGTAAAGTCTTGTAATGGGAATATTGTTGCATGTTATTTTTTTTTTTAATGGCATTAGCATATATAAAGTGAAATAAACAGACCGCATTTATCAAGACCCCCAGAACAATCATTATATACGGCTGAAACACTGAGAAAATAAGAAAAGATTCTGGATGTTCTGTGTGACCTTTGCTGAAGTATTAACAAATGTATTTGAAGCATACACTGATAATTAATCCCACACCAGTTAATTTTTATACATTTACATCAATAATAATTAATAACACAAGAACATTTTTCAATTGTATAGACTTTCCCATGAGGTGCTACCACTAACTCAGTAATATAGACTATGCACAAAAAGGAGAGTTCTTATTGAGAGCACTATAGAGACCTCAGGTCTAAGAACTCTTCTTCTTTTCTCCTTTTTGTGCATATTCTATAAACAAATGTACTTTAATTGTTCTCTAGAGAATATTAATTAATGTCTGATTTGATGTCAGCAGTTTTGTAATTATTATTATTACATTAAATGCAATTGTTACTTCCGTATTTGATTCCAAATTGATGGCATATTCTGTATCCGTTATAACTAGATATCTTGGACATCAGTTATGCCCTAGTCTTTCCCAAAGGAATTAATCTGTTAATTACCTATCGCTCTGGCTAATTCTTCCAGGAAGTCAGATCCTAGCTGTCATTAGAGACTGCAGAGGGTGTGTGGTTTATGTAAGAATAGGAACAGCCATTACAAGCACTGTAGTGAGCTCTGATCTTCTCCTGCGTGATCAAATGAAGTGTTTTTAAGTAAATGCATTTTTTATTCATTTTGGGAGAATATTACCTCATTGTCTTCAAACACTAATTTACACGGGCATATCTTATGGTGCGTACACACGTTACGACTTTTCATGAACGATAACGATATCGTTCATATCGTTATCATTCACTTTTTTGCAGTCACCAACCTGACAACGACCAACGTTGCGCGTTCCCGAATGGACAATAAAGATATCTTTCATCGTCCATGCATGCAGGCCAACTTGGACGATATCGTCAACTTTACCTGTTCATAGATGTGGCAGGATGACTTCACTGAACGATATTTTTGAAAGATCGTTAAGTGCGTACACACTTGCCGTTATTTTGGACGACTGAACGATAACGATATCGTTATCGTTCACTATATCATCTAGTTTGTATGCAAAAACGATGAACTATAACGACCAACGATCCGCGCTCCTGCAGGTCGTTGGTCTTTGTCGTTCATTGTCCGAACATGCAGGTCAACCTGACGAAATTGTCAGGTTCTTGCATGTTCAGGAATGAGGGAGGGAGCCAGGCATTGAGCATACCCCTGCCAGGGACACACTAGACGATGTCGCTCATGAAGCTAATCGTCTTGTGTGTATGACCCTTTTGAAAGATATCTTGGAAAGATATCTATCAAGTCGTTGGTGGTACAGATCGTACCGTGTGTATGCACCATAATATGCATAGTCAAGGTAGAGATATCAACATGTTTGTGCCAGGAGACCCGAGGCACGCAACTAAGATGGCGACCAGTGCACAGAAAAAGTGTGCCATCCAGGGGAATCCAAAAGAAATGTCATTGCTATGCGCCTAATGTGGACTGTATATGTAGCTAATGTTTTGCAAAAAAAAAGTTTAACACTAGGGGGTAAATTTACCAAAGTTAGAGTTTTTAGAAGTAGAGATGTTGCCATAGCAACCAATCAGATTCTAGCTATTATATTCTAGAAGGTGCAAGTTAAAAGTTAAGTATAATCTTATTGGTTGCTATGGGCAACATCTCCACTTCTAAAAACTCTCACTTTAGTAAATATACCCCAAGCAGACAACAGCATATTGGTAGGCAAGCCTAAAAAATGCAGGAATGAGTTAATGGCAAAGAGAACAGAAATAACAAAACGAAATGGAGAACGTCAAGCCATTAACAAAATAAGTGACCACGTACTTTAGAAAAATAGAACAAAATAAGTAAATGAAAGGAAAGCAGAAGAAAAAAGGGGAGGGGGGGAACCAGAGGTGGGGATCCACAGAAACAAGATGAACAACAGGAAGAGTCAGATGATAATGGAACAAAAGGTCCAGAGTGAGGCAATTATTGACAGAATATCATAGACTCCCAAACCAGGAGGAACTTAGGTGATCTGATATATAGTGTAGATATGCCATGTGTTTCCATTGCAGCCAAATACCAGATTTTGGATATCAACACATGCAAGGAAGGAACTTCAAGACACCTTCAATGAGTAGCGATGAGGCACCTAGTTGTGTTAAGGATCTTATCCACAGGGATATTGAGGCCTTCAGTGGGAGTCCCAGAAGAAAAGACCAGGGATTTGTAACAATAGAGACTTGTACTACCTTGCTAATGAAATCTGCACTTACATGCCAAAATATTGCTATTTTGTAGCAGGTCCACCAGATGTGGATAAGGGACCCCATTCCCCACAACCTCTGAATCCAGTCAGTGCTTCTTGATTAATTTCTATGGAGTGACCTGTGTGGTGGGACCCTGCACACAGTGCAAAGGGACACAGTTTGACGGGTTATTATTTTTTTTTTTGCAAAGATCCCTGAATGCCTACCTGGACCTGCTTCATTGCTTTTGTGAGCATTAAAGTGGAGAACAAAGGCTGTGTGGGGGATTTTTATTTTTTTTAATGACAATACTCGGGTCCTGTGACAGGAGGACTACAAGTGCCTGCAGGTCCTAAATGTCCAGGATGCTGGCACTTGTGGTTCTACAAGTGGCATCATGCCGGGGCAGGCTTGCTGGAACCTGTAGTCCGCCTGTAAAGAACATTATTATCTATTTAATCACTATTACCCATGTACCCTACGCCCACGGGGTGTGTGGAAGAGTTGGTTGTCCCTCAGGAGTGGGGACCCCATATTTTCGGGGTCCTGACTTTCCAAGAGATTCCAACCCCAATGCTGACCAGTTAGGGGCTGGTTATTGTTATGGCAGGAGGACGCCACACTGTGTGCCTCCACGCCATTTTTTCCCCATAATTTTCCAATGCTCAGTCCCAGAAGTCCATGGCTGGTTGGAGATTGTGGGGGAGGGGGGGGGTTGGGGGTTTTAGACCCCACACATTTTATTTTTAATTATTTCTAAAAAGCCTGCTATGATCATAGTGATTTGTGCAGTGCTTGTCTATTGACCTCTGTAGAATGGAACATGCCACAGTGCGTTGTCATTTAGAAACTGCCGGGGGATCAATGGTGGTTTCTGTTTAGCCATCAAAACAGACCTTTAGTAAATGCTAGCAATTTGCCATTGAAACTGCAGTCAATTGACAGTGATTTCCGTTGGGTTCTAAATTACACCAAACCAAGGGCCATCTCTTCCATTGAGCTTGTCGGGCAGTTGCCCAAGGGCCCGAAGCTTGTAGGGGCCCACCAACCCGCCCCCCTGCAGCTCAGCCAGTTGGTACATTTGTGATATTTTTATAAGCTGTCCGCCGCTGCACTGTATTCTGATCTAACCTCCTCCACCCCATCCCCCCCCGTGACGAGTACTCACCTCAGTTCTAGTTTCACTTCATCTGCCGGCTTCAGACCAGTCAGACAGAGTCTCTCTGCATGTGTGAGCGGTCTGATGGGCATGCAGGAGGGTTTCATTTTATTGACCATTTACATTTTTTTCCCGTGAATGGGTGGGTAGGGGCCCCTGTGCATTGCTTTGCAAAGGGCCCACACTGCTGTTAAGATAACCCTGACAAAACCTGCCGCTAGGTAAATTGTGCCACTGAGCTGACAGCCCAGGGCTATTTCCCACACCACAGGTGGAGTTCGTACGCGGTTAATAAAGAGTTAATATTGTTTTTTTTACAGGCAGTCCTCAAGTCCCAGCAAATCTCCCCTGGCATTATGGCACTTGCTGAACCACAAGTGCCAGCAGGCCTGGACATTAAGGATACCTCTGCAGAGCCAAGAGGGGGAGTGCATGGAGGATAGGTCAGGAGGGAAGCTAGGATTATCCCAGAGAGAAGTACTGTAAGTGGGGGAGGGAGCAAAAGGCATTTACAGTGGGGGGTGCAGTAATCCCAAAGGTGACAGGTAATTTATTTTTAATGTATTTGATTTATAAGGCACTGACATTGTGAGATTTAGCTTGCTTGTGACATCCAGAGGTAAAGAAATGTTAACAAAGCATTTGGTTTGAGGCTAGTATGGTGGTAAATTGACCAAACACATTTATATAGCGTGAATGCACACAAGGATGTATCCTGTGTGTATGTATGCAGAAATATCTGATTGATGGAGTTATGCTAATGAAATCAGATAGTTGTTTTAATCCAAACAGAGATTCTGATTTGCTTCCTGAAGACTAAATATTATGTGTGGTATATATGCCAAGAATTTACTCAATGAACAGACTGTTGTCAATCGAGTTTAAATCCAATTTTAGAAGGCATGTAAGATATGTGACCTAATATTACTTGGTTTAAAGTGGCAGGGGACTAGTTTACGCCCTGTCAACATGTAGGCATTGAAATTGTATTTCGAGGGCAGTAGCGCCCCATTTAAACATGTAAAGGGTCTCATATTAAACCTCTTGCTAGGTAGGTAATATCTGACTTCTGAAGAATCTGCATGGTGTGTTCTCTATACCAAGTAATTAAGAATACTGTCCTTAATAGGACATTTTATTGGAGTGAATAAACCTGCTTTTATCCTCTGACCACCAGATAAGCCCAAATGTTCACCAGCTGCTTTGAATCACTGTGTCACAGAGCTCTACCTCTTACAGAGCAGTAGGAGTCAGTAAGAAGAAACTACTATACTGCACAAGCAGGTGACCCCAGTAGCGGAGTAAGGGCCATATCCAATTAGCCCCGAACACTATTCGGGCGCTAATTGTTCCCAGCAGTCGGCGAAAAACGGGGATTTTTCGCCGATAACCCCCGATTTTCGCCGATATTTTTTTTATCCCTATCCTATTAATTCGGGCCAATTAATAGGATAGTTCGCCCATTAACACATACGAGCCGCAATAAGCTCACGGCCTTAAGTGTCCTCGCCTTTTTTTGGGCGAAAAACGGCACTTATCGTGGATTATTTTTTGGGACACATCAGGTCCCGAAAAAAACCCAAAAATCGTCATGCCGACTACGGGGCTAATTGGATAGCCTTGAGCGAGCCCCGGACGAGCTAATTAGCAGCGGTAATTTACCATGGCTAATTGGATATGGCCCTAAGCCTATCTAGTCGCTCCGAAATTCTAACACTGGGCCAAATGTAATACAGTGAGAGTTTAGAAAATTTGAGAGTTTAGCAGTAAACTCTCACACTAAACATTGGTCAAGTTTGTATTTTCAAAATAGGAAAATATCTAGATGGGAGTTTAAATCGTGAAAGTTTTTTGAGTCTGAAAAACATGCAAGTTTGTATGTGCTCGGACTCTATTACATTGTCTGAGTTTAAAAAGTGTGAGAGTTTCCTGCTAAACACTAACATTTTCTAAACTCTCACCCTATTACATTTGGCCCCTAGTTTCAAAGTAAGCCCAATGAAGTCCAAAAGGAAAAGTGAAGTAGGTGGCAGAATGAGCCCATCTAGTTACAATGATGAAAGTAAGCCCTGCCACCCCACTCAATAAATAAGCTTATTTAGTGATTTCAGTTATTTTAAGTTCTTAATTGAAAAATTAACAACAGTTTATAAGCTACTAAATTTCTTACATCATCATTAAAACTCACTAACGGTAATTTGCGGGATGAATAAGTGGGGGCCAGGTAGAAAATTTGAGAAAATATGTTTTCAAGAGAGTGTACATTTTAACTTCTCTAAAGATTGCATTGCTCAGTTCCCAGAAATGGCTGACTGGTTGCCAGACAAGCTTGAATGGAGCAGAGAGATGCTGGAAAAACAATTAGTGGAGTAACTGGTATGTATGTGTGGATGGCGCTTGGTATGACTGCATTTGGTACTCCTCTGATTCTAGTTTTGCCTGCTCTTAATTACTGTTATGGCCTGTGATTTTTGTCTTCTAAGAATGCATAACAATGTTGCTCTTCAGTTCTAGCAGAGCTTTAACTATAGCATACCAGAGTAATAATCTTTAACTATTTTACCACAGTGTGGATACTGTCCCGAAGAAGTTGGGGTTATGTCATCGGGATGTAGTTATGAGACTCTCGGCCGCGATGCCGCCGGTCTCAATCCCCACGCTGGAATCCCGACAAGGGACTTAAGTTAGGCGTCAAAATACCGACACCTATCTTAATCCCGACGCCGGAATCCAGGAGGATGCGTGCCCGAACGAAGGTAACCCGGGGCGCCCTTAGTATTAGCTACGGGGGGGAGGGTTAGGTTTAGGTAACTTAGCTGGGTTAGCGTTAGGTTTTTCTTGGGGGGGGGGGAGGGGGGAGGTTAGGGTTAGGCACCCCTAGGGGGGAGGGTTAGGGTCAGGCACCTCTGGGGGAGGTTAGGGTTAGGTACTAAAGGGGGATGGTTAGGTTTAGGCATGAAGGGGGGAAACTTAGGTTTAGGCACTAACAGGGAGTGTTAGGGTTAGGATGCGGAGTGGGGAGGTTTAGGGTTAGGCTACAAGAAGGGAGGGTTAGGAGGAGAAGGGGGGAGGGTAAGTATACTTACCCGACCCCTGTCGGGATACCAACCATCGCGATGCCACTGTCGGTATTGTGACAGGAGGCATTCCGACAACCGGCATTACATACCGATCCCATCTCATCTTCTAAACTCTAAAACAACAGGCAGAGGGCACGCTGGAGCACAGGTAACCATTGTATATGCATCTTACTGCAAATTAATAAGTGATTTATTAAATTTAGACTTCCAAGCAGATTTTATGAAAATAAAAAAAACGGTTGCCCCATGGATTACACATGTTTTCATCACATATTTCATGTTTGCACAACTGCTGGCTGTTTCAGAATGTACTGTATCATTTTAGATTGTATAGCAGAGAATGAAAAAGCAATGCATGTTTATATTTTTCACATAGGTTCTTATATTCTAATCTTACTCCTGTAATTAAAACACAGACAACTGGAACACCCACAAAGCAAGTAGTTAATTCACTCTATAGTCTTCCTCCTAAATAGTATTAAAACAATGATAGACTTATTTACACACTAATACTAGGTGTATACATAATCTTTAAAGGTCTGTATTATCCTAGGAAGACCCTGAAGCATGTAAGAACAGTTAGTATGGCAAAGAAAAATTATAATGCCATATAGGTCTATTATGGGTTTGGGTACGGGATGCCAGTGGTCAGAATACAGACAACGATATCCCGACAGTCAGACTCACAATGCCTGAAGGTAACTAGCCTAACCCTCCCCTGACCCACCTTTCCAGCAGCCTAACCCTCCTCCACTAGTTCCTAACCCATATACTTACCATTGGGATGCCAGCATTCGAGATGCTGGTGCCGGGATTCCGACTGCTGTTGGGATTCCGGTGTCGGTAATCTGAGCACCATCATCCCTACTGTCTGGATGGTAATTACATCCCCTACTATGTCATGGGGTTTGTTCAGCAGCTCTACAGAGCTAAAGAGATTAATCATACAGTAACATCAGTAATCTGATTAATATTCAGTCTTTCCCAGACCAATCCTTTTCCATGGGACAACCCAATATTCAGTATCAGACAGCAATAGGAACACATGCAGCAAACCAGTCAAGTTTTTATTGTTTATCTCACAGCCATTGCTGTGCTTTTACTGGCTGTTGCGTTATGTGCTATGCAGCATATCGGATACCCTAATTCTCTCCTCTGTGATCGCCTCCATTAACATCCAAACAGTGGCGTAAATTCATCACAGACGCCCGGAAGCAAGTTAGAATTTGGTGCCCCCCGTCACAGCTGCTGACACTGTAATGTAACAATTCGCATGCAGACAGGCTATAGATAGACAAAGGCAGCAGCTGATGGTCTGACATGGAGCTCTCCACTAGTGTATGGTGGCTCTCAGGTGCCGGGAAGGGGTGCCATGTATTGGGTGGCCGTGATGGTACACTCCGGGTACATAGTTACAGGCCTAAGTGTGGTGAATATGTTGTGGACAATGGAGGAGGTGCCCCTTCAGAGCTGGAGCCCGGCAGCAGGCGCCTCCATTGTCTCCCATAGTTCTGCCCCTGCATCTGAAGGAGAGGGTTCAACAATACCGGTGAAGCACGGGACATATTGTTTATTCCAGCACCCTGCATCTGTCACAACCCATGCAGTTCCTCTTTCCTACCTGGGGTATCGCTCTCTGGTGCTTCTAGCACACTCAGCTGATGCATCAAACTACTGAGATATAGACCACAGTGAGCTAGAAGCACCAGAGCAGAGAGTGACACACCAGGTAGGAAAGAGGAACCGCACAGGCTGTGACAGGTGCAGGGTGTTAGAATGAACACGAAGAAGGAACCAAGTTCTGTTTTGAAGTGCCTCTATTCCTTTGCTCTCTGATAGGAAGCTAAACTGTGTGACTATTTTGTATGGAATTCATGATACAACTGAATAAGTTTTTATATGTGTAAGTGCAATTTATTTTAAATGCTAAATTACTGTTGAAGGTGTTACACTAGATATTTTCTATTTGTGTTTTCACATAATCAATATGAAAACATGATGCTCAGAGATCTGTGAAGAAGGAATAAAATTTAAGGCTAAAAATTCAGTACCTAAAGTAAGAGTATTTAACCTTAGAAGTGTCTGTGGTGTGGGACATTTGGACCTTTCATTTATTAATTTCAGACATTAATAAAATAAGCATCTGAAGACTTGTACAGAGTATGGAAGCTACTATAAATCTTGTACCTTTAGGTGAGTACTGGTACCTATTTTCTAAGTATCAGTACCTTTTTTCAAATGCACTGTATATCAGTATTGCACAGTGGGAAAATTCTGAATTATATTCTAATATAACAAATATGTTCTAATATTCCAGGAATTGTAATTGGGTTTGGTAGCATACAGATCCCTTCTAGTCTAAATTGAGGGTGTTTAAGCTCAAAATTGCAAAATTAAAACCAACCAAGCTGTCTAGTATATGTCACACAACAAAAGTACATGTCAGTCTGGTCGCTAAGCTTTTAGTGAAGATTTGAACATTAGTGAATAAAGTCATCGCATGAAGACTGCATTAAACATCCATCATAGTCATACCATCAACTTGATAGTACAGGAGGTACTGTTGTTCTGTTGTTATTGTTGTTTGGCAATGCTACACATACAATGACCTCATGCATATACTGAAAGTCCCCTTCTTTGATCAGGGGAAATAGAAATATTTATAAAATGGGAATGCTACAAATCTAATTTTAGGGTTGACTGGAAGGAAGAAGATCTATTAAGCAAAATAATTGCTATTCATTTAATGTAGATCTGGTTGGGGGGAAGTGGCACAAAATAATGAATCATTTAGGCTTGTCAGGGGGAGGAAGGCCTCATTTCTAGACTTACCAGCATAGGAAGAGTGCCCATATCTTTTCCAAACAGGGACCCAGTTTTAAAAATATCTTGTATGTTAGCTGCATGATACATGCTTAAATTAATTCATTTTGTTATTGCTAAATAATAGATGCATTAACTCCAGCTAAGAAACTGTTTGTGGGCTTATAAGATACTTTTGCTATCCGTGCACTTTTACTTAGGTTGACCAGCAGGATGTAGTTTTATGAGGTTATTATATCAACACTCCTAAAAATCTACTCTGTCAGTGAACAATTCCGTTGGGGTTGGACAAGACTGCAGACCTACATGATGAAAAGAGTTAACCTACTGTTTCAGAAGGAAGAAGTTTCCAGATAATATTCTTCCTCTTACTACATCATTAAAACCTTCTCGCCTGGTTGCAGAATACAAGGCTTCTGTTGAATCGTGGATATCTGAGCGATGTCCTATGAAGAAAGCAGGAGAAGGAGCAGTGATAGTAAAATTAATCTGATAAAACTTCAAAAATGAGATCATAAAATCTGTATTAATATTATAAGTAGCATCTTATGTAATGTATAAGTACATTCAAGAAATGCTATTTGTATTTAACATCCAGCATATTGGAATGAAAGATAAAAAGGACTGACATGTAATCATGTGTAAACTGCAATGTTAACAGAACTGGAGACATCACATGGTGGAACATAAGTGTATGATTTTGAAGCTTTGAATTTGAGATCAGAGCATCACGGAGGTGGACCACACAAAAACAGGAAGTGGCCTCAGCCAGGAGAGAGAATAACTGTTCACAAGCCATAATGTGAAGTTAGGTGTCAGCACAGAGAAACTGGCAATTCATTTGCAAACAAAAGTAGTATAAACAAAGCACTGGGACATCCCAACTGATAGCGGACGTACAGTAGAAGCTCAGCCTTTGAAGGAGCCAACATGGAATAAGGAGGTGGAAAATAACAGGACAAGCAAGATAAACCACAGTGTGATAGTAATTCAGGGTATGGATAAGGGGATGCAATCGGGAAACTGGCTGGCTTCCCGACTGCTTTATCCCGGCGTGGGTTAAATGACAGGCGTCTATATCTAGATGCCTGTCATTTTCCCGACGCCGGGAGACAGGCGCCCAGCATCCCGATCGAAGGGATGCCGGGCGCCGCGAGTGGACAGACGCGGGGGGGCAGGGTTAGGTTTAGCGCACCCGGGGGTGACTTAGGGTTAGGCACCCCCCCCCCGGGAGGGTTAGGCTAGGGGGAGGGAGGGTTAGGCACCCACGGGGGGGACTTAGGGTTAGGCACCCCCCCGGGGGACTTAGGTTTAGGCAGCGGGGAAGGGGGGGGTTAGGCACTTACAGGGAGGATTAGGGTTAGGCACTTGGGGGGAGGTTAGGGTTAGGCACCCCTAAGGATGGTTAGGGTTAGGTTAGTTATTACTTACCTGAGGACGATCGGGATATCCAGCGCTGTCGGGTTGCCGCTGCCAGGATCTGTTCATCTGTCGGGCTGCCGGGAATCGAACCGCCGGCCATGCATTCCTGGATAAGGTGGTGGTCACCATGCAATATTATAAGACATGTCCACTTATAAATTCTAACCCATGGCTGTGCAATTTTATTCACTGTAGTTGAAATAAAATATTTTACCGTATTCCAGTCCATCAAATCGAGCCATATTTGAGGCTACTTCTGCTGTGCACAGGACATGATAGCAAACAATTGAATAGCGTGTGTGAGGCAGCGATACCTCAACCACCTTGGCTCCAGCATTTTCCAAGAGATCAGCGGTCTTTGACCAAAGTGAAAGTGTTTCTGTAGACAAGTCCGGAGCATGGTATTCCTTTATGAAGGAGAAGATCATAATCAGAAGCTATACCAAGTGGCTTTTGTATGTTCCCACAAGTTACAAGTCACCAATTGTATATTAAAGTGGAAATACAACCAGAAAGAATGTGTTGAAATGACAAGACAGCTTTGCTGGCACACAATAGGACTCAGAAGGGGCTTATTGCATGTTATACATCGGAGACGTAACATGCCATTCCCCAAATCACAATAACTGCACTGACTTACTAAGCAGCATCGCATGCAATAACATTTGTACTTTGCTTACTTCTTCTCATATCTAGGGGTACATTTTCTAAAGTGAGAGTTTTTAGAAGTGAGTTTTAGAACAGATCTTGCCCATAGCAACCAATCCGATCTAGGGGGGTAAATTTACTAAGATTCGAGCCTGTTTTGAGTTTGTTTTTGTTTTTTAAACTCGCTTAGCATCATCGAAACTCAGGTGATTTTCAAATTTTTAAACTCGCAAAATTTACTAAGAAATGAGTTTAGCTGAAAGTTATTTTTCCGATGGTGAAGCATATCGAGATTTCTCCCCAAGTAGCAAGTTTAGATGAGAGCATTCACCCGAGATTGCAGTGTTTTCTCTCTGCAAAACTCTCCCGAGCAAGCAGCCTGCACATATCAGTGAGATATGTGAAGGCTGCTTGTGTGGTCAACCTGTTAAAGAAGGATCAAATCTTAAAAAAAAAAAAAAAAAAAAATATGTAGCCCCCCCAAAAGTATAATCAGCCCGGTCTGGTCAGCCAGTTCTGGTTCCTAAAGTTCCACAAGTGCCAAAGGGCAGGCATGCTGGCACCTGTAATTCCACTGTAAAATACAATAGTTTTCAACTGTTTTACACATTATTACCCCCGTACCCACAGCCCAGGGGTGCGGTGAAGAGCCCCGGGCTTCAGCCCAAGCCTGGGGTTTCGGAAGAGGGGGTCCCCACCTCCCCTGAGATCCCTGGCTTGGCCTGACTGGCTTGGGGTGCGAATGCTTTGGCCAAGGAAACCCAGTAATAGAGTCTCCTGGCTGTGGCATTACATCCCGGTTGGTTTGGGTCCGGTGCTGGTTTTAAATATAGGGGGACCCTACGCAATTTTTTCCCCCTATATTTAAAACCAGCACTGGCCCTGCAGCCAGGTGCTAGTTCCTAAATTACAGGGGAACCCTACTTGTATTGTTCCCCATAATTTTAGGAACCAGGACTGGCTGACCAGTTCCGGGGCTGGTTATGTCTTTTGGGGGGACCCAAAGTTATTTTTTTTTAAATAAAAACACTTTACATTAAGTACACATGCAGAAACATACACAAATCACACTGATCTGTGTATGTTTCTGGCAAACTCGCAGCTCAGGAGGTGGAGTGTTTGAAACTTTAATTTCTCTGCGAGTTTGCTCTAATCTCACCCGAGATTGTAATCTCGAATTTTAGTAAATTTGCAAGACACATCTTTTTCATGAAAAGTACTTCCGAGTTTGCCCAATGGTGAGTTGATTCGAGTTTGCAATCTCACCCAAGTTTTACGAGTGAGATTAAAGAACTCTCTCCCAAACTCACCCGAGTTTGTCTATAGTAAATTGGTGAGATGAAAAACATGCCTAAACTCACCCGAGATTGTCATCTCGACCAAACTCGTATCTTAGTAAATTTACCCCCAGCTATTATCTTCCGGAAGGTGCTAGTTAAATGTTAAGTAGAATCTGATTGGTTGCTATGGGCAACAGCTCTTCTAAAACTCACTTCTAAAAACTCTCACTTTAGTAACTTTACCCCCTAGTATTTTTTATAGACAAACATAAAAAGCATCGTCATCAGTGTAAAAATGTCTTAGACACCTAGTGTATACCACACAATGTCATAGAGATCATCATACAGTTCTCAATTTGAGAAGGCTGAGATTATAGAGTTGATTGGAGTCTATTTTAAAATCTGATTTAGCACAATTCAAAGACATTTATTAGACAACTCTTAAGCTGGGTACACACTATACGATGTTCACCCAGCCGATGGAACACCGCAATGGAACGATATATAGCGCGCACCGCACACACTACACAATCCGGTGTATGACTGCACAATATATTGTTCCATGCTGCATGTAGCAGCGCGGCATCGTCCATCGCATCATCCCATCTGCTGTGCAGCACTGTAGATGAGATGATGAACAAGCGGCGTGCAAGCGTAATCAGGCATACACCCTATACGATCCGCACAATAGATCTTATAGCTTAACATTGAGATGTAAGAAATTTAATTTTTTGTGTTTAGTTCCACTTTGAGAAAGCATAATATAATGAACTACATCACATTTTCATTAGTTAAACAAATATAATGGACTTACTGTTTTAAGTTACCGTATATACTTGAGTATAAGCCGAGTTTTTCAGCACATTTTTTGTGCTGAAAAAGCCCCCCCTCGGCTTATACTCGAGTCATGCCCGCATGGTACGCTGCTGAGTAGCGTACCATGCGGGCCGCGGTGCAGACTGTGTCACTGTGACACAGCCTGCACAACGTGTTTAGCGCTGACCGGACGGAGTTCGGTCAGCGCTACACACTGCCAAACACACAGCCGCCGGAGCCGGCAGCTATGTGTTTGGTGTAATCAGCAGCCGCTGAGCGGCTCCCGCAGTGGGTAATGGGAGAGACGTCGTCATGACGACGTCTCTCCCATTATGCAAAGCGGCGGAGGAGCCTGTAGCAGCGTCGGGACCAGGAGCGGGGTTACAGGTAAGTGTTTTTTTTATTTACATTTCTTTCTACTGGGGGGGCTACTACCGGGGGGGTAGTACCAGGGGGGGATATCGCTACTGGGGGCACTACCAGAGGGGGGGGGGGATTAATAATGGGGGAACTACCAGGGGGGGGATGTTGCTACTGGGGGCACTACCAGGGAGGGGGGGAATACTGGGGGCACTACCAGGGGGGATGTTGCTACTGGGGGCACTACCAGGGGGGGATATTGCTACTGGGGGCACTACCAGGGAGGGGGATTAATACTGGGGGCACTACCAGGGGGGGATATTGCTACTGGGGGCACTACCAGGGGGGGGATTAATATTGGGGGCACTACCAGGGGGGATGTTGCTACTGGGGGCACTACCAGGGGGGGGATTAATACTGGGGGCACTACCAGGGGGGGATATTGCTGCTGGGGGCACTACCAGGGGGGGTATTACTACTGGGGGCACTACCAGGGGGGGATATTACTACTGGGGGCACTACCAGGGGGGGATATTACTACTGGGGGCACTACCAGGGGGGGATTACTACTGGGGGCACTACCAGGGGGGGATTACTACTGGGGACAGTACCAGAGGGGGGATTACTACCAGTAGCTGCTGCATTTCCCACCCTAGGCTTATACTCGAGTCAATAAGTTTTCCCAGTTTTTTGTGGTAAAATTAGGTACCTCGGCTTATATTCGGGTCGACTTATACTCGAGTATATACGGTAACTGTTTTTAAATACTGACAGGACTATTAAAATGTAGCTTCATGTTACTTATAGTAATGCAGTGTGCTGGACAAATGCAAGTTCTATGCTGACAGAGGTGTACGAAGTTTCGATGTTGCAAGCATGCAGCCGATGTTTTAGGTCTGCGCATGCGTCTGTCAATAGCACAGACACAGGACGCCATGTTCAGACGGAGAAACAAGGCTAGTGCAAGCTTCAATGATGCGACGATGGTTCAGCGTTGGTGCGTCTAAAGATGCACCAAGACGGATTAGCGCCACAGGAAGTGGGCGTCTCAGTAGGAAGATCATCAGTTTCAGGATAATCATAAAGCTGCGCGCACCTCTGAATCAGGCCCTAAATATCTACCCCTCTACAGAAAAGCATCAATTACCTAATGGCAAAATATTCAAACCATCAGTGAGAATAAAGATCAGTGCCTGCATTTTGCTTTAGTACTAGTGGGAAGTGTTAAATATAATTCTGGCATATTGGATATGAAAGTAAAGTAATAGTGTGAGGGTGAACGTGTGTGTAGACAACAGTGGGATTACCCTTTAAGAAAGAGCCACATGAGTGAACTTGGATGGACCTCATTGTACTGGAATCTATTACCTTTGGGATTCCTACACAGAGATTAGTCACATCTACTGCATCTGGAAGTGTGAATGACTGAAAGGGATCTTGGATTGTTGTGGAGTCTTGAGGATCATGTCCCGCAAGCACACCTGAAAATCAAAGAGATCGGTTACAGAAAAACGAGTTTATATGATCTTTAGATAATCAGATACAGTTTTAAAGTAAATTACCAATCACAGTTGCTGCATCATCCACACATCTAACTAAAATCCCAGGAACATCCATGGAGTTTACCAAGGGAATAAGTCCATGGCGAGAAACAAGGCCATACGTTGGTTTCACGCCCACTATGCCACAGTGAGATGCTGGGTTCCGAGTAGAACCTCCTGTATCAGATCCCAGTGCCCTGTTTAAAGTTATATAATAAAAACAAAACTGTTAATGCTAGTTTACATTTTTGTATCACATATAATTTTATTTGTCAATGGGATCAAGTACAAAATATGATTTTTGGTACTTACTGATAAATCCCTTTCTGAGATTCCACAGGGGACACTAGAGCATAGACAATGGGGTATAGACGTTGGTAGAGTAGAGCCTGGCACTATTTTAAAGTGTGACTGGCTCCTCCCCCTCTATGCCCCATCAGCCCCAGTTTAAGAAACTGGGGCTGAGAGGAGACGGAGTACAACAGGCAAGACGAGAAAAAGGAGAAGTCCACAGAACGGAACAAGACCAACTGAAGGAGAACAGAAGAACCCACTGCAGGGAATACATGCAATTACACAGCAACAGAATGCGGACAAACCACAAACAATAAGGAGACAACCAAAACAAGAAGGCAAGAAAGCAGAACTGTGTTGCGTCCAGTGTCCCCTGTGGAATCGGAGAAAGGGATTTATTGGTAAGTACCAAAATCCTATTTTCTCCTTCATCCACTAGGTGACACTGGAGCATAGACAATGGGGACGACCCAAAGCTGACCTCCCGGGTGAGAAGCGCTAAGAAACATGCCCACCCAGTGGCCAAACCGAAACAGGGACCGCCATAAACTTGACGATAGGACAAAATGTAAAAGCAATAGCTGAGGCCAAAGCACCATAGAGCACATGAGAGAATCAGAAACAGCCTGAGCTGTACCTTGACACCTAGTGCCCCTGGAACACACATGCAAAATACATATATTATATACATGTACTGACCTACTAGATAGGCCACATGACACATATGTATATTACACCTATATACCCTGTATCATATAATGAATGCTTACCGGAAGCAGAGCTTTAGTAAAACATACGTGTCCTAACGAACCTGTGACTAACACAGGGCCTGATTCAGACCTGCTCGCAAGCGGGTCGATGGTGGCCCAGTGCGCATGCGCACAACGGAGCCTGCTCCGTCCTGCGCATGCGCGAGACCCGGATAGCGACGGGCAAGCAGTCGCTCCAGGTCTCGTACCAAAAGGGGGCGTGCTGTCGATGTTGAGTGACAGCACGTCCCCTTTGGTGGGCGGGCCGGGGCTGCCCAGATGGAGGCGTTCCCATGGGAATGCCTACCGTCTGGGGCCGGCCCCACTGACATCACAAGTGATGTCAGTGGGAGTGCTTTCGGGTCTGTTAGAGCCGAATGCTCACGAGGGCTTGCGGCAACGAGACCCTACCTCAAGGGTCTCGTCGCAAGCCCGATGGTCACAATGGTCTTGAGTGACCATCGCGACCATCTTCCTGGCCGCTCGCTATAGCTGTGGGTCTTCCAGGAGGCCGCTCTAATTGATTCAGAGCGAGCGCTCTGTCAGAGCGTCCGGCTCTGAATCAGGACCACAGTCCAAAGCTGCAGAACATGAGCTCCAGCACACCGAGCCATCTGATCTATTCTTCACTGGGCCATTTTAACCCAGCTTCCAATTTTAGTATATGTGCTGCTAAAGCAAGCATATTATACATAAATATATATTATATATACACACACACATGCATACCTCCCATGGATAGCGGTGATGGCTGTGGAATTATAGGGGAGAAGTACCTCCCCCCTGTTTTAGGGAATATAAAATATGAGTTTGAGGTGACCGGAATCTATAAATGTATTTTACATGTTTGTATACCTGCTGTGAGGCATGGCCTAAGTGGTTGCGAGCCATGTATTAGTTGTTTGAGCTACTTAAACACATATGAAACATAGAATGTACCACATAGATGCATGACAAACATGCTTTTATTTGCTTTTATTATCTCTTTGGAGTACATATTAGTGTTTTGTTGATAAGCAACCAGTTTACTGTGTAACGCTCATGGGCAGGCGCTGGCAGAGTACATCAGGTGATCCACGATTTATTTATTTTTTTGCCATCAATAGGTTTCATTTTGTTTAGTCTCCCAGGACGCTTCATTTGTTTGCTTTTAGAATAAGCCATAGAGAGAAACATATTAATGTGAGCTCTCAGTGGTGTGAATGCTTGCGGTCATATCCTATTTCCCTAGAAAGAATAAGATTCCTGCCAACTCCATTTCCTATCACTTTAAGAAGAAACTCAAATTTACTTATGCTATTAAGCAGCAAAACGTATTTATGTAAACATACGCAAAAAAAAATGTTCTCTCTACAAGTATAAAAACACAAACACCCACCTCTTGAAAGTTCAAGTTCATGTGCCTTTCCTCCTAGATTTACATGTACACAGCTGAATGCAAAATGTGTGCTACTTTCAGAATAAACATTCTAAAAGAGGATTTGAATTCCCGCAGATAATATGACAGAATTATCTTGGGAAAATTCTGTGTTAGATGTTGGCACAAAAAAGTAGCCATGTAATGCGGCAAGTGACATGTCGGAGTATACATAGTATATATTCACACAGTCCAACCAGCTTGTAACAGGTTTTATGAAACAAATAAACCTACAAATCAAACTGAACTAATTAAATATGGCAAAAGCTGTACACAGAAGATGAGAAACACTCTGTCAGGTTTATTTACTCCAGGAACTAAACAAAATGTATAAACAGCACATTATGGGGGTCATTCAGAGTCGGTCGCAAGCGCCGAGCGCTCGCAACCGACTCGATGTTGCCCCACTGGGCATGCGCACGACGCTGCTGCTGTGTGCAAATATGCTAATACGGAGGACAAAATGCGCCCGATGCCGGCATCGCAGTTTGCAGATCCAGGTGCTGCATCCGTAGACGCACCATCAGATCACCGGTCACGATGGTTGCAGCATCGTCATCTCAGTAAGCCTTAGGCTAATCATACGGGCCGCTTCATCTGCACTGCCAAAGCTAGTAAATCTTCCTCGGAAGACTCAGACACTGGCCTTGGTACTCCCAGAAAAAGGGAACAATACGCCCATATTTTTGGGAACGCTGCCCAGCACCTCCCCGTCACCAAACGACTGCAGCCTCTAAATCAGGCAGACGCTTAGTGGGCACACGTTTGATGACACTGGACAGGTCCTGTGCATACGCAGTCCACCCACCATCGGACTTTTACACGAACCATAGGGTTTGCATACAAATCTGAATCAGGCCCATGGCCGTCTGAAAGTACAACAGCTAAGTCAGTCTCCATGCTTTCAAACTATTCTTTAGAAGTGCAGAAGTACCAACCACTAGCAAACCCCTAACTTCCACAAGCAACCTCCTAACTTACTTGAATGAATTGGCAGTAAAAGGGATTGTGATGGAGACTATTTGCTGCTAAGGTGAGTAGCAAACAAGTTTATCACCTGTACTGGGCACCAGCAAAAGGAGCATAGTGTTGGCCTGAGCACTACTCGGATAATTGTTGCTATAATGTACCTAACTTTTACATTAACAAAAAATATTAGGTCAACCAGCCACCACTGTGATCAATTAAGTTAGATATAATGATATCATAAAATATGAGACCAGCCACCATTGTGATTAATTAAGTTAGCTATAATGATATCATAAAAGATGAGTAAGCCTGGAGAATAAATAGGATATACTATCTCAGAAAGCTGTATCAGGCTGCCCTTCCAAACACTACAACAGCAATGTGAATGTATTTCTTTTCTTGAAAATGTGTTATTTTTCCGTTCTTTACAACTGTGGAACGGGTTTCACATTTTATTCTCTAGTTTCCAGTTTAAACTGCTGGGCTTCTTTTTTCTGGGCCTGTTTGAAGAACATTTACGGGGATGTAGGCGATCATTTCCTAAGGAACCTGTGACACCAATGAGGCATTTCATCACCTATATGTGACACATATGAGGCATGGGTTCAAAAGAATATATAGGTTGCTTTCTGGTAACTATTGGTTCAGCTAAAAAAAATGGCTAATTTCACTGTGTCTAGGAGTGTAGCAAGGTGCATGTCACAACTACATAGCATACATAGGTTCTATTATAATACACCACTTCCTACAGTAAATAGCTAAATTCTTTAATCGCTAAGATAGCTTCCAAATGTTTATTACCTCCAACGAATTTTAGCTCCTTTGGAATTTCCTATGTCTCTTAAATATCTGGGTGCAAGTTTTTCAACAAACACCATATGAACTTTCCCATATAATCTAAAAATATGAATTGTAGGCATCGACTCGTGCCTACTGCTTCATGCCACCTATGGAAGTCTTCCACGATCCTCTAAATTAATTGTTAAAGAAATGGATTCCTCTACTCTTCCATCTGCATCTGAAATGTGGATCAGACAAGTTATTATTATTATTATTATTATTATTAATAATAATAATAACAACAACAAGTTTCTTATATCGCAGCATATTCCGTTCCAACTTTACAATTGGAAACAGTAAAAGATGGGCCAGATCCAGATGGAAGCAGAGGCTTTGAGACAGAAGATTTGGCCACAGTGGAAGACGCAGTGGAGCACCGACTGAGAGGCCTTGAAGATCCGCGTTCCAGGCCACTCACAGCCAATTAGGTGACAAAGAGATCACTGTGCAACCTTCCAAACTTCTACTTGTGGAGGACCCGTGGAATCAGTGAGATTGCATGGAAGATGTACAAGAGAGGGAAGATCCACCGAACTGCCAAGGCGTCCACCAGAAAGGCACCTGGTGCGTGAGCAGTACCTCAGGGAACAGTACCTCGGTAGCTGGGGATTGTGCTGAGAAACAATCATGTCGATGTCCGACAAGCCCTATCAAAGAACCAGGAGTTGAAAGACGTCTGAATGTAGAGTCCACTCACCCGAATGAATGTCCTCGCGGCTTAGGAATTCCGCTTCCCAATTTTGTACTCCAGGGATGAAGACTGTCGACAGAGGAGGAAGATTCTGCTCCGCCCAGAGGAGAATGCAACTGGCCTCCTTCATGGCGCCACGACTGCGAGTGCCGTCCGGATGGTTTATGTAGGGGACAGCCGTTGCATTTACTGTACCTGGATCAAAGTGCTCAACAAACCAACCCCAAGAGGGCAAGAAGAAGCTATATGTATAACCTGACCGCTGAGGGAGAGGAATATAGGGAGACCAGGAGCCCAATGCAACTCTCTGGAGACAAGCTGAAGCAGGCACTGTGTAAAATGGCCGTTCTGTGTCTTTATGAGGGAGGGGAGAGAGAGGAGGAATCGCCCTGGGTCAGAATGCCTGCTTAAGGGAAAGCGCCCAAGGGTGGGGGAGGAGCTAATGAGGAGAACTTATCTCCCCCTTCTGGCATGGACCCCAAGGCAAATGGCCGCCTACACTGTGATGACCCATTGCCTAGCTACCCAGGTGGTCTAGTGAGGGTGTGGAAAGGACCTAGGTCCCTGCTGCCAGCACCACCAGTGGTCTCAGTAACCGGTGGTGAAGCCGTGATAACACGGCTCCCTGCAGGGAGCTGCCTTACCTGTCCCCTTGCTGCACCATCTGCGGCTCCGCTCTGTGCTGTGGAGCACTGGCCAAAGATGCTGACCAAGTCACCAGCACTGCGGCCGCCAGCGCTGGGGTTGGTGGAGCGGAAGTACGGGCGTCCTATAGGACGCCTAGTGCTGCCCACTCAATTGTTAAAAAAAAAAATTAAAAAGAAAGAAAATAAGAAGCTGCTTGAACAGCTCCTAAAACTGTGCCCACTCCTGCAGGCACCAAATTTAAACTGGCTGCCTGTGACTAGGGAAGGGGCATAGGGAAGAGGGAGCCGGGGCTGCTGGGTAAGAAGAATTAACTAATTGGTGCATAGACTCCTACTCACCAGCCTATACCTCAACATAGAGCCCTATGGAGGAAGAAGAAAGAATTTTATATTGAATATGGTAGAAAACCTGTAATGGAGGGACTGACAGAGCGGATCAGCAGACGATGAATGCTTAGCGAGGAAGATCAGCCTTGCAGCTGCATTCAAAATGGATTATAGTGGTGAGAGATTGGTTTTGGGAAGACCAGTGAGGAGACTATTGCAATAATCAATGCAGAATGTAATGAGTGAATGGATTAGAGTTTTTGCAGTGCCTTGTGTAAGATATTATTAATTCTGTTTTAGAAATATTGAGTTGGAGAGATGACATTCAAAATGAAATGGCAGAAAGACATTCAGTGACATGGACCAATAGAGATGGTGACAAATTTGGGGAGGAACGGTAGATTTGAGTATCATCCGTGTACAGATGATGCAGAAATCTGAAAGAGCTGATCAGTTTTTCAAGAGAGATGGTAAATATTGAGAAAAGCATAGGCCCTAAGACAGTGGTTGTCAAACTCGGTCCTCAGGACCAAACACAGGTCACATTTTCCAGGTCACACAGCAGGAGCACAGGTGTATTCATTACTCACTGACACAGTTTAAAAGATCCACAGGTGAAGCTAATTATTTCACTTGTTATTCTGTGAGGAGACCTGGAAAACATGCACTGTTTGGGGTCCTGAGGACCAAGTGTGAGAACCTGCGACCTAAGACTTGCGGAATCCAACTAATAGAGGCTGCAAAGAGGGGGTGAATTCAGAGAAATGAATACGTAAAGAGTGATTATATACGTAGGATGAGAACGAAGAAATGGATGTGTCCTGAAGACCTAGGGATTGTAGTGTTTGTTTGTGAAGAGAGTGGGCAACAATGTAAAAAGCAGCAGAGAGATCAAGAAGAATAAGTGAGTAATGGCCTTTAGACTTAGCAGTGACCAGATAATTCTCTACGTTGGTCAGTGCGGTCTCTGTGGAGTGTTGGGAACGGAAGTGGGTCCAATAAATTGTGCAAGTTAAGAAAGTGTGTTAGGCGAGTGTAGGCAGCTCTCTCAAGTAGCTTGGAGGGGCATGGGAGCTGAGTGATGGTAAAGTAATTTGAGAGAGAGTTAGTGTCAGAACTTAGTTTTTTTCAGAATTTGATTTATCACTGCGTGCTTGAACAGTGATGGAAAGATACCAGTAAAGAGAGATTTCAGATTTTAGTCAAGGTTGGGATGAGCAGAGGAGTTGGAGCTTTACTGATTTATGAGGGTATAGGATCCAGAGGAGAGGTAGTAGAGTAGGAGGATGAGAAGAGTGTAGATACTTCATCTTCATTTGTGGGGGTCAAGTGAAGATAATGTGCCAGAGGATTCAGGTAGGGAATTGAGCAGGTCAATGGCTTAGGAAGAGCATACCATTTCATTTTGGATCGTATCAATCTTGTCCATGAAATAGGAAGAAAGATCTTGTTCACTGATAGTAGCAGGTGGGTTGGGTGAGGGAGGGGTAAGAAGTGATTTAAATGTATTAAAAAGTCATTTGAGGTTAGAGGCTTGAACAGAGATGACAGATTGGAAAAATGTTTGTTTGGCAGTGTTCAGAGCATTACGATAAGAGTGGTAGATAGTCTTATATGTGAGGATGTCACTTGGAGTACGAGATTTAAGCTCCGAACGTTCTATTTTACATGAGAGTTTTTGTAGGTGTCTTGTTAATTTAGAATGCCACAACTGATGTCTAAGTCTACGTGGAGTGTGATGGGTAGCTGGAGTCACTTCATCAAGGGCTATTTTTAGAGTCTGGTTCAGGTGTGATACAGCTGTCTCATTAGAAGTAAATGTAGAAATTTGTGAGAATAGTTGTCACAATTAATAATGTTAATATTTCTGCGGGTTTGAGGAGGCTTGGTTGATTTCAATGACACTGAGGTTGAAGTAATGGATAAAAGCGAGTTAATTAAAGAATGCCAGGATACATCTTCTGGCTTGTTGCAAAAAAGCTTGCATGATTTCCCACAGCCCATCTTTTTTTCCAATAAGTTCTACAGACGACCTGTATACTATATACTGCTCCATCAGTGTACCTTATGGTCTCTCCTGAGATCCCGTTTACATTCCACAACTAATGCTGAGCTCTGCTTCTAATATATTTATGAAGGTCATGCTTTACTTAGACAAATAAGTCATTCAATCTTAAAACTAGGGAAGACAATGTTAGTATATAAATCATATTAAACAATGAACACTGTACTGACATCCCCATGAATAACTTACACATAACACGTTCCAGCAGACACAGCAGCAGCGCTGCCTCCCGAACTTCCTCCAGTAATCACCCAATCAGAATTCTCGTCAGTAACAGAACAACGCTCTGTCCTCTTCCCTCTGTATTGTTTTGAATAGCTCCATGGATTTTTCACTGGCCCAAATATGCTGTCAGTACTCCCAGATCTATGGGTAACAAAATACAGGTAACTTAAGAAGATGTGGAGTTGTAAATAAAGAGTCATATTTCCACATTCTGAATGCTACTAGCAGTAATATCATAGGCTTTGATGAATAAGGAAATTCAGTTGAAAGAAAATCTAACCAGTACAGTGTAGTTTACTAGAATAAAGGTAATACACAAGTGTATATGTTGACATAACGACATGAGGAAGTTGCCGAAAGTCTTTCCTTAGCAATGCTGTTTTCTAATCACAAACATCGAGGGAAACTTCTGCATCATTATACTATATCATTACATAAGCCTTTATGTGTAATTAGAAATGGAGAAGGGTGCAACAACAGCTCACCACAAGAGTTAATAAAATAGAAGCGTTTTAAAGGGGTGACATTTTGGAAGTGCTGTACTTTATTTCCATATATAACAGTGTACATATAATAATTATACTGAACAAAATAAGAGATTGCTATTCATCTTTGTCACATTATTGAGATAGTCACATTTCCTTTTTAATAAAACAAGCTTAGAAAGTGCAAAGTAACATGTACTTAGTGGCAAAATAGAGTATTTGAAAAGTGGTAAGATGTAATATCAATCACTATTCAGTAATTAAAGTAAGATTATCTATCGTGCATAACGGCATACATCTTGGCTTACTGGTGGCATGATACCAGCTGGAGAGTCATAGGTTTTAAGTCTTGTTTTCAAGAAATACTAGGCAAAAACATGCAAATAAAAAGATTAAACTAAATTGTTGTGCGCTCTGCCACAAGTGTAGTAAAGGACAAATGGCTGCTAACACGGATACATATTAGTCTTTGAATAATGTTTTAGCAGTGGTGGATCATTGTGAGCAGAGCAGAAATACTGCCTAATGCACAGATGAGGTATGTGTGATCTCTCCCAGCAGTATTTTCCTTATAAACTATTGACAAGTCTGCTTTCACTTGGAATAAGATAAGACAGTTCAGTTTGTTGTTCTCAAGTTCTGAGAAGCATGGGGATTTGATACGTGCAGCTGGCCATTAAATCCCCATATCACTGAACAGCGAGGACTATGGTCACAGTGTACCTGACTAAATTATTATCTATTCAGAAATGAACACAGCACAAGCTACTTTTTCAATTCACGTAGACACACGTCCGCTGTTACAGTCTGTATGCTTTGTACCTTAGACAGGTAATTGATTTTATATATATATATTATTGTATATGGCAAAAACAAGAATAAACTTGATTGCAAATAATTTACATATATAGAATTGGAGTAATAATACAAAATAGAGAAAAATGACCCTTCTGGGTTTAGGGAGAAGGTTGATAGAGAGATTATAATTATATTGCCTTATGGTGCGTACACACTGGGCGATTAAAGTGGATGACTGAACGATAACGATATCGTTATCGTTCAGCTGTCCACTTTATCGTCCATTTTTAACACAAAAACGATGAACGATAATGACGACGCGCGTTCCCGCGGGTTAACATGCAGTGCTCCACCAACCTGTCACTTTTTTCCTAACATCTCTTTGTCCCCTACCCCTTGTCTCTCCCCCCTCCTCCACCTGTTTCTCTTTTTTCATATCCACCTGTGCCTCAAGGCAAACAATCTGGGTAGGGGCAGGACAATCTTCTCTTGTGGGGGATCTCAGTTTATCATAGCAAACTCTCTATGCTCAATGTAATGGAGTCCTCCCTGGAATAACAGGTGAGCAATGACATCCTTTTAATTAACAAGTTCTGAATTATGTTCTTTGTATAGAGAGTGCCCAACTGGGATCTCTAGTGATACATATCTCCAGTCTGAGCCTGGAATAACTAACCTACAGAGAGCAAGGCTGTATAGATGTGTCGCTTGTCTCCTTCATTTTCCACCTACAACCACAGGCCACACTGATTTCAATAAGAATTTATAATATGATACATTCAATTCAATTTGTTGTATAGCAAAAAATAAGGAAGTGAAATACAAGTTTTAAGCTTTTATACACAGTCAAAGTAAAAATGTTTTATGATAATAGCCATTCTAAGTGCATGTTACATACCCCATACCAAATTCATCAAGATTGGTTTTTCCCATGAGTACAGCTCCTTGATCATAAAGCTTCTGAACAACTGTAGCGTTATAGGGAGGAATATAACCTTGTAAAAATAAATAATGAATATTGTTAATTATATCTACAGAAATGTCTGAAAATGATTGCAGTTAAAATATATTTCTAACTTGTTAAATCACTTCTACATCATGTATAAAAGGATGAAAAACTGTTCTGAAATATTGTAATAATGAATATCTACCTTTTAGCATTCTTGATGCACATGTTGTCTCTATGTTGGCAGTGCTAAAGTTATCTTTAATTGCAATAGGAATCCCATCTAGTGCCCCAAGGGGTTTACCTGTAAATGAAAACACATACTTAAACACATACCTACTATTACTAGCAAAGGCAATAATATTACTATTTCAAATTAAGCCTTAAACATTCTCTGTGTATTCAAGTAGGTGAGTTTGTATTGCATTTTTATATGTATTACTTTATACAGTTGCAAACTTTTATGAAACCAAAACCATTGCATCAGTTTTGCTTTCTATTATTTTTTTTACAAAAGTTATAAGTCCATCTAAAAATATAGATTATATGGACTTGCCATTTGGTTTTGCCTAATGCTCTCCTGAGACAACCTGCACCCTGGATCTTCCCTGAAACCGAAAGGACTGAACCGGACAAAAGACAGGCCGTATAGACATGAAACAGGAGAAGGAAGGTAGAAAGCAGTTCTCTACAGTATCCCTGGAGATATTATCCAACTCCGGCCCAAAAAGAAACTGCCAAGTTCTAAGCCAGAGAGCCCTACGTGCAGCAACCGCCGTACTAGAAATATGAGCATCCAACTGAGCTGCATCAATGGCTGCCTCATCCAAACACAAATAATAAGTCCGCTCAGAGCATATCCAAATGGATGCCTTCTTCCAACTAGCTAGTCTAGCATTCAACATCCTTATTAACACAATCTTCCTATTAGAACTGTCTTTTAAAGAGGTTACATTAGGAACCGGAATAGCAGTAGCTTTTACAAGTTGACGGAAGCATCCACCTTAGGAGGTGATTCCCACTTAATCCTATCAGCCACAGGAAGCAGACACATTTCAAATCTGAAGCACCTACCCAACCACTCTGGTTAAGGTATCCACCCACTATACATTCCCAGGATATCCATATGTCACTGAAGACTATTCCTGATCCGAATCCTCCAAATCCTCAAAGGAAGATATTTGAAGCTGAACCTTAGCCCGAATGGTGTGGACCTAAAAAATACATTTCCAAAGAAGAGGACATCTGAACCGACCCCTGGACAAAGCGGGTCAATACCTGCGCCCAAGTAGGCAAAGATAGTCTTAATCTAAGAAATAAACCTAATCCACACTATAATAATGACTAATACTCCCCAGACACTATATAAACATCAACAAAACAATAGAAGAAAAGGATCCCCCCCCCCCCGACTAATACCCAACAGGGTCTGAGGAGGACCTGAGCTAACCACCAGCTACACCTAAAACAGCTAGAAAAATAACTGGGAGAAAGGGCAGTAAGTACCATTGGATTCCAGTGACATGAGGGGAAGTCTATAAGGAACTCTTGTGGGTCCAGCATAAAGACTGCTCCTACTGGTAGGTAAGGTACCGCAGCCTCCCCTTCCTAGTGTGGCTGACCCAAGAGAAACTAATATCTGAACACCCGACCCAGATCCTCTGTTAACTGAAGTCTTCGACCAGGAGGAAGGAGATAGATCACTATAAATGACTCCCTGCTAGAGCAGCAGGGAGCCGCTTACCTGATCGCTGACATCCTTGGGTGCAGGGAGCAGCGTTGGATCACCTGATTGCACCGGAAACAGAGACACATACCTGAGTGGTAGCGGCTGCAATCCACCTGGAGATGATCCCTTGATTGAAATGGGACATTGGTGCTAGAGAAGAACACGTGACTGCTCCCCAACCCGTTCTAAGTGTCTCTGGTGGCCGCCATAAGACAGGAAACAGAATATAAAAGAGGACGCCCAAACTGTTCTGGCTGCTCAGCAGCCAATATGCAGAGCGCCCAGCCAAATTTGAAAGTCCTCACTCACTCACTTAACTCCAGTGTCTCTTGTCCCCCCATTGGATGAAATAGAAATGTAGATCCTAAATTTGCTTAAGTATAGGTTAATTAAATATTTACAGACTCAGAAAGGTTTCTTATGTAAATAGTGGCTGTATAAGTAAACAAACAGTTATAATATAGTATTTTCATCTTGTATTTTATAAGACTGCCAAATACAAGGATATAAATGATATGATCCCATCCCAATAAACATTACCTTTTTTGAAACGTTTGTCTGCTTCTGCAGCATGCTTAAGAGCAATCTCTTCAGTTATGGTAATATAAGCATTAAGAAATGAAGCTTCCCTGATGAAAGATAAGCATTTCAGGCACAGCTCTGTAGGGCTCAGTTGTCCAAGTCTTAAGGCAGCAGCTGCCTAGAAATTAGTAAATGGAAAAACAGTCATTAAAATTATTTGGAAAAAGGTACATAAAGTTGAGTAATGATGTGTATACAGTACTTTAATAGGCAAAATTAAATATTTTTCACGGACCTTTAATAACATTTAAAGATCACATTATGAGATGAGCGCTTCAGCATAAAATGGTCATGCAGGCCAAACAGTAGGCTGAGAAGGCATAAAAACACAATCAGCTATCCTCTTAACTAGACATTATGGGCCTGATTCTGAGTTGTACGCAGCAGCATCTATTGGCGGATACCTGTCTGCGAGTTTATGCAAATGCTGCTACAAACACAATCCATTGTATTGTCGAAGCTGGATAATTGGCTGAGACAAGATCAGTTTAAAATTGGATCGCAGCGATGCCATCTTGCGACTGGCCGCAAGACACCATCTTGGAAATGAGATCGCAAGATGCCATTTTGTGAATGGCCGCCCAAGCGCCATTTTAGATAAACTCACACTTTAGTACATGTGGAGATATTACTATTAGCATCATGCGATTGCATCTTTCACCATTTCTCATACACACATTAATACGCACAATTGTGCTGTTAACTAGTCGCATATTAGCGAATGCATAAGATCCTGTATGAAAACGCTGAATATTAGCTCCATGCACACGCATCTGCCCCAAGTTAACTAGTGTCTTTACATCAAACCCCACATACTCACACATTACATATTCACATACAAGGTTCTATAAGATTTAAGGTATAAGATTCAAGTATGCACATTTATTATCACTTCTAGGAAATAAAGATTATTTCGTAACTAAGGTTTTATACGTGATAAGTAAGCCATGTTTGGTATTGTACTGATGCGTACTCTCTCAACAGTATTCCAGTAATATCGATGGCGAGATCGCAACATGCATTCTCAACTTATGGACCGCAGAGACTTCAAGCAACAAAATGTACATTATATGACCAACTGTTAGGATTTGCATGAGGCGGGAAACCAGAGACCACCAGTTGTTAGAGGCTGGACTGTGTCTATTTGAACCAACCTGTTAAATGCCTTGTAACATATGCCCTCTCCTTTAGGACCAATGGTATTAGCAACAAACTTCTCTATTGTGTTGTTTATTCCTGGGTGGTATAAATATGTGTGCTCTGACCCTGGGTTCCTAGTCTTCGTGCTGAATGCTGATTGACGAGGGGTTTCTTGCTGATGCCTACATCTGGACCAGAGAGCGCTGCGTATGTATAACTGTACTTGGGTCTGTATAATTTCTTTGCGCTAAGATTATATGAGGATCATAGCGTGTAACTGCTGTACTTTTACTTGAATAATACTTTGTGCTTTGGAACCACAGTTTCTAGGTCTGGAGTCTTTATTTACTGTATGACTGCGTACGCAAAATAGCGTCATCCTTAGAGGTTTATAGGAAGGATATTAGAAGGTATAGGCAGGGGTATTTATAAGGTTCAAAGGCAGTATCGTTAGTATACATCTGTTCGACCAAATGAGCAAGGACTGAGACACCCAATTTTAGCATCCGTGCACGCTTCAAGATCGACTTGTACGTCCTTTAGACGCCACCATCGGTCGCACCATGGAAACCTGCATTAACCCTATGTGCGGTTTCTCCGACGGACTACGTCCTCCTATGCCTGCGTCTGTGAACACCACCACTTGCATTGACATGCCTGCGACACTGCCATAAAAAGCCCACTGAATGGACTATTTTTGTGTGCTCTACTAGCCCCCTTCCAGTCACCGCCCAGGAATGCACATCACTTTTCCACCACATTTCTGATACCGTCTGACCCAGATGCAACAGTACTTTGTGCGTACTCTTTGTAACACTTGCGCCATAAGGGTTTTTAAAGAAACTTTTGTGCATGTGCAGTTGCAAATAATCACTCAACTAGGTAAACATCGGCATTACTAGCGACTCAGAATCAGGCCCAGTGAATACACTATGCACACTCTCACTACCACCACCAGACTCTTCATTCAGCACCTGAAACTGCTCCTGCTCAATGGGCAATGTGTATTTGATGCAGGACCTCTATGCTTGTTAAGATGGCTGAATCCATCCTTGCTGCTTACTGGGATCAACACTGCTGGATAGCTGGCAGAGCACTGACACGGAACTGGTGGGCTCAACACAAGACAATCAGGGGATGGATTACAGTGTGAGCTATATTATGGGGAAGCAATTGGGAAACCGACTGCCTATATACCGGCAGCCGGCTTCCCGACTGTCTTATCCCGGCAAGGGTGAAATGCCGGGCGTCTAGATGTAGACGCCCACATTTCCCCGACGCCGGGAGACCGGCGCCCGGCATCACGATCGTAGTGATGCCGGGCGCCGCCAGCGGACAGCCACGGGGGGGAGGGTTAGGTTTAGGGCTCCCGGGGGGGACAGGGTTAGGCACCCCCCCGGGAGGGTTAGGGTTAGGCTAGGGGGAGGGAGGGTTAGGGTTAGGCACCCGCGGGGGGGACTTACGGTTAGGCACCCCCCCCGGGGGACTTAGGTTTAGGTAGCGGGGAAGGGGGTGGTTAGGGTTAGGCACTTAGAGGGGGGATTAGGGTTAGGCACTTGGGGGGGAAGTTAGGGTTAGGCACCCCTAAGGAGGGTTAGGGTTAGGGGGGTTAGGTTAGTGGATACTTACCTATCCACGATCGGGATTTCCAGTGCTGTCGGGCTTCCACTGCGTCGCACTCTGCTCTTGTCGGGCTGCCGCTGACGGGAATCGTACCCATTCCATATTATGTTGGTCACTAGAACACATTACGGACAGATGTCTCATAGGAACAAGCAAGATCTTAATAGTGATAATGTTAATTGGCTGTAAAACTGATATTCCCAGTAGGAATTTTCAATCCCCCTGCCCAGATTTATTTTTAGAGCTTTGTTCCCGAGGTCAAGGCCCACCTCTGAACCATACTTTGCTACAGGTTTGAGGCCAGATCCAAAGAGCAAGAGCATTTCAAGGACTCAACTTTAGCCGATCCAAAGCAGTTTCCAGATTTTTTCATGTGATTTGCTAGCAATTATTTCATTTGAGAAAATCCGCTGGACGGAAGAAGCGCATCAGGAGCTTTTAGTAATTCCGCTCACTGCTTAAATAACTGCTACAATTTATTACATCAAGCCTCCTCTTTGATTCTACATATCTGTCCAACTTACTGTGGCACTAATCGTAGTTCTGCACCCGTGAGGCAATCTGCTGAGATACACTTGCTGTTTTACTAAGCAATGCTGGCTGATATCTGGGGACTGTTCCTAAGTGCCGGTATCTAAAGGAAAATACTCGTGGATTGCTCATAAAGCACGTCAACCCACAGAGGTCCTATGATTTACACTATATGGCATTATATATCAGAAGTGGGTAATATATTTGGGCAGCCATTAGTGTGAATGTGAGGTTCATCCCTGCCAATACTCTGAACAGAACATCGGAAACCTTACAGTGCTGTGGACCATTTATTTTGTTGATTATTGGATCAGGAGAAGAGCAACTACCGGCAGCTTTTAACGGCGCCTGGAATAGCCCGCTCTGTCAGCATTATAGCCACCTCTGGATAGACACAAGTTTGTGACTACTACCCACTTCAGTAAATATATACAATGATTTAGCACATTATTTTTGGGACTATAGAAGAACTTGTCCTATTTGTATTTATAGTTATATAAGTGCAGAACATGTTATATATACTCTATATCCTGGTTACAGCACTTAATGATAGAATCATTGCAGTGAGAGGTATTGGTTTATTTTCTCACAGTCCAACTAGTTTTTATGTGGCCGCTTTGGTAATTTTACCAGAATATACATTGGTTATGTACATTTATGTTTATTATATTTTATGTGTATGATACAATAAAACCATGTTATTACGTTTTACCACGGATTCAATTAATTTTATTACACCATGATTAGCGCTGTGCATTCTTTTTCATTATCTTTTGGGTTGGCAATCTAACACAGCTGCAATTTACTGGTGAGTGAAAAGCCTTCTTCTCAGTGCCTGGGGTTTTGTTTTAATATTCTTTTGACTTGCTAGCAAACCTGGTATACCTGGCCCCCTCTGGTAACTAAGATGAAACACCATTGGCCCTCTATAACCAAAAGGGCTGGAGAGAAGATGGAACTCTCTGGGTGGGGAAAGCACAATGCTTTTTTTTTTGCACTCTCCCCTGCCTCATACAGGCGCTAACCCTGTGCTGATCAGCCGGGGGCTGGTTTTCACTATAGCAGTGAACAGTATTAACCAGCATAGGAAGTCTAGCCTACTCTATGTGGGCTAGACACACTTTACCATTTTTCTAATCTACTTTCATCATTCAATCTGACCCCATTTTGCCTTAGCTTCAACATCAACATAACTTTGTAGAACTACTTACCTATCACTACTAGTAATAATGTTATAACACCTCTGACTCCATTCCCAATCATCCCCATTTATTTATCTGTGGCGCAGTGTCAAAGGCATTAGTAAAATCTAAATAGGCTGCACCTACAAACTCCATTGTGATCCAGTCAAAAATGATCAATCACATTGTTTGACATGTTCACAAGAACTTGTAAGGTTCCAAGCAGCATGGATTTACTGGGGAGCGTCTTCTGTACCCCTGAAAAATGTGCCTGCTCCAACCCTTGACATCATTACAATAATCCCATTCTGCACTGCTTTGCAAAAGAAGGGGCACTGTGCAAAGATCTGCTCCTCTGCAAATGTGTTCATTTTAACTTGAGACGTCACACAAATGTAGTAATTTGATTTACAAAGCACTGTATGCATGTGAGGCATAGTTTTTCTATATCCGAAATATTTAGGATGTGATGGTACCATCTGGTGGCAGAAAAATTTTATTGCACAAAATGAATATATTGTAGAGATGTGGCCTCACTCGTTTTTGCTGCAGTTGTGTCAGACAGCCCCTCTCAATGCGCCTGGTCCAGTGAGACTCTGTTAGCGCTGGTCGTATTTTTTTTGCAGCTTTTTTTGCCGAAAAATGCGTCTAAGTTCTGGATTGCTTAGGACGCACCAGGAGACTGCTGATTCATTTGATATGTGACACTTGTATAATTGTTTGCTACTAAGTCGCTCAATCAGCATACGAAGTGCTACGGTGCAGCTTTTTTCCACACCAAGTTCTGTTTACAGTCTCAGTCGTACACAGATGATACGTTCAATTTCCCGGCATATGACGGTCAGAATGCCAGCACGGGAATCCCAATACCTGTCAGAATCCCGGCACAAGCGTCCTGACTGCCAGAATCCCGAAGGTAAGTAGCGGGGTTAGGGGGAGGGTTAGAAGTTAGGGTTGGGCACTAGGGGGATGGTAGGGTTTAGGGTGCGGGGAGGGGGAGGTTAGGTTTAGGCACCGGGAAGGGAGGGTTAAGCATACTAAACGACAGGTGTCGGCATGCTAACCCTGTCGGGATGCCAGTGTTGGGATTTTGACTGCAGGGGTCACGAACGCCAGCAACCTGTATCCATCCCGCACACAGATATACAAGTGTCACATATGAAATTAATCAGCACAGTTTGATGGTGCATCCAAGTCTCATCGCATTGCGACTCAGCAAGAAAAGACGCCCAACACTATCAGAGTTGCAGCGGCTCACTCACATCAGACAAATCGCGCTGCATGGTGTACTGAGGCTAGATGAGCAAGGACACATCTGTACATTGAATAATAAGCCTGACACAAAGTGATCTGGATCGAGGCTTAACCACTTAACTGGCTAATATTGTTTCCAAAAAACACTCACAAATTGTCATTTTTTTATGATTGAATTAGGTCGAAAACCTCTATTAAGGATAACTTATCTAACAATTTTATTTAAAAAAATATAAAAAATTTTTATAGAAACACTGTAAATCATAAAAATAGCATATTTTTTCAAATGCATAAACTTAAACTTTAAAACACTTTTAAACTTTTTAGGACTTATATAAATTGGCCATCCCTAATCGGCGGTCCGGAATCAATATTCTTGATCGATATGGGTTTGCCATATACAAGTTATAAATATATCAATATTTATAAATATTAATATTTACTGCTACACAGTTGTAGTCTATAGGAGGTCCCTGGGCAGAGCTGCTGCTCTAATATGAGAGCCAGTCCAAGAACGCTATATCACAACTGTAAAAATAGCACCATGTGATAAATCGAATAAACTGGCAGCACAAAATTTGTATTATTGTCTATTATGCATAACAATATTTCCGATATATGAAAGGTTGGTGGCCATCCCTAAACTATTATCCTTTATTTATATGAGGGGTCCGCAGCACTATACAAAGTACATAAACAGAAACAGTATGATAAAAAAAAAACAAGAAAAAAGTTACTAATGGTGCCCATACAGCAGCAATCAGAAAAAAATTATTGAACGATTTGCGTAATATTTCCCCTGATTTCACGATTCTCCAATCTACCAATATGTCCCCATACATTACAGATAGTTTTCAGTGATTTGCAGATCAAATAATAAAATTTGCCAGTCCTGAAAGGCTCATCATTTGACTAGTAACCGTCGGCAAATCGTATCCATTCACTAGAACTCTACAGCCCCAATTGGTTGGTGAAATTCAACATGTTGGACATCCAGATTTACCGATTTGGTCGGAATCAGCAATAGGTGAACCCCATACATTGCAGATATTATTACACAATCATCTACAAAATCGAGAATTTCCCCAACTGATTGCTGATGTATTGACCCCTTTACAGTACAAAACTTTGCAGAACATGGACAAAAGGCCTGAACCAGCAGTGCACATAAGTGCATTGCTGATCACAGATTCACGATTGTCAGGGTCCTGTGTGATCGCACACATATCCCTGTATGCCTCTGCCTGATTGACAGGTAGAGGCGTTTACGGGGTGGTGCGAGGATGCCCTGTGTTCCCAGAAAGAGGGCATCACCCACAGTTTTCGGGAGTGGCACAGCTTTGATCTACATCCATGGATGCAGATTCCTGGCCTTGCATGCATGCCAGCCTGTTTAAGCTGAGCCTTACTCAGCTGGCTGGCGCCATCCAACATCGTAATCCCAGGCTACGACCTCGCTCTCAGCGCTGGGATTGCAGAATCAGCAGGAGGGGTCAGACACCTCATGCTGCATTTGCATTTTAGCAAGGACGGACTTGCATAGCTGCTTGTGTGCGGCTTTGCAATTCCATCCTCTGCTGAATGAGGCCCAAGGTTTATAAACATTGCCGCAGCAGCAGTCATTGACGGCCAAACCCATAGATTTGGTGCTGTTGTTGACAGTGGGGAGGAGATGAAGATATAAGTGAGGGAAGGAAAAGCACTTGAGGGAAGAGGGCCCTACTAGTGAGAGCTTACAAGCTAAAAGGGAGCGGGAGACAGGCAGGGGTAACACAGAGGGGAGAGACAGTGAGCAAGAAGCATGGAGCGGTGGATTAGGATGACTGCTAAAAAGCTTTGGTAAAGAAGTGTGTCTTGTGAGCCCATATGAAGTTTTGTAGAGGGATGAAAGTCTGATAGGGGGAGGGCAAGAGATCCAGTGGTAGGGAGCAGCACAGGCAAAATGGGAGTGGGAGGAAGTAATCAGTTGGAAGGAGAGGCAGCACTCATTTGTGGAGCAAAGTGGGCGAATGGGAGTATGAAGGGAGATGAGGTCAGAGATGTAAATAGGAGAGGATTGGGTGAGGGCTTTGTATGCGAGTGTGAGCAGTTTTAATTGGGTTCCGATTGGGAAGGGGAGCCAATGTAGGGATTGTAGGAGTGGGAAGGCAGATGTATGTTTGGAGAGGAAGATGAACCAGGCAGCAGCACTGACGATTGGAGTGGAGAAAGGATGGCCAGATAAGAGGTTACAGTAGTCCAATCTAGAGATGACCAGTAAGTGGATGAGGGTTTAGTTGTCTCCAGAGTGAGAAAGGGTCTGTTCCTGAAGATATTACTGAGATGGAAACGGTAGAACTGCGAAAGGTACTGAATGTGTGGTGAGAAAGGCAGGAGTCAATGATAAGATAGTGCACTTCTGGGTGCCTGCAACTGCACAGAAATAACTAGCCATCGGATGTGCATCAGAAAGCTGATTCGATGGCTAACAACCATTGAATTCCCGCAATTCTATGGAAAAAGTGCTTTTATCAAATTGGGAGAATTGATGATTGCTAACCATCGGCTTCCAATGTCCATCACTAGTCCACAGTGTCAAAAGCAGCAGAGGTCAAGAAGAATGAGCAGAGAGTAGTGGCCCTTGGATTTGGCAGCAAGAAGGTCATTGCCATCTTAAGTGAGGGCAGTTTCTGTCGAATGGAGAGGATGAAAGCCTGATTAAAATGGGTTAAACAGGGAGTGGGAGGAAAGAAAGGCAGTGAGGTGGTTGTAGAGATAATCTGCTAAAGGAGTTTGGAGGCAAGGGAGAGGAGAGAGATTGGGCAGTAGTTAGAGTATCAAGATCTCAGGATCAGGTGGTCTTTTAGGAATGGAGGAGACAAAGGCATGCTTGAATGCAGATGGTGCAGTGCCTGATGAGAGGCAAAGATTGAAGTATTGGGCAAGATAGGAACAGGCAACTTGAGAGAGGAAGCGGAGGAGGGGATAAGCAGATGCAACCAATAATTGTGGTCTCCTAGGTATGTGCAGCATGCATACTTACCAACTCTGCTTATAACAAGAGGAATTGAGGAGAGACATATTCATACTTGCCGACTTTCTGGCTGCCTCCTCCGGGAGGGGTAGCCAGGTTGGCGCAGCAGGGGGAGCGATGGCAGCATAGGTGGGCATTGCGGCGTGTTCGCGTCATTGCAGCCCCGCCCTGCTATAAACTGGCATTGTAAAGCAGGGGGTAGGGCTACAATGACGCGATTCAGCGCAAATTGAGTCATCGCCCCCCACCGGACCACCCACTTTTCGCAGGTAAATGGGGGGGGGGGGGGCGGGGGTGTGATTGTGTGGGGGCTTCCCCTGTCTAGAACGGCCGTGAGGCTCCCAAAAATCGGGTGGTGCTCCCGGCCGTTCCAGGTGAGTAGGCAAGTACGCGTTATTAAACCTTCTAAAGAAGGCAAGTGTAAAAGTTGCCAGTGGCAAACAGATTCTACCTATCGTATTATAGAATGTACTTGAAAAATGAAAGCTAGAAGTCTGATTGGCTCATAAGGGCAATTCCTCCATGCGGGCTCAGATTGGTGTTTCATTTATTGAAGGGGGGTTTGAATGTCTTGCTTCACACATTACTCTTTCATATAAACCCACTGCATTCAAACAAGCACTGAGTCCTGACACAGATACCAATTGTAAGCGCGAATTAGATTTACTGCTCATGCACTCTGATACCAAAATAACTATACAGCATTTCCGTTTTGTTCACTCACCTCCCGTAAACTGGTCCCAAGCATAACTTTGCATTCACTAACCTACACTAGGACCACCACAGGACCGTACTATTATCCGGAGCCGACATGTGTTGGTTGGCATATAGTTCACACTTCAAAACAAAGAGGTTTGATTGGGTAATAGACTAGTATAGTACTCTGTCATTGGCCAAAGCGGGAACGAGGCTTGGGACGCGGAATTGGACAGAGGGCAGAGAGAAGACAGGGCACTGGGCAGCAGCAGAGTATAAGGACAAGCCGCAAGGTGATATTGGGCTTTAGACGGACAGAGAGTAGCAGTAAAGTAGTTTGCTGTAGAGCTGGTGAATACAGTGTATGTACTAAACCTAACACATTGTTGCGGAGGCCTTTATATGTAGCTTGGAGCGGGGGCCGACAGGATGGGTGTAGTACACGAGACAGTCTCACTATAAGCTGCATTTATTAGACACTGAGCACAATACGTTTGACAGAAGCCTCATATCATATAGTGTAACACTTTAGAAGGTGTACTGTACAACTGCAACGACAATGATCACTGCGGTGTGCAATAGGTCTTTAATACGGACTGTAGATTTGTGTAAAATACCACTTATTGCATTAATAACTGGTAAATACAGGGAAATTCATTCATCTTCTAAAAGAAATACCGTTATGCCTGCATGGGCGATTGACAAATATGGGAAGAATGATGTTCTACGTTTCAAAGATCATGTGCTATTTCCAATCATCCACTATCCCAATGAAGTAATCATAAAAGTACATGCTGCAAGTGTAAATCCTATAGATGTAAATATGAGAAGTAAGTTGCATGTCATGTCTCCATGTTGATGTTATTTGGTTATGGCACTAATTCATATATAGTTCTGCTAATTATTTTATTGAAAATACTGTTTGGTCATTTGGTATACATTTGCAAATAATACAACTTGCTCTTATCTTTACAACCACAGTCCCCTTACCCAATCCACTTTCACCTACGAAACCAAAACTATTATTCACAACCTTATCTCCTACCTTGATTACTGAAACCTTCTTCTCTCTGACCTACCTCGGCCCTCACTCGCCTGACCCCTCTTCAGTCTTTCCAGTCCGCTACCTGCCTCATTTTCTTCACTTGCCACTCCAACCATCAATGCTTAACCACCCGTGCCCGATGGCTTTGCCATTGATGGCGGATAACCAAAGGTTCTCCATGATCAATAGCACAGAGCCCCACAATGTTTGTTTTTCTCCCTGGCGTTGGGACGCGGAGCTTAGTTCCGTCTCTGATGCAAACTGCCCTGCCCACACCTCTGATTGTCCCACTGCCCAGTGAGTAATAGAGCCGAGATGACCATCAGTGGGTGAAACCATTGATGGTTTCATACAATTGATGTTAACCTCCAATGACCATCAATGGTTAACCCACCGATGGCCATGCCTTTCTAGTTCAACCATGTCTGTCTCCACTGGATCCATATACTATATCAAATAAAATTCAAAGTTCAGTCACTCTCAAAGCCCCAACCCCCCTCTCTATGGGGTAGAGTACTAAACCTTGGAGAGAGATAAAGTGGATGGAGATAAAGTAACTAACCAATCAGTTCCTGACATTTTTCAAAGACAGCCTGTAAAGGGACCGTTAGGAGCTGATTGGTTATTAGTTTATTTCTCTCTAAGGCTTAGTACACCCCCCCATATCTCTAACCTCATCTCTACTCTCACTCACTCCGCTCAGGGTCATTCCACATCAGATAACCCAAAAAATAAAATTAATTGTCCACCAACCATCTCAGATATTTTTTAAATTTTTTTTCGTTAAGAGAGGGTGGCAAAACAACTATTTCTGCCAAATATGTCGACAGACAGTTGATTAAATATTGATTTTTCAATTTATTAAATAATTTACTAATTGCTGCTTCTTTATCCAGTTTATTTGAAGTATCACGGGTGTTTATTAAGGAATCACCACAAAATTTGGACCCCTAAGGTAACTTTTCCTCCTGAATCCAAAAATGCAAACCAAATTACTGTATCTGCCTCATGTTTTGCATTACGGCAAAAACGCACATTTTTCGAATAGAATTAAAACCGCTAGGTTCCATCGAATTAGGGATCCCATTTTTTTGGGGGTGCTTACAAAAGGTATACATTACTACCACACACAAATCAGCAGGGTACTCTGTTTCATAGTGGAGAAAAAATCATCAAGCTGACGCTTGATTACTGGTGTACCCAGGGCCGGCGCTAGGCAGCGCTGCGCCCAGCGCCGTCCTGTGTTGCCGCCCCTCCCCCCTGTGCTTAAATATGTCCTATACCACCGGGCGGGTGGTGGGCGTTTCCTGCGCCCTCCAGGAAACAGTAGCGCTCCGGGCGACGGACCAGCTTGCCCGTGCCTGGAGCCGCTACTGGGTGTACCGCATACATAATTTACACATTGTTAAAAACCATACCAAAAAATTTAACTAAACTGAGGCAATGGGATAAAACTCCCATACAGAAAATGAAACTTATCAGAAATTGATGGGAAGGGTATTCTCTTTAGAGAAACCAAAACTGAAACTTTCCAGAGAAAGAGAGAGGTAGACACAGAAAGATAGTCAATCATGGCAGCTGCTCATTCAAAGTGCACATTTGGCAGTCTTTTAAATACGGACTATCATATTACTTGCTACCCAAAAACCAGTTCGTTATGAAATTCTTAGTGAAACTGTTACTCTAATTTTGGTATGTTTACTACTTTAGTGATGGTGCTAGTGCACAATACAAGAACTTCAAAATCTTTTTGAACTTATGCTTCCATAAGGATGACTTCAACATTCAAGCAGAATGGAATTTTTTTGCCACATCTCATGATAAGAGTCCGTGTGATGGCATTGGAGGGACAGTTAAACGTCTAGTCACATGCACTAGTATGCAAGCAGTGGAAACCCATCATATCTTGACACCTTTGGACCTGTATAGCTGGGCAAATGAAAATGTACATGGCATAAAGTTTTTTTACATGTGAAATACAAGACTGCAAAGCCAAGCTGCATAGCTGTCTAGAAACAGCAAAGACTGTGGCAGGAACACTTTCTCATCACAGATTTCGGCCTATTAGTAATGATGAGCTACACATATATCGATTGTCATCAGACGACATGAAGACAGCAGGAACCACAGTTAGTGTCACTATGACCACAGTCACAAAAAATGTAGACAAAAGTGATCTGCAACCTGGAACATACATAACAGCAGTGTATGATAACATCTGGTACATTGGGTATATCATTCAATGTAATGAGGAGGAACAAGATGTGCTGGTACACTTCGTGAAACGAAACCAATCAACAAATGTGCTGTCCTGGCCTTCAAGAGATAAGTGTATTGTTCCTTTTATTCACGTCCTCTGTGTAACGGAAGTGCCTACTATTCAAGGAAGTACTGGAAGGCAGTATACACTTTCTGCTGCCACTTTAAGGAAAATTACAGACTGTTACAACAAGTTCCAAACAAGGGAAAAATTCGATTGTTGACTCAACTTCAGTTATGGACTCAAGTTATGTTAAATTTCATGGTTTCTTGTGTTAATTATGTATGCGGTACAACAGTAATCGAACATCCACTTCATTATTTTTTTCCTCCATTATTAGAGTACCCTGCTGATTTTTTTTTGGTAGTAATGTTTACCTTTTTTAAGCACCCCAAAAAAATGGGATCCCTAATGTCGATGGAACCTAGCGTTTTTAATTCTATTCGAAAAACGTGCGTTTTTGCCGTGACGCAAAACATGAGGCAGATAAAGTAATTTGGTCTCGTTTTTTGGATTCGGGAGGAAAAGTTACCTTAGGGGTCCAAATTTCATGGTGATTCCTTAATAAACACCCGTGATATTTCAAATAAACTGGATAAAGAAGCCGCGATTAGTAAATAATTTAATAAATTGAAAAATCAATATTTAATAAACTAATTGTCAGACAGTCGAGATTTTTGGCAGAAATAGTTGTCTTGACATCCTCTCTTAACTAACATTTTTTTTGTAGAAATCTGAGATGGGTGATGGACACCCCTGGTTGAACTGACATGACCCCTCAGCCAATGACTGGCTTCTCTTCTCCCTGCACCCACTATTCTATTCCCTACTGTTTTGCACCCTCTATTCTATTCCCTACTGCAGTGGTTCCCAAACTTTCTCTGTGCGTGGCACCCTTATTTTTTCAGATTTTTTTTCACGGTACCCATAAGCCAAGGGTTACACATAGACACATACAGACCAGGTCATGTAATCATACACACATACAGGCAGGGTCACACCTACACACACAGACATACAGTACATACACACAGGCAGGGTCACACAGACATGTATACATACACAGACATGTTCAGACAGACATATACACAGGCTTGGGCACACAGACATACATACATATACATACAGGCAGGGTCACACAGACACATACATACACACATCAGGCTTGCCGACTAAATATACATCTGAAAAATGTTGACATGAAGTAGTACATGTTGTTTTCGGATAAATAAATATTGTTATATAGAGCAGGGGTTGACAAATCCTGGGGGCCAGGTCGCCATGGCGACCAGATTTTGCAGCCTGACTACCAGATTTTGCAGGGAGGTGGAAGAAGACCCTTGTCAGCCCCAGTGCAGATTAGTGTCTGTAGTATTGCAGCGGTAATTTGCATGTGCTGAGAGTCGCCTGTGGTGACTGTTGTGTCTGTCCGTCCTGGCCTGCGCTGGCTTCTGTATGTCCCATCCTGCACTGACTCCTCCTCTCTGTCTCAGGCCTGTGCTGACTCATCCTCCTGAGGGGCTGCTGTCTGTGCTTATCCTCCTGTACATCCCGGCTGTCTGCTGTATCCTAACTTCGGCTGCATAGAGCTCTCCGTTAAGAGGGTCTATGTGTGGCCAGGGATTGTGGAGTGGCTTCAGAGGGATAGTGGTGCGACCATGAGGGGGACGGCACGGCTGCGGAGGATTGGTTTGCTGGTGGGTACCCCCCTTGTTGTGTGGCCATTGGGAGGGGCTAGTTGCTCAGTAATGTGATCGAGGAGGGGGGTGTTTGCCCGGGGGGAAGCTGCACAGCAATCTCGCCGCAGATGGGTGGATTGCCCGGGGGTACCCCCTCAGTAGTGTGGCTGTGGGGGTTGGTTGCCTGGGGGTAGATGCTCAGGAATGTGGCCCCGTGGGAGCTGTGCAGAGCAGTGAGGGGGCCTCCATTTTACTATATCCATTCAGCTGCGTATACTTTGTGAACTAGTATAGTGTGTATAACAGTTGCATAACACACAGCTGTGCTCCTCACTCCTGTAATTTTTTTGGGGGGACGGCGGTCTGGCTCCTAGATTTTAGAAAAAGTTTTCAAGCCCTGATATAGAGGCATCTTTGAATGCAGATTACAAACAAAAAAAAATTTAGTGTCCAAAGTTTTAAAATGTTTTATGATGTATATAATTATTAGATATGTTTATACTGTATTCATAAATTAGACCAAAAAACATTTCAATACTACAGCTTGGGAGAATTGGTTCACACTTATCTCTCCAGCTTCATACACCGGTTTGTTATAAAAGAGGAATTAGATGTCGACCTTTTATCCCTGTCGACCTATTGTATGTCTAACATCTGTTGTCTATCTAGAAATTGTCGACCTTTTTACTGTTTATCTGTTGACTGGAACCCCCATACACACCATTAATATTTTGCTCTCTTATTATAATTTCAATTCAGCCTAAAGATGAAGTTATTAATAAAAATATCCTCAGCTCTATAGAATAATTGTTTAATATGTAACTTGCCTTTTGTGTTGTAGTATGAGTAAAGGTGCCTACACACTATGCGATGTGGTCAAGATGCAATATCGTGTCCGATTTCTCTTGAACTCTCCTCGGCAGTCGTGGGCCCGATTTGGTGTAAAAACTGTCCAAATTGACCCACGATCTATCATGCATCGTGTCTGATGACCAAATTGTGAGATCGTACATGATAAATCGTTAGCTTATCAAACACATCACAATAATTGGCCAGATTTCAAATAAATTTAAATAATGGGTGGGCTCAATTATGAGGTCTATAAAGCAGGATCCATTTTAGGTCTGTGCACTTCTGCTCTGTGACTAGTGAGGCTTGTTGTATACCTGCTGAACACTGTACATTGTTATTGTGCTCTGCTTTGTTTTGCCTGGCTCAACAAAGTGTGTTTTTGCTGCATTCTATCCTGTATTCTGTGCTGATGGATCCCTATCAGTATAGAGTGATGGTTGCCTATGCTGGGGTGAAGGTGATGAAGGAGAGGGCCCAGCATAGGAGGAGAGCATGCTGGACCAAGGAGTGGCTGCTGCAGAGAGAGAGAGTCACTCTCACATGTCCCTGCTGATGGAGAACAGTCTGGACGACTATCGCAACTTCCTGCGGATGGATGGTACCACATTCCAGGAGTTGCTGCGTCTGGTGACCCAGTTTATCCAGAAACAGGACACAAGGCTGCAGAGGGCTATCCCTGCTGAGGAGAGGCTGGTGGCTACCCTGAGGTACCTGGTTACAGGACAGTCACTTGAAGATCTGAAGTTTGGGACCCTCATATCCCCTCAGGCTTTGGGCGTCATCATTCCGGAGACCTGCAAGGCTATTGTCAAAGTGTTGCAGTACCAGTTTTGCAAGGTAAGGAAAAACAACACTACACATTTGTTACTTGTGAAAGAAAAACAAATGTTTATTTCTTATTTATTTATTTTTTCTTGGAAATGTAGATAAGTACTGTATAAACGGGTTAAAACTGTAAAATTTTCTACCAATATGGCTGCGAGTGATAAAACTGTCTTTATGACAACAGTAAAAACATTTGCATTCCAACCATGGAATAAATTACTTGGCAATTTTGTTGTTTAAAGAAAGCTCCTATATGCCTTTATAATGTAAAACTGCATTATCCCCAAATTTTAACAGTCCCAATACCTAGCCTGTTCTATGATATACTGTGGGTCAGATGCCGGATTGAATAGGCCAATACACATATGGCACAAGTACACATTGTGGCCCCGGCTTCCAACAATCTGACCTTGCGCCATGTGTGTATTGACTGTGGGCCTGATTCAGACCCGCTCGCGAGCGCTGAGCGCTCGCAAGCGGGTCGATGTTGCCCAAGTGCGCATGCGCGGGACCCGAATAACGACGGCCAAGCCGTCGTTATGGGTCTCGCACCAAAGGGGGCGTGCTGTTGATGGTGATTGACAGCACGCCCCCTTTGGTGGGCGTGCTGGGGGGGCGTGGCTGCCCAGACGGAGGCGTTCCCATGCCATCCCATCCCAACAATAAAAGTTTAGATGTGGTAAAACCCTGGAATTTCTTCAGCATAACTGTTACGCAGTGCCGTGATGAGCAACTCATAGACCAGACACTGGAATTCGCTTTGTGTTTCAGCACTCATTTGCCGCATGGTTCTGTTTATATGAGTGGTGAAGTTATCTAGGTGGTCTGGGGGCCTTTTTAAAAGCTCTTCTGCCTGTTTAAGAAATGTGGCTGCTGGCACCCTGCTTTGCGTTTTTTTCCCAGGGCGCTTTCTCTTTTACTGGAAAGGTGAGGTAGGTGGTGTAGTTGGTGGTGGGCATTGGGATCTCGACACATCCCCCTCACTGTCAGTAATGATGCTTAAATCAGGCGTAGACACAAATTCCAGTTCTTGTGTCGAAGTCTGTATTGAAAGAAAACATTAAAAAAATAATGTTCATGTTTTAACCATTTTTTTTTTTTTATTCTCTCTAGTTTCCTAATACCGTTGATGAGTGGAAAACCATAGCTGAAGACTTTGAACGGCGTTGGAATTTCCCTAACTGCGGGGGAGCCATTGATGGGAAACATATACGCATCACCCCACCTGCCAACAGCGGATCGTACTATTATAATTACAAAGGGTACTTAAGCATCGTTCTCATGGCGGTGGTGAATGCCAAGTATGAGTTTGTCTTTGTGAATGTTGGCAAGAATGGCCGTGCTTCGGTTGGTGGGTTGTTTAAACAGACGGCATTCTACCAGAGGCTAACCGCCAAAACCCTCAACTTGCCGTTAGTGGAGGAGACGAAGCGCGGCCTAAACTTTGTTTTTGTGGCTGATGAGGCTTTCTCATTACATGAAAATGTGATGAAGCCATATACTCAAAGGTCCTTGACAAGAGAAAGCGACTCTACAACTGTCAACTTTCTCGGACATGCCGGATTGTGGAAAATGCCTTTGGAATCCTCAGTAACCGGTTCTGCATTTTCCACATCAGCATAAACCTGCATGTGGACAAGATAGACTGGGTCGTGTTGGCGTGCTGTGTTCTGCATAACTTTTTATGGCACAAAACAACCCTACAAAGGGCATCAGGCACAGCTATGCCAGAAGACCCAGACCATCCAGAGGAGATTGCCCAGTTAACAGTGGAAGCACCATCAATGCAAGCCACAGGCACTGCATGGGCCAAACAGGTGAGGGAGGAGTATATGGCCTATTTTAATGGGCCGGGTGCAGTGCCATGGCAGGAGGACTGTCTAAGATAATTGACAAAGTGGACAATTATGGGAGGTTAAAAAAGGTGTTTTTGTTTAAAAAAAAAACCGTGGTGTGCATGCAGTGTCTCTACTTACCAAACATGCCTCGGACGGTCCACTGTGACCTTCAGCCGTGTCCTCCACAAGAGACTGACGCTGTGGTTCTTGCTCCATGATGAAAGACATTAGAGGATAGTACCAAAGGGTGGGCCGATACACATCATCAGTAGACGCTCCAGAACGCTTTGACTCCTCCACCTTCTTTCGTTCTTTCTCAAACGCTGTACGGAGATTTTGTATTTTGAGGCGCACCCATTTCACAATGCATCGTGGCAGTATTGTCTTCTGTATTCCACCCAAGCCCTTTTATAGCCCCTTTATGGAGCTATTTTTGTTTTTTCTGTCTTTATCCTTTTATTTTCAGTTTTTTTGTCCTCTTTGACCCCTTTAATTGATTGCTATAGCTATATCCCATTTTTTTCTGTCCAGTATTATTTCCCTACTATCTGGATACATTAGATATTGTCTAACTGTAGATCTATTTGCTTATGTCTATTCTCATTATAATTTCTTGATCGATAATGGTTAATATCTATGAATGTTAAAGGTTTGAATTTACCAAAAAGAGGAGATTAGCCCTACGTTACTTTACTGAATATATAGTCCACATTGTAGCGTTGCAAGAAACGCATTTTATTAAGCAATCTCCCCCTTAATTTTCGAATATTACATACCCCCTTTGCTGCATGTCCAATAGACCTTGTAAAAAAGCTGGAGTAGCCATATTGATCTCTAGCAACTGTAATTTTGATTTGGAAAGACAAATGGCAGATCAGGAAGGGAGATTTTTCATCCTACTTGGGAAACTAAATGATAAACCAGTCACGATCGCATCTGTATATGCCCCGAATACAAAACTGGTTTAATTTATTAGGAAATTTTGCAATACCTTATGATCTTGCTGTTATGGTTCCATCCTAGTAATGGGGGACTTTAATATGGTTTTAGACCCATCAATGGACAGGTCCTCCACACAGCGCAGTAGACGTACTCATGTGACATGTGGTCACTCCCAGATATTACATCCCACAGATCCCCTCCTAGTCCATGTCGCTTAGGAGATCAACTGCTCCAGAAATTAGAAACTATTTCTCAGTCTCTTTCTCTATATTTTGAGACCAACAAGCCTGATGACACCTCCTTATTCACCTTTTGGTGTTCCTTGAAAGCAGTAGTTAGGGGTTCAGCAATCTAGGCAGCGGCACGCCTTCATAAATCAATTCGTTGTCGTCAAGCCGCATTAAAATCTCGTTTGAAAGATTTGGAATCCAGACATAAAAAAATCTCCATCCAATGACATAATATATAGAGAATTTCTCAAAGTCCAGGAAGAATGGAATATCTTAACCTTACAGGACATCCATAAAACGCTCTTTAAATTGAAGCAAAACTTTTATGTGCAGGGTGGCAGGGCAGGGAGAATGCTCGCGAGGAAACTTAGAGGAAAATTGGCAAAGGAAAGAATCAGAGTAATTACTAATTTGAAGGGAATTAAAGTATCCGACCCATCAGAGGTCGCCGACGCTTTTGCAGAGTATTATTGTAAACTGTATAACTTAGCTGATGAACCTCTACTCCCACTACCTAACACCGAAAAATTGTAACAGTTTCTTAATATTAATTTGCCCTCATTAGATGCAATATCCCTAAGCTCTTTCGAGCACCCGTGGACCCCAGAAGAAATAGCGATAGTCATAGACTCTCTTCCTGTAGAGAAGGCTCCTGGTCCTGATGGATACATCAATAAGTTTTTAAAGATACTCTGACAACAATATTAGTGCAGGTGTTTAATGAAGCTTCAACATGTGGCTCATTTCCCAGGGAAATGTTAGAAGCTCGGATAGTAGCATTCCCAAAACCTGGGAAAAACCCCTCTTTGTTAGCAAATTATCGTCCGATCAATTTACTTAACACAGATGTTAGAATTATATGCCAAACTCATTGCAAATAGACTCAGTCCCATACTTCCATCTCTTATCCATCAGGACCAGGTCGGATTTGTCCAGGGTAGACAATCTCCAGATAATACTAGGAGAGTTATTAATATTGTCGATGCTTTTTAAGCTTCAGATGAACCACTTTTGTTATTATCGTTGGATGCTGAAAATGCATTCGACAGACTGCATTGGGGCTATCTCAATGCAGTCCTTCGTAGGTTCGGGATGGTGGTAGGGCTCTCACTTCTATATTAGCACTATACTCTAATCCGTCAGCTAGAGTTTTCACGAATGGTCTGCTATCATCTGTGTTTCAGATTTATAACGGTACCCGCCAAGGCTGCCCTTTTTCGCCCTTAGTGTTCGCTCTCGCAATAGAACCCCTGGCGAAACTGTCAGAACACGTCCGTCTATCCGAAGTCCTGTACTATATGGGATCTCTCACAAAATTTGTTTATTCGCAGATGATGTCCTCCTGACCCTCACAGACCCACTTTCATCACTTCCGCACCTATATGATGTTTTGGAGGAATAGTCTAATGTTTCTTATTATAAGCTAAATAGTTCAAAATTTTTCTTCTGATCTTTTACAGTCTCTTCTAGCAGAATATTCCTATGAGTGGCAGGATAGGAGCCTTGAATATCTGGGGATTCAACTTACCCCACAATTTCGAATCTGATTATGTGTAATTATCCCCCTCTTCTGAGAAAGATCTCTCTTCTGCTCTCTGATTGGATGATGCAGAATGTCTCATGGCTGGGTCGTATTGCTGCACTGAAGATGGTCCTCCTTCCTAAATTAATATATCTATTTAGAACGATCCCCATAATGGTCCCGTGCTATCTTTTGAGGAAATTTCACACCACTTTTCTTAAATATATATGGTGAGGCAAGAAACCTAGGTTAGTGGGTAGAACGATGTCTCTCCCTAAACAGGACGACGGACTGGCATTTCCAGACCTTCACAACTATCAACTAGCTAGTTTATTATCTCAGATCCAGCGCGTGGTTTACTACTGAACATCCTAAAATGTGGGTCCTTTTGGAACGAGGAATGGTATCTCCATTCCCTCTGACTGACACCCTATGGTTGCCACCTACTATTAATTTACAATCTATTGTGCGTTCATCTGTGGTTATAGCTTCCCGCAAAGCCTGCCTAGAATTTGTCTCTAGATCTGAAGAGGTTTCTCTCCCTTCCACTGACTTATCATTGGCAGGATTGACGCACCTGATACCAAATTTAAAATTTGATCTCTGGATAGCCAGGGGAGTGCTCTCCTTTAATGAGGTAACTTCGACTGGCACTTTATCATCTTTCAGCCAGATCCAAATGCAATACTCCCTTCCTCATAGAGAATTTTACAAATACCTCCAACTAAGACACTGGCTATTTAGTATCACTTAATCCCCCCATGCTATGTCAACTCTGCCCCGCTATATTAGGGACAAGCTCCTTACAGCAGATGGTAAGGGTAGCATTTCGTAGTGGTATTCCCTTTTGATTGAATCTATGAAGCCGCAAAAAATATCTGCCTTAGCGAAGTGGGAGGCTGACTTACCTTGCTGTCTCTAGGAAGATGAGTGGAATTTTGTCTTCAAGACATGTTTTCGTTTGTCCAGGTGTACTTCCCATACAGAACACTTTTATAAACTTCTCCACCGTCTATATTTAACACCAACTTTGCTGCATGCGATATGGCCTTCCACATCCAATTCATGTTGGCGTAATTGTGGTCATGTTGGCTCCCTACTCCATGTCTTTTGGTCCTGTCCAGCGCTGTCCGGCCTTTGGACCTGTTTTTTTCATTGATTTCTATATGAAATCAATTAAATCTTCATACCCACATAACTCCACATCCTCTAATAGCTATATTCCATGTATATCGAGGACATATGTCCAATCACGTCCATTATGTTATGGGACATGTTCTCATAACAACTAAACTTCTTATAGCCCAACACTGGCGAACATATTATGTTCCTAGTATAGAGGTAGTTGAAACCAAAGTTCAGAGCAATTATGAATTTGAAGTAGCAGGATCCTTGTATCCATTTTCGCCCTCTAACCCCTATATAAGATGGTTTGGGTGGAGTGAGTACTGGGTGACAAAATTATCCAACATTTGATGCTGTTGTTGGATTCTCTATATTTTATGACCCCATAGCTTTCAATGCAATCTCCTCTTGTGTATATGTATTGGTATTTATATGTATGTATGTATTTGTATTTTACTAAGTTTAAAATAGTCTACATTGTTTATTTTGAATACAATTTATGTACCCTCTGTACCCTTTTTCTATCTTCAATGTTCCTTTTCTTATTCTAACCCCCAATTTTTTTTTTGTTTTGTTTTTCTTCTTTTATTTTGTTGTTGTGTTTTTATCTACTTTATTTTATATTTTGTATCTAATTTTTTAAAAACATTATCAATAAAAATTAATATTGAAAAAATGTTTATAAATATATATAATTAGTTTTAGTTATACATTTTTAAAAGTTGTTCTTTTGGTTTGGTTCTGTTCTTATGGTGTTTTAAGTAATTTTAATCCTGATTGCATTTGACAATACATTTTAAAAATTCTGTCATTTATTTTATTCTATTCCAAATATAATTTAAATATATAATATATACATGCATTATACACATAGTTGGTCAGTGGGTGATGCATTATACAAATGGTGGTCAGTGGGTGGGTGGTCAATGCATAATACACATAGGTGGTCAGTGGGCGATGCATTATACACATGGTGGTCAGTGGGTGATGCATTATACACATGGTGGTCAGTGGGTGATGCATTATACACATGGTGGTCAGTGGGTGATGCATTATACACATGGTGGTCAATGAATGGGCAATGCATTATACACATGGTGGTCAGTGGGTGATGCATTATACACATAGTGGTCAGTGGGTGATGCATTATACACACGGTGGTCAGTGGGTGGGTGGGCGATGCATTATACACATAGGTGGTCACATTGGTGGACATTGGGTCAGGCATATCATTGGTGGACAGGGTCTGCATATACATTGCTGCTCAGCAGTACTAGTACAAATATACTCACCAAATTAGGGCAGGTTGCGCGATCAGGTGTGCAGAACAGGGAATCGCGTCCGTCTCATCCAATTCACGATGCTGCACAAATGGAGACTGGACGTGTACAGGGGTATGTCAGTCAAGTGACGGAATGGACGATAGATCGTGCGTACAAACACACGTACGATCCGCACCACATTGTGACCAAGATTGGAAAATCTTGCCTGCAGCAGGCAAAATCTCATGATGCGATGTACGACTAGCGGGTACGCGCATCAGAATTGTGATCGTGAGTGGGCACTCACGATTTGGACATATTTTACATGATTCGTCATCCCGAGGCGTCGAAATTGGCAGAATCGTGTAAAAAATCGCCGAGTGTGTAGGCACCTTAAGATCCTCTATTCCCTCCTTTTGTTTGTTCCTCTCATCTTCTTTCCCTTCTCTTTAATATTTTAAATAAGTTTAACAAATGTGTGAACATTGACACATTGATAATGTTGCTTTGTGTTATATAATGATGAATAATATTTTACTTTATTGAATAATTTTGAGTTGATTGTATATGTCAATTCAAGATAAAGTTAGAAAAAAACATTTATGTTCTGGAACTCTGAATTGCTTTTTAATGTTGGCCTCAGTAATGCACCATTATGTCCCTTTCTAGATGGTTATGGAGCAGCTAGTTTGAATATGACCCGTGATCCTCTCCAAATAAAGACGACTGGCAGTGAATTTCCTATGATTCTGGGCAGAGATGTTTCAGGAATTGTTATGGAATGTGGACTCAGTGTTCAATACTTTAAGCCTGGAGATCAGGTAAGTATTTGGAAGAACAAAGCAAAGCATATATAAAACTTATATAATTTCTATATTTAACATGGTTAAAACACTGTTTTCCCTTTTAGTGAAGTTGGGTATATTTCATACACCTGTGGATTACTATAGTTTTTAGTTTTGTTTCTGTTTGTTTTAACTTCTACCTAAACACTGTATATTATCACAATACTACCATTAAGTTCGAACTTTACTGAAAATATATATTTACAGTGATTCCAAGCATGGTAAAGTTACAGCTACAATATATTTGAACCTAACCTACCCAGTGCATCATTCTTAATGCTATTTCCATTGATAAGTGATGGAGTAATGAGGTTATTTATCATTCTCATTTGGGACAGTTTCTCTGATAGTCATCTGTCCTGGGGAATGACAGAACCTGTTCTTTATGAACTGATTGCAGCCGCAAAGGATCCACTGCCTGGTTCTGTTTCAGCAATACACAAGCATACAAGAAGGAGTGGCAATCAGATAGCCTTCTACATAGGGAAGAGCTGCTAAAACCATCTCCGATGCCGTTAGATATTAAGGGGTCTATTTACTAAGCAGCGTTAGGAGACAGAGTGAAAAGTGATAAGTCAGTGATAAGGTGCCAGCCAATCAGCTCCCAACTGCCATCGCACAGGCTGTGTTTGAAAAATGACAGTTGGGAGTTGATTGACTGGCACCTTATCACTTTCTTATCACTTTTCACTCTGTCTCCTAAAGGTGGGTACACACCTGACAGATATATCTGCAGATGATGGTCGTTCATACACACTGAACATCCATCATCTGCTGCTGCAGCGGGTCAAGCCTGACTAGGCATGGCCACGCCCCCTTTGGGGAACAAAACAAACCCATTTCTGACGCGGCGCTAGGGAGGGGGGCGCTGTGCCCCTCAGCCCAGCGCACGCATGATCGCTCCCCCCCCATGGGCTTAGGAGACTGCTCGGGCTGCTGCTTTAGCAGCCTCGGACAGTCTCCCAGTACAGCCCAGCACACAGCAGCGTGTGCTGGGCTGCTGTGGATGGGGAGCTGTGCCGGACCCGGGTATGTAGTACCCGCTCGCGACTCCCCCCCATCCCCCCCCCCCCGCCCCCCCCCACCTAATAGGTCTATTTCCTAAGCAGTGTTAGGAGACAAAGTGATAAGGTGCCAGCCAATCAGCTTCCAACTGTCATTTTTCAAACACAGCCTGTGACATGACAGTTGGGAGCTGATTGGCTGGCACCTTATCACTTTCTTATAACTTTTCACTCTGTCTCCTAAAACTGCTTAGTAAATACACCCCTTAGACTGCAGATCTCATACAGAATTATTCTGTGGTAAATGGATTTAACTGATAAGATACCTGCGATATCTCCTGTGGTATATAGCTCTGCAACTTAAATGCGAGACATTATTAGGAAATAGCCGTTCCCATGTGAATATCAGGCAACAAAAGTTTCATAAACAGGCTCACAAGTCTCACCACAGTTACACCATGAACACTTCATGGCTTTCATGGTTATCATGCACCCAATTGCTTTTCTTGAGCGTATTTACTATGCTATGATATAAGCAATAGATGGTCATGCTCTGTTAAACAGTAAAATGCATTTACATGCTGTCCTAGGCTGGTTTTTGATGTATGAATGACCCATGTTGTTATTTTGTTATAAAACAGCATTCCCCATAGTAGGGTTATCTATAAGAGATTGCATATTGTAATAAGACTGATTGACATGGCATCCTATAGCATTACTCTCTAACTAATATATATTAGTTATATGAAAAGTAGGGATGTGCAGGCTCGGACTAGTTCAGATTTTCCCGCCAAATTCAGATGGATCAAAGTCCATGAAAGATAATGTTTTTTCATGAAAGATGACGTTTGACTCTTTCTGAGACCCGATTTTTGCTGGGAAAAATCTGAATTTGGCGGGAAAATCCGAACTAATCTGAGCCTGCACATCCCTAATTACAAGACACAAATACATCAATACAGTATGTCACTGATGAGTAATATATAATGATGTTCATGTGTAGAGCTTAGAGGCTTACATGGGATTTACTTTCTGTGTGCGTTACCTATTATTTGCTGCCATTGACAGGTGTGGGCAGCAGTTCCTCCATGGAAGCAAGGCACATTTGCAGAGTTTGTCGTTGCAAGTGCTAATGAGGTAAATGCTACATATCACATATTTAAAAATATAATGTTTATAGCACTTTTTTGTACTTTATTCTTTCCACTTTGTCTTATTCTAACATCAACATGCCATATCAGACATATAGGTCTCCAGAGCACCCAATGTAAAGACAAGAAGAAGAAATGGTCATTCCTTAGGGAGCACTAACAGTGCATGTTTTCCAGGTCTCCTCGCAGCATCACACGTGAAATTATTAGCTCCTCTTATGGATCTTTTCAAATGTGTCAGCCAGTAATTGAGTTAGCATTGTGTTTGCTCTGCGATCGCTCATGCAGATACAAAGCCATCGCAGAGTGAGTGATGTCAGGTCAGCATTTTGGGGTGGTGACAGGGGTGTGGTCGGAGAAACGCAGGCGTGCCTGTCCGTTTCAACGCCGCTACTTGGGCATGCATAAATTAACCACTGCGACGGCATACACAGCTTGTGTACTTACTGCGTGCGATGAGTTTAGCAATTTAAGGTTACTTGATCTTCCCGATGTATGCGCAGGATTGTAAGGTATTACGGATGTGAGATAGCGGTGGGGGGGGGGGGGCGCGTCTCTATGCTGGCTGTGCGACTGCATTGCGATAGCATTCATTAGCATATTTTCGCAGCAGATCTGCGTGCGTAATCTCGGTTTTGCAGTCCCTAATTACTAAGCCTTTGAAAGTGATACAGTGGATGGAGATAAAGTATCAACCAATCAGCTCCTGACTGTAAAGTGACAGGAGCTGATTGGTTGGTACTTTCTCTCTGTCCACTTTATCTCTCTCCAAGACTTAGTACATAGACCCCATAGTGGGATAAGCTATTTGAGGATGTTGAAGGTGGAGGAGAGTGGTATTCAAACAAGGTTAGTGGTTTTGGAGAGGTCCTGCCAACACGCATGTGATAAGGTTACGATAAGGGAGGGTATCTGGAGAAGTGCAGGAGGTGACTGGAGGAATATTTAGGTCAGAAAAATAGGTGTCACAGGAGTTATAGGCTAGTCTTAGCACTTTGAAGTTTTTTCTAAAGCAGCATTTCTTAGCTCCAGTTCTCGCTTGCCTCCAACGTCCCATATGTTGAGATTATTTCTGTCCGTGCACACAGGTGTAATCTTCACTGACCCAGCCAAGCCATGATTAGACAAATACTGAAAATAAAAGCTATGGGGGATGCGTGATGACTGGTGTTAAAAATCACTGTTAATCTTTTTTTTTTTTTTTTTTATACGTATTGATTTACAAAGAGGAATAACCAGATGAGGCAGGACGGGAAGTATAAAAGGTTCTGGTAGCAGCATTCATGAGTGTAGCAGGTGGTGGCAGTCTTAATATTTACAGATCATAAGGAAAGCATTTGCAGTAGTGAGTGTGGGTATCAATAGCTTAGTAACAGCTATGTAAGAAAAGGAATATTGTTCGGCAGGTGGAAGTGGCATGGTTTGGAGATTTTCTGAATGTGATGAATAATGGAGAGTCAGAGATGACACAGAAATATGTAGAACAAGAATGCTTTTACATGATAGACAAATAGGGCAGAGGTTGGGAAGATGATGAGGACAATATAATCCATACAGTTTTCCTATGTTTAAGTTGCATTTAAGGCTTCCATGAGCAGATTATTGAAAGGGGGGCGAGAATAGCAAAAATCCCGCACCTGCAAGGTTTTCCTGCACATGCGGGATATTTGCTATTCAATTAGGTGCAGGTTTTTTTCTATTTTGAGCGCCGGGAGTTTTATTTTCACGCACCTCCAAAACAAGTCTGATTTTTTTTTTTTTTCCTAAAATCGTTAATTTTAGGAATTGAATATGCCCCTTTGACTAATAGTGTTATACTGTATACAGCTTTAACCAAAAGGTAGTTAGTCTTCAAGTGATATTGGAGCCCATATGTGGATATTTGTTTACCAAGAGAGGTAGGGCACATTGCTGAGGATTAAAAATAAGATTGTTTGTCTTGAATAAGGAAAAAAATAATTGACTGCAGATCAAGAGCAATGGCCAGTTTTACCTACAGTATATTTGTCTGCTTTAAGAGCTCACCAGTCTTGCTTGTTCTAATTATTTTATTTGGAGTTTCCAAAGATTATTTCATTTTTCTCACTACCCTATCAGTTGAAGGGCCACTAAATTGAAACTGTACAGATATGAATCATGAAAGTGTACATTAACACTGTATAACCACCTACTGCTACATGCATCTGTTTCACAGGGTCCTCGAGGGTCATGGTGGGTCAGTCAAAAGTCACAAACCAACTCACTGCCATTTTAAAGTGGCATATATTTTTATGCACAAGAGCCGCATTGCCTATGTGCAGATCTGGTCCTGTGACATTGTTTGCAGTGCAGTTGGGGGTAGCCACAGGGAGCGTTACAGAAACGAGGGCGTGTTGACCCCGTTTTCTGGAAGTGCCGAAATCAGAGGCTGTTTCCTTGGCAGTGTGATTTTGCGTGACATCCTGAGTAACCGGAGGGTTACTCAGATGTCCATATTCACACAGTTGATCAGATGCTGCATCTCCGGACACAGCAGCGGATCAGAGAAGCCGGCAGTGGGCATCTTATTTTACCACCTGCGTCTTCTGCATATTGCCTGTACCATAAATCCCTGAATCGAGCCATGTGTCTTAATGGGATGTGATACAGGCCAATAAAGGCTAAGAATAAATAATTAGTTTTACTGTGACATCATAGGCCCTAGTTATGCTCCTGATTATAAAGCAACCAATACCCAAAGTACATTTCTGTGACATCATAGGCACTAGTTATGCTCCTGATCATAAAGCAACCAATACCCAAAGTACATTTCTGTGACATCATAGGCACTAGTTATGCTCCTGACTATAAAGCAACCAATACCCAAAGTATATTTCTGTGACATCATAGGCCCTAGTTATGCTCCTGATTATAAAGCAACCAATACCCAAAGTTCATTTCTGTGACGACATAGGCACTAGTTATGCTCCTGACTATAAAGCAACCAATACCCAAAGTACATTTCTGTGACGACATAGGCACTAGTTATGCTCCTGATTATAAAGCAACCAATACCCAAAGTATATTTCTGTGACATCATAGGCCCTAGTTATGCTCCTGATTATAAAGCAACCAATACCCAAAGTACATTTCTGTGACGACATAGGCCCTAGTTCTGCTCCTGATTATAAAGCAACCAATACCCAAAGTACATTTCTGTGACATCATAGAGAGCATAGTGGATTTTCCTAATTTAATATATACATACCAATACATTTATATTATTTGTAACCAGAATACAAAGCCTTTGCAATATATAAATGTAAAATAGTGACTTTAGTTTCTCCTTAAGGAGTACTTTGTGAATAACAACTATACTCCCTGTCATCAAGCTTCAGTGTATGGCTCATTGTTCTAGTATTATAACTTTGTGGTGTTTGATTACTGTTTAGATATCCATGAAGCCAAAGTCACTTAGTCATACAGAAGCAGCATCTTTGCCCTATGTTGCTCTCACGGCATGGGCAGCTCTCGTTAACAGCTGTGGTTTGAAAAAGGAAACATGTCCAGAAAAACGGTAAATGTTCTTTACTACTTCTGCTTTGAGCATGTAGACTTCTGTTGTTAAATATAATAGAAAAACCGTTGACATTGGCACTCACTGTGCAACCTAAATGATGGATTGCAGCTGCCAAGGAAAGAAGATTGCACAATTTCTCCGAAAAATATTACAAATATTTTTGTAGATAGATAGAAAAATATCACATTTATTAATATCTATCTCACTTAGGACCTCATTCAGACCCAGTCGCGAGCGCTGAGCGCTCGCAACTGGGTCGATGTTAAGGCCCTGCGCACACACAGCGGCCGCACTGCGCGTATGCAAGCCCCGGAGCAAGAAAGAAACTCTCTCGCTCCGGAGCTCACTACAAAAGGGCCGGCTGTCGATGTTGATCGACAGCTCGGCCCATTTTGTAGGCGGGGCGGGGGGGTGGCTACACAACTTAGGCGTTCCCAAGCGAACACCTACCGTTTTGTGGGTGGCCACACTGACATCAGCAGTGATGTCAGTGGGGAGCTTCCTGCTCGATCAGAGCAGGAAGCTCCCTGGGGCTTGCGGTTGCCGAGACCCAACCTTAGGGTCTCGTCGCAAGCCCCGATGGTCGCGATGGTCTTGACCATCGCGACCATCAACCTGGTCGGTCGCTAAGCTGTGGGTGGTAACCCACAGCTTAGCTAACGACCAGGAGGCTGCACTTAAAAATAGAAGCGGCTGCCCTCATTCAGAGAGAGCGATCTCTTCTTGCGACCGCCTTTGAATGAGGGTCTTAATGCTTTAGGTCTATTATGAGCTAGATGTATAGTGTTCAAGATATGGACTATAAATATAATACGGTCCTTGTACATCAGTATTGGAAAATTAAGCTGTAAATTAAGTCTTTGCCTACAAAACATAATAGGCAGATTTAAATACAAAAATCATCAGTCCCCAGTAATACATTGTGTGTTCACTGCTGCTAATTTCTACTTCTCTGTTCTCGTAAATGCATAAACATTAGATTCCCCTTAACGAGTCGAATTAAATAAAAATATTGTGGGTTAGCATCTTATTTTGTTTTTGTGGTTATAACAAAACACTGCATTACATTGATAGGCTGATCATTTTTTAAAAAAGAGAATAGTTTGTTTGTGGCAATTTTAATGGCAAGTTCAGTTTGTTTACATGATTTTTTTTTTCTTGTCCTTTGCAGTAAATTTGGATCATTTGCTTAATTAGAAACACAAAATATTAAAAACACTTGTAATTTGCTGTGCAGTGTCATTTAAATACAATCAATTAGCAACAGTGGCGTTCCTCCCCGCGGTGACACCCGATGCGGGGAGGGATGCCTTGAGTTCTGCCGAAAAGGGGCGTGGCCTCGCTGTAGGAGGTATGGCCTCGGGGAAAGGGGGCTTGGCATCGCGTCCCGAATCCGCCGGTACTTACTACTTCGTTATCAATGGGGGTGCGAGCAGAGCAGGCTCAATCTCAGTGAAAGGAGCCGAGTGCTGCACGTGATGTTACTGTTACTGGAACCTCCACCGTGGTGTCACCCCTTGGCAGGTGACACCCGGTGCGACCCGCACCCACCTTGTGACGCCACTGATTAGCAGTAAGAGCCTGATTTAGATTTGTATGTAAATGCCAATGTTTGTGCAGATTGAGCAATGGTTAGCCATTGCATATGCGTGTAAGCTGCACTACGCATGTGTAGCGATTATATTGCGATTATGCTCGCACAGAGGATTCATTTGCAAAGTGAGTGACATGTAAGCAGCATTTGGTTGAGGTAAGGGGGGGTGAATAGAGAAACATAGACAGGTCAGGACAGTTTAAATACTGTTTTCTAGGTGTGCATAAATTAGCCACTGCGTTTGCTCGCAGCAGGAGAGCCCTTTACGTGTATGGAGACCCGCTGTGTCTGTGGCAGTTTAGACTTACTCAGAAGGCTGATGGCTGCCTAATCTGCGATCAAGGTTTCCGGTTTTGTGCCTGAGCGGGTCTTGCGCCTGTCTCTTGCAATTTAATTCGAACTCACATTGATTTTCTACATGAAATTCATGTTTTTTTGTGCACGCCCCCTCCCCCTGGGGGTGTGAAACGGTAAGGAAGATCTATATTTTAAGGTCAAAATGTCAGAACCCCTTGGACACCCCCCTAATGACTAATTAGGCAACTGGAAGTTTTCAATTTGCTTAATTGGGCCAATAATTACATGTCATTATTGTGGTTAAAAAATGGCATCAACTTAGCCACAAATATACTTTTTTTGATAGTTTATGCACCCCAGATTTAAGAGTTATTTTTATATTTAAAAAAAAAAAAATTAAAGTGGCCTTAAATTACCGCAAAATCACCTTCTTTTTTTATACTTTTTTTTTTATTATTTATTTTTAATTTTTTTGCATTTTTCAATTAATTCAGACACAGTTTAAAAACCTCCAGTACTTTCCTTGTGCCAACTAACAACCTGCTATATGATTCTGCTTTCGAAATTGTCACTTTTTTGTGGTCCTATATGGTCTACCCACATTTTCATGCACTTCTCCCAGGTTGCATATTGTAGGAAAATCACACACCCTCACGTGATTACCGCAAATATGCATTTCTAATTAGATCTGGTATTTCTCAGGAGTGCGCATTCGTGCAATGTTTGCGAGTTTCATGATACAAACTCGCGCCAAATTGTATTGACCCGAAGTTCACACAGGTGCACTAACACTGCCGAGTCTGCGCCTTGTTGCACCACTACTAAAGTAACAGTGGTAAGGATCGTGGAGACAGCTGATCTTTTGGATCAGCTGTTGCCGCATCGGAGCAATGTTTGATTGGTTCTAGTGATTTTGTATCCATCACTGCTACTTGCAGCAAGTTTTACACTTAATTAAAGCTGCCACACTGCCCCTGATAATGAATAGGTTCCTATATGAGATATTCTGTTAAATTAAATATTTGCACTAAATGTTTTACATTGGTCGATAGCGGGTTGGCAAACTGCTTGGAATAACATTCTCTGTTTTTATTATTGCAGTGTATTAATTATTGGGGCATCAGGGGGAGTTGGCACGGTCGCCATTCAGGTATTTGCGTTATAAATTCCAGTATAACGTGTTTTCACTTTGAATTTGAAATCTTTCTATTTAGCTATATATAAATAGAATTTGTTTTATACGATACACATTGTCCAATTTGTAACATTGTGCCATAAAGTGAGTTGTGGCTTTTGCTCAAATTTGCCAACATTAATGAAAAACCCAGTGTATGCAAATTATATCATAATTTATTTGACTTCAGTATAGAAATATTTAATATCCTAGATATTTCTTAATTCTTATTGTTGTTTACTCATATTAACCAATCAAGTATTAATATACTAAAATAGGATCTGATTGGTCAATATGGATAACTGCTCCTTTTTCTGCAGTCACCTGTAGAACAGATTTAATAAGTAGCCCATTATCTTTCTTACATCAATGAAAATTACACTCTTACTTTGATTATATGGGTGGATGGCGTTTGCTGCTTGAATTTCATAATTTTTGTTAATGCATTTTTATGTATTTCAGATATTAAAAGCATGGGGCGCACATGTGACTGCTGTTTGTTCTAGAGGGGCTTTCTCACTGGTGAAAGACCTTGGCGCTGATGATGTGATTGATTACACTGCAGCAAAACTACATGAACAGCTAAAGTCAAGAGAGCTGTGAGTCTGTGTTGTGCACTGAATTGGTGTGTTGAAATGGTTGTCTTGATTTCTTTTTAAACTAAAGTCATATGCTTACTAATGCAAACGTAATATATTTTTATTCTGTTTAGAAAAATATCAATATATGACATGCCTAATCTCAATACGTAAATTGCCACTGTATGCTAATTTATCTAGGTTTATTTGAACAACAAGTATCCACATTCTCCTTGGCACATTTTCCTTAATTGATTTCCCTACGGGTCTGGTATGACTTGTCGACATTCTGATTGTCGACAGGTTCTGAATGTTGGCAGTCAAAATGTAGACATGGTCATAAGGTCGATGATCAATATGTATTAGGCTCAATATGTTCAGAATATCGACATACAGATGTGTCCTTATACATATTTGCTGCAGTCGTGCTAAAAAGCCCCTTCACTCCATAGGCTGAAATGACACCGTTCTTTCCCGGTTCACTTTTTACCTATCCAACATCATCATTAGTACTGTATGTACCTCTGCACATCCTCCCCTCCACTCCCACTATTTGTTGGGGTACTTCAGGGCTCTTGGCCCTCTGCTTTTCTCAAAGTACACCTCTTTTCTTGGAGGCCGATTCAATCATTTGACCTACCTAACACTAATGCATAATTAATTAACACTTAATACTTCTTCACTTCCCCAGACTTATCCCCATCAGAACTATCTTGTATAAGCAGCTATCTACCTGCTCCACATGGGTGTCCCAATGCTACCTAGCTCAACATGTCCAAAACAGAGTGTGATCATTTTCTTACCTCTCAGTTACCACCTTCTCTCAATCTCCCTTATCTGAAATAACGCCTCACTTTCTCAAGCTCGCAGTCTTGGTGTTACATTCACACTCTACTACGGTCATATACACTTTCAAAATATTGTCAGATTACTATGTTTTTTTGCCCAAGATGCTACCAAAACTCTTAATTATTCCTCCTGTCATTTTATGCCTTGATTACTGCAACCTTCTCCTATCTGGCATTCCCCTCACCAGGGACGGCTCTAGGGGTGTTCAACCAGTGCGGTCGCACAAGGACGCCACTCCTAGAGGGGGCACCCTTCCCCAGCATCCCGATTTCAGCGGGACAGTACTGTCCCGATGCTCCATCCGCGGGCCGCAGTGGCCCGCGGGTGGTCTAATTGGGAGGTTGGGGACCCCCACCTCCGCGGCGTTGCCGGACCCCCGGAGTGTGAATGCGCGCGGCATCCATTCAATGACGGAAGAGGGCTGGGGGAAGCCCAGCCAGTGATGGATTGCTGGGCTTTACCCCCAGCCTGACGTTATTTGGAGGTGTGCCATGCGGGCACGCCTCCAAATAACGTCACATAGGGTGTGTAGCCTGTGGTAATTAGGCCACGCCCCAAAATTTGGACACGCGCGCGATGAGAGGGCGCCATATGATGGGCCGGCACAGGGTGCTCTGACCCCTGGAGCCGGCCCTGCCCTCACTTATCTATGCCCACTTTAAGCACTCTTTAATACCACAGAAGGGTTAATCTTCCTCTCTCACTAGCCCACATCTTCTGCACCAACTAGAGACCCACAAGTTTTCCTAAACCAAACCTACGAAGAATGGAGTGTTACACCAGTGCAATGGAGCTCTGTATGACCAAACATTGGGCCTGATTCTTTATAGAATGCAATTTGACATCCTTGCGCAGATTCACAATTACCCTGAATCTGTAGATAGGGAGGACCTGTTCTGTGCATGTACAGAACGAGTCCTACGAGAGCTACCCCAGGCCGCCCTATGCCTCTGGCTGGGCGGAGACGGCCGGCATTCCCGGAAATTAAAACGCGTCGTCCCCGTTTTCCTGGAGGGACGATGCCAGGGTAAGCGTCCATCATCGAGGCAGATCGTAGAGATGGTGATCCCAGGCTGCGTCCTCAGTTGCAGCGCTGGGATCACAGAAGCTGTCAGAAGGCGTCTCTTCACTTCAGACGCCTACTGCAGTATTTAAATTTTAACAGGACGGAATTGCGAAGACTCTTGTATGCGGCTTTGCAATTCCATCCACTGCTAAATCAGGCCCATTAACTTGTTAGGAGTACATAATTGAAAGAAGGAACTTCCCTCTTTAAAACGAGGTTACACCCATGTCTGTAGGTGCCAGGATGGAGGAAATAGGCCCCATCTCTTATTATGTAATGCAGGGTAAGCCCCACCCCTATCACCACCGCAATTAATTATAATAATAAGACTTCTTTCCCAGGAGTAAGTACTGGTGGGGCAATGGTTAGTTAATTTTTTACGTTTTTACGGCCCTACAGTGTTGAGGACAAGTGAGACTCCTCTTCAGCATTTTTTTTGTGTATGCTGAATATGCTAAATTGCACAATTATTCATCTGGGATCATGATTGCTGTGCTTTGGCCAATCAACTGTTTGGAGTGTCATGATAAACCCAAGAAGATATAACTCATGGGAAAATTACTATTAAGAATGGGTGTTAAAGTAACGAAGGATTATTACACATAATCCAGATTTTAATAGTTACATATAATTTATTAGTATTACTTGTAATTTCTTGGTGCATCCGCAAAGAAAGAAAAAAGTATTGCGAGTCAGTGTGTTACCTGTTCCCTGTGTTTTCTCCTTCCTACTTGGTTATCTGCTTCCATGTTGTCCCTCTGTTTTGATGTGTTGCAGACAAATTTATCTTATGTACACGTAATACTGCTGGGTTTTGTTACTCATGTGTCCATCTGTGTTCTTTTACTAAGAGCCTGAGGGTCTGATTCAGAGGCGCTCGCTATTTGCATGCGCTCGCTCTGAGTCAGAGCGTCCCTTTTTTTTTTAAATTCCAGCCTCCAGGTCGGTCGCACAGCTGTGGGTGACCACCCACAGCTTGTGCGAGCGGCATGGCGATGGTCGCGATTATCGCGACCTTCGGCATTGCGAGGAGACCCTTGTGGTAGGGTCTCAGCACTTGCAATGCCAAGTGGACTTCCTGCTCTAATAGAGCATGAAGTCCACTACTGATATCACGAGTGATGTCAGTAGGGCCGCCCACAAACGGCAGGCGTTCCTTCAGGAACGCCTCCGTTTGTACAGCCACCCCCCCTCCCCGACTCCAAAACGGGGCGAGACAGCCGCCCCGTTTTGTTGCGAGCCCCGGAGCAAGTGATTTCTCACTCGCTACAGGGCTTGCGCATGCGCGTTGTGCACGCGAGCGGATCTGAATCAGGCCCTGAGTTTACAGGTCAGTATTCTTATAGTAAATCATATACAAAAGGGGAGCGTTCACAAAAAAATGCCGCAAATGATTTTAACAGTAGACAGCAGATCTGACCAATAAGTAAAGATAGTAAAGGTCAGAGAGTTCATCCTCCTCTAAATTATATTGGATATTTCTTTTTAGATTTTATTAAAATATATATTAACATTTATTGGATACTTTCTTTTTAGATTTTGTTCCACTTCAGTGTACAATCTTTGCTACATTTCCTATTTAAAGTAGTCAATGGTTAGAGTACAGTGTGTAAGTTATTGTCCTACTGTTCTTTTACTGATAGCCAGTATATTTCCAAGGCCAGGTATAATGTAGTTGACTGGCTTCCAGGTGCTGATACATACCAGTGACAAACAAGCAAAGTAGTTTGCATACTTTATAGCATTCTAATGGATTGGCTTATGAGATGCAGTATAACGACATGTAAATTCACATCTCCTCTGGTTTTTCCATTCAGTTGTTTGAATGATTTGACTGTATTAGGACCATCTTTTCATGTTAAAGATCATGGAGACAAGCAGTCAGGGGATCAGTCCCAATCTTTGTGGGTTTTATATCCATTTTATAATTTCTGTTTGTGAGCAGCTAATTTAATTCTTTCACTTGTCTTTGCTGCCATTGTTTGGCATTTTTAGATACATGTTGCTCAGTGCTTAGAGCATCTGTTTAGCTGCCCGGTGTGTCTCCTCTGACTGTCGCTTTCCATGAGAGTTTGCATGAGTAAGAGCAGCAGGTGAAAGTATAAGCACTCCCGGATTAGGGGATGACATGATATAAGCATTCCTATGACAGTCTCCACCACTATCTAAAGCTTCGTAGGGCTCTCAAAACACTCTTTTCATAGGCCTGTGACCTCTCAAACTAATCCAACCTTTTTATACCGGTACGCTGACTATACCACTCTGTGTTACCCATGTTTGACTACAGCAGCTACCATGTACAGTATATATTATGTTAACTACTATGTCTATATTATACTTTTGTATGTGCTTTATATCGTGAATGCTTGTTTTTTTTACTTATGTATGCACTATGTACAACGCTGCAGATCCCTTCTGGCGCCCTATAAATAAATGAAAATAATAACAAAATCTCTCCCCATATGTCCTAAATTATAAATGATGTATACATATGAGGACATAGACTAATTGTTTAGCTCTGGTATCAAGTAGAGAACTGCAAGTATTTAATTTGAATTTCCTATATAAAAAAAAAAAATCAAACAAACCCTAATATTCATCTTTTCTGACGCAAATACACTTCTCCGTTGCTCAAATGAGCTGGGTACACACCTTTGCAATCACCTGTTTGATCATATAAACACCTCCCAATCAGCCGAGTCCTGTGTCTCTCCTATGAGCCCCCTGCAAACCTCGCACACACTGTACAGACATAGCTCAGAGTCAGGCACGCCAAGAGCCGAACAGGGTCCGGATCAAAAGGGGCATGGCTTAATTGCGCCCGGCATGGCCATGCCCCCATAGGAAAAAACACAGTAAAGATAACATTTTTGCAGCGCCTAATGCTGGAGAGGGGGCGCTGTGAGCCCCTCAGCCCGATGCAAAGCTAGTGGGGGGCATGATCAGTGTGATCGCTCCCCCCACAGGCATAGGAGACTGCTGCGGCTGCTGCTTAGAAGCCGCTAGCAGTCTCCCAGTGCAGCCCAACACACAGCAGCGTGTGCTGGGCTGCTGTGATGTAAGAGCAAGCCCGGGCCCGGGTAATTAGTACCCACTCCCCCCTCCTCTCAGCGCTCCTGCTCAGAGTGTACAGGCTTTTATGGGATCGGAAACTCTGGCTGGCAAATATTAAACATAAGATGCAACCTCCCGATCCTGACCGCTGCAGGAGCGTTCTAAACCATTTATCAGCTAATTCTCCTGCATACACACCTATAAAATCGTCAAGTGATCAGGCTGAGGATTGTATAGGTGTGTTCCCAGCTTAAAGCAGACATTATTATAATAGTTTTGTTTCCTTTCTAAGTGTCTATAATACAGAGCAGGAAGAATCAAGTGAAACATATTTACTTTACAGTGTCTTCCTGTAATCATTTACCCAGGCGTTCCTCAGAGCCACATTCATGATTAGTTTGCCATCTGAAGGAGTAGATTTGGGAGCATTTCTTTAGGGGCATGCAGTCTGGGAAGTATCCGCCCACAAGCCTGGACACTTTTAGGCATGTTGAGGTCAATGCAGGGCTGTAACTAGGAGTGTGCAACTGGTACTGTTGCACAGAGCGCAGGACTCTGTGGGTGGCACAGTCTCTGCCCCATGGCCCTAGCTTCTGGCTAGCTGGGTGCTGGAACGGCACCCTGCAACCACTATCACTGCTGCAGTGCCGTCCAGAGTGTCCTTTGGAAGCACCAGGCAGGCACCCTGCAGGATGCTTTGGGCAGAGCTGCACTTCCCGGTGCTGGCAGCCTTGCCTCCTTTGCGCAACGTTATGCGTTTAGGGGGTAGGCCCAGCACAGAGCAATCCAGATCCCAGCTACGCCCCTAGGTTAATGTGTACTGTACACTATTTTGGTTGCTAGCATTGCTGAATGTTGGATAATGCTGGCCTTTAGAATAGTCTCTGCTTTGTCAGAAGGGGGTGTTATGTGTTGTATTTGATTATAGCTCTGTGATATAACAATTTTAAACTACACCCACATTAGACAAACTACTCCTAGAGATTTTTGTCACGCCTGTTTTTGCATTGTCTTGCACCTGGGTCTCTTTCTTGCATTTGCCCCCCCAGGCTAAAAGTTGCCAGCCAGCCCCTATTTATCTTGTAGAACAAGGGAAATTATACCTTCTGCAAGGATAACATAATAGATCCTTGTGCAGGTGTCTAACAAAGCAATGTGTGACCAGCACCAAATTGTATGTTGTTTGTCATGTATCCAGGATCTCGCAGTGAATAAAAACATGCATGTTACCATTGTGTCCTGTATGTAATGTGCAGGAATCCAAAGTGAGAAAGATGATCAGTTCATATTATTTTACAGTGAAACTGAAACCTAGTTCATCTCTATCTCCTGAATTATGGGTTACAAATCGAATAAATGACATTCGTTATGGCCATTGGTACTTTTGTATTAAATCTATAAACTCCTTTACATTGTTTTGCTAGAAGAGTGCTTTCCAAATCTTGGAACACTGCTTGCCATAGGGCTTTTCATTTCCTTTACAATAAAGCAAAGAAACATTTTTTTAAAATCTGATATCTTCAGTACCTTACTATAATATTATATCTAAATCAGCCATAATACAAACATTTTCGGAATGTTGATCGTTTAGCTGTTATTTAGTTGAGAATTTGGGTCTTTCAGACCCATGTTTAATGATAGTGTGGTAACATTTTCACATATTTTATGGTGTACTCAATGCTATAGGAATAAATGCGTACGTGATCTACAGTGAGAACAACATCAGACAAAACAAAACTGTATTGGCCAGGCGTCAGTTTTTTCAACAGCTAGCTTATAGTCTGATGGTTCAGTGGTTGGAGCACCGTTTGGAGTGACCAACTTAACCTTGTGAAACCCGGGCGTTATTGCAGTGTCCCCTTTAAGTAAACCCGGTTCCAGCACAACCCACCCAAGGACTGCAACTTCACCAAAGATGTGGTTTTTGTCCCTCATCAAAGGACTGGAAGACATTGTTCAAGTGTACATGCTGTGAAACGCCTATGTCAGAGGTTCCCAATCTCGGTCCTTAGGGAACCCTAACAACCACAGGTGACTTATTTAGTACCACAGTCAATTTGATTTAACAACCTATGCTCAACCATGGATATCTCTAAAACCTGAACTGTTGGGGTGCCTTGATGACTGTGCGTTTGGGAACCTCTGGCTTATGTGCATTATTCTCCGTGCAATGTTGTGTTCCAACTGCCTGTGATTTTTATTTTTTCTTACTAATTCCCTTGAGTTCTAAAATGTGTACGTTATTAGAATAAATATTCATAGTTCAGTGTCTGAACAGTGTGGGTCTAAATAGTAGAGTTTCTCATACCCATGGTTAGCGATAACATTATTTAAAAAAAAAAATTTAAGGTTCGTGCTCCAAGGTTGATTTAGCATTAAGGAAGGCTAGGTATATATATGTAAAAGTTGTCACTGTTATACCCGAACTCATCCTTGTCACTGTAACAGCCATGTAAGGTAATATCCCTTATACAGCTTCCTTAGTAGGGACACCTTTGTATTTGTTTAGGAAGTTTTATATGATTAGGGTCTACTTTATATCTACTATTGATACCTAATAGTCGCTTAAGAAAGAATTGCTTTCCAGTCCAATCGTGTGGTTCTAAAGCACAAAAAAGTTATTTATGTAAACAGGGAAAGATTTAACTATTTAGAATAAAAAGCAACAAGATATATATAACTACAGCCACTATATACGCATGTGCTACTGGTCCCAGGATGCAGTATTTCAATCCTGAACCCGTCACCCAAAGAAATGGAGAAATGACTGTATACTGCACCCAGCTCACAAGCCTATATTCGGTACAGATTACAGAGACAACAAAGGCACGTAATAACAGATTCTCGTTGGTTCTTGCTTCAGGTCACTCTGGTCATTGGTTAATTCATATGGTGTCAATAGGGGTATGTCTCAGTTCTTCAACAGTTTCTTTGTGTAGTTTTCCCGCCGAAGAACTAGTTAAACTGGCTACAGACACTTCATACAAAATGGTAACATGCTAACCAATAACTCCATATAGTTCGTAACTCGCGGACGCATGATGCAATCTCCTTGCTGATAGAACCGGGGATCTACAAATGAACAGGGATTTAATATAATACCAAACATGATATGTCTACTATGTTCTAAACCTTAGATCTTATGTAAGTACATATTACATCATAATTACTTGTTAAAAAGACCTTTAATAACTCTTTATTAACTTATTGTAAATAGGAACCGTTATATACATATGCTTTCGCATATGTGCGTCTGTACATTGATGTAGGAAATGTTCGTATGTATGTATGTGAGGACGCACGTGGGCGTCTATGTGTAAGCATATAAGTCTATGTGTGTGCATTATGTGAATCAATGTATGTGTGTGGTGGGTTCGCAGTTGTGCGCATTGGATTGCGCCGACGTAAAGTAGCGTCCGATTTACTCTATCAGACAAAAACGACTAGATCGTCAGATATTTGCAAAATAGAATACTCAATTATTTGATTTCGACACTTCATTTCATTGTCCATGTTGTGTTTTTGCATCCCACGCACAAAGCTGCATGTAGCTCAGTGTCCTACAGAAACATTCAAAATCCTGGTAGAACAGGGAGGAGTAATTACATTTTCTTATGTATATGTTTTTACTGTCTGAATGTACATCAATTGGAATTTTAAGATCCTGAGGGGCCTATTTATCAATATTTTTACTAAACCAATTTGAAAAAGGGTGTTTTCACACCTTTTTCACATTATTTTAGTGTCACATAAAAAGAGCAATTAGAGTAGTTTTAGTTGAAAAACTACTCTATGCTTTTTAATTTGCACATTTTTAGTATGCAGATCACATTTCCCATACTTGTAATGGGAAATGTGATCTGACTGAGAATTACTAAAAATAAATTGTAAAAAAAATAAGTGGGAAAGCCCTGTGTCCCCCTGCTCCGCTATTTATTAGGTAGAGCACAAGCTGAACACTGGGAAAAAAAAAACAGTTTAAAAAAACAACAACACTTACCTGCATCCAAGGACCGGAGATCGGTGCTCCGGTAAGGCCCTCTGGGGCTCCGGTTAGCTGGTTTCCAGGCTCCTGCACTGCGACCCCGGTCAGCTGTGTTGTAAACCGGCATCTCAGTTTACATCATCAGCTGATCGGGGTCAAAGTGCCGGAGACCAGCTGATAGCGAGAGCTCATCGGGCAGGTAAGTGCTAGCGGTGGGGGGGGGGGGGGGGGTAGTGCTAGCCAGCGGGTGAATGCGTAGAGACCTCTCACTGTATTTTTTTTTATGAATAATACTATGATAAGTATGCGGTGAGGATCTGCCTGGACGTAGCTTTGTCACAAGCTATGTCTCGGCGTGCGAATTATGATTGATACATTCATGTGATAATTAGAATTATCACATTGTGAAAAAACAACCTTTATTTTCTAAATGCAATTACATTGCGGATGTTAAAAAATAGGGCCCTGAATCTTTTATTCGTTTGATGTCCCCTGTGAGTGCCTTTTGACATTTCTCACAAAGGTCTGTGATCGTATGCACATTACTGCAGCTGCATATGCCCTTTGAGAATACATAGAGTTGCTATACAAATACTACTGTTAATTATTATGTATGTATATAATTAAAATATTGACCTAAAACTTCATTTCTAGATTTAATGTAATTCTGGACAATGTTGGAGGAACGACTGAAGAATTGTTTAGTCAATATCTGAAGCCTTGGTCTGGAGCCACATTTGTCACGCTGGTCACTCCTTTTTTGTATAACAACGACCGGTTGGGTATAGCAGATGGTATGATGCGTACGGGGATTACTCTGTCATCGAAAGTAATTAAGGTAATATTGGTCATTCATGGTAAGGATTTGTAGTCAAAATATTAATGTTTTTCTCTGCCAAGAGTAGAATTGCCTAAAATAAGGACACACAAGGTGTAGTAACCTAATTTACAGCTATAGTAAGCCTTGCTGACTTTTTTTAATTCTTATTTTAGCACTTCTGCAAAGGGATCCACTACCGATGGGGATTTTTTATTCCCAGCGGCCAAACCCTAGATGAAATAAGTCAGCTTGTTGACACTGGCAAGGTATGCAACAGTTCTGTTATAAACTATTGTCTGTTTTTCTGTACAGTCCTCTGCTATTGTGTTATGAATGTCCTACTTCTATTGTGTTATGATCAGCATTTACTCACACATCTCACAGACATTTACGTCAGGGTAATTGACAAGCATTATAAATGTGTGAAGAGGAGAAGCACTTTGTAACAAAGCCTAGTTTTCACTAGTGGAAATGATGTTGTGGTGAACCAAAGCTAGTGGTCACCATGTTAATGTGAAAACCAGCCCAGGCTGTCTCGCACTGGAGCTAGTTGAATAATTGGGGTGTTGACACCATTCCCAATGTTATTTTAGTTACACAGTGATTGGCAGTTACCTCTCCAGACCAGTGGTGTCCCTCCCCGCGGCGACACCTGGTGCGAGGAGGGATGCCGCACGCCGTTGAAAAGAGAGCGTGGCCTCGCTGCCCGAACCCCGGCCCGTGATTATCAAAGGGGTGGTGAGGGCAGCTGGAGGTGCGGACGGCTGTGCCGGCTCCCTCACTGTGACAGGAGCCAAGTGCTGCACTTAATGCTACAGTGCAGCACCCAGCTCCTGTCACTGAGGGGGAGCCTGCACCTTGGTGTCACCCCTCGGCGCACCCCCCTTGTGACGCCACTGCTCCAGACCACACATGCTGTTAGTTGATTGAATTAAACAGAATTGTATTCTGTGATCTTCATGTAATTATGATGATTCAACAGGAAGCCATGATGGGGTTAGCCATGTTATTGTATGTAAAATTTGGTGTAGCGTCAATATAGAGATTATTCTGCATGAGATACAGTATGTGATTGCATCTGATTCATCCAGCAGCAAAATAAAATATGTATGTAAAGTTAGTTTATCAGCAGAAGATGAAAGTAATACTCTTTACATTACACTTCTCCAGTACAGTCTGATAAATAGATCTCGTACATTGTATGTGTGATTGACCGCACAAAATAAGTGATGTTTTCCAGTGGAAAAAGCAACAAACGTAGATGGTAAATCGTGGTGGTGTTTTTGAATAAATAGATGCATATTTCGGTAATCCCTGCTCTCTGTAGACTTGAGTATTAATCCCTCTTCCCAGAACACAACAAAAGTGCCCCTGCTAGGAGTCTGATGCTCTGATGTAAATAGGCTGTGTTTTCATTATTCACTTAATCTCTCCTAATCATCCTGTATTCAGCCTGCCCCATCCCTCTGCCACCTTCGCTGCCTTAATACAGGAAGAGGTTCATCTGAGTCAGTTAATTTTAGCTGTGACTCAATGTTATGTTGTCCTACTGTATGGTCAGCCTTTTCAGGATTACATACACAAAGAGGGTGATCAATGCAAATGACACAGTTTTGTAATGCTCTAGATAGGGGGGATCATCCGTTTGGTATTCATGTCTCAGTGTTTTTATCGTTGAATAGGACAGAACTGCCTGTACAATACATGAGCTTGACTGATATATAAAATATAGCCCACTCAATGTGTGTGTCTATTTACGGTGACATTAAATAACTGTGTATGCTTGTTAACTAATGATTTTCGACCAATTGCGCTGACCCTGGTAATTATGAAATGCTTTGAGAAGTTGGTATTGTTGCATATGAAATGTCAGCTGCTTGCTGGCTTTGACAGTTATCGATCTGCCTATAGACATAATAGGATGCTTTGATTTCTGTGGTGCATTCTTCCCTCAGCCATATGGATAAGCCTAATACTTATGTTAGAGTTCTTTTTGTTGTTTTTAGTTCAGCGTTCAATACCATCCATGCTCTAATAGGTAAACTACTGAATTTGGCATTTTCAGTTACCTTATGTAATTGGATTTTAGATTTTTTTAATTAATAAACCGCAACAAGTTAAACTGGGAATTTGAGGTAATCTGTTATTAGGTTTAGCACTAGTACCCCTCAAGGGTGTGTTTTAAACCCTCTTTTATTCTTGCTTTTCACCTATGACTGCATCCCCTTGTTTGAATCGAATGTCATTGTGAAATTCGCGTACGATACCACAACAGTGGTCTCATCTCTGACGGGGATGAGCAGGTATATATCGTGATGAGGTGGAGCACTTGATCAAATGGAGCGAGATTAATTGTTTAGTTTTAAATTAAAAAAAAAAACTAGAGAAATAATAATTGAAATTAAGAGGATGCTATTGTCACTAACTATTGATAATTTGGAGGTTGAGAGGCCTACAGATTTTACTTGATTGAGTATTATTATTTCTGATGATTTATCCAGGCATTCTAATATTGTGGCCATGGTAAAGAAGACACAACAACATTTATATTTTGTGAGGAGATTGTAGGCAGCAGATCGAACTAAGAAAAATTTGGTGAATTTTTACCGCTTGGTGTGTTAACCTACTGTATTCCAATATGGTATGGGAAAAGTACCAAAGCGGATCATAGATTGTTAGAGCGGGTCGATAACATGGCCTCCGAACCACAGTGTGTTTTCCCTTTTACCATCAAAAAGGTACTTCTTATTGTTAAGCTGGGTCTTGTGTGCCCGACATCTTCAGTGATTGGACCCGGCAGGGGATCCAGCATAGGCAAGTGCATACACACTTGCTAATGCAGGCAGTAACTGCATTCTGCAGCATGGCCCACGCTAACGACATGCCCCTTCATCCCAGCATGTAGGGTTGACGGAGGATGTCGCTGACAACTCGCGGGAGTGTGCATAGTCAGAGACGTAGCGGGTGCACACTAGACGATGTGCCCAATATGTTGCTCCGATCCGTTGGATTGGACAACATATCGTCTATTGCAGTGTGGCTAACCTTGACACTCCAGCTGTTATGGAACTACATAACCCAGCATGCACTGCTACAGTTTTGCTATTAGGACATGCTAAAACTGTGGCAGGGCATGCTGGGATATATAGTTCCACAACAGCTGGAGTGTCAAGGTTAGCCAACACTGGTCTATTGTGTACCCAGCGTTAGAATGAACCTGAATGGGCATTTTAACTAATATGATGTTCCGGGCTGTAATGCGTATGTGCTTTACCTGGTTTGTAATTTTGTTGTTTTTTTACAATGACAATAAATGTATTTATCTTTTATCATTCTAAATGTAATTATGAAAATGGAAAAGAACTCCCTGAAACTATGCATCTAATTTTTTTCATACCAAGGCTAAATAGAATGGTGCAGTCTTAAGTATGCAGCATAAACTAACAGTTCCAAGCCAAAGTAGCCTAAAATATCGATTAATCCAATTATTAAATATAAACATAAGATTAAAAAAAAAATGGATGCAGCATTTAACTGGGAAGACTTAATAGGGCATATTCATCATTACTTAATTTTTACAGAAGCAGGTGAAAATGAACAAAGTTATCGCGCCATTCATCAAGATGGTGTAGCAGGAAATATCACAGATATCTCCTGTTTCCTTCCTCTGGCGGAATGGCCCGCTATCCCCATACACTAGTATGGGGATAGAATTCATCAAGCTCCGAAAATACAATATTTTCAGAGCTTGAGTACGGGAGCATTCGCCATCCTCAGATCCCTCCGCCCCTGTCTGGCTCTTTCCGACGAACGTCGGGGCTCTTGTGCGTAGTCACGCATGCGCACTAACGTCACTAAACACTTCGGGGAGACAGCTGATTTTCAGAGCGCATCAAGATAGAATGTTAATTATCGGGGTCTGATAATTAACATCATGAATATACCCCATATATGAGAAATGCCCTAGATCTTTATTGTGCATCACTCTACTCCTCTCCTGGTCTGTCACAAATTTGTCGCTGTTGGAGGAGGGGAAACACGCACTTCCGATTCCACTGCACATGACTGAGACAGGACAGGTCATAGTACATTATTATATATAGTTTAGTCCATATATATTTGTTTACAGTTTTTATCATTTTGTCTCTGTACGCCACCACAATCGATTGGAAATTAAACAATGGTGATGCAATTGAAGTGCAGACTTTCAGCTCTAATTCAAGGAATTAAAACATTATATTGTATGAAACGTTTAGGAATTGCAACCATTTTTACACACTATGTTGATTTGTCCAATACATTTGAACATTAGCATTGAAATGCATTCTTGAGAATTCTTGGCAGGCAATGATTGCCTGAAGTCTGGAACCCATGGACCACCAAATGCTGGGTGTCATCCTTTGTTATGCTTTGCTAGGCCTTTACTGCAGCTGTCTTCAGTTGATGTGTGTTTGTTGGTCATACTGCCTTTAGTTTTGTCTTCAACAAGTGAAATACATGCTCGATCATTTTGAGATTAGGTCAGTGGTTCCCAAACTTTTTCAGTTCAAGGCACCCCTAGGGTCTCCTTCATTTTTTCAAGGCACCCCTAACCCAAATTAATTACCTGTAGTACTGCCCTTTATGTAGTGCCCCCTGTAGTAATGCCCCTTATGCAATGTCCCCAGTAGTACTGCCCATTATGCAATGCCCCATATGTAAAGTCCCCTGTAGTTGTGCCCATTATGCAGTACCCCTTGTAGTAGTGCCTCTTAGGCAATGCACCCACTAGTAGCCCCCACACCCCTGTGCGGAACTTACTTGACTGAAGTTCACGCTGGGAACTGCTCCTTCTACTGTCACTCCTGCTGCTGCGCTGACTGGATCAAGCTGGATCCAGCAAGCACGCAGGATCCTCTTAAGTTCCCGGTGATGCATTGCGCGGGGCCGCGGGTGCACTGCTGACGTCATGACGTCACCCACACCCCCATGCACTGCATCACTGGGAACGCTGAAGCGATCAGAGGCTTCCTTCCAGTGTTCCAGTTACTATAGGAAAGTTGATCGCAATCTACCAACGGGAGCTACCTATAGATCGCGATCGACATTTTGCCAGGCCTGTAAAAAAATAACAGCAGCCTCCCTCTGGCCGCGGCACCCTGTTTGGGAACCACTGGATTAGGTGATTGACTCGGCCATTGCAGAATATTGCACTTCTTGGGGGGGCAATCTAATTACCGTAGGTGCGAGTTGGCTTGTGCGAGCAGTTCTCACGGCAAACTTGCATGGCAACTTGTAGTTGCAATTCAATACCAAACTCGCATTTTTTTTTTTTCTTAGAGGAAAATCGTGTTCTCTACCCCTCCTTCCCAGTCACACCGATTTATTATCATTTACCCCAAATCCTCAAAAACCTTTACAAACCACCAGGGATTGGTGGACTCGCATCAAATTTGTCTTATTATGTTGATGTTTTCTTTGCAACCTCACGCTGTCTCACTGAGATCCCACATTCAAGATACAACCCAGTTTATCAAAATGGTGGACGGACGAATGTGGCATTCCAACTACTTGTTGGTGACATGCGATGTACAGGCACTGTACACTAATATCCCCCATGGGAAGGGTGTTGAATCAGTGGAATACTATCTTACTAAGGATAAGAGAGACAGCGCGAATTTATTCTTAATTCTATTTTGTTTATTTTCCATCACAATTATTTTTTGTTTGATCACACTAATTATTTACAGGTCCTCGGGACGGCGATGGGGACCAGGTTTGCACCGAGTTTCGCCAACCTGTACATGGGCCGCTTCAAAGAAGACCTTATTTTGGGCGGAGCATTCGCTGCGAACCTGGTCCTCTATTGCAGTTACATTGATGACCTGTTTTTATTCGGGATGGTGATGGTTCCTCGGTTGATCACTTTATTAAGTATTTGAATAATAACATGTATGGTTTGATTTTCACTTGCACTTATAATTTGACTCACATTAATTATTTAGATATTTATTTGGAGGTGGTAGAGGAGGTTGTCTCCATATCTACTTATAACAAAAACGGTTGATGCTTGCAGCTTCATCCCTTATTCCAGCAACCATAATAAAAAGTGGTTGAATAATGTCCCCAAAAGCCAACTGTATTGTATTCGAAGAAACTGCATATCAGACAGAAAATTGAAAGCTCAAGCTACTGAAATGTTGGAATATTTTAAAATACGTAACTAGCCACAGCCCATCTTAGATCAGGCCTTTGAATATTCGCGTTCCCTAGATAGACCAACTATATTAAATAAGAATACTATGAATAAAAAGAAAAATCAGGGTGAGAATTTCAAACAGAATTCAAATTTAGCTTTTACCTCTAGATACAATGTGGCAGAAAACAAGATTGTTAACATTATAAAGATAAAACTACCAAATGCTGCTAATGGACCCGATTCTATGTGTTGAGCTAGGAAAAGAGCTTTTTGTTATATTTAAACAGACCAGAAACTTTAGAAGCATTAACTATTTGCATTCGCTTCCTTGGGGGGGAAGCATAACAAAATACAGAAATCAACCCAGAGAACTATTATGGGACCTGAGGTTGTAGGTTTCTTTAAATGCAACCACTCTAAATGCACCACATGCTCTCATGTTATCAATAAAACAAAGACTGTCTCCTCAGTCTCTAAAAAAATTATTTTCTGTTAAATCCTTCATAAACTGCAATTCGCAATATGTTATATATCTTTTGAGCTGCCCATGCCATATTTACTATATTGGACGCACTATGCGCCCATTAAAGCAAAGGTTCGTGGACCATAGGGGTAATATTGTGATTAAGTGTTTAAACCATAGTATTCAACTGCACTTTTTAGAAATGCATGCAGGAGACCCAGCAAGTCTGAGTGTTATAGGGCTAGAACAGATTCCAAATATGAGCAGGGGAGGAAATCGTTTTAGATCACTATGCAGACAGGAAGCTGCATGGATTCTAAAGATGGAGTCTTTAAAGCCTCAGGGTCTAAACGAGATAATTGATTTGGAATTTATATGATATACTGTAATACTCCAGTATTTATTGGCCTTTTAGATCTATAATCTTTATTATTATTATCACTAAATAGATGAGAAAGATTAGCAAATTATCATTATAGATGTTTGCTTTCAGGGTGCTCTAACTTTCTGCATAACACTTTTTGTCTCTCTTTACCAAAATTCTCCTTTGTGTGGGAAAAACTAATTGATCTCTGATTTGAGTACTTAGAGATATATATTCACGTTGGAAGACTTGGTAGGATCCTCTTTGAGTTACTATATGGATTTTTTTGTACCTCTAAATTTGTATTTCATATTAAATATGAAATATCTATAATGGCAACCTCAGCATAACATGTTCCTCCATTTTTTACATAAGACTGTTGAACTAATTATTTTGGATTAGGTCGATATTAGTGTACGATATTTTGTATGTATCTAATTATCCCACTATATATAATGCATTTTATGCCTTTTAATATATTTTATTCTATATATTAGCTTGTGTACCACTGATAACTATTTTATAGTTGTAAATTTGGCTTAGTTATATGTATGTATAAGTAGCTACCTTTCATCTAATTAGCTAATTGCTCATTCAATTGAAACACCTGCAGTAATGAATAAGTCCTCTATTTATTGTGCACCCCCTGGTGCTGTCACTTCCGCCTCCTGGGAAAGCCGCCTAGTGCGGTGAAACACGTTAAGGACACGCAGAGTGTGGACCGGGAGCATCTAATACTCAGTGCGACACTGCTTCCTGTACTGGCTTATACACAGGGCGCTACCTGCTTCTTTATCTAGCCCGGTGACACAGCTGCCTGACACCGGTGAGCCGCCCGCAGTACAGCACGGACTCTGGGCCTGATTCAGACCCGGTCGCAAGCGCTGAGCGCTCGCAACCGGGTCAATGGTGGCCCACAGCGCATGCGCACGACCGAGCCGGCTCCGTCGTGCGCATGCGCGAGACCCGGCTAGCGACGGGCACTCCATCACTCCGGGTCTCGCACCAAAGGGGGCGAGCTGTCGATGTTGAGTGACAGCTCGCCCTCTTTGGTGGGCGGGCCAGGGGGGTGGCTGCCCAAACGGAGGCATTCCTGAGGGAACGCTTGCCGTTTGGGGGCGGCCCCACTGACATCACGAATGATGTAAGTGGAGAGCTTCCGGCTCTGTTAGAGCCGAAAGCTCTCAGGGGCTTGCGATGAACGAGACCCTACCACCAGGGTCTCGTAGCAAGCCCGATGGTCGCGATGGTCTTGACCATCGCGACCATCATCATGGCCGCTCGCTATAGCTGTGGGTGGTAACCCACAGCTATGCGAGAGGCCGCTCCAAAAAAAAAAGCCCAGCCCTGATTCAGAGCGAGAGGCTCTGAATCAGGCCCTCTGACTCTACACTGACAGGAGCGGTAATCACCACTTCGGTGACTTGTTGGATTGTGCTACATTCGAATGGGAGCAGCGGCTCCACTGCACTGCCTGTGTGCAGCAAGACCAAGCTCCGTTACGGAGACACCGGTAGATATCGCCTCCATATTAGAAGAACCCTGGGCATGTTTCACCTGCTGAGCATCCCATCTATGGACAGACTGCAATAACACTACGGGCAGCGAGGAGACTGTCTCCTGATAATAGGACGGGTGAGCAGACTGCACTTTAGTTATAAGCCAACATATTTGGATATTTACTACTACCGGACTTATCTGGATTCATACAGCTATTTATCACTGGCTTCCACTAAACTACTGCTACATCTTCTGTGGCCACATTGTTTCCAGTGATATAGAGAACTTGGACATATACATTGTATTCCCAGTCTATTTACTCTGTGCAGCGCTGCTATATATATATATATATATATATATATATATTTATATATGTGTGTGTGTTTTTTACATTAAAAAAAAAGGGAAGGGACACAAAAAAAAGAAGTATGGGGAGGAAACAAAGCAAAAGGCCCAGTATATCAAAACCGTAGTTGCCGTAAGGAAAAAAAATACAGTAAAATGGTGAACATGTGGGGGCGTACTATTCCATTCCCCACCCATGAGACCTTTTCCGAAATAGAGCATGAAATGCAAAACATTGTAGAAAATACTAACACACTGTAACTTTTGAAAATCTCAATATAACTTAAAAGAAATGGACATCACAGTAATAAAAAACACATTCCTCTTCTCCCCCCTCTAGAAATGTGTAGAAAATAGCAAGCACAGTGCACATTATGACAAAAGAAAAAAGGGGGGGGGGAGCAAATTAAAGTAAAACAGGAAAACCACATAGTCTAAACAATAAAAGGGATGTAGTTTATAGACCGGCGTACTAAATGCCGCCGTTCTACATCCCGACAGCAGAAGCCCGACAATGGACTTAAGATAGGCGTCGAAACACCAACGCCTAGCTTAATCCCGACGCTGGAATGCCAAAGGACGCCGGACCGTTCAAGGTAAGTGCGGCCGTCCTTAGCACTTAGCCACGCGGGGGGGGTTAGATTTAGGTACCCCACGGGGGACTTGGGGTTAGGCTAGAGGAAGGGGGGATTTAGGGTTAGGTACCACCCCAGGAGTTTTAGGGTAAGGCACCCCTAAGGAAGGGTTAGGTGGGGGAGAAGGGTAGGGTTGGGGTACTTACATGCTCCGTCGGGATTCTCCTCTATCGGGCTTCTGGAATCGGCATTTCATCCCGGTGACTATTGAGCCATCGGGATTTCATACCCAACCCCAATAAACACAAAAAATGGCCCTTTTCTACCAACCCCAATAAAATAGACTAGAAAAATAAGAAGTTATGAGTCAATAAACTGGAAATTCATAGCAGCTAAGGAGCACAATGTGCGGAACACCTGGATAGGAATGCAGGAGGAAACGATGCTCCTAATAAAGTGCCTGGTCATCAGCAGGGAAAGTCTGTATAATAGAGTAGTTAACAGCGACCCAGTTCAAAGCACCTCTTATCTCAGCCAATAAATGTCTAGAAGTTCTTGAAAATTCCAAAGAGAGTAGCCTGGAATATCTTCATCCCACCTGGGACCAGTCTGGCTTAGAGGAGGACCTTGAGAGGACTGGGCAAAGGAAACGGGAATATCCCAATCTGTCAGCAGTTTTGTGGCAACTTTCAGGGACGATCTAACAAATGTAGATTGAAATTTTCACACTAGAAGCTTAACTGGAATCCCTCAGCGGTACTGGATATCTTGATCTCGGATCGCTTTCGTGATGGGTTGAAAGGATCTGCATTTGTTTATAGTATTGATCGAGAGATCTGGGAATAGCTACAGATTGTTTAAAACCTCTGTATCCCCAGCCAAACGTGCAGCTCGAAGAATATCCTCCTAAATATGAAAGAAATGAAGCCTCAGAAGGACGTCCCAGGGAGAGCTTCCAGGGGCTGTACGTGGTTTAAGAAGTAGGTGGATGCGATCAATCAGCAAGTCTGCCCAGGAAGCCAGTCAAGCCACGCCCCATCCAAATACTTTGGTCCCTTAAAAAAGAGGGTACTACATATTAAACAGTTGTAATTCCTACACCCATTCCTCCAATTTTGATGTGAAGACCCTCTAATTAAAGTTGATCTGCATTTAACAATGGGGCATATGTATTAAGCTCTGAAAAGTGATAACGTTTAGAGAGATAAACAACCAACCACTCAGCTCCTAACTGTCATTTTTCAAACATAGCCTATAACATGAGAGGAGCTGAGTGGCTGGTGGTTTATATCACTCTCCAATTTATCACTTTCCAGAGCTTAATACATCTGCCTCAATATTCATTATATAACTGTCATTTGAATGTTTTGGTAAACGGCTAAAATAAAAATTGTCAGTGTTCAAATAGATATAGCCCTAACTCTGTGTGTATATGTATATAGGCACTCACTCTGGTGTACATAAGCAGACTTGCTCTGTTGCCTTCCATTAGGAAAAACTTTTTCCAAACACAGAAATTGATTGAAGGCGGCACTCGGAGACTTCTAAATTCTAATGTTGATGTATTGTAAGGTCTTTGTAGTGATACTATGATGTATTACACAGTTGCCTAACTGCATCCCATGCGTGTTCAATTGTAGGTGAGGGTATATATTGTGGTTTTGTATGCAGTTGTATTGTCCCTGTTGAAAATAGCTCCTGCTATTGAAACCTCTGAATGATACCACTTTCAGGCAGGAAAAAGCCAAAATCTCGGCTTTTACCCGGCATTTGCATGCCGGGATGTTTTGCCTGTCCCTGCCTGTACCCACCTTCAGACAGAAAAAATGCCCGTGTTAATCAGCAAAGTACCGGGTTGAAATGTTTGACCTGGTAATTTGCTCTTCTGTCTGAAAGGGTCAACCTGGGTCGCAATTCCCGGTTCTCCGACCCTGGTATATTCCTGGGTCGAAGTCCTGGGATTTTCAACCCAGGTTGACCCCTTCAGACAGAAAAAGGACCCGGGTTGAAATGTTTGACCCGGTAATTTGGTTTTCTGTATGAAAAGGGTATAAATAAGGTGTTTCTATCATATGAAGTATCTGAATTCCACCTTCAATCAATTTGTGTGTGTATGTTCTAATATCCTGAAATTGCTTGTGTTGTATCATTTGTCAATTTGTAATGGCAAAGAATCATCCCAAAATCTATAATTTTTCCTAATGTGTCCTACTTGCTCATTGAGTACTTGGTATAAATTAGAATAGAATAAATATCAGTTCTGTTTCTTGTATTTTTTTTTTTAATTCATTGTTACTAATGGTTGTACAGATCTTTTCCTTGTCTACTTTCTTGGTGTTATGTTAAAGACCGTTCCCATAGATGCCTCTTTATTCCCATATGCATCGTTCAGTGGTCTGCTTCTCAAAAACTTATTAACGAATATTATTGGGTTCTGCAATAGTCTAGAGACCCCACAGTACCACTGGTTCAATAAATCACCTGTACATGTGGAATTGCACAAATGTACTGATTGCAAATGTACTTTTACAGTAAGTGATCAAAGAATAGATTTACATGTCCGCTGAAACCACCAAGCATTTCATCCCTTTCAAAAATAAAGAATAGTAGAGGCTTCCATTATGTTTATAATTGTAGAGCTATTAATAGATGTACTCCTGTTAAAAGGAATCGGTATGTAATGCCGATGGCTGATTAGCCGCCGGCTTAAATACCGATGCCAGAAGACCGAAGGCTGTACAGGGCTGGTAAGTACCCTAACCCTGCCTTGTCCCCACCCTAACCTTCCCTTAGTGGTGCCTAACCCTAACCTCCTCCCGGTGATGCCTAACTCTAACCCCCCCCTTCCTCTAACCTAATACTAGCCCTCCCCGGAGGTTGCCTAACCCTAATCTCCCCCGCAGATAACGATAGCCTGTCCCCACTTACCTTCATTCGGGATGCCGTCTGTCGGGATCTCGGCGTCAGGATAAAGATAGGCGTCGCCATTTCGACTCCCATCTTTGATCCCAAATCAGGCTTTCCGCGTCGGGATTCTGGCGGTCGGCATTACGGACGTGGGTAAGATATCTACATCCCCTATTAAAACTATGCCATGAATACCTATTCATACAGGATGGTAATAACCATTTCACATAGAAGAGACAACCATGTTATATGTTATACTGTTGAACAATCTGTATTCATAGATAAAGGTAGTCTATATATAAAGATATTTGGACAATGTTTTATATAGAATTAGTAGCTGTTGCTTTATACCTCATCATTCCTTACTCTGACATTCCAGAGGGATATTCCTATTATATACTTTAACTGCCATAATTGTGTAAAGGAATACTTACAATCAGTCTGTAGTACTTATTTTAAGAGAGTAGATATACTTGTTTTGTCTGTGTTTATATTTAAACATCTTGTCATGTCTCTTTATTTTATGTTCTATAGATTCGACCGGTTATTGAAAAGGTATATCCATTTTCTGACATCCCCCAAGCCTTCCAGAAGGTGGAAGAAGGACATGCTCGAGGAAAATCTGTCATTGAAGTTATTCACCATACAAAATAAATATTTGTACTTACTACAGGTTTATCACATTTTCTTTGTGTGACTTTATTCCTTTTTGTGCATGACAATGGAGGTATCTATTTGGCTTATACCCCTTTCACACACAGAGCAAAAACTTGGGTTTTTTCACGTGAACACTCATTGACCCCGGGGGTTTTTACTTTGTGTGAATGCAAACAACCCAGGACGAAGTTCCGGGTCCACGACTCTACTCTTTACCAGGGTCAATCAGGCTGAGACCCGGGAATTTCTCGGATCTTAAGTCTGAAAGGGGGCAATAAAGACTCTGTCTTCATCACATGGAGGGGGTAGGAGCATGAATATAGCCATGGCATCGCCTGCACCCACTATGGCTATGTGTCCCAAAGGCGTCCCGTACTCAGGTCATGCACTGTTTATTTTATGTTATGCCCTTCTGATTTGACATGCCATTTGTTTGGAGTAATATATATATATATTTATGTAATATATGTATATGCGGGTCAATGGGGAGAGGGCGGCAAACCACAAAGATTTCCCGTTTCGTTTAATACAAACCTGAGCATCAGGGAGCTTGGGTCTTTCTGATATCTAAGCCTTTTCCCAGGCAGCTTTTTTCTGCTCTATTGTGGACTGGTTGTTACATTGTGAGCACTTTAGTGTTATCTCAATAGATGAGGTCATCTTTGACCCGTAATGCCCCAGCAGAGCTTCTATCAACCCTCATCTACAAAATCAATCACCTTTTATTCAAAGGCACATATGCAGCCCTGGCAAGCTAACATTTCTTAATTTCAAACCCATTTCACATTAGGTACCTCTACCCTGATTTAGTAGCAAAAGACCCTACCCATTTATGGAACTCGCTATCATTGGGGTAATCTAAGCATTTACCTGAGATCACTGACCTTCAAGCCATTGACGGTATTAGGCTCCTCTGCACTTCAAGAAGTTCGCTTAAAAACCCTTCATAGAGCTTATGTCTCATTGTTACAATGTCATTACTTGTTTCCAGAGGATTTTTGTCATTGCCCTAAATGTAATGCTTCCTACGCAGATTATATCCATTGCATGTGGTTATGTTCAAAGGTCTGTTGTTATTGGAACAAGGTTCTAAATTTTATTAACCAATTGTTCACCTTCCATTTACTCTTCTATCCGATATTGTTGCTATTCGCTAATTCTAGTGTATGGAAATTAAATTCTGATATTATTCATCTCATTCCCATTCTCACGATTATTGTTATGGTAGTTAAAAAAGTTCTTCTATGTAAATTGATTAAGAAAACCGTACCTTTAATCAGCGAGATATAAGCGTTCTGTTAAGGTGCCCATCCATTAGACGATCTACTCCCTGTCCAATCTCTAAACGATTTTCCCTTGAAATGTTATCTTTTAGTCTGAACGATTTGCAAACGATTTACCGATAAACGATATCGTTTAACTCAAAATAATTGACAGGTTTCAGCTGAGGTCTGTATAGTGTGAGGATATTATTCTTGAGGGGTGGGCGTGGCTATCATGAGGGAATAAATAGGTGGTGGTAGTAAATGTGTGTGTGTGTATATATATATATATATATATATATATATATATATATATACATACAGTCAGGTGCATAAATATTGGGACATTGACCGAATTTTCATATTTTGGCCTCTATTCACCACCACAATGGCTTTGAAATGAAACAAACAAGATGTGCTTTAACTGCAGACTTTCAGATTTAATTTGAGGGTAATTACATCCAAATCAGGTGAACAGTGTAGGAATTACAACGGTTTCTATATGTGCCTCCTACTTTTTAAGGGGTCAAAAGTAATGGGACTATCAACTCAAAAGCTATTTCATGGACAGGTGTGGGCTTATCCCTCGTTATTTCATTATCAATTAAGCAGGTAAAAGGTCTAGAGTTGATTCTAGGTGTGACATTTGCATTTGGAATCAGTTGCTGTCTCTCAATATGAGATCCAAAGAGCTGTCACTATCAGGGAAGAAAGCCATCATTAGGCTGAAAAATCAAAACAAACCCATCAGAGAGATAGCAAAAACATTAGGTGTGGCCAAATCAACTGTTTGGAACATTCTTAAATGAAAGAACGCATCGGAGAGCTCAGCAACACCAAAAGACCTGGAAGACCACGCAAAACAACTGGTGGATGACAGAAGAATTATTTCCCTGGTGAAGAAAAACCCCTTCACAACAGTTGGCCAAATCAAGAACACTCTCCAGAAGGTAGGTGTATATGTGTCAAAGTCAACAATCAAGAGAAGACTTCACAAGAGTGAATATAGAGGGTTCACCACAAGATGTAAACCATTGGTGAGCCACAAAAACAGGAAGACCAGATTAGAGTTTGCCAAACAACATCTAAAAAAGCCATTACAGTTCTGGAACAACATCCTATGGACAGATGAGACAAAGATCAACTTGTACCAGAGTGATGGGAAGAGAAGAGCATGGAAAAGGAAAGGAACTGCTCATGATCCAAAACATACCACCTCATCAGTGAAGCATGGTGGTGGTAGTGTCATTACGTGGGCATGTATGGCTGCCAATGGAACTGGTTCCCTTGTATTTATTTATGATGTGACTGCTGACAAAAGCAGCAGAATGAATTCTGAAGTGTTTTGGGTAATATTATATGCTCATATTCAGTCAAATGCTTCAGAACTCATTGGATGGCGCTTCACAGTGCAGATGGACAATGACCTGAAGCATACTGCAAAAGCAACCAAAGAGTTTTTTAAGGCTAAAAAGTGGAATGTTATGCAATGGTCAAGTCAATCCCCTGATCTGAATCCGATTGAGCATGCATTTCACTCGAAGACAAAACTGAAGGGAAAATGCCCCAAGAACAAGCAGGAACTGAAGACATTTGCAGTAGAGGCCTGGCAGAGCATCACCAGGGATGAAACCCAGCATCTGGTGATGTCTATGCGCTCCAGACTTCAGGCTGTAATTGCCTGCAAAGGATTTGCAACAAAGTATTAAAAAGTGAAAGTTAGATTTAGGATTGTTTAGTTTGTCCCATTACTTTTGGCCCCTTAAAAGGTGGGAGGCACATATAGAAACCGTTGTAATTCCTACACCGTTCACCTGATTTGGATGTAATTACCCTCAAATTAAATCTGAAAGTCTGCAGTTAAAGCACATCTTGTTAGTTTAATTTCAAAGCCATTATGGTGGTGAATAGAGGCCAAAATATGAAAATTCTGTCAATGTCCCAATATTTATGCACCTGACTGTATGTGTATATATGTGTATATATATATATATGGGATGTGCAGGCTCGGATAGGTTCGAGTTTGCACATTGAATTCGGATATTTCTCCAACCAAAAAAGCGTAACTCGGAAAGAGGCATAACGTCATCTTGCATGGACGAACATCATCATTTCTGGACAAAAGTCCAGAAATGATGATGTTCGTCCATGCAAGATGACGTTATGCCTCTTTCCGAGTTACGCTTTTTTGGTTGGAGAAATATCCGAATTCAATGTGCAAACACGAACCTATCCGAGCCTGCACATCCCATATATATATATATATATATATATATATATCTGCAGTAAATGGCAGAACTCAGTGTCTCCAGGGATCAATTTGACAAATGTAACAAATTGTTTTCCCGAGACGCTGAGTGCCGCCATTTACTGTAGCTTGATGTTAGAGCTATATGCTCCTAAGAGGGCACCAGCGCACCGAAAAATATATGGAAGTGAGTGGCGGGGATTAGTACTATTTGTTTAGATATAGGAAGGGACCATGTGATCTTAGTGGGCCCCTAAAACCTAATCCAGGCTCTGCCTGTGTGTGCTAGTACTGTCCCTTTGGAAGTGGTAAGGTGTGGCAGCACAGAGGACTTTACTGTGGCACACTGTGCATGATTCAGCTTGGATGGCAAGTCTGTGGATGCACGCACCTGGCCGCTGTGAAATTGTGCAAATCTATGCCATTGCACCACTAAAGCAAGATGCCCACCATCTTGTAAAACCGCCCATCTCCCATTACATACATCCGCTAGTTACCGAAAATGTTGGCAACATCAATTAACATTGGAACCGTGTCGCCATTTCGAACCTCTGCCAGGATATGCTGTAGCAGGGGCTTAATTATGCAAACTCACAGGCACGCCGGTGTTCCTTTGTCCCCCCGCCCCCCTCTCTTTACCCCCAAATGGCACTTCTTGTCAATCATTTTTCAATGGCTATGCGTATCCGCTGCATTTGATTTGCACTTGCAGCAGCCGGTTGGCGCATGTGAGATGCGGTGCATGCGCAGGATGCAAACATCGACCAGGTGCGGGAGTCCACAAACTTGTGATCCAAGCTGAATCAGGCCCTGTATAGGATGCATGGACGGCTCGTGAATTCTTCCATATCACTTCACACTCCATGCAGTCCTAGCTCGGGTCCCGGCAGACTCCTTACGTTCACCTCAAACTCCTGTACCCTCCCAAATTACCAATGCCACTCATGCTGAAGACAGCCAGCCCCATGGGGAGGTGTTTCCTCACCCTGGGACTGCTAGTCCCGGCTTACGCTGCTCTGCCTTTCGGGCAGCCTTACGGGTTGGAACCAAAGCAGCCCCGAGAAGCTTGTGGTATGCTTGGGCAACACCACCAACGCTCATGTGCTGGTCCCAACGCCTGCCACATTCAGTGAGCAGGCGCCGGGCACCAACTCACCCACCACCAGCGTCAGCCACCCCCTCAGGTAAAGTGAGGGCAGGAGCCGCTGCTGACACATACCTTGGATCATGTAAAACAGTCCTACAACCCACCCGTATTCGACTTGAAAGCACTACCATTAACGGATTCGGTATGATTTAGTGCCTAAACCTAACTCCCCCCCCCTTCCCCGCCGCCTTAACCTAAGTCCCATGGGGGAGTAATTGCCATCCAAATTCCCCGCTATTCAAAAGCTATTCAATTAAATAGCCTTTTCCCGCGCTGTAAAATCGGGACTTGTGCGCTTAAACACATTGATTCCGCGTAAACTGCGGAATCAATGTGTTTTCTCCCTGCGTGCGAGGCTGATTTGGTTGTTTAAACATGGATTTTACCTCGCACCTCCAGGAGCTGCACAGTAAAGTACCGGGGTGGGGGGGGGGGTGCCTAACCCCCCCCTTCCCCTAGCCTGACCCTAACCTCCCGGGGGGGTGCCTAACCCTAATTCCCCCCGGGAGCCCTAAACCTAACCCTTACTGCGCCTGTCCGCGTACGGCACCCGGCATCTCTTCGTAGGTAAAATGACAGGCATCGAGATTTTGACGTCTGTCATTTAACCCTTGACGGGATTTAGCAGTTGGGAAGCCGGCGGTCGGCATTGCGTCCAACTGTTTCCCCAATTTGCACATAATGTGAAGAAAGACACAAGACAAGAGTTGGAAACTTTGTAAAAAAATTGAAATGATAAAACTTAAAGAAAACTTGACGGATTCATTGATTATTACCAGACCAATGAGTGCCTCCTGAGTAGGGACTACCCAAAACCAAAGAATCAGGCACTGAAATAAATAGTAATATACAGTCGAGAGCTTTAACAGTGATACTAACATAACCAGGGTAAAGTAAAAAAAAAAAAACAGGTTTGAGAAACAGTGTTCATGGGAGCACAAGAAGTATGCATAATTCCAAACGTTCGGTAAACAGGTGCAAATGAAGTACAATTGCCAAAGTCATGGAACTATGTACATGCTGAAGTTTATCCTTGAGAAAGAGCCAAAGAAAAAGGAGTGACAAATTTTTACAACACTAAAAAAATGATTAATAAAAAACACTAATTATAATACTCATCATCGGCCTACAGTGTGGCATGTGCACTCATCCATGATGAGCGCACTTCACTGCTGGATATGCTGGGAAAGGGAAATGGTGTCTGTGGGCTGCCCGACACTTGATAGGTGTGGGGATGTGATGGAGGAGGAATTGGCATAAGGGGATACGCCGGTCTATGAGGTGGGTTCGGGAGATTGCCAGAAGACAATGGGGTGGGCTGCAGCATAATATATGACCCTATGTTACTATGGTCATCCAATTTTCCTTCGTGAGCAAGTATCATAGCGTTGTATATTATACGCTTGAAATGAGGCAGCTGGTTTTGAGCCATGCTGTCCATTTCGTGGCCGACGTGAGTACCAAAAGCTTGATTTGGACCTGGGGGTGTCTGTAAAACCTCCTCTGCGTGTCTCAAATATCTATCACTCCTTGACGGTCCAGAGGATGGAGTCTTGGAAGATGCTTCTCCGCTTCTTGGCCGGTGCTGGTGCTGACGGCCTCTCCATTGTCGACTCCATGACCTCTGTGGGCTCGCTGGTTGAAGGGACAGGATCCTCGTCCAGGACTTCCTCCTTGGAAAGATGACACAAAAATATTTTAATAGTATTTGGCCTATAAAAAAAAATATCATACAGTGGCTTTGAAGACCAAAAAAAAGGAAAATTGGCAAAAGTGGGAGTCCAGTCTGGATCAGTATGATTTACCAATGACCGCATGGCAGTGAAGATCCCGACAGGTGATTTTTTTTTCAATTTACTAACAACCCTGTCCCCCTCCCTTAGGAGTGCCTAACCCTAACCTCCCCTTCAAGTTCCTAACCCCCCTCTAAGTACCTAAACCCCCCCCTTCCCCACAGCCTAAGTCTCCCAGGAGGGGTGCCTAATCCTAAATCCCCCCTGGAGCACCCAAGCTAAATCCCCCCCCCACCCCCCACAGCTGTCCGCGCCCATCTTATCCTTTGATCGTTAAGTCGGGTGTCGGGCCCCCGGCGTAGGTGTAATGACAGGCGTCGGAATTTAGGACGCCTGTTATTTGACCCTTGCCAGGATTAGACAGTCGAGATGCCGACGGTCGGCATTTAGATCGTCGGCATCCCGACTGCATCCCGTCCATTCAAGAGTCAAATAATCAACTATGAAAAAATAAAAAAAGGACAATTGTTTAATTGCATACCTGTTCCTGACCCTCCAAGAGGTCCTCTCCCACCTCAGGCTCCAGCGAGCACCGCGACTGTCTCTTTGGTTCTTGCTCAAGAATGAATGTGAGCAAGTCATAGTAACATAACCTTGGCTTTCTGACTTCATCCGCACCTGCTCCCGAACACTTGGAATTCTCACACTTCTTGTGGTCCTTCAGGAACACTGTTCTCAAACCCTGGATCTTTGACTTCACCCAGTCCATGTCAACATCACTGTCTTGCTCCCAACTGTATATCACCAATTTTTTTCAGTGCCTGATTCTTCAGATCTCTGTTAGTGTAGTCCCTACTCGAGAGCTTCCAGAGGCACTCATTGGCCTGGTACATCTCAATGAATCCTGTCAAGAACTGTGTACCAGTCATGTCTGCAAGTGAAAAAAAAAAAATTTATAAACAAACATAAAGCAAAAAACATCTGCAATGCCCCCCGAGTATCCCTTATACAGCAACCCCAGTCGTCCCCCTTATGCAGTGCCTGTGCCCCTTATGCGTGCTCCCAGTAGTCTCCCCTATACAGTGCCTGTGCCCCTTATGCGTGCTCCCAGTAGTCCCCCATATGCAGTGCCTGTGCCCCTTATTCGTGCTCCCAGTAGTCCCCCCCCATGCAGTGCCTGTGCCCCTTATGCGTGCTCCCAGTAGTCCCCCCTATGCAGTGCCTGTGCCCCTTATGCGTGCTCCCAGTAGTCCCCCCTATGCAGTGCCTGTGCCCCTTATGCGTGCTCCCAGTAGTCCCCCCTATGCAGTGCCTGTGCCCCTTATGCGTGCTCCCAGTAGTCCCTCCTATGCAGTGCCTGTGCCCCTTATGCGTGCTCCCAGTAGTCCCCCCTATGCAGAGCCTGTGCCCCTTATGCGTGCTCCCAGTAGTCCCCCATATGCAGTGCCTGTGCCCCTTATGCGTGCTCCCAGTAGTCCCCCCTATGCAGTGCCTGTGCCCCTTATGCGTGCTCCCAGTAGTCCCCCCTATGCAGTGCCTGTGCCCCTTATGCGTGCTCCCAGTAGTCCCCCCTATGCAGTGCCTGTGCCCCTTATGCGTGCTCCCAGTAGTCCCCCCTATGCAGTGCCTGTGCCCCTTATACGTGCTCCCAGTAGTCCCTCCTATGCAGTGCCTGTGCCCCTTATGCGTGCTCCCAGTAGTCCCCCCTATGCAGAGCCTGTGCCCCTTATGCGTGCTCCCAGTAGTCCCCCATATGCAGTGCCTGTGCCCCTTATGCGTGCTCCCAGTAGTCTCCCCATGCAGTGCCTGTGCCCCTTATGCGTGCTCCCAGTAGTCCCCCCTATGCAGTTCCTGTGCCCCTTATGCATGCTCCCAGCAGTCCCCCCATATGCAGTGCCTGTGCCCCTTATGCGTGCTCCCAGTAGTCCCCCCTATGCAGTGCCTGTGCCCCTAATGCCTGCTCCCAGTAGTCCCCCCTATGCAGTGCCTGTGCCCCTTATGCATGCTCCTAGTAGTCCCCCCATGCAGTGCCTGTGCCCCTTATGTGTGCTCCTAGTAGTCCCCCATATGCAGTGCCTGTGCCCCTTATGCGTGCTCCCAGTAGTCCCCCCTATACAGTGCCTGTGCCCTTATGTGTGCTCCCAGTAGTCCCCTCTATACCTTGCCTGTGCCCCTTATGCGTGCTCCCAGTAGCCCCCTATGCAGTGCCTGTGCCCCTTATGCGTGCTCCCAGTAGTCCCCCCTATGCAGTGCCTGTGCTCCTTATGCGTGCTCCCAGTAGTCCCCCCTATACAGTGCCTGTGCCCTTATGTGTGCTCCCAGTAGTCCCCTCTATACAGTGCCTGTGCCCCTTTTGCCTGCTCCCAGTAGTCCTCCATATGCAGTGCCTGTGCCCCTTATGCGTGCTGCCAGTAGCCCCCTATGCAGTGCCTGTGCCCCTTATACATGCTCCCAGTAGTCCCCCATATGCAGTGCCTGTGCCCCTTATGTGAGCCCCATGCTCCCCCTTAAGCAATGCCAGTCCCCAGGGAGTGCAACATTGGTGGTCAGTGGTTTGGCACTGTTTGTACTTACCTTATTGCCGAAATATGAGCCGCGTTGTCCTCCGTGTGCTGCTTGCTTCAGCTCAGTCAGGACATAAACAACAAAATGGAGGTTTGGGAGCGTCAGAGAGAGTGGTTGGACGATCTTCAAACGATCTCCAAGCGATCCGACAGCGATAATGTGAAATTGACCAGCATGTTCAGTCGACAGACGAGACGATCAAACGACCAGCGGGAGCATACATCGTTGATCGTTAACGTCCAAATAATGCACGATTTATGAATGACGTCGTTATCGTTCAATCGCCTGCTAAAATCGTGTAGTGGATACCCCCCTTTAGACCTTATTTATTTCAACAGCAGAGACGCTACTTCTGATCTAGAAAAAGATGTGTTTTTACAAGAAATGGGAACCATATATTATTACACTTCCGTCATCTATTTAATCTCAGATTATTAAGATCTTTGAATCGACCACATGGCATCTGTTACACCAAATCAGCTTATCTGAATTTTTCAATCCTATTTAAAATACTTAGGGCAGATTCAATTAGCCGCGAGGCTGTCCCCGCGACTAATTGCCGTCCAGATTCCCCGCCGTGCGGGGAAAAGCTATTCAATTAAATAGCCTTTTCCCCGCGCTGTAAAATCGGGACTCGTGCGCTTAAACACATTGATTCCGCGTATACAGCGGAATCTATGTTTTTTCCCTGCGTGCGAGGCCTATTTGGTTGTTTAAACATGGATTTTACCTCGCACCTCCAGGAGGTGCGAAGTAAAGTCCGACTGCGTGGACCCCCGTACGAGGAATCCCCCCTGCAATTGAATTGGTCCGGCGCGGCAATTACCCGCAGGGACAACCCCTCGGCTAATTGAATCTGCCCCTTAGTGCATTGCTTTTCCCCTCAATTTCTTTAACCTGGAGTAATTTAGCTTGGTAGATGGATCAGTGGTGCAGTGTCTAGGTGTATAATAAAGATCCACACGTAGCTTTTCGGGTTAAATGAAAATAAACGGAGCTTTACTGTCAGCATTCAGGAACAAAATAATAAAGAACCTAGCCCCCATGCAAGGCACTACCTCATTTCTTAAGCCCTCACTAAAATGGACAGCTAGTCTGCCAACCTAATACAGTCTCAGGGCCTGATTCAGCATGGATCACTATTGCGATCGCAGCTCTGTAATCGCATGGAGGTCTGCTGCAAATATTTGCTAATGAATGCAATCGCAAAGCCAGCAATGAGACTCCGACTACCGCGCTCTCACATTTGTAATACCTCTCGGACCTGCATATCGGTAACATCGAGTAACGTTGGCCCCTCACGCAGAATTACAACAGGTCTGACCTGCCGCAGAAACTGCAAGTCCTGTTGAACGCAGTGAGTACTCAAGCTGCGTATGCCATCTTAGTGGCTAATTTATGCATGCCCAGGAAACAGCGTTCAAACGGACAGGCATGCCTGCGTTTCTCTGACCATTCCCCCGTCACCACCCCCACATGCTTCACAGCCTGTCACTCACTGTGCGATAGCTCTTCATGGTCTGCGTGATCGCAGTGATGCCTTCACACACACGCATTGCGATGTGCATGTACATGCGCAGTACACAACAATCGACCGTCTGCATACGTTTTGGCAGTTGCGATCCATGCTGAATCAGGCCCTCAGTCTTTAGTCCTGTCCCCTGTATAGATGCTGCCTCCTGGCTTGGCTTGACTTCCACAAAGTCTCTTTTGGTCCTCCCTGCCTACATGCACTGTATGGACACTGGACTCTTGGGGCCATATGTAATAGGGTGAGAGTTTAGAAAATGTGAGCGTTTATCAGTAAACTCACATTGGGCTAATTTTATCTTCAAAATGGGAAAACATCTAGATGAGAGTTTTTAAATCGTGAGAGTTTGCATGTTCTCGGCCTCTATTACCTTGGGCGAGTTTGAAAAATCTCACATTTTTAAAATCCGCAGCCTATTACATTTGGTCCCTGGCCCTTGCACCTTCAATGCCTACTGGCCTGGCTTGGCTGCCACAACTTCATATAAACAGTCAGAGATTTGTGGTCCTCTCTGCCTGACTGCAGGTTTGAACACGGACTCTTGGCCCCCGCCCCCATCCCCTGTGGGGTTCCGGTACAGTAATTGAAATCCAGGTCTTGAGATCTAGATGGTTCTTTTTTTTCATGGAAAAATGTTATTGGTTGGATGAGAGACCATAGACCTGCGCAGAGATTTGCACAAAATAAATAGTGCAATAACATACCATAAACCTATAGAATAATATACTGTTTCCACTGTGCCATTATACTATAAGAAAGACTCATTCAAAAATGTACATTATGTTGGGAAAAATAATGTGGTAGAGATAAGATAAGAAAGGTTGTAGTGTAGGTGAAAGAGAAATTAAGGGACGTGGGGTGGCTTCCCACGTATAGGAAAGATAGGAAGGGAAGGAAAAGAGAGGGGAGTCTGACTCAACTGAACAGTTCCACGAGTCCATTCAGTAGTCAACCTGTCATAAGGACAGCCTTGTCTAGGTGAGAGAAAAGTGAGGGCAGAGCGTAAATAAGCACATTGCGTAATTAAGTATATGCTGGGAGAGTATGAAAATAAGAGGTCCATGGCTCCCATGTCTTTGTAAAACTCTTGGAAGAATTCTTAAGAATACTAGTCATATATTCCGTAGAATGAGTATGCCATGTTTTAGCTACAATCTATCAATCTAGAGGGTTCTTAAAGGTGGTGATACAGGCTATGATTAAGACTGGGAAGCCTGCAACAGCAGTTATCTATCATAGGGTCTGGAAGATATATATTGGCTGGTGTGAGCGCTGGGAGTTGCTGGCCTCTCTATTCAGGTTTCTTTCTTACAGGGGGGCTAGACCAGGGTCTACGCTTTGCTTCTGTAAAGAGCCAATCTTCGGCCGGAGGTGCAGACCTTTAGGTATTTTTAGAGCGGCCGGGAGGCCGCTCCAAAAATACAATAGGCGGGCACTGATTCAGAGCGAGCGCTCTGAAAGAGTGTCCGGCTCTGAATCAGGCCCTCAGTCCACACCCGCATAGAGGCAAGGGTCGCCCAATCAGACACAGACAATGGGAGACATTCATGCAAAAACAATCTGGATTTATTTTTAGTAACCCACAGTTACTGATATAGGTCACTGTTATAGAATAATAGGTTTGGTAGAATAAACACAATAAATCACATAAATTACAATAACAAACTATTACTGCTTTACTAATTGACTATTCCTATACTAAATTAGCAATGTTCTTTTCAAATTAATAGAATGTCCCAATAACCTAACCAAGATGACGTGTCCTTTATGGATTCAGTGGCCGGCGCGTCAAATCTCGACAGCGGCAGCCCGACAAGGATGAAAATCCTGATCATCCTAAGTAAGTATTTCCTAACCTAATTTTACCCCCTAACCCTCCCTTAGGGGTGCCTAACCCTAACCTCCCCCCCAAGTGCCTAAACCTAACCCCCCCCTTCCCCGCCGCCTAAACCTAAGTCCCTCGAGGGGTGCCTAACCCTAACCCCCCCTTCCCCTAGCCTAAACGTAACCTCCCGGGGGGTGCCTAACCCCAAATCCCCCCGGGAACCCTAAACCTAACCCACCCTGTCCGCGCCCGTCACCAGGCTTACCTCCGATCGGTAAGCCGGGTGTCGGTCTCCTGTTGTAGGGAAAATGACAGGCGTCGGGATTTTGATACCTGTCATTTAACCCTTGCCGGGATTGTACAGTCGGGAAGCCGGCGGTCGGCATTCCGTCCATTGGCTTCCCGACTGTATCCCGTCCTTTATAACCCAGGTTACAGGTAACTCCTTGTGCACACATTGGGGCCCTTAAAGCATATTTACAACTGAATGTCAAGCAGCAATGTTGCAGTGTTGATACATAAATTATGGGCAGTGTCTCTATATCACACATAGAAGTTGTGTGTAATAATGGATTCCTCTCACCAAATCTGAGGACCAAAATTACGATTAAACTTTCTCTCCAAAAGGTATCCACAGCGAACAATTGGACAAAACTCTCACATTGTCTTACTGTGTGGCACTATAAGTCCCAGCCACTCTATTTTTCTCTGTCTTGCTACTTATTACTTCAGCTGTTTATCACTCTGCAGTGGCATTCCCTCAGCTCCAACTGACACTGGCCATGTCACCTGCTGCTCCTGACCTCTTCAGCAGCTGCAGAGACTGCTGGGAATTGTCTGCCTATGTAATGTCAAGTCAGACATAATAACACACATAGGGCCTGATTCAGACCCACTCGCGAGCGGCTGTCCGCTCGCAAGTGGGTCGATGTTATGGACTGAGCATGCGCACGACGGAGGGAGCTCCATCGTGCGCATGCGCCAGACGCGACGAACGAAGGAAAGTCCTTCGCTCGTTGTGTCCGATCAAAGGGGGCGTGCTGTCAATGTTGATTGACAGCACGCCCCCTTTGGTGGGCGTGCCTCCCTGACGGGGGCGTTCCCACGGGAACGCCTCCCGTCAGAAGCCGGCCCACTGACATCACTAGTGATGTCAGTGGGAGTGATTTTGGCTCTGATAGAGCCAAAATCACTCCGGAGCTTGCGGTTGAAAACCTCAACCGCAGGCTCCGGCTCGCAAATTCGATGGTCTCGACCATCGCGACCATCACAATGCACGCTCGTATAGCCTGTGGGTGGTGACCCACAGCTATACGAGCGTCCAGGAGGACGCTCCATGAAAATGGAGCCCGGCCCTCATTCAGAGCGTGCGCTCTGCTTAGAGCGTATGGCTCTGAATGAGGGCCATATTGCGGTATTACATTTTCATAAACTTGAATGTGCAAAGCAATGATGATTTTGTTGTCCCTTTCTTTTCTTTGGTCTCCCACATATGAATTCATTCTCGTGTTCATACAAAGGAATCTTTAAAAAAGCAGGCCGTCACCAAATGCTCTTTTGTGTAAGAAAGCTGACACGTACATGAAATTTCTGTCTCTTTCACATCAAGGTGTTGTTCAAAATGGCAGGCATGTAACATTACCAGACACATTGTAGTTTTATCAGGTGTTCATGTAAAGGTTTCTTTGTAACTCGTTCCCCTTTTGTGTTTGACACAATGTAGCGGGCATTCATATAGTAATAACCCCTTTAAAAAATTATAATCAATATAAAACCAAACCGATGTGCATGACAAACATCGATTTATTGATCCAACATCAGAAATGTTTTTCAGAAAAACAAGTCCATAAAAAGAAATAAGAAACCAAACACTGCTGATATGTGTGGGTATAGTGTGTAGATACAGCAGCGCTGGAGGATGATGTTACAGCTGTGTCCATCTTGCTGCAGCTTTAATACAGGGGCAGAGATGTAATTATAGCAGGTCCTAACTGCGCCATCTCTCACGCATATATACTGTATCTACAGCGCTAGCTGAACGCAGGCCCTGCCAAAGAGGGAGAGGGGAAACTTCCCCGGGCCTCTGACTGGCAGGGGGCCTCTAAATGTCCCAACTTATTGTTTTTGTGTTCAGACTTTTGTTTTTCTATTTATCCGTTTGCTAATTTTGGCAATTTGAAGAAATAAAAGTTCAAACCTAGCACCTAAACAAGTCAGTTGGTTAAATTGGCATAATGCACAGCGGTGCATGTGCTCATTGCTCTTTCTGTGCATGATACATCTATCCACGCAGACACATGAGAATGTCACTTGTCCTTATGATTTGCTGCGGAGAGTGACTCGCAACTTCGCAAGTGAATATTTTGTTTATAATAAAGAAACTGGACTGGACTGTTTGATGTTCAATATTTACTCATGGAATTACAGAATTGGAGTGTTAGGGAAGTCAATTTCATCATTTTTTTTTTATTTTTACAATGCTCATGCTTGTATAGATTCAACAGGCTGTTCTTATTAATACATTTTAAAATATCACTTTTTTTACGTGAACAACTGAACGCTTTTAAAGGTAAATAGCATAAATTAGGTAACATGGCCTTAACATAATGCAGAGTGCAGGCTGCCCTGGGGGCGGAACCAGTCGTTGCCGCAATGTCCATTTTGTTGCGCGCCCACTGCAATGTTTTAAAAAGCGGTGCGCCCAGCTCATTCCCTGCAGCCTACTTTCGGCTCCCGCAGGGCTGTCAGGACTTCAGGAGAGGGGGAGTAATGTCTGAGCATGGGGATGGGGCTACATGGACTGAGCAGCAACTGTCAGACTCACAGGGTATGGCTAAAGTACAGGAAACACACGTGGGTTTTTGTACCTTAGCCCAGGTCTGGATTAACATTGGGACAGATCCAGGCCCTCAAATGAAAATAGGCCCAGAGGATGTCAATGGCTTCATTAAGGTGGTACGGGCCAGTACATCGTTCCATCTTACCTACTGGCTACTTAGGTATCTGCCACCTGCCGGGCAATTGTGATACTGTATCCGGCTGGTAATGCAAGGTGGCAGGCTGTCGGGGTGATCTGCCACTTTACCTCCTACAGTTAGTTCCTCTGGTACGTTATATGAGGACATTGCCATCAGTGGCAGAGCCTGGAGCAGCAGAGGGGCACAGACCAACGCATGCAAAGGTAAGTTTTCCACAGGGTGGGGGCCACAATACAAAACATAGGGGGTGTTTCAGAGGATAATACACACAGCATGGGGAGAGGGGCAGAGGATATTACAAATCATGAGGGGTGGGAGAGGACAATAAACAAAACATAGGGAGGGAGTGGACAATACAAAACCTTGATAGATGAAGAGGACAATACCTAGCCTTGGCTTTTCTATTCTGCTGCAGGGAATCTGGGCCCAGAGTTGATCTAAGCTACAGCCATCTCTAAAGCCGCACATCCACTAGGCGACGGCAGTATGATTGCAACTTCGTAATCGTACCGTCGTTGCTGTTCCTCTGCAGTGCCTACACTAAACCATTGATCGTTCAGTGTAGGCACCCTCCATCATCCCCGAACATGGCCAATCTGTCGTTATCGGCTATGATTGATGTCGGAAACGGCCAGCGGGAGCGCGCATCGCTGGTTGTTTCCGACATTTTCATGTCCGATTGCACGATTACGATGTCGTAACAGTGCTATCGCTCTGTGTAATCGGGCAGTAGAAGTGCGCCTTTAAGCTGTCCAATTCTCATCCAATCCAACTTCAGACCAACTGGTTTGTCAGACATTGGTGTGTACACTCACAAGACCTCTAATACAATCTTCTAGTCTTGTGAAAAGATTTTTAAACCTGCTGAAAAATCAGGAGACTAGATCGCAATTTCAAAAGTGTGTACGCTCCTCAGACTGATTTGTCCAATTATTCTCCCAATCCATCCCTGTGAGTGGCAGTCGGTCTGCCAAAGATTGGAAGAGTATGTATGGTGACACAATCCTTTCATCAGATTGTTTCAGCGGATGCATATTGGAGGTCTGCTGAAAAATTGGACAGATGTGTACGCATAGATTTGATGTAAATTCTGCTACTAGATCTCCAGTAGGATTGTGTAAATAGTCTGATATGCAGTTGGATCCCCTAAAGACTGGACAAGTGTGTACCAAGCTTAACTGTTGCTTGCATACATTGTGAAGCCACAATGCAGGTCACAGCCCTATTTAAAGGATGCCCGGCTACTGGCAGACATTTTGTGGTGACATCTTGTCCTACATTGAAATTATCTGAGTAGTTCCTGCTTTATTTAAGTGACTTTCAATAACGACTACTGATATGGATTTTAAATTACATCTTCCAATAAGGTCCTAAATAGAAACATCTTCAGAAAAGGAATTTGAACATCTTCAGGTAAGGACTATTTAACAAATTTTGGTCTGTCACCCTTATCCCTCCATTTTATCTGCAGTTTTTAATTTAGATACAATGGATGAAGCAAATCATTCATCTGATATGACGCTGCATGACTTAATATAGGTACACATATGTCCGATCCTCTGGGGATCTAACTCCAGACTAGACTGTTGACTCAATCCTACTGGAGACCTGAATGCAGATTTAATACCCAATATATGCCTCCACACCTCTCCAATATTGCAGCAAATCTCATATCTGCATCTTCTGAAACAATCCATTGAAAGGATTGTGTCAGCGTACATACTCTTCCATCTTTTGCGGACTAACTGCCACTCACAGGCAAGGGCATATCTACTGTAGGTGCAGAGAATGGGGCTTCTACAGGTCCCAGGCCGCCTCTGGGGCCCGGCCCTCTTCCTGCACCGAGTTACAGGGCCGGCGCTTCCATTAGGCAGCATTAGGCAGCTGCCTAAGGGCGCCGGGACCTGAGGGGTGGGCTGAGACACATTACCACAAAAATTCCCTATGTGGTATACTGATAGATGGATCTGTTTCTATAAAATCCCTGCATGCATCAATCCCTTTATCATGCTCTATACAAGTGTACAGGGATTGTACATCTATGGTTACCCATTTGTACGAGTCTTTCCATCTGATTTTCTCTACCATTTGAAGCACACTTGTTGTGTCCTTTAAATAGGATTGAAGTTCAACCACGTATTTACATAGGAAAAAGTCCACATATTCCGACATGTGTGCTGTTAGAGAATCAATTCCCGCTATTATGGGTCTACCTGGAGGTTCAGTCAGGGATTTATGGATTTTGGGTAGGAAATAGAATATAGGGGTAATAGGACTAGTTTGTAAGAGATATTGGAATTCCTCCTTGTTCAAGATGTCCTTACGTAAACCGGACACCAATAATGGTCTTAATTCCTCGATGTATTCCTCTAGTGGGTCTTTTTCTAATGCCACATAGGAGAATGGATCCCCCAAAAGTCTTTCTGCTTCTTTTAAATAATAGGTGCGATCCATAATAACTAGTCCTCCCCCTTTGTCAGCAGGTTTGAGTATAATATCTTGATTTCCTTCTAGTTCCCTCAGTGCTTCTTTTTCTCTATTTGACAAATTCTGTGTTTTTATAGGCAGAGGATCCTCTTTGCATAGATCTTTTTTGACTGAGTCATAGAATATATTAATATGACTACCTTTGGACTCTACTGGGTAGAATTTAGATTTTACAGTAGCTTGAGACCTGATTTGGATATATTCTCATTGTAATTATTAATTATAGCGTCATCTTTTCTTAGAAAATGCCTTTTTAATGTGAGATTCCTCACAAATTTGTTCAGGTCTATAAATGTTTGAAACATATTCATTTTTCTTGTTGAAGCGAAATTCAACCCTTTACTTAATAGTGATATTTCCGATTGTTTTAGAACATGCTTAGATAAGTTGAAGATACCTCTCTCTCTAGGGTTTAGGGGAGGTATCTTCTTTTGAAGCTTCTCCCTCCTGCCGCCCCGTTTTCCTCTCCTTCTCTTTCTCTCCTTTTTAATGGTGACGCCAGTCTTGTTGTTTCTTTGAACCCCGTTTTCCTTGGATTTGTGGACATATGGTCTGGGGATAAAAAATTATCCATGTCACTGTTAGAATCCAATCTCTGTAGGTTGGAGAACCTATTTCTGGTAAAATTAGGGCAAGGGGAGTCTTGCTCCCATTGTTTGTTCTGATGAAAGGATTTCCTCCTATATGGTATTGTTCACCACTGGTTCATATCTTGATTTACAGGTGTTAATTGTAAACCAGTAGATTTTTTTAAACCTGCTCCAATTTTTAATTTTGTTAGATTCGTAGTCCTGCTTATCCCTAATAAATTCGCGTTCCTTGCCCTTCATGACATCCTTTTCTGTTCTTTCAACCTTTCAAATCAATACTGAGTCATTGGCTTTATAGTCTTCACTCTCCTTAAATTCATCCATCTTTAACTCCTGTTTTTTGATTTCCTGTTCTAATAGGGAAAGTGTAGTTTTTTTCTCCTGTATGATCAGTTTCATCAGATCTATAGAGCACTGATGCAGTATATTGTCCCATTTGTTCATAAAGTCTGCATTCTCCACCCGAAATGTAGGATTTTTTAGGATCCTAAGTCCCCTGGGTATCCTATTTACAGAGATGTAATGTTCCAACCCCTTTACATCCCACCAGGCTTTAATTTCTTTTGTGATGAGTTTTTCGAGATCCCAGAATAGATTATCAACATTTTTTGTGGGGGCATTTTCACTATTGGAAACTATATGCTCATTAAATATTTTTGGACAATAATCACTCCTTCTATTCAACATTTCTAGACATAGTTTAGATAAAAATGTAGTAAAATCTATATATCACTGTATGAATTTACCAAGGGCAGCTAAAATCTAGTAAACCAAATAAAATATAAAAAAATAGAAGATTAATCAGCACCACTGATGTTTAATCTATACAGCGGTTAAGATGCTAGTAATAAAACAGTACTATTAGTTAAATGCACTTTCCCATCTGGTTATAGGTGACAGCTTTAGTACAAGAGATGTAAGAATAGTAGTGGTAATCTACTATTGAGTGATAGGTATTTAATAGTGAACTTGGTGCAAAGTGACAATAGTGCTAAATAAATATTAATATAATGTGTCAGTGCAATATATATATACATATATAAGAAGTTAATATACCTTTAAAAATAAAGTGTCGGTGCAATGAAAAGGTGCTAATAAACCTCCATATTGGGAGAAAAAAAAAGGGGCAAATATTCAATATAAAAGTACACAAAATTTATTTAAACTAAAAAAGAATATGTTAAAAGCGTAGAAGGTAAAAAACATAAAAACACTGAATTTATACATATATTGGAATTTAGCCAATATAAAAAATATATCTTTCCAAATACAAGAAGATAAAGTGCCAAATGCTTATCTTATTTAAAGTTCTCCAGCAAGTTCATAAAGGGCAGGTATGGAGCTTCCCAACGCGTTTCGTCCTTTGTTCAGACTTCCTCAAGGGTAGTGTAGCTCCTTTAGGGTTTTTAGGTCTATATATACCTCATTAATGAGGGTCAATTAGCAGCAATTCATGATCTCACTTCCTGTTCTCTATATTGTCCCCATAGTTTATAGCTCATATAAAAAAAAACATATGGATACCATTATTTGTCAAAGACTAGATTAATATGGTCACTGAATATTTGTTTTGCATGTTCTTTAAAAAGTTTTAAATAAGGTATCGTAGTCTCTGGGGGCTTCCGCCCTTAATTGGCACTAATATAATCCATGTTGTTAGAAATGTCCGTGGGGCTACTTCCGCCCTTACTCCATAGCGTGTCACTACCGGATCCTCTAGCGTCTATGGTCCATGTGGTCTTCCCTGGTAAGCGCTCCCATATTTTCCTCTCCCGGATCAGTCACCTCCACAGCTCCGTGTACAGGACTTCCGCCCGCTTTCCGTCACTTCCGCCAGGGCGCTAGTCATGGCACATTGCCAGGTCTCTCCAGGAGGTCCCTTCACCATGATCTGCCTGCGTCACGACTCTTCATGCCGCCCACGTGATCCCTGTCAATTGGTCAAAACGGGATGCGATAGTGTCACCTTCCTGGTGGGCGCCATTTTGTAGGTTATCTAGAAAGAAACTAGAGTAATATTTACAATATATACTTGGTTCTAAATGAAGTGTTTCCACTACAGTTCGATATTCTTAGATCTAATTCCTATAGCATTTATGTATTTTAAACAGACATTCTGTATACCCATTTATCAATTATATAAAGTCCATGTACAGACATAAAGACACATTAAACAGACATGTTGTATACCCACATATCAATTATATAAAGTCCATATACAGACATAAGAAAGGGGGGGAAGAGGGGAGAGGTGGACTGATGCTAATATGGGACAGGTAATATTGATTTCTAATATCTATTAATCTGGGATAGCTATAAATTCCTTTCGGTTTTTGTATCAAGAAACTTATTATTGAATTAAATATGATATAAGTCTTTCTTTATTCTTTATTCTCCATTTGATATATTCAGTCCGAGAATTGTTGTGTAAATAATTATTATTTCATAGTCAATGGTACTCCGGAGTGTTTTAATTTGGAAGAAAGGATTTTTCTTCCAAAAGATTAATATTGCCAAGACAATAGTTAAAATCTGCCAATGGTTTCACATAGCTTCTATTTCTTAGGATGATAGATGGCAGTAAATCTGTTCTTCTGTAGGGGGCCATAATGTTTCTTTTAACCCAAACTTGCTAGCTACAGCACTCGGGCTTCCTTGGAGGTCCCCCATCCAAGTACTGCCCGAGCCCAACAACTCTTAGCTTCCAAGATCAGACGAGATTGGGCATTAGGAAGTAGGTATGGCTATAGATAACTAATAGGTAACAACATTATATTGGGAAAGCCCTTCGATCTCCAGCCTATAACAGGATAGCAGCGGAGTGGAGAGTTCATTCATCAATTTGAAAGGGACAAAATTTATTTTTCATGATCCAAAGATACTTCAGAATGTTTCTTCATTTTCATTTGATTGATGGGCCAATACTTCTGTATACCTCCAAAAAGATACATCTACAGCACCCGGACTTCCTAGGAGGTCTCCCATCCCAGTACTATCCGGGCCCAACCACACTTAGCTTCCAAGATCAGACGAGATTGGGCATTGAGAGGAAGGTTTGACTGTAGACATCTTCAACAGGTATACTCACCTAAGTAGATACTTATGTGGGTGTCCACAGATGTCAGGATTCATATAAAGGGTGCTATTTCATAGCTATCATTGAATCCTTCTGGAGCCATAGTTTTCAATTCGAATATCCAGTACATCTCGCGTTGCAATAGTTTCTTGGCAAGATCCCCTCCTCTTTCTCCCATAGTCACTTGTTCTATCGCCTTGAAGGTCAATTCCTCTGGGTCTGAATTATGGTGTGATATGAAATGTTTGGAAACAGTGTGTTTAATATTTCTGATGTGCTCTTGGATCCTTAATTTCAAAGGTCTTTTGGTTTTTGCCAATATATTTAGTTCCACATGAACACTCTAATAGATAATAGATGTTGAGGTACAGTTCATATTTTGTTTGATTTTGTATTCTTTGGTGCCTGTAGAGTCGGAGAAGCACAAGTGTGCTTCAAATGGTAGAGAAAATCAGATGGAAAGACTCGTACAAATGGGTAACCATAGATGTACAATCCCTGTACACTTGTATAGAGCATGATAAAGGGATTGATACATGCAGGGATTTTATAGAAACAGATCCGTCTATCAGTATACCACATAGGGAATTATTATGTGATATTATGTATTTTATTCTGAACCATAATTATTTTACGTTTTTAGACAAGTTTTATCGACAAATATGTGGTACGGCGATGGGGACAACTTTCGCCACAAGTTTTGCTCATTTATTTATGGGACAGTGAGAGAAAAATTTCATTTATAATAACAACCCCTTTGAGAAGAATGTCACATTTTATAAGAGATATATTGATGACATTTTAATTATATGGGAAGGTACGGAGGAAGTTGTCAGTTTTAGTAACAGTACAAACTCGCACCTTCATTTTTAAAGGTGCGAGTTTGAGCTGTAACTCGCAAATGTAATAGCCTGCAAACTTTTCAACTCGAGGCTACTACATACATATGCGAATTTAGGCAAGTTTATGACTATGTAAAACTGACACCTTTAAATGCAACTAGCATTAAAAGGTGCGAGTTATACAGATGCCATCACAGATCAGTGAGATCTATGATGGCTTCTGTGTGTGTTTAAACAAAAAAAAAAAAGATGTGCAGTCCCCGCCCAAATAACCAGCACCGGGCTTTCTAAAGCCTATCCTGGTTCTAAAAATACAGGGTAAAAAATGTGTAGGGGTCCCCTGTATATTAAGAACCAGTACAGGGCTTTGCTGAGCCAGCCCTGGTTGTAGAAAATCAGGAGACAAAATGAGTAGGGGTTCCCTATATCTCCATAACCAGCACCGAACTCTTTCTAGCAGGGGGGTAATGCCACAGCCAGGAAAAACCTTTCACTGGTTTCCCTGGCCAAAGCATTACCCCTGACCGCTAGTCAGCCCAGGCCGGGGATCCCTGGAGAGTTGGGACCCCCCAATAAAGGAGTCCCCCTCTCCAGGGCAGACCAGGCCTTGGCTGATAGCCTGGGTTTATCCCCGGCACCCTCGGGTGGGGGGTGCCGGGTTGATAATGTCAAAGTGTAGTGTAAAATAGATGTTTAAATATGGTCTTTAGCTGTGGTACTACATATCCCAACAAGCCTCCCCCACATGCTGGTACTTAGAGAACCACAAGTACCAGCATGCGGGGCATTACGGGCCCACTGGTACCTGTAGTTCCACAGCCAAAGAAATACATAAACACAACACACTCTTTCAGTAAAAGTTTAATATAACATACATTCACACTCACTATCACACATACTCACCTAGTATCTCTGATGCCATCATGTCCACTTGTCCAGTAGAATTCCATAGGGGTAACTATAATAAAAAATCCATACTCACTTCTTCTATGTGTAGTTCAGGTTCTCTTCATTCCAAGTAGGCATCCAGGGGGTTAAAAATATAAAAATGATAATACCCGAAACCAAGCCGGACTGAGGAAAGGTATGTGTGTGCACATACATATTCTACAGCCCGAATGACAGGGGCCCACATGTGCCCCATCATTGCAGGAGTCGCCAGCCAATCAATGGGTGTCTCCATCGGAGCAGCTCGCAGATTGGTGTGTGCAGTCAGCTCATCTCCTCCATAGACTTCACTGGAGAGAAATCTCCATTTAAGTCTATGGTCGGAAATGCGACATTGTATCCAATGATGTAACCACAAGGTTACTTGAGGTGAACCTTGTGGTTACATCATTGGATTCAATGTCGCGTTTCCCACCATAGACTTCAATGGAGATTTCTCCCCATTGAAGTCTATGAAGAGGACAAGCTGACCGCACATAGCCAATCAGCGAGCAGCTCCAACGGAGACGCCCACTGATTGGCTGGCGGCTCCTGCAATGACGGGGCGCACATGGGCCCCAGTCATTCTCGCGGAGGAAAGGTATGTGTACACACACATACCTTTCCTCAGTCGGGCTTGGTTTCAGGTATTATTGGTTAGATTTTTTAACCCCGGGATGCCTACATGGAATGAAGTGGACCTGAACTACGCATAGGAGAGGTGAGTATAGATTTTTATTATAGGTACCCATACGGATTATCTACTGGACAAGTGGACATGATGGCATCAGGGATACTAGGTGAGTATGTGTGTTAGTGAGTGTGAGTGTGTATGTATGTTATAATAAACTTTTACAGTCACGGTGTGTGTTGTGTTATTTTACATATTTCTTTGGTTGTGGAACTACAGGTATCAGCAGGCCCATAATGCCCCGGATGCTGGTACCTGTGGTTCTCCAAATACCAGCATGCGGGGGAGGCTTGCTGGGACGTGTAGTACCACAGCTAAAAACAATATATAAACATCCATTTTACACTACACAATAACACTATCAACCCGGCACCCACGGCCCTGGGGTGCCGAGGATAGTCCCAGGTTATCAGTAGTGGCCTGGGGCGCCCTAGAGAGGGGGACCCCTTTAGTGGGGGGTCCCCAACTCCCCAGAGATCCCTGGCCTGGGCTGACTAGCGGTCAGGGGTAATGCTTTGGCTGAGAAAATGGTTAAAGGTCTTCCCTGGCTGTGGTATTACACCCCCCGCTAGAAAGTCTGGTGCTGGTTATGGAGATTACAGGGGACCCCTACTCATTTTGTCCCGTTTCTCCACAACCAGAAATGTGCACGTATCTCATGGATATGTGTATGTTTCTGTGTTAATATGACCTGCTCAGGATATACTCGCTATCCTGAAGCAGGTCTATTATTTGGGGACTTTTGGTTAACTTTTTTTTGCGAGTCTGAAACAGACACCCTATTACATTGGGCAAGTTGATAGTTTTCAATGGGAAAACAGCTGGATGCGAGTTTGAGAATGGAGATTTTTAGTAACTCTGAAAAATTGCGAGTTTACATGAACTAACACCCTATTACATCGGAGAGTTGTGAAAAAGTGCGTGTTTAGCACAAAACTCGCAATTTACTAAAACACACTCTATTCATGACGTCTCTACCATCACCCGCTGCAGGGAGAGCCGGAAGACGAAGCTCATGAGTGAGCTCCAGCTGGCTCCCTCCATGGACGATGGTGCAGCCAATGAGAGTCTGTCTGACTCTCTTTGGCTGGCTGCTATACCAGGCTGCTATAACAAACACACATCCGCCGCTGGCAGCTGTGTGTTTGTAAACTGTGTAGGGCAGACCGCTCTCATTACGGTCTGCCCCACACTTTTGGGGCCGGGGGACTAATGAGGGTGGTAGTCCACCCCTTGGCTGCTGGTGGCACTGCTGGACAGCACCCCCCTTTTGGTCAGCTCCCCTGGCGAGTGCCATCCTGGCCAATGGGTAGATATGCCCCTGATCCTATTACATTTGGCCCTCTAACAAATTTTGGCCTGTCACCCTTATCCCTCCATTTTATCTGCAGTTTTTAATTTATGGAGCATACACACGGTCAGATTTGTCAGATTTGTCAGATGAACGATTGAACGATTTTACCAAAGTTTTGAACGATTTGAACGTTTGAACAATTTTTGACTGCATTAAAATGAATGGAATCGTCCAAGTCTGACTGCAAACACATCAGATGTCAGATATCGTTATCTGTCAAACGGGAACGCGCATCGTTCAGGCATGTCAGATATGTCAGATTTACCTTCAGATATGAACGACTGAACGATTTTTAAATCGTTATCGTTCAGATCTGAAGGAAAAATCTGACCGTATGTATGCACCATTAGATACAATGGATGAAGCAAATCATTCATCTGGTATGACGCTGCATGACTTAATATAGGTACACATATGCCCGATCCTCTGGGGATCTAACTCCAGACTAGACTGTTGACTCAATCTTACTGGAGACCTGGATGCAGATTTAATACCCAATATATACCTTCTTACCTGTCAATTTTGCAGCAGAACTGAGATCTGCATCTGGTGAGTTGAGTCACCATACGTACTCTTTTAATCTTTGGCAGACCAATCGCCACTCAAAGGCAAGGGCGTAGCTACAGTAGGGGCAGAGAATGGAGCTGCTACAGAGCCAAGGCCGCTTCTGGGGCCTGGCCCTCTTCCTGCACTATTACACTGCCATCTCCTGAGCCTTGGCTTTTCTATTCTCACCAGAGTGCTGCTGCAGGACATCTGGGCCCAGAGTTGATCTAAATTACAGCCGTCTCTTACTGCTGCCTGCATGCATTGTGATGTCACAATGCAGGTCACAGCCCTGTATAAAGGATGCCCGGCTACTGGCAGACATTTTGTGGTGACATCTTGTCCTACATTGAAACTATCTGAGTAGTTCCTGCTTTATTTAAGTGACTTTCAATAACAACTGCTGATATGGATTTTGGATTACATCTTCCAATAAGGTCCTTAACAGAAACATCTTCAGAAAAAGAATCTGAACAACATCTTCAGGTAAGGACAATATAACAAATTATGGCATGTCACCCTTATCCCTTCAGATACCTCCCTCCATTTAATCTGCATTGTTTTTTTAATTTAGGAACAATGATTAAAGCAAATCGTTTATCTGATATGACGTTGCGTGACTTAATATGGGTAAACACTTGTCCAATCCTCCGAGGATCCAAATCCAGACCAGACTGTTGACACAATCCTCCTGGAGACCTGGACGCAGATTTAACACCCAATATATGCCTCCACAGCTGTCCAATTTTGCAGCAGATTTCAGATCTATAACTACTGAAACAATCTATTGAAAGTATTGTGTCACCTTACATAGCCTTCCAATCTTTAGCAGACTGACTGCCACTCACAGGGAAGGGTATAACTACAGTAGGTGCAGAGGATGGGGCTGCTACAGGGCCCAGGCCACCTCTGGGGCCCGGCCATCTTCCTGAACTCAGTTACACTGTCATCACCTGTGCACCGTCTTTTCTATTCTCACCAGAGTTGATCTAAAGCCAGAGGTACCCAAACGCGGTCCTCAAGGCACCCTAACGGTCCAGGTTTTAAGGATAACCATGCTTTGGCAAAGGTGACTTAATTAGTACTCAGTCTTTTGATCCTTTTAACCATCTGTGCTCAACAATAGATACCCATTAAAACCTGGACCGTTAGGGTGCCTTGAGGACCAAGTTTGGGAACCTCTGATCTAAGCTACAGCCATCTCCAGCAGCTGCCTGAATGCAATGTGAAGTCACAATGCAGGTCACAACCCTATATAAAGGATGCCATGCTACTGGCAACCATTTTGTGGTTACATCTTGTCCTACATTGATACTCTCTGAGTAGTTCCTGCTTTATTTAAGCAATTTTCGATAACAACTGCTGATATGGACTTTAGATTCCATCTTCCAATAATGTTCTAAACAGCAACATCTTCAGAAAAAGAATCTGAATAACTTCAGTTAAGGATTTCATAACAAATTTTTCGCCTGTCACCCTTACCCCATCAGACACCTCCCTCCATTATATCTGCAGTTTTCAAATTAGAAACAATGGATAAGGCAAATTATTCATCTCATATGACTCTGCATGACTCAATATGGGCACACACTACTCCAATCCTCTGAGGAACCAACTCCAGACCAGACTGTTGACACAATCCTACTGGAGACCTGAGTGCAGATTCAGCACACAATATATACCTCCACACCTGTCCAATTGTGCAGCAGATCTCAGATATGCATCTGCTAAAACAATCTACTGAAAGGATCGTGTCACCATACATATTAAAACTATCGGTGTCCATGTCTTGATGGCTTCTTATATTTTTTCCACAGTGGGGGTACCGGTGCAAGAGGCCTGCTGGCACTTGTAGTTCAACAACTGCCACAGGGCAGGCTTGCTGGTACCTGTAGTTCCACTGCGAAAACCAATATTAACCCTTTAATTACACCATTACCCCTGCATCCACCGCTATCAGTGATTCAGGGAAGAGGGTTAATGCTTGGAAGGAGGATCCCATTTTTTGGGTGTTTCCCACTTTCTGAAGATTGCCAACTTTAGGCTGACCGGTTTGGGGCTGTTTTACATTATGGCATGAGGACCCCATGCTGTGTGTCTGTCTGCTGTAGTGTAAGCCCCCTGGCTGCTTCAGCCCGGTGCAGGTTAAAGGAAAATAGAGGGAACTTCACGTAGGCTTTTCCTCACGATTTTAATCTACCAGCCCAGTGTCAGGATCAAACTCTGGGGGTCTTCTGTCGGAGAGCAGGAAGTCAGGCTACTAGGATATGGAGAGAACAATAATAGAGGGGGTTGTATGTAAGTCTTCGTCATCAGTTAGATCCAGATGTTGGCAAGACCTGACCAAAGGAGCGGAGTCTAATTTACGGAGAGGTATTCGCCAGTGATCCCTCCAATTGGGATATGGGCTTCTGCTGCACCCAGTAAGCAGGTCGCAGCCCATTGGTCAGGTACCCGGAACTAGCAAGAAGACTGAATTAAGCTCTGAGGTATCCAGACGCGGGGTAAGTACTGGAGTACTGGAGTGTAGTACTGGAGACTGGCACAGGGACTATGCACTGAGGTGTAGCTGAAGTATCCAGACGCAGGATAGCATCGGAGTAGAACACTAGGAATCAGCACACGGAGGATGAACTGCAGTATACGCTGAAGAATCAGGCACAGGTTAGCGTAACACTAGAAAAACTAATTAGGAAATTACACTGGAGTAAACACTAGTGAATAACGCTGGCAACAATCACTGGTAGATACAGCATGGAGCCTGAAACGATGTAACAGCAAACTGTCACTGGAAGCACTGGAAGCAAAGTTGTTCAGGCAACTTCCTGTTGTCCCGCTATATACCCTTAGGTAGCTGCCAAGGCTACCATTGGATGAGAGACTGTTAGGTGATACAAACAACATAGCTGAGCCCATGTCCGCCGCTGCAGGAACTCCAATAAGGAGGATTGCATGGAAGTCACCTGGGCCCCGGGAAGAATACTCAGCGTGTCACCCGCCGCCGCACCAGGCATCTGACCACACTGCTAGTCAGGGGAAACCAGCGCCGTGGTGAGTAATAGCCGATCCCAGGCTGAACCCTGACACCTGGACTCAGAGGTCCAGAGCTGGTTTTTTAAATTAACAGTTTCATGGCTGTTTTACAGTCAGAAGCATGTACAGATCACAGTGATCTGTGCATGCTTCTGCTAAACAGACTCCTGGGGATGGGGTCTATTTGATACTTTTATTTTGCCTCAAGTTTTCTGAATTTACGATCGTGTTAGGCGATATGAATCTTTTGTTGGGGCACACTTTTGAAAATTATGAAATTGTATAATTATTGTATTCAAATGATACTAGACACCCCTAACTAAACATCAGATAATAGTATAGATGAAATACTTGATTCAATATATATCAGATGATAAGAATAAGGCATCAGGTATCATAATAAATCATCTCCAATCAACATTAGATATCTTATAGTGAAAATAAATGCTGCAATATTTCGGAAATGGATCAGCTTATCATAGCGTGTAATAATACACTCATACCAATGCAGATATAATGGTATTTCCTTATTAAATTGTTCACGAATCATAGGAGGAAAACCCGGTCGACTGCGTAACAAAACTGATGAATAATCAAATATCAGAACAAAAACGGTAGCTATTACCAAGACACATACGCATAGACAATATTGGTTGACATAAGTACACATAAAATCCTTTGCATATAATTGGCTTAGATATCCTCCATTTAGCAGCTGTTTAAAGATTCCCGTTTAAGAGTAATAATAATAAAACCCCTATTGATTAATTGCGTATCATTAATACTAGGATACTCTTTGCAAAAACGGGATGCAGTTATCAGACCGGCGGACGACATGCCGCCGGTCTGAATCCCGACACTGAAAGTCCGACACGGAATTTAAGATAGACGTTGAAATACAGACGCCTATCCTAATCCCGAAGCCGGAATCCAGCCTGAACGAGGTAAGTCTGAGGCGCCCTTAGCACTAGCCGCGGGCAGGAGCAAGGCCGCACTGGGACTAAAAATAGGCCCTGGCATTTAAAGAGCACACAGGCCCACCTCGCGTCAGCATCTAGCTCTTGGCATAGACTCCTCCCCTTACTATTCCTGGCCCCTCCCACTTAGTCTATTCTCTTACAAATATAATTAATATTAGAACAACATACAAGTACAAATCATTCTCTGTATTAAAAATTGAATACCTACAACAGAGCTCATCCTGCAGGGGATTCAAACATGTGCCATAGTCAGACATTACTGGTGTAGGTCACACACAAAGAAAAGAGAAGGCATTTTCCTAAATGACCAATCCCTATCTTAGTAGTTGTACAGGATTAGATAGTGTTCACTATAAGAATTTGTTAGGGCAGGGGTGCTGAACGCAGAGGACACATCTGTGCACACCAAAGCAGAGCTGTAACTACATATTTTGACAAAAGAGCGTTTGTGCCGCAATCCACAGGTGAAGGAGGGAGAGCGCGTGCCGGAGGGAGAGCAAAAAAAATCCAGGTGTGGTCTCGCTGGGAAGGTGCGTAACCACGTAATAGTACCCCCAATTCAAATTATGCCACACAGTAGTGTCTCTTAGTCACATTATTATAATCCTCTATTTCTATGGCGCCATATGTGGTCTGCAGCACCTTATAAAGTACATAAACAAATAAGTGAACAAGAAACCAGTGACTTACAGTACAATAGAATACAGAACAAGTATATTCTGCATTAGCGATCATAACACTCAAAATAAACAGCAAGGAGTCAGCAATCACGTTACGTCACACAGTAGTGCCCCATAGTCACATTATGTCACACAGTAGTGTCCCTTAGTCACATTACACCACACGGTAGTGTCCCTTCGTCACACTACACTGCACAGTAGTGTCCCTTATTCATGTTACATCACACAGTTGTGTCCCTTTTTCATGTTACGTCACACAGTAGTGTCCCTTTATCACGTTACGTCAATGTCCCTTTTTCATGTTACGTCACACAGTAGAGCCCATTCACGTTATGCCACCCAGAGCCCATTCATGTTATGCCACACAGTAGTAGTGCCCCATATACATTATGCCATGCAGTATTAGTGCCCCTTATACATTATGTTACACAGTAATGCCCCTTATACATTGACACACACAATAATGCCCCTTAAAACACATTATGCCACTCACAGTCATACTCTGGCATCTGCAGATGGCATCTGTCAGCAGATCATGAGGTGTCCCAAGATGGCATCCAGTCCACCCAGTCAGTTTCTCGCCCGCCCTTACCGCGCTTTTTCTCCAGCGGCCGGCCGAGTCATGACATCACCGCGGCCGCACGTGACACTCCAGTTACTCCACCATGTCCTCAGCATGGTGCCACCGGCCAATCCTGCAGGCAGCTCACAGGAGCTGTCAAAATGCCGTCCAGCCATTCCTCCCAGATTATTCCCAGCCCCGGACCCCGCCGTGCATCTCATACCAGGCCGCGTCACTAAGTAAAGATGTGGCCCAGGGCCGTATTAAGACTTGTGGGGGCCCCATCAATAAAATTGCCAGGGGGAAGAAAGGGAGAAGGGAGAGAGAGAGACAGAGAGAGGGAGGGGAGAGAGAGAGAAGTGGACGGACAGGGAGTGAGATATATAGCGGCCTATTCATCGTCACTTAATTTTTACAATAGCAGAGGAAAATGAAAATTTTCACCTGCAATTGTAGAAATTAGGTTTTTGGGCCATTCATTAAGAAGGTAAAGCAGGAGATATCACAGATATCTCCTGCTTTACCTTCCTCTTGCCCCACTGTCCCCATGCGCACTGTCTCCTCTGAAAGGAACAGTGAAACACTTTGGGGAGACAGCTGATTTTCGGAACAGCTGTCTCCGTGCTGGAGCAATGATGAATTGCTCCGGTGCTCGCGTAGCGTTACAATGTTAATTATCAGGGTCCATATGGACCCTGATAATTTACATCAAATAGACCCCTAAGAGAGGGAAAGGGGGGGGAGCAAGAGAGAGAGGGACAGGGAGGGAGACAGGGTAAGAGAGGGGGGAGAAAGTGAGAGAGATGGAGAGAGACAGAGAGTGAGATAAAGGAAGAGAGAGGGAGGGGGGACAGAGAGAAGTGGAGTAAGTGAGGAAGAGAGAGAGATTGAGAGGTTGGAAAGGAATGTGTGTGTTCACTGCACGCTCTCTCGATAGCACTCAGGTACCTACCAGCTTTCCTAAAGGGGCGGGCACTTTGTGGCATAAGGCCCCGCCCCCTGTTTACGGCATTATTTAATGAAAGGGTGATGCTGCCGGGACGCGGGAGCCAACCAGGGGCCCCCAGGACGACCGCCCTGCTTATAATCCGGCCCTGACATGGCCGCACATAGTAGATAACGAAGCAGAGCTGCCTAGCATTGACAGCGTGCAGGAGCTTTCTGACTATACTTCACCTGCCCGCGGGTGGATGCTGCCTGTGTGGAGCTTGACCGCCAGCCGCGTGTAGAACGTCATGACGCGCATGCGTCATGACGTCATTACGCAATGACGCGGCCACGGTTTCAGAGCATGCATGGCGACGCCCGGGAGTTTGTTCTGCTGGGTAAGCCTGCGCTCTGTCGAATCGGCCCTTGTGGCCATCGGCTCTTCTGGCATTTGCCAAAAGTGCCCGATGGCCAGTCCGGCCCTGGGCAGGAGTGTTAGGTTTAGGTAGCGTAGCGGGGCTAGGGTTAGGTTTTGGGGAGGAGGTTAGGTTTAGGCACCACTGGGAGGGTTAGGGTTAGGCACCCCTAGGGGGGAGGGTTAAGCACCACTGGGAGGGTTAGGGTTAGGCTCTAAGGGGGGGGGTAGGTTTAGGCACGAAGGGGGGGAGGGTTAGGTTTAGGCATGATGGGGGGAGACTTAGGTTTAGGCAGTAACGGGTCGGGTTAGGGTCAGGCTACAAGAAGGAATTGTTAGGGTTCGGGGCAGAAGGGGGAAGGATAAGTATACTTACCCGACCTCTGTCGGGATACCAAAAATCGGGATACTGCTGTCAGTATTCTGACAGCAGGCATCCTGACAGTCGGCATTACATACTGATTCCACAAAAACAAAACAGCAGCTGTTTGAGACACCAATCAGGAGTTTCCAGATAAATGCTACTAATTAGCCCCTGTGTTGAGGTGTAAAGTTCATGAGGACCTTTACATATCTAGACTTTTCATGTGTCAGTGTGTCTAATTATGTTTATATGCATAAACATCCATTGTAGACTTGATGTTCCTGAGATTTAATCAGTAAACCGGTTAGATGTTTACAGTTAAAGCCGTCAGTTCAGAAGCAAACATATATCTGTTTTAGATTTCTATGCATCAGCATTTGTTACAACCTTGCAGGTTCCAGGATTAGTCAATGATCCGTTTATGGTACTGATTTATAAGGTGGTCAAATTCCACAACAAACATAGATAGTGAAGTACGACACTAAGATCCCGATCCCTTCTGCTTGTCACAGTCTTCAAGGAGCAGACTATGAATGAGTGACGGCTCAGGGACATTGGCCGATACAAGAAAGATAAGCATGCCGGTGCCTAGCAGTGTTAGATGATCATGCCAGCAGTGGTGAAACATACGTCCTGTCTCTGTAACTACAACGGCTCCCAGCTGCAGGGGGAAGCCATGTGTCAGGATGCGGCCTGGGATTGGCTAGTACTCACCGCTGTGACAGCGTCTTCCGGGCTCTCAGGCGTCCAGATGCTGGGTGTGGTGGCAAGTGGTGGCTAAGTATTCTTCCCAGGGTCTGATAGGGCTTCCGGAGTGCATCCTGGTTCCCGCGGTGGAGGTCATGGATGCAGCCATGTTGGTTCATATCACCTGACTAGTCTCTCCCAATGGTATTTCTGCTGTCACTCAGCTGATCCACTGATCCAATGACCTTCTATCTAGGGGTATTTTAGTCTGACTCCAGCAACAGAAAGTTGCTGTTCAACTTCGCTTTCCCAGTGACTGTGATGCCAGTATTTGTTCCAGGCTCTAGGTCACTTTCATAGCGTATTCCACAGCTAGTCGACGTCTGGCTCTTTAGTACTACTGGAGTCAGCTCGCGTCTCTATCACCTGTGCCATACGGAGCAAATCCGCGTCTGGATTCCTAGTTACTTTTGTTTAACCTCAAGTTTTGCTTCAGTTATTCCTCTTATGTTTACCCAGCTCTGGCTAATTTACCAGTATCCCGTGTCTTATCCTGTACTATTAGCTGTATCCTAGCCATCCTGACCCCCGGCTCCCTGTCCTCCACAGAGGAATTCCTTGTGCCGGATCATGACAGTTTGAACAGCCCAAAACATGCAAGCCGCCGGTTTCGAGGGTGAAGCAGGTTTTCAAGACCTACTCCTTCGTAGGAGTACGGAAGAGGCAGCCCAGCAAATCATGGGTCAACAGTTGCAAGAAATTTCCTTTCGATTAAGATTCATTCATTTCGTTGTTGCCACTTTGATTCCAGCTTCACGTCATGTTCTGCCAGTAGCCTCTCTTGTGTCTTTTCCTTCTGAAAAATGAACGGGTTTGCGCTAATTTGATGTATGTAAAAATGATATAAAAATGCTATTCAATACTATTACCAAATATGACAGAACCAAATAAGATCAAGATGCCAGAATAGTTTTAAATATATTTATATTAAATAATCTAATTCATAAATAAACATAAAAAGCATACATATTCAGGTGTACTATGCACTATAACATGCTAAAAATCTGCACAACTGTATATGTAGAGATGGGTGCGTCCAATAGCCGGTTCTTTTCCTCAATATAATGTTAATGGAGCAAAGTATGTCACTTTAATATCTCATCACATTAGACTGTAAAAGGTAAGGTACCCCCGGCGCTAAGCCCTGCCCCCAACACTAAGCCCCACCCCCGCAATCGCAGACCCCCCCCCCCCCCGCGACCCCCCTCCCTTAATAGCACTTACCTGCAGTCATCGGTGCTCCAGTGATGTCTTCAATGCCTCCGGTCAGGTGATATCCCATACTGCACTGGGACCCGATCACCTGTTGACCGGGCCACAGTGCAGCATGGGAGACCAGCTGACCGGAGGGGAGTCATCACCGGAGCCTCAACCACCGGTCCCTGGAGTCAGGTAAGTGAATTTTTTTTTTTTACTATTTTTTTTTTTTTTGCAGTGTATCAGCTTGCGGTCTGTTTAGACCACACAGCTGATCACTGGGACCGGCTCCGGGCTCTGCCTTTTAGAGCAGAGTAGGAGCCCGGTATCCGGGGGAGACCCTGGATAACGCCACCTCCAGGTGGCATTATTATCACAGGGCTTTCCACGGTATTTTTTTACAATTTATTTTTAGTAACTCTGGTCGGATTCCATTTCCCATTACAATTATGGGAAATGCGATCTGCTTACTAAAAATAAGTGATACTTAGGGGTTGGAGTAGAATTTTACGAATTCTACTCCAATTGCCCTATAGTAACTGTAGGTGAAACTAAAATAATGTGAAAAGGGTGTGAAAACACCCTTTTTCACTTTATTTTAGTAAACATAATGTTAATAAATAGAGCCCAAAGTCCCACCAAGTAGCAGATCAAATAAGAACACTCCTCTGAAGTCCTCTGACCGGTTTTGCTCCCTCCAATGGAAACTTTATCAAAGACTAAAGGTGGGTTTTCAGCTTTATAAAATTAATTTGTGCACTAAATATATTGGTATACATTATTTTAAGTATTAGTGCCCTGTAATTAGTGTGTTAGTTTAAATCAAAATAAAACAACATATATAGTGCAGTATGCTTAAAAAAGTGATTTGTTTAACAAAAACAATATAAGTTAAGCGTACATAAAAGAATGTGCACAGAGTTTTAATCAGTGCAAAAAAAGCTTATCTGAGCCAGAGGTAACAGCAGCAACAATACAAGTCCCAGAGCCGAAGTAAATTACAGCCTCAGGGCCTGATTCAGAGCCAGACGCACTGACAGAGCGCTCGCTCTGAATCAGGGCCGCCCCTCTGGTTTTTTTGAGCGGCCTCCTGGCCGCTCGCATAGCTGTGAGTGACCACCCATAGCTATAGTGAGCGGCCATGATGATGGTCACGATGGTCAAGACCATCGCGACCATCGGGCTTGCGACGAGACCCTTGTGGTAGGGAATCAAGCCCTGCATTTCGTCCATCTGTTATTACCAGGTCTTCATCCTCCTGTATGGTTGCTGCTGTTACCTCTGGCTCAGATAAGCTTTTTTTGCACTGATTAAAACTCTGTGCACATTCTTTTATGTACGCTTAACTTATATTGTTTTTGTTATATAAATCACTTTTCAGATTTTTGGAGCCATAAAGAATACAATATGACCCCTGCTTTGAAATTTGACCACTGTCATCCAGATTAAAATACACACTGAGCATTTATGGTGCAATCCAGTTACTTTTGCTGTGCAATGCAGTTGGATAGTGCTGCAACAATCTGCAGTGGTAGCATTATCAATAAGTCATGCAAGAGGTGTCTCATTGCAACATGCACCTACAGGAAATGGCCTCTCTCTGTATGCACTAAGGGCCTGATTCAGAGCCGCTCACTATTTGCGAGTGCACACTTTGAATCAGGGTGGGGAGTATTTTTTTTTTTTCTGTGCGCTCGCTAAGCTGTGGGTGCCCACCCACAGCTAGTGCAAGCGGGCAGGAGATGGTCGCGATTATCGCGACCATCGGCATTGCGAGGAGACAATAAGGTAGGGTCTCAGCACTCGCAATGCCGAGTGGACTTCCAGCTCTAATAGAGCCGGAAGTCCACTACTGACATCACGAGTGATGTCAGTAGGGCCACTCACAAACGGCAGGTTTTCCTTCAGGAACGCCTCCGTTTGTTCAGCCACCCCCCCTACCCAGGGCTGCCAAGAGAAATCCTGGGCCCCGATACAGCAACTTCCCAGGGCCCCCCTGGATGGGGTGTGGCCACAGCATGTTAGGGACAGTCTGCACCTCTTTGGAGGTGTGTCTGACATGTGAGAAGCACCCACCCTCAAGAGCATAACATGGCTACCAGCAGCTGGGCATAAGTATTCACTATTAGGATCATACCTCCCAACATTGGTAATTCAGCGGGTAGGACATCCACGTGCCGAAGGCGCTTGCGTCCCAAAAAGGGGTGTGGTATGGCACGCCCCCGTTACAGCACTTTGGGGGCGAGCCCAACATCCACGGAGATGCTGGGCTTCCCCCACGCCCTCCCTGCACAGTGAAGAGATGCCATGGGTGGGACAGTACCTGAATAGCGAGACTGTCCCGTCTGAAGCGGGACAGTTGGGAGGTATGATTAGGATGACGGGACAGTTCCATAAAATATGCATTTTTAGCTGGATGTATTTAGATGTTATAATGGAAACACAAAATGAAAGTGCAACAACTTTATTTTATACATTGCTCATGTAAATAAAAAATAAATAAAATGCAATTTTTGTTATAGCGATAGATTAACTTAATTTTAAAATAACATAAGGGTCCACAGTCTCTGACTGATGTTTTGTAGTGGCTGATCCTACTGTGAACCGATTCTCCGGCAGCCATACGCAGCACATGACATTTTTGCTGGCTATTGGAGGGGGACACGGGACATGATTTTTTTGCCCACAGTAAATAGCAGCCGGACTCTATTGTCTGCAGGGGATGTAGTTTGGAAGCTGACGGTCTAAATCCCGACCGCCGGCTTCCAGACGTTCTAATCCCGGCGTGGTACTAATCACAGGCATCTAAATCTAGACGCCTGTCATTAACCAGACGCCGGAAGACTGACGCCCGGCATCCAGATCAAAGTGATGCCGGGCGCGGACACCCGCTTTTAGGTTTAGGGCACCCGGGGGGACTTAGGGCCTGATTCAGAGCTGAACGCTCTGACCAGAGCGCTCGCTCTGAATCAGGGCCGTCCCAGCTAAATTTGGAGAGGCCTCCTGGCCGCTCGCATAGCTGTGGGTGACCACCCACAGCTTATGCGAACGGCCAAAAAGATGGTCGCGATGGTCAATGACCATCGCGACCATCGGGCTTGCGACGAGACCCTGCGGTAGGGTCTCGCTTCCGCAAGCCCAGGAGTGATTTTGGCTCTATCAGAGCCAAAATCACTCCCACTGACATCATTACTGATGTCAGTGGGGCCGGACTCAGACGGTAGGCGTTCTCATGGGAACGCCTCTGTCTGGCAGTCACGCCCCCGGCACACCCACCAAAGGGGGCGTGCTGTCAATCAATATCGACAGCACGCCCCGTTTGGTGCGAGACCCAGAGTGACGGAGAGCCCGTCGCTATCCGGGTCTACCGCATGCGCACGACGGAGCTCCCTCCGTCGTGCGCATGCACAGTGGGGCAACATCGACCCGTTTGCGAGCATCCTTTGTTTGCGAACGGGTCTGAATTACCCCCTTAGAGTTAGGCACCCCCTTGGGAGGTTAGAGTTAGGCTAGGGGAAGGGGGGAGGTTAGGGATAGGCACCCCCACAGGGGGACTTAGGTTTAGGCGGCGGGGAAGGGGGGATTAGGGATAGACACTTAGGGGGGGTTTAGGGTTAGGCACCCCTAAGGGAGGGTTTGGGGGGGGAATTAGGTTAGCGATACTTACTTTAGGGATGATTGGGATTTTCACCCTTGCTGGGCTGCCGCTGTCGGGATTTGCCGGCGGTAATACCTACTACACCCATCTGCATGGCATCTCAGCTGTCATTGGTTGCAGAGTGGATGCCCCAGGACCCCATTATTTTGTATTTATGTATATAAATACAGTAGGATGGCGGCACTCCAGATTAGAAACAAAGGGCACGATTCTATTCAACGCAAAGGGAAAAGCGCCGGGAATCAGCTCCCAGAGCTATTCGATTCATATGCACTGCTAAGCCCAACTAGGATTTCTTCTCACCTCCCTCAGGGGATGTGAGCAGAAATCTGACAAAAGTCCCGGGAAAAGAGCATCACGACGGGAAGTTAGGTCGGGGAAGGCTCGTTCTTGCGCCTTAAACGGTGTTTAGGCGCGAGAGTGAGCCTTCCCCAACCTAACTTCTCGCAGAATCGAATAGCTCGGGAGCTCATTCACTTCACGTTTAATTGAATCGTGCCCAGAGACTCATTACAGCGTTAAAAGATTTCAATGTTTCAGAGCTTTATTGCGCCGTTGTCAGGAACAGCATTACTAATCTAATCCAGAGTGCCGCCATCCCACTGTATTTATCTATTTCAGCAGCACGCTGCAAATGTGGAGGACAACTAGTGCTTTATTGAAACCAGTGAGTGCCGGACCTTGCATATATATATATATATATATATATATATATATATATATATAGATAATCTAAACGGACCGGCACTCCTCTGTTAGAAAAACAACTTGCTCCGGTGCCCTCAGAGAAGGAACTTGTATAAAAGCAAAATAACTGCGGCACTCGGAGACTGATATGCAAAAAAATATATTAAAAGTTGTCACAAATGTATTCCAACGTTTCGGGGCTCTTGGGCTCCTTTGTCAAGGTGTTCACCCGTTTTGCTGCGAGCTCCGGAGTGAGTGAAGGTCTCACTCGCTATGGGGCTCGCGCACGCGCACTGGGCCACCTTCGACCTGCTTGCAAGCGGGTCTGAATCAGGCCCTAAATCCTGAACTTCTGTCCTGTTTGTCTATCAACAACCTAATTATTTAGCTGGATATAGATCATACTTACCAACTCTTACTCAGGGAGACTCCCTGAAATAGTATCTATCCCTCCAGTCTCCCTGATTGCATTTTACACTTATTTATTTATTTATTACCAGTTATTTATATAGCGCACACATATTCCGCAGCGCTTTACAGAGAATAGTTGGCCATTCACATCAGTCCCTGCCCCAGTGGAGCTTACAAGTGCCATTTCCCTGCATTAGTTATAAGGCACAATGATCCCTATGGCTACATGCAAGTTGTCCCTGTATTGTTTTTCTGGAAATTGTGTTAAGTGTTGCGTAGTCAGTGGCGCTGTGTAAATAAACACGCAATGTACACAGCTGTAATCAAATGAGAATAGACAAAGAGTAGATGAATGAGAGTAGATGAATGAGTAGTTGGTTTTGTTATCATTACCAATACCGTGACTAAGCTTATGTCTTATTTGTATTATTACCTAGATATAAGGATAGCCCCGTCGCTCATACAAACAATGCATTCATTACACACGTACATTACTGCTTACATGCTTCAACTGATACTGCAGTCTGTTCTCTTTTCTGGAAAAATAAGTGAAATAGAGAAGAACTTTGTGTCATTTCCCCATGTTGTTAGCCTAACAAGTCCCAAAGGAGTAAGAGCCTGATTCAGAGCCGCTCGTAAGCGGCCGCTAGTTCGTTCCGAGCGACGTTTGCCCAACTGCGCATGCATACGGATCGTAATACGCATGCGCGAACCAGACAGTGTGGCCGAAAATCGTTTGTTCGCTAAATAGCGAATGCCTGCTATTTTGAGTGACAGGAGGAGGCGTATGTGGGTGGTAACAGGGAAAGGTGCTTGAAAACGAGGAGTGGAGATCCGAACGCAGGCGTGCTTAAAGGTAAAAACGGGCGTTTTATGGGTGTGCATAATTAATACAGCAGCGTCATTGACCACGTCACTGGGTTATTTTATAGTCAGAACTGCTCACAAGATTGCGGTAGGAAAAACCAACCACAAGAATAGCGAGCAGTTCATACGCTGGTCGATGTACTCGATTAATCTAATAAATAGTGGACATGACGTAGGATGCGAGCGGCCAGGGGTCGTAGTTTCCAAAAAAATTACCGCAAATTTTGTTCGCTCGTTCAGACATAGAGGCGTGAACAGACCGCAAAGAGCGAACGGTTCATTTGAATAGCCACCCCTTTTTTCAGAACGAATGACCGCAAATAGCGTCCGGCTCTGAATCAGGCCCTAAGGGAGATATTTTGTATCCTACTATCTAGATCCAATACAATTCATATTCAGGAGCACAGATTACTTGGAAATGCCAGTAAGATTGCATTGATCAGTGAGACTATGTAAGGGACATACACTGAATACAAATGCCATCCTGCACTGACAATTCACAATAAGGGCAAAATAATCTGGGGACGATATATTTCCAGTTGAACATGATAATTAGCGCTGTGCATGCTTTGTAGCCGAGCACACACATATATGGGTGATTCCAAGTTGTGCATATCTCAATTGCAACTCAATTTACAGCTAAATGGGTTTTACTATGTGACTACATGGCGTTCACACATGGGCTAAGTTTTGTGAGGGCATGTCGATGCCGTGTAGATGCAACTACATGCTAAGCAGAGATCAATCTACATTCAGACAGATCTCTTGCACCTAGTATAGGGCTGGAGCAAGTATGTACTGATAGCAGTGATGGCAACTATGTAACCAAGTATAAGGACAGTGTGGATACATAAATGTGTTCATATCCGCATTCAGAGCCTGATTCAGAGATGAATGGAATTGCAGAGCCGCACACAAGCGCATACAAGCGGCTGTGCAATTCCGTCAATTTAAAATGCAAATACAGAAGGAGGTGTCATACACCTCCTTGCTGCATCTGTGTGATCCCAGCGCTGCGACCAAGGCCACAGCCTGGGGTCACCATCGGAAAAACCGCGACCATCGGTTGCAATTCTTGTCCTATTTGACCAGGCTGTGGGAGGTAAAGCTTCCTGCAGCCTGGCCAGATCTTGGCAGCTTGCGAGGCCAGGAAGTCTGTGTGCACCCACGCAGACCCTAGAATCTTCCCTCCAGGAAAACGGAGACGACACGCCACCATTTCCGGGAACACTGCCACTCCACCTCACAAACACCGCAGACTGAGAGACACAGCGAGCAAACTTGCAGATGGAGGGCTGCACATGCCCAGTACACCTCCTGCGCATGTGCAGTCCTCCCACCATCGAAGAAGTGCGCTAACCATCGGGTTAGTGTACATCTCTGAATAAGGCCCTTAGTTTCCATGTAGGCAATGTGGATGCAATAGCGGCTGACTTGCATGTAACTTTGAATGGGCCCCTCTGTCTGCAGACAGTAACTCTATCTCAGCACTGGTCCATGTCATATACTTTGTCGGGAAAACATTGACACAAAGAGCTGCCATGTAACTGGCATTTCCCAGTCATCCGATATAATATGATGAAGCTGCCCTCTGTACCAACAAATTAGTCCATGTATGAAGTTACAAATTCTGCCATTAGTTACATACTACAGTACAGAACATACTGTGACATATGCAGGGCTGCCAAGAGCCGGGTCGGGCTCAGGTGAAGGGGGCATGGCCTAATTGCGGGTGGCGCGGTCACGCCCCCTTTATTATAGAAAAAAAGGAAAAAAATACTGTTGCTGCAGCACTTCGCATTGGGGAGGGGGGTGCTGTGAGCCCCCTCAGCCCAACAAATATCCAGAGGGGGGCGCGATCGAGATGATCGTTCCCTCCCACAGGCAGAGGAGACTGTGCTGGGCTGCTCAGCTGACAGGGAGGAGCGGCGTTGGACCAAGGCCCCTTCTGCAAGCCAGGGCCTGGGTAATGAGTACCCACTCCCCCCCTCTCGTTACCCCTGGACATATGCAGAGACGGATTTAGACCTCATGGGGCCCTAGGGAAGATACCGGTTTGGACCCCCCTCCCTCAAACAATCCATAGCGCTATATTTTCGTTCCTGATTCATGGCCTTTACATTATTTGTTGTTTTTCCTCCCTATATACAACCTTTTAAAGCTTTAAACATTACAGACATTGCAAACATTTAAAAGGAATATAAAAATACAGTGCAAATATAATACTAAATAATTTGTTTAAACTTATACCACCTGATATCATAGAAAGTGCAATCAATGGAAGCTATTCAATTCACTGGGAGTTGAATAGCGCTGGACGCTCCCAGAACTATTCAATTCACAGTGATGTTTACTCCAATGGGAAGCTGTTAAGTCAGAGAATGCCGGTTCTCGCGACTTAACGTGGGTGTTTAATCATGAGAACCAGCATTCTCCGACTTAAGTGCCGGCCTCGAGGCTGTTAGACATGCGCTAAGCGGGCAAACAGCCTTGTGTCCGTCACTTTAGTAGGATTTCTCACACCCTCAGGAGGATGTGAGGAGAAATAATTAGTCAGACTAAACCGCGCAGTCAATTGAATAGCTTCGGAAGCTCCCTTCTGGCGCTATTCAATTCACGCTGAATTGAATTTCCCCCAATGTATGTAAAAATAACCACCATTAAAGAGCCCTGGCACACAGCTATGCTACTCAGTCTGCTCTTTCCAAAATAACAGTGATAAAACACCAAGGATTTACATTTGTTTTTATCATAGATATAGGCCAGGCTACACTATAAGATTCATAGCTCATCAGAGCCAGGCTTCATGCGAATTGATCATTTACTGTACTTAGTTATGTCTCGCAGCCCGCCTACATTAGGTTATCATTCAGCGCTCGATGGCACGCCTTCCCATTATTAAACCCCTCACTCACAGACTATATTACTTTCCCTCTTCACTGATTGTACCAGGCCCCAATCCATCCTAATTACTATTATACTGTACCCTTTGCTCACTATTATATTACTGTCCCACCTACACTGATTGCACCATATCCATATCCCTCTAATTTCCATTATTATACCACTCAGGTACCACATTTTAGATCAGTGACCCCCCTTACTGGTTGTATTAGGCACCCATCCTTTATAATACTTATTACTACACCCATTAGTGCTCTCTCTATACTGTGTGTATATATATATATATATATATATATATATATAAGTGCCACCCCTCTCTCATTGATTGTAGGAAGCAGTTGCACCAGTCCCTTAATGCTCTTTGCTACACCTAGGGCCATTAGTGACCACTCTATATATCAGTGCCCCCCACCCCTCACTGATTGTCAGGGCCATCCCCAGGTCTACGGAAAAAAAAAAAACATGCATTAATTCAATGCCCCCACAGGAAAAAAAATATATATATTATTTCTTTGTCCCCCACCCCTCCCAGAAAACTGAGTGACCTCACCTCACAGAGCTGCAGGGAAAATTACAGGAGGAGGTCCATAGTGACCCATAAGATCAGTGACCTGTCATCCGGTCCCTCACGTGCCTTCAGCTCACCGTGGCATCAGGACGCAGCAGCAGCCTCAGTAATTAGCCACTGACAGCATCTGCACTGTGTGACCTATGTAGTCACGCCACCTAAAGGTCACGAACAGGCCACGTTTGAGCTACCAGATGAGCCCAGGGCTGCCCGGGCCAGGAATTTGTATAATGGCAAGCTCAGCCTGAAATGCGGTCGCAGAATCTGGAGGACATAGCAGCGGTCCACCAGATATGTCCCGACGGCTGCACTGCACCCCAATCGGCTGCTCCACAAGAACGGCCCACAATCCGGTCCTGTTGATTGCAGTGGCACCCATCCCTTAATACTTATTGTTACACCTAGGGCCACTAGAGATCACTTTATATATCTGTGTGTGTGTGTGTGTCTCACTTATTGTAGCAGGCAGCAGTCACTAATGGCCTTGGTATCTGGGTGTAACAATAAGTATTTAGGGAGGGGTTCCCAAACTTTCTTGAATCCTGCGCCCTAAAGTATCAGCATTTTTTATATACGGCACAATTAGGCCAAGAGTTTCTTATAGAAAAACTCAGCAAATATTATTAAATTAAGAAAATTGTGCTTACCTGACTTCCTTAGGTTCAGTTATGTGGTGGTTTACAGGGTTGCATTTGTTTGTTTTACTTATAGGCAAAACCAGTGCTGGTGGCTGCCCATCACATTGACCATAAATAATTTGATTTGGTCCTGGACAACCAACTCGTGGCACCCTGCAAGTGCCCCGCTGCACCCCAGGGTGCCAAGGTACACACTTTAGGAATCATTGCAATAAAGTCTCATTATTACATTTGCCTCAACATATTTCAATGCTACAGTACTTTCTCATAGTATTTTTCCCTCTAAATAAGCAACATGTTTGTGCTTTATGTTGGTCGCTCATCGTGATTGAATAAGGTCCCCGGGTCTATACATCATATCTGTATATTTATCATGTAGAATAAGTGGAACATTACAGCAACATTGCAACAGTGATTCTAAATAGTACTCGTCTAACAATGGAGGCAGCCCTGTTGTGATCTTAACAATGTTCATGAAAAGACAGCCAATCAGCTCACTAGGGGGTACATTTACTAAGATGGGAGTTCTATTTAAGAAGTGATGTTGCCCATAGCAACCAATCAGATTCTACTTCTCATTTATCTAGCAACTTCAAGAAGATTATACCTGGAATTTGATTGGTTGCTATGGGCAACATCACTTCTTAATAGAACTCCCATCTTAGTAAATTTATCCCTAAGAACCAATGACAGCACTGACATTTATAAGGCCTGATTACTACTTCCTACTGAACAGGCAACATTCTTACAAAGGGTGGTTCAGTACACAAAGTGACTCATTTGCTGCTGCCATGCTATGCACACGCTACACCCAGGGCTGATGCAAGGATTCTCAGCACCCTAGGCAAAACTTCAGCCTACTGCCCCCAATTACCACCAATACACACTTCCCAGCCCCTCCGGTGAAAGTGCCTTACAAGTTTCACAGCCACCACCTGCATTAAGTACAAACAAGATGTCTCTTTCAGAGACATCCTTAATTCTGTATAGAATCACAATCCAACATGTAGCAGTGCTTGGAGCATAGAGTCAATAATGAGCAAAATCACTTGTGGAGATAAATGCTGTAAAATGTAATAATAGACAATTTATTTATAATAAGATATATAAAAATTGCACACATTTAGACATATGAAACAATTTCAATGGTTATTGAAATCTAAACACGGAGGGGTAGAATAAGCAGGTGATATATCTGCAGGTATATAAGCAGGTAGTTGAACAGTCTCTCCGATGCTGGCCTGAGGACTACCGGTGTGTATTTAGAATAACAGTTAATCACAAAAAAGTTTCCCATTGTTACCCTTTAAGTGTGGGAGTCTAACGCGTTTCCCTATGAGACACAGCTTTGTTAGAGGTAGCATCCTTAATTTAGTGGTAGGCAGACTCCCCCTAGATCCTGTCGCCCTAGGCAGCTGCCTAAAGCTGCCTAGTGGTAGAGCCAGCCCTGGGTACACCTCTGGTGCCGCCCACATGAGGCCACTACTAGGGCCTCATTTTTCAACGGGTAATATTCTTAGCACTTGTTACTAATCTTAAATTGTGCTCCAACCAATCAGCTCCTGTCATTTTTCAAACATATGACAGTTAGGAGCTGATTGGTTGGGGTACCATTTAAGATTAGTGATGAGTGATAACAAGAACATCACCCACTGATAAATGAGGCCCCTAGTTTACAATACGCCCCTGGTCACAGGGACTACAATCATGTCTTGTCTACCACTTCTTCATCAATCCGCTCTCTTTGTGAGCTCTACATTATGCTGGCATCTATACACCAACAGCAGGCTGTATGTGGGGGTTGCGGTACACAAATATAGTACAATGACTCACACGGCCTTTTCACATAATTTGCTACTGAAGGCGAAGGATCAGATGAACAGCATCGGCCATCTGACTAAGCCTAAACTTAATCTGCTTCGGTAGACACAGACACTGGCCGCTGCGCTCTGACACACTCCTGTTTTCTGACAACACAGGCCGCCCCGTCCCCACTCCCCAAATGGCTTGCAGAACTCGTTCTGCACATACGCAGAAGGAGTCATGCGCAGGCGCAGTCCTCCCTCCACCAGAGAAGTGCGCAAACCATTGGGTTCTGTACATCTCAGGCCCATAGCTGTAAAAGAACAAACACATCAGCATTTCATAAGTCTGACACAATGAGGCACATTTATACAAATGGCAAATAATGTGGAACTATAATTCTTTAAATGCACAAGTGCGACTGATCGTTCAGTGTTGGAACAGCACAGACTGTGAAATGGCTGCATGATTACAATGTTATAATCGTTCAGTCGTTTCACAGTCTGCTAGTGGATGTGCCACATAACTGTCCAACTTGCAATTTTAGATCTTGCAGTATATGAACTGCCCACCTGGTGTCAGTATTTTCTCAATAATAAAAATTGAATGTGTGCAGCAGAACTCTTCCTTTACACAGAGGTTCTCAAACTTGGTCCTCAGGACCCCACACAGGTCACGTTAGCCATGTCACCCAGCAGGTGCACAGGTCTAATCATTACTCACTGACACATTTTAAAAGAGCCACAGATGCAGCTAATTATTTCACTTGTGGTCTGTGAGGATACCTGCAAAACATGCACTGTTTGGGGTCCTGAGGACCGAGTTTGAGAACCTGTGCTTTACGAGAATGCTATTTTTATTTTGTATGCATTGATCATTTATTGACAATTATTTATATAGTGCACATATATTCTGCAGCTCATTACAGAGAATATTCCATTCATTCACACACACCAGTCCCTGCTCCAGTGGATCTTACCAATCAATGTTCCCTAATACAGAGGTTCCAAAACGCGGTCCTCAAGGGTCCCCAACAGCTCAGGTTTTTAGTAGAGATGAGTGGGTTCGGATCTCAGAGCTCCGAACCCACCCAAATTTAGAGATCCGGGGCAAGAGCCAAACGCGCGTTCGGTTCCCCCGCTGGCCCCGGATCGCAAACAGAGGCAAAACCTCTCAGAGACGAAATCTCGCGGCTTGTGAGCTTTTTCGTCTCTGCTCTATAAGGAGTCCCCGCGTCGGCACCATTTCACTCCGGCTGTGGAGAGTGAACAGGAAGGGTGGGTAGTGTAGGGCTGGTGCTGTCTGCTGTGTCCATCTGGGCTGGTGCTGTGTCCATCTGGGCAGGTGCTGTCTGCTGTGTCCATCTGAGCTAGTGCTGTCAGCTGTGTCCATCTGGGCAAGTGCTGTCTGCTGTGTCCATCTGGGTTGGTGCTGTCTGCTGTGTCCATCTGGGCTGGTGCTGTCTGCTGTGTTCATCTGGGCTGGTGCTGTCTGCTGTGTTCATCTGGGCTGGTGCTGTCTGCTGTGTTCATCTGGGCAAGTGCTGTCTGCTGTGTCCATCTGGGCTGGTAGCGTGCTGCCTGTGTCCATCTGGGCTGGTGCTGACTGCTGTGTCCATCTGGGCTTGTGCTATCTGCTGTGTCCATCTGGGCTGGTGCTGTCTGCTGTGTTCATCTGGGCTGGTGCTGTCTGCTGTGTTCATCTGGGCAAGTGCTGTCTGCTGTGTCCATCTGGGCTGGTAGCGTGCTGCCTGTGTCCATCTGGGCTGGTGCTGACTGCTGTGTCCATCTGGGCTTGTGCTATCTGCTGTGTCCATCTGGGTTGGTGCTGTCTGCTGTGTCCATCTGGGCTGGTAGCGTGCTGCCTGTGTCGTCAATCACTGCTGCCTCGGTCAGGGGTGCTCCGGACCCCAAGTTCTGGACAAAAAAAAAAAAAATATATATATATATATATATATATAATGAAAAGTGTATTTTTTTTTCTGTGTGTGTGTGCGTTAGCCGCACTTATTATCATCAGGCAGCAGCAACCTAGTACTGCCTGTGTCGTCAAACGCTGCTGCCTCGGTCAAGTTCTGGCAGTGGCGTAACTAGGGTATGTGGAGCCCAGGGCAAATTTGAAAAGGGATGCCCCCCCCCACATCCCGATATGTGCGCGCGCCGAGAACAAATGGGCGTGGTCACTTAAAAATGGGGCGTGTCAACATGACACACCCCTTTATTTTCACGCTGAACATTCCTATCCATATGCACCTTAACCCCAGTAGTATCCCTTATACAGTACCCCCAGTATGCAGTTGTGGTCCCTCTTATGCAGGCCCATAGTAGTGCCCCTTATACGGTATCCCCAGTAGTGGTCCCCCTTATACAGCCCCCAATTAGTTCCCCTTACTCAGTGCCCCCAGTAGTGGTCCCCCCAAATGCAGTGCCCCATGTAGTGTTCCCCCTTATGCAGTGCCCCCAGTAGCAGTCCCCAAAATGCAGTGCACCCAGTAGTGGTATCCCCTTATGCAGTGCCCTTTATATAGTGCCCCCAGTAGTAGTCCCCCCCTATGCAGTGCCCTTTATATAGTGCCCCCAGCAGTAGTCCCCCCCATGCAGTTTTCCCAGTAGTGGTACCCCTTATGCAGGCTCTCAGTAGTGATCCCCCCTATCTAGTGCCCCCAGCAGTAGTCCCCCCCCTCCCATGCAGTGCCCCCAGTAGTGACCCCCCCTATCCAGTGGTCCCTGTAGTGGTCCTTCTTGTTATTGCCCCCAGTTGTGGTCCCCCCCAGTGCAGTGCCCCTAGTAGTAGGCCCCTTTTATAATGCCCCCAGTAGTAGTTCCCCCCCCGATTAGTGGTCCCCAGTTGAGGTTCCCCCTCCCGATTAAGCGCCCCCTGTAATAGCCCCCCCCAGTAGAGGTCCTCCCAATAATGGTGCCCCCAGTAATAGCCCCCCCCAGTAGAGGTCCTCCCAATAATGGTGCCCCCAGTAGTAGCCACCCCCCCGTTGTGCCCCCACCCCAGTAGAGGTCCCCCCATTGGTAGCCACCCCCCTCCCCCATTGTGCCCCCAGTAGTGCTGACAGGTTTTTTTTAAAAAATATATAAAAACATACTTACCTGAATCCACGCTGCTGCTCCGGACCGCGACACCTCTCCCGCCGCCGCCCGCCAGTCCTCCTGGACTGGCGTGCTCAGCATAATGGGAGAGACGTCATGATGTCATGACGTCTGTCCCATTTCCCACTGCAGGAGCCGGACGGAAGTCTATCTGACTCTCATTGGCTGCTGTTTAACACACGCATCGCTGCCAGCGCTGGCAGCGATGCGTGTGTTATGTACAGCCTGAGCCCGCCTCCTGGTGCTATTGGGCAAGCGGTCAGGGGGAGGGAACGGGCTCATGTGTGCAGCACAGGACTGGTGCTGGAAGCCTAGCGCCGGTCCTGTGTAAATGTGTAGTGCTGACCGCACTCACTGCGGTCGGCGCTACACTGGTGGCTAACTAGGGCGGGCCGGACCGTGGCCGGCGGTGCCCGCCCGCGCCGCCGGTCCCACGGCGCCCAGGGCACGCACCCTGCTCGCCCTGCCTTAGTTACGCCACTGAGTTCTGGTCAAAGAAAATCATAATAAAAAGTGTTTTTTTTTTATTCTGTGTGTGTGTGCGTTAGCTGTACTTATTATCACACAGCAGCAAGCTAGTGCTGCCTGTGTCATCAATCGCTGCTGCCTCGGTCAGGGGTGCTCCGGGCCCCAAGTTCTGGACAATATATATATATGTATTTTCTTTTCTGTGTGTGCGTTAGCCGCACTTATTATCAGACAGCAATCTAGTGCTGCCTGTATCGTTGATCGCTGCTGCCTCGGTCAGGGGTGCTCCGGGTCCCAAGTTCTGGACAAAAAATATAATAAAAAGTGTTGGGTTTTTTTCTGTGTGTGCGTGAGCCGTACTTATTATCAGACAGCAGCAACCTTGTACTGCCTGTGTCGTCAATCGCTGCTGCCTCGGTTGTATTGTATTGGCCACACTCAGCATCTCCTGTATGCCCCTTTCACTTTTTAAAAATGCCCACATGTTAGTGCCGCCCACTGCTGTCGCTTAGTTTAGTCAGCCAGCTAGCTGGATGCAACATTTTGACCTACATAACCTAGATGAAAAAATCAATATTGTGAGCTGTGAGGTGGTCAAAATTGACTGCAAATGACTGGGAATAAATGTTATTAAAGTTAGTAATACTGTAGGAACAAAAACAGGCCCAAATTATGTGGTTTTACCTGTTTTTATATATTTAAAAAAAAAAGATCCAGATCCAAAACCAAAACACACAGGGGTGGTTTTGTAAAACCAGATCCAGATCCAACACACGAAGGAGATACAGATCCAAAACCCAAAACAAAAAACATGGGGGTCGGCACACATCCCTAGTTTTTAGAGATATCCATGGCTGAGCACATGTAGTTAAATCAAATTGACTAATTAAGTCACCTGTGCTCAACCATGGATATCTCTAAAACCTAAACTGTTGGGTGCTTTGAGGACCGTGTTTGGGAACCTCTGCCCTAATATATGAACACACACAACACACAAACACACTAGTAGTGGTGGATTTTACCCAGGGACTGCAGCCCCCCCAGTAAACCACCCCCCCAATGAGCCAGTGAGTCCGAGCACTGGCTTCATGACACTGGCTTCCCATTGAAAGCACTATCAGCTAATCACACAAAGGACAGGCAGACCCAGGGAGCAACCAATGTTTTCTCCCCCTGGGACTGCCAGTCTAAGCTGCGATTAACAAAGAGAGAGCGAGTCTAATAGGAAGCCTTGCCGTCAGCCCTACCCAGCTTCTAGGGGCTGCATAGTGGCGTAACTAGGGATGTTGCAAGGGGTGCATTTGTTATGGGGCCTGGCGGCTTAGGGGCCCCACCAGCCCATCAAGCAACCCACTTTTATCCCCCCACCACTGTTTATTAAAACTCTGCAGCGGTAGACAGTGACCACAAATGAGGACAGAGTACTCACTTTTTCAGAATGGGTAGGTCCTCGGGGACACGCTCCCCTGCCGTCCAATCCCTGGCTTCTGGTTACATGATTGATGTCTCCCTTGGCCCGCCTGCAGGGAAGGGAGACATCAAAAAGGAGTTGGAGCCAGCCTTTACATGCCTCTTGATGCAGCTGCTCACTCAGCGTAAGTGGACTGTCACGGCGTGAAGACTACGGCCCGGCCCCCGGCTTGAAGACGGCACTGGGCACCCTGTATACAGAAGACTCCGCGAAACAGGCAAGACACTGCGCATGAGGCTGCACTCCCTGGGACAGGTAAGTGTAAAGCGGGTAGCAGCGCGTTTGGCAGTTGGTGTGGTGCGGGCTGACTGGGAAAGGGTAGAGTGACAGATGCTCCACTGGCTGGTCCACCTCTGTCCGGCCAGAAGCACAGTGCAGACGCGAGACCCCACTCCCTCTCCCCTGTCTACTTTCTGATGACAATGCGGCCATGTTTATTCAGTATCAGTTTCAGAATAGCCAGCCGAGCGCCGCTGTTAATGTGGAAGTAGTGTACCACAGCGCGCCTGGCCCCAGCAGTCCCCGAATTTCTGCCTCTGATCCATGCCTCCCATCCACCTCTAATACCTGGTGGCACCTAGCCCCTCCTCCTTTCCCTGCCTACCCCTTTAACTCCTCCTGTTTGCAGCTTCTCTCCACCTCCAATCCTCTCCACCTCCAATACCCAGTGTCACTCAGCACTAGCCATACCCACACTGATGTAGACCCGAGTCGGGATGGGGGAGGGGTGATGCCTTCAAAATGTTGCTATGGGGCCCACAAAGTTCTATTTACGCCCCTGGGGCTGCAACCAATGCAGTGCCTAGAAGCCTGTGTTTGTGTGCATGCACACAACTGCTGGTTGTGCGCATTCACCAGTCCCGGTGCCTACCAGATCCCATTACGCAGCCAGCAGGACTGTCTCAGAGTCTGGACTGCAGCACTGGCAGTCTCCCTCATTGAAGAGGATAGAAGCCACCGTTGCACACTAGATGTAATTACATTATTTACATTTAGTTTGTATCCTAACTTACTTTTCATTACAGGAGTGTGCAACTATGTTGACACATTTTTACAATTTTACAAATCGCGGAAAACTTAAGCTGCCCATCCACTACAAGATGCGGGGATGACGGCACGATCACAACATGATAATCATGCCGTCGTCCCCCTAGGGGTGAAGTACATACACTGAACGTTCAGGGTATGCAGATCAATCATCCCCGAACATAGCAACCTGACGGCGGTCGTCAGGTTGACCGTCATGTTTGGGTGATGATTGATGTTAAAAACGACCAGCGGGCACACGCATCGCTGGTCGTTTTTAACATTTTACTGCCCGATAACGACGTCGTTATCGTGCAATCGCCTGATGGATGGGCAGCATTACCATGTATTCTAGACCGATTCAGCTCAGATTTTTAGGTTCCTAAAACATATGAAATGGGAGACAGATTATATGTTTGTAACGGCTGATGTGTCTTTCTTTCATACTTCCATAAGACATGCACAAAGTTTAGAAGTGTCAAAACACTTTTTAGAAGAGCAAGGCCACTTAGATGTTAGATCTGCTCTGCCTCCATTGTCAGTGTTAACATGCTGTTCTAATGGCACTACATGGGCATTGCTCCATTCAGAGGCGCTTTAAGAGAGGAGGGGGCCCATGTGCAGGCACCGATCAGACCCCCTCCTCTCCAGTGGCGCAGTAACCTCTAGCATTGTGCCAGAGTCTACTGCGCTTGAGCAGGTCACTAGGAACATGGTGCCTATGGCGTCTTCCCGGGACATTTCTACTGCGCATGCGCGAATCACCGGGGAAATGGCGGCGGTGCCAATATTCCCAGTGATTTCTGCATAGTTGCAGCCAGCGCTGGGCCGACGGAGAGGTGAGTATATTTAATTGGGTGCAGGGAGTGTGGTGTGTGGGCCCCCCTGGACCAAGGGGCCCATGTGCACCGTACACCTTGCATCCATTAGAAATAGCATGGGTGTAACTACCATAGGTGCAATGGGTGCAGCTGCTATGGGGCCTAGAGCTTAGGGGGGCCTAACTTCCTTGTCAAATTTACATGCGTTATATACATTTTTCCACATTGGGTGGTACATAGGGGCTCTTACAAACTTTTGCTATTGGACCTTACAATATCTACTTACGCCCCTGTCACAAAGTATTGAAACAGCCCCATGGAGTCTGCTTTATGTCTTGTGATTTAGTACCGTTAGGGCCACAGGGAGGGAGGGAGGTGTGTCTGGTGCCGTCATGAAGGGCATTATGCTGCGTCACTCTGATACACAATGCTCACCATTTATTTGCGAGCAGCGCATCTGGCTGTCCCAGCCAGTTCCTCTCCTCCCTGTAACACAGGGGAGTAAAGTGTCATGACGTCACTACATCATAATGTCTCATCCAGCCAGTCTGAACTAAGCCACTCCAGAATAACAGCCTAGAGAGAAGAAAAATGACAAAGAGAAGACGGAACAGGATATGATGAAGAGGTGGAGGAGCACTTAAGTAAATAAATGAATTGGTCTCTTTGTTTGTTTGTTTGTCTGTGACACCCCTGCACCGATTTGGATTAAACCAACGCGAGGTGGTCCAGTTAGATCCTGGCCAGATTTTAGGGGTGTTGGACCTCCCATTGGTGTACACTGGGCAGAACTTTGACACGCCTGTTCTGAGCCTTCCACTGGATAGATTTGGATGAAAATTTCACAGAGTGGTAACATTGGATTCCAGAAGACATACTAGGGGTTGAGGTCCTGGTTGGACTGCCCGTTGGTGTATGCTGAACAGAACTTTGACCCAGGGACGCTGGGCAGAACTTTGAGCCAGGGAGCCTGTTCTGATTCTTCCACTGGATGGAGTTGGTCAAAAACTTCACAGAGTAGTAACATTGGATCCCAGAAGACATACTAAGGGGTTGAGGTCCTGGTCAGACCTCCTGTTGGTGTACGCTTGGCAGAACTTTGACCCGGGGAACCTGTTCTTAGTCTTCCACTGGATGGATTTGGATGATTGCTACAGATCGGTAGCAATTGGTCTGGGATGCCTAATGGAGTGGTTGGGGTCCAGGTTGGACCTCAAGACAGAGTGCACCAGGCAGAACTTTGGAGTCTGTTATGGGCCTACCACTGGATGGATTTGGACGACATCACATAATTTGGATGAAAACGTCACAGAGTGGTAATATTGGATCCCAGAAGACATACTAGGGAGTTGATGTCCTGTTTCGACCTCACATTGGTGCACGCTGGGCATAACTTTGACCTGGGAAACCTATTCTGGGCCTTCCACTGGATCGATTTGGATGAAAACTTCACACCAATTGGTCCTGGATGCCTAATGGAAGGGTTAGGGTCCCGATCGCACCTCAAGGCGGAGTGTACCAGGCAGAACTTTGACCCAGGGAGCCTTTCTGGGCCTTCCAATGGATGGATTTGGACGACATCACATAATTTGGATGCAAATAGTGTGGTAACATTGAATCCCAGAAAACATACTTGGTGGTTGAGGTCCCAGTCGGACCTCCCATTTGTGTATGCTTGGCAGAACTTTGACCCGAGGACACTGGGCAGAACTTTTAGTTTATTCTGGGCCCACTAGATGGATTTGGATGAAAACTTCACAGAGGGGTGGCAATTGGCCTGGGATACCTAATGGAGTGGTTGGGGTCCTGGTTGGACCTCGAGTGCACTGGGCAGAACTATATATAAATATATAAGACTTTTGGTCTTGACAAAAGTCCAGATGGACCGAAACGTTGACATGATTGTGAGTTAAATAAACACCTTTTTTTCTTCATACTGCTATGGTGAGTGCCCATTTCCAGGATTTCTTTTTTCTTGGATGCTATATGTCTCTAATGGAGCACCCCCTGTAGGACACCGCTGGGCACAGAGTGCATTCTGCTATGTGAAGTGTATATATATATATATATATATATATATATATATGGGAAGGGTGGGGAGGCACAGAATCATAACATATATATAATGGAAGTATGTACGTGTTTTAGTGTAGAGTGTGGGAGACATGATGTAATTTGCTGGGTTTCCTGGTGTATGTACAGTACGTGTTTCAGTGTAGAGTTACAGAGACACATTGTAATTTGAGGATTTATCGACCTGTGTAAAGTTATAAGCTCACCCTGCAGTGGATTCCACACCAGTGGCAATAGTAGTATTATTAAAGCTTTAAAATGGGATTTGACATCTCGGCAGTCGGAAAGCTGGAGCTCAGAATGCCTGCGCCGGATTCCTGACACCAGTTAGAGTCGCATCGCCAGTGTCCCGACTGCCGGCTTCCCAGCGGTAAGTATTAGGCTTAGGGCGTAGGCAGGGCCAACCCGAGCCCAAATTTTTAGGTAAACAAATTTTTTTGGGGGGGGTGCCCCAAGAGGCCCTGTTGTGTGCGCCGAAGGCGCGCAAAATGAAAACCATTAAGGGGGCGTGGTCTCGTGGGAAAAGCCGTACACATACCTAAAGCATGCTCACGTGTATATGGGAAGCCGACGGACGCAATCTCGATCACTGGCTTCCCGACTGTCTAATCCCGACAAGGGTCTAATAACAGGTGTCGAAACCACGACGCCTGTCATTAGACCTACGCCGAAAGCCCGACACCTGGCATCCCGATCGAAGGTAAGCCAGTCGCGGACAGCCGCGCAGGGGGGGGGTGGAGGAGTAGGCTTAGAGCTTCCGGGGGGACTTAGGGTTAGGCACCCCCCCCGGTAGAGTTAGGGTTAGGCCAGGGAAAGAGGGGGTTAGGGTTAGGCACCCCTGGGGGGGGGAGGTTAGGGTTAGGCACCCCCCGGGAGACTTAAGTTTAGGCAGCGGGGAAGGGGGGTCAGGTTTAGGCACTTAGAGGGGGGATTATGGTTAGGCACTGGATGGGAGGTTAGAGTTAGGGGGGGGGATTAGGGTTACTTACCTTTTGCAGCAGTTGGGATCTTCACCCCTGCCGGCCATGCGGTCAGCGGTAATACTGTCGAAGCTGAATAATTGAGTGAGACAAGTTCAGTTTAAAATTTAATCGCAGCGACGCCATCTTGCGAATTGCCGCAAGACTCCATTTTGGAAATGAGATCGCAAGACACAATTTTTGTGGTCAGCATTAATTCAAGTTATAACTCAGGAGCTAAGAACAGATGGCAATGTTTTTGTTAACCTACCAAGGGCAACGGGAAAAACCAGCCTTCTGAGTAGAAGTAAATAAAAAGAGACAATGGGTATTTTTACATACAAATTGGGAATCCCTGGATGCAGATCTTCCAAAAAAGTTTGAAAAGATTAACAGTAGTTTGTATACTGTTTGTTCCAAGAAACAGACTAGTCGTTTATCAGATAATTTTATTTTCTTTAATTCTTGGATTGTGCAATGTATAATTGTTTTATTGCTGTTCAATAAAAAGATATTTAAAAAAAAAACCTACCAAGGGCAACGGGAAAAACCAGCCTTCTGAGTAGAAGTAAATAAGAAGAGACAATGGGTATTTTTACATACAAATTGGGAATCCCTGGATGCAGATCTTGTATAGTTGTGGCAATTGTAATATAATATCTACACAATTGGATTTGCCTGAATCCTAGACAAGATGGCTCCAAATCCCACAGTTTGAGGTGATAATACATTTGCATTTCACACAAGAGTCTGTGAGAACAAAAGAGGTTTTGTTTTCCTTTGAACACAGCAGGTGGGGGCCTGCTGACAGAGGGCATGTAGAATTACAACTCTCAGCCATCCACACTGCTGGATGTTCACTTTGTGTATGAGAGATTATTCACTTAAATCTCACCCATTAATAACTAGCGTCCTTATACCAAACCCCGAATACCCACACACTACATATTCGCACATAAGGTTCCATAAGCATCAAAATGTATGATTCAAGAAGGTTCAGTTAGTTTAAATGCTAAGAAATAAAGATATTTGTTAACTAAGGAATTATACAAGATAAACATGTCATTCTTGGAGTTGTTCTGATGCATACTCTTTCCACAGTTTCCCGGTGCTATCGGTGAGGAGATCGCATTATGCATTCTCGAGTTATGGACCGCAGAACCTACAAGCAACCAAAATGTATATTTTAGATTCAACTGTTAGGATGCTAAAGGAGGCGTTACCAGAAAGACTCCGGCTGTTAGAGGCAGGGAAAGTCTATTTGAAACAACCTGTTAAATGTGTCGTTACATATGCTTCTCCTCTGGGAACCAATGAAATCAGCAGGAAGTTCTCCCTTTGTCCTGTTTCAGTCTGGGGGGGAATAAATACATGTGTCCGAACACTGGTTTGCCAGTTCATGCTGAATTTTGGGTGAACTGAGGATATCTAGTCAGAAGTCTATCTCTGGGTCCGGAGGCGCAGCGTATGTATAACCGTACTTGGTCTGTATTATTTCCTTTTACGCCTAAATTATGTATGTATAGATTGCGTGTAACCGACTGTACTTTTACCTGAATAATACTTGTGCGTTGGAAACACAGATTCCACTCCTGTCTTTATTTGCGGTTAAACTGCGTACGCAATTAGCGTTGTGTTTAGAGGTTTATAGGCAGGTTTTGTCTTAGAGGTTCTAGGCAGGTGAATCTTAGAGGTTTATAGGCAGGTTTTGTCTTAGAGGTTCTAGGCAGGTGAATCTTAGAGGTTTATAGGCAGGAATGTATTAAAAGGTTTATTTACAGATTCTACAGTGGGGGCTCATCGGTTTATCACACTATCTGATACACGATAACACTCCGTCAGTCCTCTCTCAGCAAAAGGGTGGAGGCGCCTTTTGAAAGACGCATTAGTCTTTCATTACCACAGTGTTGCTGAGAAAAAAAAAAGTTTTTTTTTCTCTGTTGATAGAACCTTACGTTTAGAGGAGTGCCGCAGTATTGAGTATGCGGCTGAGGTGCATTTTTACGTACGCAGTTAAAAAGTCATTATACGCTTGTGTGGTAGTCGCATAATTGTGTATGCGGCCGGTCGCACAATAAGCGTATACGCACTTCCGGTTCTGCTGCCACGTGTTTGAACAAAGCCATTAAGGTTTACATTTTTTTTCTATCTACCAATATCTGGGTTAAACGTTTATTTTCTGCGCAGAGAAAAAGTGTGTAACAGTGAGTATGTGTTGGACAGTTAAGGGTATCATATGATCCTTAAGGGCTAGGTGCAAGGGTTAGCTTAGCCGCTCGGTAAGCAGCTTACCGTTCAGTACACAGAGCAGGTGTATGGTTTGTTATTTTTGTTAGGGACCGGCTCTCAGTGTGACTGCAGTGTTCAATAAAATTTGAGCATTGTAGTTGAGCCGCACTAGGTGTGATTGTGAGCTGAGAGATAATAGGTGAGCGTGGCGCATCTAGAAATTTCGTCCGTAGGTGAGTGTGGCGCATCTAGAAATTTCGTCCGTAGGTGAGCGTGGCGCATCTAGAAATTTCGTCCGTAGGTGAGCGTGGCGCATCTAGAAATTTCGTCCGTAGGTAAGTGAAAGTATCTTGATTGTCTTTCACCAGTTTAAATTTTTATTGAAAAGCGTAGGAGTTGTCTCAGAATGGGAGCCACGCAAACAGTAGAAATGTTAGGCAATGATGTGCTGCTAATGGAGGAATATGATGAGAAAGAGTGTTAGACCGTTACCCAGAATTGGTGGTTTTGATAAAAATGTGTTAGATAATGTCCAGGATCACATCAGTATGGTGCGATCCCGAGAGAAAAAGATTAAGTATTTTGAATGTTTAAAAAAATATGGCAGCATGAAGGGGATGCTTGGCTTAAAAATGTGCAAACGACGCAAACTAGCGTTGCGAACGCATTGCCAGAAAATACATCCACGATGCCGAGATGCAATACGGGCGAGCCGCAAATTGGCACGCACCTACGGCAAAGTAGCATCGTGGAGAGTATTGCCAGCAGTTCACGCTCACCTCCCCCACCTTATGTGGATGGAGGTGCAAGTACGGTTACCAAAAATACCAATAAAAATGTAACAAGCAACTTGTACCCTCTCTTAAGCAACCATAAAGAAAGTGTTTATGATATGGATGATGAGCCTATTGTAATGTCTGCCATTTCCCATGCTGTGCAAATGATAGATGCTGCATCACCACAATCACGGGTGGTGCCGCCATCTCCATCGGTAACAGCAAGGGAAGTGTTAACACACTCTGCACCCATAGAGGAAGTTATTAATACCATACATAGCAGCAGCAGATTAAACCCCCAGCCAGGTAACCAGGTCAGAGGTAGCAACGCTGCCGGTCTGCATCCCATTCGGACAATAACTGTTCCGAATGGAAATGCAGATGCAAACGGTGTAGTGCCCACGAGGGAAGTAGTAATGCATTGTCCATGGACAAGAGCAGAACTGAATTCCATCATAAATGATTTCCCCAATCCCAAAAAGGAACTAGCCAAATGTCAAAGATTTTTGAGAAATTTGGGTAGTTCTCATGAGCCCACTAATAAAGATTGGCGTGTAGTGTTAAGGGCTTGCCTGCCACACAATACAGACGTGACAAAATTTATCACGGACTGTGTATTGGATGGTGACGTTCCCTTAACAGACCAAGTAAACCAAGGTAACATTTCCCGCATTGTGACTCAGTTGGGTGTATATTTTCCAGTAGTAGTTAACTGGAACAAAATCTTCACAATTAAGCAAAAGGAGAGTGAAACTGCAGAAGACTATTGCGACTGGGCTCTGCAGGCTATCACCTAGTACACTGGGATAGAAGATATTAAAGATAGCATTCACCACAGGGGAATGATAGTCACGGTACTCATGGACGGTCTGAAAGACGATTTAAAGATTCCGGTTCAGACCTCACAACCTGGCTGGAGGGGACTTACAATAGATAACCTCATAGAGTCTGCCATAGAACATGATAAAAACATCTCCAAAAAGAGAGAGACCCAGAGCGAAAAGCTAATGGCTGTCAGTATAGAAGCTCTGGAAGGAATGACAATAACATCACAGCCAACCGACACACCTGCACCCACACACACACCTGCACCTGAACAATTACACGTCCTCACCAATCCCACACTACAGCAAACACATCCTTACCCCACATATCATAAACAACCACAGGTCCCATACTCTTATCCCCCGCAATATCCTTACCCTCCCTATCCTTACCCCCATACCCACCACCTTTCCCTCTTGCTCAAATCCCACAACAATCTTTTCATCCAACCCGTTCAAAATTATGTTTTAACTGTCATTAAGTGGGACACATAAGTAAGTACTGCAAAGCGAAGAACACCACACAGGAACACGAGTTTCCCATGAGTTCATAGGTAACCCCAGTATCTTCTCCCAGGCCTTATATGACTGTTTATAATTTTCTTTCAACCTATCAATGGATCTGTTCTAATGTAAAATGTGGATGATTTATTGTTGTATTTTGGGTCATGTTTAAATGATATTAAACTGTTGTGCTTTATCTCCCACTCATAGGACACAAGGTTGCTAAGGATAAACGGCAGCCTTGCCAGGCTGAGGTCGACTACTCGGAATACTATCCAACCCAGTGGCACAGGCATTATTTGGAGCAGTAGCTGTTGATAACAAGATTTAATTGCAAGAACCTGTATGCAGATACTATATCCCTAGAATTATTAAAAGTGATAGGGGGACTTATTTTACAGGTGACGTTTTCAAGAACATGCGTAAGATGATGGGTAACAACACTAAGATTATCCCAGACTGTCTTTTCCTTTATTTGCCCCCCCTTTGAGATACTGTCCAAACAGGCAGCCTCATGTGAAAAATTGATAATGAGGTTACTGTGCAGGGTCTCACGAAGATGAATGAGAATAACCGAAATTGGAAGTGTTATTAACTAACATGTCTAATGCAACCTGTCATGATGTCAAATCTGGAAGAATTTGTTATGATCCAAATTTTTTTTAGCTCAGGTTGTTTAACTGATCGGTGGAAAGGTCCGTATCTGACGATACAGCATCCTCAAAGGGTGGCCAGGGAAGATACGTGGATCCATTCCGCTCACTATAGGGAGGTTAACCAACCGGTGGAGATACAAGGCAGAGACAAGGCCGATAACGTGGACCTGTCAATTGTGAGCTTGTGCCGGAAGGATTAAAAAGGTGACGGTGAGATATCTGAGCTAAAGAAATGTGTAGATCAGTGCTTCAAGCATTGGAGTGGTCTGCTGTGGTCATCCTAGTTCTTTTTTTTTTCCAGAGTTTTATTTTTTTTGTCATGATGATCTGTTTGGGGATGCTCGGTGTCTGTGATGGGGGACAGATAAAGGAGATGTGAGCTGATGGCGGAGCTGATGGAGTGGAGTCAGGAGGAGGAGTGCTATACCAAATCAGGGGAGTGCCGGTCCAATTTCAGTACAGTAAATTGCTGTGAAAATGTGAATAACAATAATAAGGAAGAACTGTAATTCAATCCTGAGTTATGACGTAGTGTATAACAATGTAGCCTGAGTTTGAGTGGTCGTGCATGGATATAACGTTTATGTTGTTTTAAGTCATCTTAGGTAATGCAGTCCCAACCCCTTCCAAGGCTCTCCTTATAGGATAGGTGCATCCCCCCATCTTTCCCATGATCCCTTAAGGATCCGCGGTGTGCGTATAAGGGCAGTTTTATGTCCCTCCCGGAGATGCATTATCTGAATGGTTCAAATGACCATACTGTGTCATACCATAATAACATTGAACGGTATATTCTCATGCATGGCTAAACAGATTCAAATTAGGTTGTGATAGCATGTTGTTTGCTATCAAAGGGTGGACTGTCGAAGCTGAATAATTGAGTGAGACAAGTTCAGTTTAAAATTTAATCGCAGCTACGCCATCTTGCGAATGGCCGCAAGACTCCATTTTGGAAATGAGATCGCAAGACACCATTTTTGTGGTCAGCATTAATTCAAGTTATAACTCAGGAGCTAAGAACAGATGGCAATGTTTTTGTTAACCTACCAAGGGCTGTGTTATCTAAATAATACAATACATCTTAAATTGTCCAAAAATGCGGCAGCTCTTATTTTCGCAGAATTTTCAATATGGGAGTCTGAGTCCTCCTTGGGCCCATGGAAACCTGCTCTGAGAGTCATGGTTACAGTAGCTAAACAACTTATCCTTAATTACTGGATCTCAAAATCAGCACCTACACTAATGGAATGGAAAACTGCACTGCTGGAGGTAATTTATGCGGAGAGACGTATGGCTATCTTTAACATCGAAAGAGGGGTACGGATTTTTTCCAAAAAATGGGAACCATACATACAATGTTTACCGGTCCAGATTCGGAATAACATATGGAAAGTCTTTGATCACACGGAATGGTTTATGCTAAGAAATATCACTTAAAATGCCCCTATTGTTGCTATTTATATGTAGCTCTCTGTGAATCCCCCCAGACAAGGTATCTCTCACCTTCTGTCAGTGATTCCCCCTCTATTTCACCTTTCTTTCTTCTTCTGTTTCTTTTATCATTTTATTCTAACTCTCCCCCTTTTTCTAATATAATTCTGCATTGATGTAGATTATATTGACGCAACGATTGACTGATATACCGAAGTTGATGTGATAATTGGTTAACTCAAAATTCAATTGCTGCTTACACTGGCTCTATAAGTTGCATAGTTTGAGTGACATTGATTGTATATTTACTTGCATTTCTATACGGTGTACTATATCGATTTTTTTTTTATACAGTATTTGTAATTTTGTAATTTTCTACATTATATTATATTCAAGTACTTTGTTTCTTTGTACTTTGACATAATTTCAATCTATATTTGTACTATTTTCCAAAAAAGTTTGAAAAGATTAACAGTAGTTTGTATACTGTTTGTTCCAAGAAACAGACTAGTCGTTTATCAGATAATTTTATTTTCTTTAATTCTTGGATTGTGCAATGAATAATTGTTTTATTGCTGTTCAATAAAAAGATATTTAAAAAAAAAACCTACCAAGGGCAACGGGAAAAACCAGCCTTCTGAGTAGAAGTAAATAAGAAGAGACAATGGGTATTTTTACATACAAATTGGGAATCCCTGGATGCAGATCTTGTATAGTTGTGGCAATTGTAATATAATATCTACACAATTGGATTTGCCTGAATCCTAGACAAGATGGCTCCAAATCCCACAGTTTGAGGTGATAATACATTTGCATTTCACACAAGAGTCTGTGAGAACAAAAGAGGTTTTGTTTTCCTTTGAACACAGCAGGTGGGGGCCTGCTGACAGAGGGCATGTAGAATTACAACTCTCAGCCATCCACACTGCTGGATGTTCACTTTGTGTATGAGAGATTATTCACTTAAATCTCACCCATTAATAACTAGCATCCTTATACCAAACCCCGAATACCCACACACTACATATTCGCACATAAGGTTCCATAAGCATCAAAATGTATGATTCAAGAAGGTTCAGTTAGTTTAAATGCCAAGAAATAAAGATATTTGTTAACTAAGGAATTATACAAGATAAACATGTCATTCTTGGAGTTGTTCTGATGCATACTCTTTCCACAGTTTCCCGGTGCTATCGGTGAGGAGATCGCATTATGCATTCTCGAGTTATGGACCGCAGAACCTACAAGCAACCAAAATGTATATTTTAGATTCAACTGTTAGGATGCTAAAGGAGGCGTTACCAGAAAGACTCCGGCTGTTAGAGGCAGGGAAAGTCTATTTGAAACAACCTGCTAAATGTGTCGTTACATATGCTTCTCCTCTGGGAACCAATGAAATCAGCAGGAAGTTCTCCCTTTGTCCTGTTTCAGTCTGGGGGGGAATAAATACATGTGTCCGAACACTGGTTTGCCAGTTCATGCTGAATTTTGGGTGAACTGAGGATATCTAGTCAGAAGTCTATCTCTGGGTCCGGAGGCGCAGCGTATGTATAACCGTACTTGGTCTGTATTATTTCCTTTTACGCCTAAATTATGTATGTATAGATTGCGTGTAACTGACTGTACTTTTACCTGAATAATACTTGTGCGTTGGAAACACAGATTCCACTCCTGTCTTTATTTGCGGTTAAACTGCGTACGCAATTAGCGTTGTGTTTAGAGGTTTATAGGCAGGTTTTGTCTTAGATGTTCTAGGCAGGTGAATCTTAGAGGTTTATAGGCAGGAATGTATTAAAAGGTTTATTTACAGATTCTACAATACATACCGATTCCATGTATATAACTATGCAACTACATATCTACACAAACGTATAAATACTCTGTGTAATATGTATATGTGTGCAGAGGGTATGTGTGCAGTATGTATGTGTACAGAGGACCTGAGGCCTACTGGGTCACTTTTTACCCCCCCCACACCCCCTGACAGGGCCCCTGTAACTGACCTACACAGTGCTCCTAAACCCAGGAGCTGCACAGTTTCCCTACACCCAGGGGCAGCACAGTGCCCCCCACAGAAGCACACACAAACACTTCCTCCCTCCTCTCTGTCATGTTCACACCCGGGTCTCGTACTTACCGAGAGCTGCCTCTTCCTAAGCGCCAGAGTACTGTAGTGTGCGGCATCTCGGTGACAGCAGGAGGCAGTGTGATCCCCTAATAGTAACAGCACAACAGTGCTGCCCTCCCCAGAGGAGTGGTGGGAGAGACAGGTAGGGGCAGCCCCGCCTCCTTCATGGCAGTGGGGGCTGACCATACTCAGAGATCCATGAGGAGACAGGAGAGCTAGCCCAGCAGCGTCACAATTGTCACATGACCATGAGGCAGCGGCTATTAGATAAGGAGATGCTGTCGGCCTGTTGGTGATTGATTGGAGACGCTGCAGAGGTTATTGACCGGCTGCAAGTTTGCAACATCCCCTCCCGCCACTGGCCCACAGCACCCACCGCCCCCGGCAACCGCCACAAGCACCCCCCATCCCCCACTGCCTACCAGGGGCGGATCCAGGAAAAAATTACAGGGGGGGCACCATAATTGACATGTGTGGCTGGGGTAGGTGGGAGCTCCCTCCCAGCGCTATTCAATTCACGTTGAATTGAAATCCGCCCAAAGAGCATTGCCGTGACAATCACATAATGTAAAGTGCATACAATGCAGAACTGCCTTATAATGCAGTGACTACCATATAATGCAGAAAGTGTAGCAGAAACCACCATATAATATAGGTGCATAAGGGTGGGTTTCGTTCTGATCGAAATTAATAGTTACACACTCAGTAATGACTTATCCTAGTATGTCTGGAGATAAACTCTCAAAGCCCCTTTGTCTAGAGAAAATGGACATCACTGTCAATAACCCATAATGCTTAGCATCTCTACACATCTTACAATGGTCACCCCACTGGAATGTGGCTAACTATCTACTGATAACACCATATAAGCTATGAATGGCTCATTATACATCTTTAATAATGACAGGTACAAGTTAGGGCCTCTCAAGATATGGCTTGTTTGACCTCAAAAGGTGAATCTGACAAGTCTATGGATAGACTGCATGAATACCATCTCTTTTCAAACCTCAATGGGGCCCAGCAAGGGTATAGGTGTTACAACTTATATACCTATGTAGAAATTAATTATTTAACCCACTGGTTACATGCAGCACCCGCCATATAATGCAGAGACCATCAGTGATTGCCATATAATACAAAAAGCATTACAGTGACCACAATATAATGCAGCTACCATCACTGCCTTCCATACAGGGCCAGTTATAGACCAAGTAGAGTCTTGGACGAAAAGTGCCTTTGTCGCCCCCCTTTAAAATAAATATATCTTTACAGATTTTTGTGTGTACTAAATAAAAATACAACTTACCTATATGGTGGTTTCTCTGCAATGGGGAACCTCTGAAGAAATTGATCCTCCCGGCAGGGGCGTATCTACCCATTGCCCAGGAAGACACTCGCCAGGGGCGCCGGCCGAGGGGGGGGGGGCGCCATCCGGCGGTGCCATCCATGGCCAGGGGGTAGTCACGGGGTACGCCCCTGCCTCTCACCTGGGGCAGATGTCTAGAGCCGGGTAGCCTGGCAGACACAATTAATGAATAAAGTTATTTTTTTTACAAGGCGCGCGTGACATCATGACGTCGCGCGCACCACATCTCTGCACTAAAGAGGAGCCTGCCACAGCCAGAAGATATAGCAAGTATGTGTGGGAGCTGCGGAGACTGGATGCGGTTGGCCAGGGGCAGCTGGAGGTGGGTTTGACTGTGCCTATTTGTGCTTTTTCCAGTGGCAGAACTAGTAGGGGTGCCCACCGCTATGAAAGTGCCCGCAGCCACTGGCAATATAATGAGTCAGAATGACTCATTATATGCCACTGTGTCACGGGCCACCAGTAATAGAATGTGCATGGAATCTGTGGATATGATCCGGCCAGAGGAGAGGAGGTGTTGGGTGGCCTTCTCCTCTCTTCCTATCCAGTCCCTCTCTGAGGCTGACTTTGCCGCTGGTGGAAGGGTCTGATGACACGATCTTGTGACTGACCCCCAGTGCCAAATGTGAGGGGGACAATGAGGAGCAGGAGCAGCCCTCTCCATTTGCTGCATTTATCGACATATGGTATGCCGTGAAAATTGCTGCGCTGGATATACAATGTTCTTTGGTCATTAATCAATAAGTGATATTTTAGCTGCTACGTACTGAAGCTGGGGCTTGTAGTTCCCCTGTAGCCTAAGAGCCATTGGTAGGTGTACTATTTATTTGTGGACATCGTATGCCTGTTTGAAAGTGTTAGTGACTAAGAAGCATTACCGTGTGGTTTAATGTGAATAAGAGGCATTACCATGTGGCATAAGGTGAATAAGGGGTACTAGTGTGTGGCAAAATGTGAATTGTAGGCACTACTGACTGTGTGGCAAAATGAAAATGTGTACTCCTCAATGGTCAGCACCCTGCATAAAAACACCCTGCATAAAAACACTGTGCATAAAAACACCCTGCATAAAAAAATCCTAAGACCATAAAGGGGGGAGCGCAAGTCCCTTACTTTGCCAGGGGCGTTCAGACCCCTAGATACACCCCTGCCTCCCGGGGTAGACGATGTCATCAGTCAGTATTCATGTAGGAAATCCCATAGTTCGGAGAACGCCTTTTTGTTTAAGAATATAACCAATGTCATTATAATACAATAGAGGTTCAACAAGACTTGTACCCACTGTGTACCCTCCAGCCTCATGCTCGTCTCTCCAACCTTGTGCTCCCTGTGTTAGTTCCAGCCTCGTGCATCTTATGTCACCTCCTGCCCTGTGTGTCATTTCAGCCACATGCCCCCTATGTCACCAGGCTCCTGCTCCCTGTGTATTTCCATCCACATCCTCCCTCAGTGTCTCTTCAGTAGCCTCACCCCCATGTGTCTCTCCAGCCACCACCTTCCCCATCTCTCTCCATCTGCCTTATCATCCGTGTCTCTCCATCTGCCTCATCCCCAGTCTCTCTCCAGCAGCCTCCTCACTCCTCCTGTGTAACAGTGGCCTCATCCCTATTGTGGCTCTCTAACAGACTCATTTCACCCACACTCCCCCGGCATTTCTACAACAGACCTCATCCCCCTCCCTATGTGTTTCTCCAGCGGATTGGGTACGGGATGCCAGCGCTCGAAATCCCGGTGGTCAGAATATAGATGCTGGCAAACTCCTCCTCTCCCTACCCTAACACTAACCCTTCTTCCCTGGTGCCTGACCCTAACCTCCCCCTCCCCGGACCCTAAACTTAACTGTCCCCCCTTAGTGCTTAACCCTAACCCTCCCCCAGTACTTACCTTCAGTATCCCGGAGCTGGGATTGTGACTGACGTCAGGATTCCTGCACTGGTAATGTAAGCATCGGCATCATGACTGCCGGGATGCTGAACATACCCCACTCCAGCTCCTCTCTGTATGACTACAGCCCCCATGTCACTCAAGCTCCCCCATGTGTCACTTTAGATCCACAATGACAGTACCCCATATATCACTCCTGCTCCCACCTGTGTCACAGAGCAGAGTCTAGCACCCACCCATATATCACTCCTGCTCCCACCTGTGTCACAGAGCAGAGTCTAGCACCCACCCATATATCACTCCTGCTCCCACCTGTGTCAGAATTTAGCCCCCATATAACATTCCTGCGCCCTCCTGTGTCAGTATAGCTCCCATATGACATTCCTGCTTCCTCCTGTCAGTCTAGCCCCCCATATAACATTCCTGCTCACTACTGTGTCATAGTCTAGCCCCCCATTGCACCCATAGTACTTCCCACACTGGCTGCATTCTCCCTGTCTGTAAAATCTCCCTCATGCTGGGAAAAAGGGAGTGTCTATAAACTACTTGCCACTATACAAGTCTAATGTATTGAACATTGTATTAACACACTTGTAAAGTGGCAAATAGACTCTCCCTTGTTCTCAACGTGAGCTCTCACGGACAGGAAGAGATCGGATTAATTTTCACTGCAGGGAGCCGACAGGCAGCTGCTAAACTGTCATCCACCCCAGCGGCTCCTGTTATGTGCCGGGACTACTGAAAGTGGACGCCCCCAGCTTGGGTGCACTCTGCTCATGTGACGCATAGCTGACAGGATAGGGCTGCAGTCTGCATCTACACCTGTCGGGCTGCACTCGCAGCTCCTCTTCACATCTCTAAGGTGCGCAACATGACATCACATGCGCGCCTTGTGTTATTTATAATCAGGTACAAGGAAGCAGTGTGCAGGCTCTGCTCGCTTCCTTCCCACGGGGCTGCAAAGTAAAAAAAAAAAAAAAAAGTGCCCCCGCCCCCTGAATCTGCCACTGCCGGCTGCCCTTGTGCTAAAAGCAATGGCAGCCTATCATCTCGGCTCAGTGTCCGGTGTGTGTGCCCATCGGGACCTGCCGCAGCACCCTCTATAGTCTGGCGCTCTACGAGGCTCCGTACCCAGCGAATATACGTCGGGCCGGCTCTGGGCGTATGTTAGGTTTCGGCTTAGGCACTAGGGGAAGGGTTAGGCAGAGGGGGGGTGGGGGTTTAGGCTACTACGGGAGGGGAAGGTTAGGTTTAGCCTGCGGGGAGGGAGAGTTAGGTTTAGGTGTCAGCATTTTAATCCAATTGGAGTGCAGATGTCGGGATTCTGAGCGCCAGCAACCCGTCTTAAACTGTTTACATGGACATGATTATATAGGTCATACCAGCCATAACATCACAAATACATTAGCTTAACATAGAAAGAAAATAAGAAATAAAAATCTTGAAACTGATTAAATTGATTCCTAGGGGTATATTTACTAAGGTGAGAGTTTAAGAGTTTTAGAAGTGGAGATGTTGTCCATAGCATAGTTGTCAGATTCTACTTAACATTTAACTAGCACCTTCTAGAAAATAATAGAATCTGATTGGTTGCTATGGGCAACATCTCCACTTCTAAAAACTCTCACTTTAGTAAATTTACCCCCAAGAGGCATATTTACATTATAGGGGTGAAAAGCCCAATTACAGCTGAAAACATAATTGATGATCATGGGTGGCAAGTAAAATATAAGTTTTTATATTTGTACAGATTAAGACACAATGGGCCAAAGTCACACGCAATGCGACCGATTTTTTGTAACTGCAGATGTGCAAAAATTCCTAAAAACTCCTATGGCACATGCGTTACACAATGTGACAATACACACAAAGGCACTGTTCCCATGGAGACACATGGTATCAGAATTGCTGTGGTAAAGAGATGGGTGTTCCTGGGCAGTGACTGGGAGGGTTGGTGCAAGTTATAGGGGTCTAGTTACTAAGCAGTGTTAGGAGAGAGAGTGAAAAGTGATAAGAAAGTGATAAGGTGCCAGCCAATCAGCTCCCAACTGTCATTTTTCAAACACAGCCTGTGAGATGACAGTTGGTAGCTGATTGGCTGGCACCTTATCACTTTTCACTCTGTCTCCTAACACTGCTTAGTAAATAGACCCCTTGATGGTGCAAACAATGGTGGCGTTTAAGGAAACACCAATCGGTATTGCTGCGTTTACAGATGCTGAAAGTGGGTGTCTCAGATCTTGCACTTGCACATTTGGCCACAGGAAAGTACAGAAGGGAAGGAGTTTGCAGCAGCATTTGCATACATTCGCAGATGCATGACAGTCAATAGACGCTGCTTGCTGCACTTCTGTGTCCGACTCGGAATCAGACCCAATAAGAACAGTACCACAGACATAAATCCTCAAATTCCTATACCATCATCATTGAGGATAATATTATAACATTATGATAGTAGAACATTGATGTTTAGAGAAAAAAAATAATTAATAATAAAATTCCAGATATGTTTCTCTTCGTTTTTCTTTTTCTTTCCCTGATCCCTATGCACACTATCAGAACAAATGATCCATATTGTGAGCCTACAGTGTAAACACATTGCTAGGTGCAGATTTGTTGTCAGAGTACGGCCTCCAATGTAAGCGATAAAGCATCTTTATACATTCAACTACATACGACACCCACAACATTCCAATATTAGCCACGCCCCTGTCACCACCCATTATTGTAACTGTGTGCTAACAATCGGGACAGATGTGCAGTGAATTTTAGGCTGGGCACACATTTAGCGATATATCGCTCATTGTATCGACAAGCGATATATCGCAAGTGCATTGGCTAGGTGTGTACATATCAGGTCGGCCTTGCACCACAGCCGTCCTGAAGCAAGCCGTACAAAGATGCATTTGCTGGCTGAGACACGCCCAGAAATGTTCATGACATGCCCACTTTTGACTAGCCACGCCTCATTACCTCCCATAATCATACACAGACTGTCAATCACTCTGCATACAAATATTCACAGTTGAATATGTAAATCATCATGACACATGTGCAGTGCGACTCAGATGCATGCGCAGTACAAAAAACATCGGGCAACTGCGCAAACATCGGCATAGCGTCCAACTATGAATCAGGCCTTTTAATCCAATTGCTTTGTGACAAGAGTACTAATCCTCTAGTACTAATCCTAAATGTGTAGTACACTATAAGCGACTTGTAATGTGCAAAATTCAGGAAACAGTACGCAAGCACCGGACTCGTGGCTGAGCGTCTCAGTCGCGCCAGGCATCTCACGTCATATACATTTGTAGTTCATAATTATATATGGATAGCTTAAAACTTAAAAGAAAATATGAACATGTGCCTACATCTCATTACAAACTTCAATTCCAGTTTTTGCTAACCACAAAAATATTCACAGTCATTAATATTGTTAACATCTATTTTCATTCATTCCTGTTTAACTTTCCAATCCCACTGGCAATAAATGATAGAGACAGACACTCCCTGCTGATGCTGTTCCACTGGAAGAAAGGCAAGCATCGGAGCCAATAAGGGGCATGGCCAGTCACCTGATTGCTTATGGCCAACCACCAGAGACACAGGGCTTGATTCAGCGATGGATTCAGTTGCAGCTGTGACTATGGAATCTATTTACTAAGGAGTGTTAGGAGACAGACTGAAAAGTGATAAGAATGTGATAAGGTGCCAGCCAATCAGCTCCCAACTGTCGTTTTTCAAACACAGCCAGTGAGATGACAGTTGGGAGATGATTGGTTGGCTCCTTATCACTTTTCCCTGTATCCTAACACTACTTAGTAAATAGACCCCAATGTCTTTTTACACAGCTGCATCTTTATGCTAGTGCCACACCTTACTATGTTGTTACAAGTCACCGGCGCAATTTGTCACACTCCAGCACTTCGGTGATCTCTCCTACTACTTCCGCCTGCCGTGCAAGAACTGCACCAACTGTTACTAGGCGATCTGGTACCGGATGACATCACTTGTTACTGGGAACATGGGATGCTTGTTCGTGGTTCTGATTGGTTCCTCACGGCCCTGCCGGCTATAGCATCTCCGAACGTGCCTTCCGGTTCCTGCTGTATGGATTCTGTCTCTGCATTGTTGTTCTTCACCACGGTCACTCCAGGATGCATCAATACCACCGGCTGTACCAGCCGCATCATGGCTAACTTAGTCGCACCACTGTCACAACAGGCCACATCAATTACCACCAGCTATACCAGCCGCATCACGGCTAACTTAGCCACACCACGGTCACTCCAGGCAGCATCATTACCACCGGCTGTACCAGCTGCATCACGGCTAACTTATTTGCACCACGGTCACTCCAGGCCGCATCAATACCACCAGCTGCATCATGGCTAACTTAGCTGCATCACTGTCACTCCAGGCCAAATAAATTACCATCAGCTATACCAGCTGCATCATGGTTTACTTAGCTGCACCCCAATTACGCCAGGCCACATCAATACCATCGACTGTACCAGCCACATCATGCCAGACAAAGCCGCATCGCGGCATTAGACACACTCCTGACTCTTCAGCGGCTTCAGAGCCTTAACCAGCAGAGTCTGTTCTCCTGTCACTCCTCTTGTAAGTGTCACGTCTACCCCCTGGTCTTCCTAGGATATATGTGTAAACCGCTACTACCTTGAGTTTAAGTCCAGGCGGCCACATAAGTACGGGTGAACGTATACAGTTCTAAGGGAACAGCGGGTGGCTGTTATTGGCAGAAGACCTCACCTTGTGGGTCTGGGAGTTTACACAGTGAGTCCTGGGAGACCATAACAGATGCGCACCGACTGCAGCCGGTGGGCTCCTTCTCTGTGACCCGATCAGCTGAGGGGCAATGCACCTCAGCTGACTGGGTCACAGATCAGAGAAGGGGCCCGTCGATTGCCAATCCCTGAATTTAGGCAAGTTTTATTTTTTTCATTTTCTATTATAACTATTTATTTTTGTTGTGATCACATTAGTAATTTTGAACAGAACGCATTTCTCATGATAAGTATGGGAAATGCCATCTGCTTACTAATAATATGCAAATTTAAGGGCTTGGAGTAGAATTTAGCGAATTCTCGTAGAAAGGGAGATAACTAAGGTAAGTTCTTACCCTATCTCCTCTTTTCTACTACGGGTTCCTTAGGGTCCACAGGTGACCTTGGGGATGTCCCAAAGCAGTTCCCCTTAAGGGTGGGTATGCTCCTATACAGAAAGGAGGACCCGCCGCCCAAAGGAAGCATCCTGGAAGGTGAAGGTATCAAATGAATAATACCTTACAAAGGTCTGGATTGAAGACCAGGTGGCCGCCTTACAAAGCTGAACAGCCGAGGCGCCATGCCGAGCTGCCCACGAAGGGCCCACAGACCTCGTAGAATGAGCAGATACAGAAGGCGGAGCTGGAAGACCCTCCCTAGAGTAGGCCTCTGAAATAGTTAGACAAAGCCATTGTGCCAAAGTCTGCTTCGTGGCAGGCCAACCCCTTTTATGGAACCCATAAAGGACAAAGAGGGAGTCTGACTTCCTGTAGGACCCAGAGCAGTCCACATAAATATGGATGGCTCGCACCACATCCAAAGGACAAAAGCCAAATCCCAAGGCTCCACCGGAGGCGCAAAGGGTGGCTGAATTCGCAGCACACCTTGTAAAAAGGTGCGCACATCCTGCAGAGTCACAATCCGTCTCTGAAACCACACAGACAGGGCCGAGACCTGTACCTTCAGCGAAGCCAGTCGGAGTCCTAGGTCCAGGCCTGCCTGGAGGAAAGCCAGTATTCTGGAAATCCTAAACGTCCGAGGATCATACCCCTTAGGGGTGCATCACTGAAAGTATGAGTGTCACACTCTGTGGTAAACCCTGGCAGAGGCTGGCTTCCGTGCACTCATCAAAGTGTTAACCACCACACCAGAGAAGCCCTTTGACCTTAAGAGGGATGCCTCAAGAGCCAGGCCGTCAAAGCCAAGCGACCCAGATCCGGGTGAAGGCAGGGACCCTGTGACAACAGGTCCTGACGTTGAGGCAACAACCATGGAGTGTCTATCGACAGACTCTGAAGGTCTGAGTACCAGTGCCTCCTTGGCCACGCCGGAGCCACCAGCAGGAGCCTGTCTCCTTCCTGCTTGAACTTTCTGAGTACTCAAGGAAGAAGGGACACCGGAGGAAAAAGGTACGCGAACCGAAAAGGTCCACCTGAATGATAGAGCATCTACTAGCAGAGCGCCTGCGTCTCTGGTCCACAATCCGTACATCGGTAGCTTGTAATTGTGTTGGGAGGCCATTAGGTCCACGTCCGTAAGACCCCAGCTGTCCACCAGGAGTTGAAATACCTCTTGGTGAAGAGACCACTCCCCTGGATGCATGGTGTGATGGCTGAGGAAGTCTGCTTCCCAATTGAGGACTCCAGGTATAAACACTGCCGATATGGCCAGCAGATGGCCTTCCGCCCATGTCAGGATGCGTGACACTTCTCGCATGGCCGCCTGACTTCGAGTCCCTCCCTGGTGGTTGATGTATGCCACCGTTGTGGTTTTCTGACTGCACCTGCACAGGTCTTCCTTGTAGGGTGTGTCTTGCTCTTTGAAGAGCCAGGAAGACCGCCCTTAGTTCCAATATATTGATTGGAAGAACGGCTTCCTCCAGCATCCACCGACCCTGAAAGGAGTGGGGACTGACACTGACCCCAACCCCGCAGACTGGCATCTGTTGTCAGTAGGGTCCAGTCCGGTATCCAAAAGGGGCTGGCCCTGGTTGAGATTCTGAGTTTGCAGCCACCAAACCATAGACAACCTGACTTCCGGGGAGAGCACTATTGTCTGTGCCTTTAATCTCTGAGGCGATCTGTCCCATCGGGCAAGGATCAATGTCTGTAGAGGTCTCGAATGAAATTGCGCATACTCCACCATGACACTATCGACCCCAGCAATTGCATTGCTGCATGCACAGAAACCTGGCAACTGTGGAGACATCTGCATACCCGCATCTGCAACACAGAGATCTTGTCTGACGTCAGGTAGATCCTTTGCTGCTGTGAGTGCAATAGAGCTCCTAGATGCAGTATCCTCTGCAACGGAATTAGAGATGACTTCTCCCAATTTATGACCGATCCATGCGACTGAAGCACCGAGATGATCACCTGTAGGTGATGGTGAAGTACCTCTGGAGATCCTGCTAGGAGCAACAGATCATCCAGATATGGTAATAGGCGGATCCCCTGCAGCCGCAGATGGGACGACATCACTGCCATAATATTTGCAAATACCCGAGGGGCCGTGGATAGGCCAAAGGGTAACACCTGGAACTGGAAGTGTTGCTGTTGCACAGCGAACCTGAGAAACCGTTGATGCGAAGCCGCAATTGGGATATGTAGATAGGCATCCCTGATGTCCAGGGATACCATGAAATGCCCCGGTTCCATAGCCAGTATGATAGTACGTAACGTCTCCATCCGGAAACGAGGAACCCTGAGGAACTTGTTTAGGCCCTTGAGGTTCAGGATAGGACGGTAGGTCCCATTGCATTTTTGTACCAAAAACAAGTTGGAATAAAACTCCATGCCCCGCTGGGGCTCTGGTACTGGGACAATCACTCCTGCCTTGCGCAGGGAACATACCGCCTCCTGTATCAATAAGGCTTTTTCCTTGTTGGAGATGTCTGAATGGAAGAATTGATGAGGGGGTTGGCTGTGAAACGAGGGCATAACCCTGAGAGACCACCTCTCTTACCCAGGCATCTGTTGTAGTTTGATGCCAGTACTGGGCAAACTGAAGAAGTCGGCCTCCCACTGTGGGGTCCCCCAAAGGGAGGCCCGTCCCGTCATGCTGTGGACTTGTCGTCTGGTTTAGAGGCTGGACGCCTTGTACTCCAAGCTTGCTTTTTGGGTCTGCCAGTCTTCCTGACCGCCGTCTGCTTGGGAAATAACTGGCTTTTAAGCCTAGGCTGCGCTCTGTAGGGCCGAAAGGATGGAGTTTGGGAGCCAGAGGGGACTGAGGCTGATGGCAGGCAAGCCGACTTGGCCGCTGCCAAAGTGTCCACGATCTTGTCTAGATCTGGGCCAAACAATACTTTCCTGTTGTAGGGTAAAACTTCCAGTCCCTTTTTAGAGTCCGCATCCGCCCTCCAGGACCGGAGCCATAAGGACCTGCGCGCTGTGACAGCCGCGGCTGACACTCTGGAGGATAACAAACTGACATCCAAAGCTGCCTCATTCATATAGGTAGCAGAATCACGTATCTTGCCCACCAGGGACAACTGGTCCTCTGAAGCTTCAGGAGACAGGGACTCCTCCAACAGATCTGCCCAGGATTCCACGGCTCTAGCTACAGAAGAGATAGCCATAGACGGTCTGGCCACTGCTCCTGACAAGGAGTAAATGGACTTTAGACAGTTTTCCACCTTCCGGTCAGTTGAGTCCTTTAAGGATGCAATGGAAGGCATAGGTAAGGTCGCACTTCTGACTAAGCGTGTTACATGGGAGTCCACTACAGGAGGTGAAACCCATTTCTTGAAGTACTCCTCAGGGAAAGGGTATACATTTACCAGACAAATTTTGCGGCTTGAACCTCCTTGCTGGAGCCTGAATCCTGACGCTGGGATCCCGACAGGGTTAACATACCGATCCTTGATGGTCGGTATGCTAACACTCCCCCTCTCCCTACCCTAAACTAAACCTCCCCCCTTAGTGCCTAACCCCTAAACCTAATCCTCCCCCTAACCCCGTTACATACCTTCGGCAAGCCAGTGGTAGGGATGCAGGTGCCGGTATTGTGACTGGCATCGGTATTCTGGCGCCGGTAATGTAGGAGTCGGCATCCCAACAGCTGGGATGCCGAACGCATACCCACCCATCAGCCATAACATTAAAACCACTTGCATAATATTTTGTAAGCCCCTCATGCCACCAAAACAGCTTTGACCCTTCGGGGCTTGTTATCTGGCACCAAGTCATTAATAGCATATCCTTCAAGTCCTGTAAGTTGCAAGGTAGAGCCTCTATGGCTCTGACTTTTTCCAGCAATTGAATTGAGATCTGGGGAATTTGGAGGTTAGATGAACACCTTGAAATTTTTGTCATGTTCCTCAAACCATTCCTGAACAATGTTTGCAGTGTGGCAGAATGCATTATTCTGCTAAAAGAGGCCACTGTCATCAAGGAACACCATTGCCATGAAGGAGTGTACTTGGTCTGCAACAATGTTTAGGTAGGTGGTACGTGTCAAAGTAACATCCACATGAATTCCAGGACCCAAGGTGTCCGAGTAGAACATTGCGGGGAGCATCACACTGCCTCCGCCGGCTTGCCTTCTTCCCACAGTGAATCCTGGTGCCATCTCTTCCTCAGGTAAATGATGCATACGCACCCAGCCGGCCACCTACATGATATAAAAAAGAATGTGACTCATCGGACAAGGCCAACTTCCATTGCTCCATTTCGAATGCTCAAGTGCTCTTGTAGGGGCTTTCGGCAGTGGACAGGGACAGCATAGGCACTGTGAACAGTCTGCTACTAAGCAGCCCCATATGCAGCGAGCTGCGATGCACTGTGGGTACCAAGGCCCTGATTCAGAGCCGGACGCTCTGACAGAGCACTCGCTCTGAATCAGAGCCGGCCTATTTTTTTTTTTTAGAACGGCCTCCTGGCAGCTCGCATAGCTGTGGGTGACCACCCACAGCTATAGCGAGTGGCCAGGAAGATGGTTGCGATGGTCAAGACCATCGCGACCATCGAGCTTGCGATGAGACCCTTGTGGTCGGGTCTCGTTGCCGCAAGCCCCAGAGAGATTTTGGCTCAAAAAGAGCCAAAATCTCTCCCACTGACATCACTCATGATGTCAGTGGGGCCGCTCCCCAAACGGAGGCGTTCACATGGGAACGCCTCCGTTTGGGCAGCCACTCCCCGGCCTGCCCACCAAAGGGGGCGTGCAGTCACTCAACATCGACAGCACGCCCCCTTTGGTACGAGACCCGGAGCGACGGACTGCCCGTCGCTATCCGGGTCTCGCGCATGCGCACGACGGAGCCGGCTCAGTCATGCGCATGCGCTCTGGGCCCCTACGACCTTTCTATCATGCATTAACTTTTTTCAGCAATTTGTGCTACAGTAGCTCTTTTGTGGGATCAGACGGGCTAGCTATCACTCACCATGCGCATCAATGAGCCTTGGGCGACCATGACCTTGTTGTCGGTTCACTGGTTGTCCTTCCGTGGACCACTTTTGGTAGGTACTAACCATTGCATACTGGGAACACCCCACAAGACCTACCAAATCAGTGATGCCCCAACCCAATCGTCTAGCCATCACAATTTGGCCCTTGTCAAAGTCGCTCAGTTCCTTAAGCTATGTACACAGTAAATGACGTGTGTACCCAGCGATGCGACGGGTGACCCCTCTGCCGGCGGGTTGACATATCGAGTGTCCGGTACACATTAGACAATCCGGTGCCCGAACCACCGATATGTCGGCCCCTGCCGCATCCCACTGCATGGGGTTGTCTGTCGCAATCATCAGATCGAAGTGCATGTAGGGCCGACCTGACGATGCGGCTGCCGACCCCCCGGGAGTGCTCAACTCCCGACATAGTGGGTATACACTTGACGATTTGAATATGTTATTCAGATCCGTCTGAATCAGGCAAAGCATTAAAAATATCATTAAGCGTGTACCCAGCTTTACGCTTGCTCATTTTTCCTGCTTCCAACACATCATCTTGCTGCCTACTATATCAGGTGCCATTGTACGAGATAATCAATGTTGTTCACTTCACCTGTCAGTGGTTTTTACGTCTAATGGGTGTGTTTATGTATGTGTGTGTATATATACAGTATATTATATATATATATTGTACGTATGTACAGGCGGACAGGCGAGCAAGAATCCTGTGGAGGTGAGAGTACTGGTGATGCATCCCTTTGCCCGAGGGGCTCCTGGATCGCGGCCCCACGGATCCCCGATTGGCAGCCCCCTATGTCACCTGGCCCTGCCATCCCCCTCAGTTGCACCAGTGCTTGAACCTCCGAGCATTCCCATTAGACTTTCCGCACATGCCCCTTACCTGTGCACAAGCCCCACACCTGCCCCACTTTTACAGCTACATGTCTCAACTTTCTCACTTTCTGCGGTACAGTTTGGAATTGCAGACAAATAAACTGGCTGAGCTTCTTTTAAAAAGGGTGATGTTTCATTAAAAAAGGGTGTGGTGTGATCTGAGCTTATTTTTCCCATGTTTCTATGTGTTCAGAGGTATGCAGTCAGCGCTACTAGCTACTATTCTCCCTCCTTCCCACAGAAAAAGGCGGGAGAGCATTGCATCCTCCTCTGGTATGCCATGAGACATGCCTGCAGTGGGCAAAGGAGGTCATGTGATTACAAAGTGTAAATTAGGTGAGACAGGCAGCAAATGGCTGGGGGCGGGGGGGCAGGTTAAGTCTCACTGGGCTGCTGAGCACTATTCTACTGTGAGGAAGTAAAGTCAATAGTTTGAAATTAACTGATCCATTCAGGCGCTGTATGATGGGCACCTGAAGATTACTATGTATTTTCTTTCTGTCCTGAACCATGTAGTTTAAATTCTTATTAAACCTTTTTTAATACACTCAATAAGCTTCTATTAAAATAAATAAGGAACGATGATTCACAAAACACCTGGATTTCTAGATGACTTTTTGTAACTGATCCAGAAATTGCATTGTCACAGTTCTTAATGAATAGACCCATAGCAGTTATCCAATTAACGCTTGTACTGGAGCCAGATTAACAGAGTGGCTACCCAGGGGCTTTCATGCATTGCTACATCACCAGCATGGGGACACTGTGGCATACAGTATGTGAACTGGGGTTTCTGTATGGCACAATGTGAACTGGGGTCACTACAGTGTATTTAACACATTTGTGGTGCTGAGAGTATTTACACATTATACTTTTTAATAACATCACAAGTATTTCATAATGACAATTTAATTGGTATAGGCTAGTGGTTCCCAAACTGTGCGCCGTGGCACCCTGGGGTGCCTCAGGACACTTGCAGGGGTGCCTCAGGTTGGTGGCCCAGCACCAAATCAAATTAATTATGGTCAATGTAATGTAAATATGTGAAAAACAGAAGCACAAACCTGTCCACCACCACATAACAGGTTCACTAAGGATGACAGGTAAGCACAATTTTCTTCACTTTATTATTTTACTACATTTTTTTCTGAATTTCTCAATCACAAACTTAAACTTAGGGGTGCTGTGAAAACAATGCTGATACTCTAGGGTGCCGTGATTCAAAAAAGTTTGGGAACCAATGGTATAGGCCCTCACAAACATTAATCTGGTCCTGGCTTTTACAGACATCTCCTATTATGTTTAAAATTAGGGTGTGCTATCCATTCACCCCCCTCCCCTCCCCCTTTTCCCTGTGTGTATTTAATGTACACCTGAAGGAGAGATTCTTGCCTGAGCTAACACCCCCCTCCCACCTACCCCAGGTGATTTTAATTAGTATAGTATACACATTGGAATGGGCACTAATAGAACTCCTGGATAAATGTATATAATGTGCCAGTATTATTAGGGACCCACCTGATGAGGTTCACCTCATACATGCCTACCCTCCCGGTTTTCGCAGGAGGCTCCCGATTTTTTGGGTAACCCCCCGCACCCCCAGAAGGGTAGGCATTTCTCCCGCATTCTGCCCACTTCCTAGTGAAGTGGGCAGAATGAGAATACCTGCGACGATCGCGGGTCTCCGTGAAGGGAGCAGGGCTTAAACCGTGATTCTGCATGAATCACAGCATTTGGCCACGTCCCCTATGTAAATTGTACACAATCGCGGCAATTTTACCGTGAGGGGGCGGGGCTTAATGACGCGAATCGTCAAGCCCTGCCCCTGTCGGCCCCCTGCTGCTTCTCTTACCCGGGCTTCTCCCGGGAAGAGAGTATTAAAGGTAGGCAACTATGGTTCACCTTGACATGGTAGGAGGGCATACATTTTTGGCTAAACATATACTAGGAATCTTATTTAAAAGTCAGTTTATTATAAATGTTTTGATTCTCAGTATTCTTAGTGCTTATTGTGCACCTGCATATTCTTTTTTTCTGCATGGAACTACAAGTCTCAGCATGGTAGCACCTCTTATTATGTTGAAAATTATGATGTGCAGTCCAGCCCCCCATCCCTATTTTGTCTATGTCTTACAAACACCAGGCACACTGCAAAATTTGTGTTATGCATATTTACATGCAGTTCTCTTCTTAAAGCAGGCACTTTCTGATAGTGTCTGACATGAAGGGACAAGTTTCTCCATCTGTTCATCTTCTTTCTCTTCCCAACCCTTGCTCTCTCTGCTTATTCCTTGTGATGCCCCTCATGATTCCATCAGGCTCTCCTTCTCTTTTCTCACATAGCTGATCAGCAGTAGGGAACGCAAACCTGGCAGAGGCATCCAGGTCACTCTACCAGTGCTTCACATCACACAGCTTTATTGATTAGAGCTCTCCCAGCCACTGCCAGGTATCCTGGGCTCGACCGAGCCTGAACAGACACTGCCAGACAGGAAGTGACATCTGACAACCTATGCATAGTTCAGTTGAATCGTCTGCAGCATTGTTTGTGGTAAACAGACATACCACTTCTGGGGATCCTTTTTAATATGCAAACTGATCCAAATAGATTATCTCCAAACATTCGTGAGCTGTACCAGATCCTGGGGTACATATCCATCTACAGTGCATCCAGAAAGTATTCTCAGCCTTATTCCAAAATGAAATAAATTAATTTTTGTCCTCAAAATTCTACACACAATACCCGTTAATAACAATGTGTAAAGTTTTTTTTGCGATTTTGCAAATTTAATAAAAAAAAAATAAATAAGAAATCACATGTACATAAGTATTCACAGCCTTTGCTCAATACTTTTGTTGAGGCACCTTTGGCAGCAATTACAGCCTCAAGTCTTTTTGAATATGATGCTACAAGCTTGGCACACCTATCTTTGGGCAATTTCGCCCATTCCTCTTTGCAGCATTTCTCAAGCTCCATCAGGTTGGATGGGAAGCGTCAGTGCACAGCCATTTTCAGATCTCTCCAGAGATGTTCAATTGGATTCAAGTCTGGGCTCTGGCTGGGCCACTCAAGGACATTCACAGAGTTGTCCTGAAGGCACTCCTTTGATATCTTGGCTGTGTGCTCAGGGTCGTTGTCCTGCAGAAAGATGAACCGTCGCCCCAGTCTGAGGTCAAGAGCGCTCTGGAGCAGGTTTGCAGGTTTTCATCCAGGATGTCTCTGTACATTGCTGCATTCATCTTTTCCTCTATCCTGACTAGTCTCCCAGTTCCTGCCGCTGAAAAACATCCCCACAGCATGATGCTGCCACCACCATTCTTCACTGTAGGGATGGTATTGGCCTGGTGATGAGCGGTGCCTGGTTTCCTCCAAACATGACGCCTGGCATTCACGCCAAAGAGTTCAATCTTTGTCTCATCATGGTCTGAGAGTCCTTCAGGTGCATTTTGGCAAACTCCAGGCGGGCTGCCATGTGCTTTTTACTAAGGAGTGGCTTCCGTCTGGCCACTCTACCATACGGGCCTGATTGGTGGATTGCCGCAGAGATGGTTGTCCTTCTGGAAGGTTCTCCTCTCTCTACAGAGGAATGCTGTAGCTCTGACAGAGTGACTATCGGGTTCTTGGTCACCTCCCTGACTAGGGCCCTTCTCCCCCGATTGCTCAGTTTAGACGGCCGGCCAACTCTAGTAAGAGTCCTGGTGGTTCCAAACTTCTTCCATTTATGGATGATGGAGGCCACTGTGCTCATTGGGACCTTCAAAGCAGCAGATATTTTTCTATACCCTTCCCCAAATTTGTGCCTCGAGACAATCCTGTCTCGGAGGTCTACAGACAATTCCTTGGACTTCATGCTTGGTTTGTGCTCTGGCATGCACTGTCAAGTGTGGGACCTTATATAGACAGGTGTATGCCTTTCAAAATCATGTCCAATCACTGAATTTACCACAGGTGGACTCCAATTAAGCCATAGGAAAATCTCAAGGATGATTAGTGGAAACAGGATGCACCTGAGCTCAATTTTGAGCTTCATGGCAAAGGCTGTGAATACTTATGTACATGTGATTTCTTAGTGTTTTTTTTATTTTTAGTAAAATTGCAAAAATCTCAAAAAACTTTTTACACGTTGTCATTATGGGGTATTGTGTGTAGAATTTTGATGACAAAAATTAATTTATTCCATTTTGGAATAAGGCTGTAACATAAAATGTGGAAAAAGTGAAGCATTGTGAATACTTTCCGGATGCACTGTGGGCCTGATTCAGACACGCTCGCAAACGGGTCGATTGTTAGGCAGTGCGCACACGCGCGAGCCCCGGAGCGAGAAATTACTCGCTCTGGCGCTCGCATCCAAAAGGGACGGCTGTCGATGTTGATCGACAGCTCGCCCCGTTTGGTAGGCGGGTCGAGGGGGGGGGGGTGGCTTGCAAAACGGAGGCGTCACCGAAGGAACGCCCGCCGTTTGGGGGCGGCCCCACTGACATCACGAGTGATGTCAGTGGTGAGCTCCCGGCTCTATTAGAGCCAGAAGCTCACAGGGGCTTGCGGGACGAGACCCTACCACAAGGGTCTCGTCGCAAGCCCGATGGTCGCGACCATCACCTGGCCGCTCGCAAAAGCTGTGGGTGGTCACCCACAGCTATGCGAGCGGCCAGGAGGCCGGATTTAAAAAAAACATGCGGCCACCCCGATTCAGAGCGAGCTCACGCTTTTTGCGTGCGTCTCTGAATCAGACCCTGTATCACCGGACATTACATTTACACATTTTCATAGTTCATGGCTGCCACTTAATCAATCAAACAGGGTAACTGAAGTAAACAAATTATATGATTTAGAACAAAGTTTGTCCATAGTGGACACCTTTTATTGGGTACTATTTATAGATTATCGACACACAGGCTCGTCTGTTTTTGATGGGCTTATTTCACTATTCTCCTCGCCAATGCAAACTTGAACAAGAATTGCAGAACAGAAAATACATGAACATGGTGAAAATATAATACCCTTGAATGTGTCTCAACGCCTTAGCACTGCAAGGCAGTTCACTGTATTAGAATTTTTTTTATCAAAATGGCATTGAAGGGCTTGTCATTGAATATGGTTCTGTCAAAAGCATATGGTCAGCACTGTCCAGCTTCTGGTAAATGTTGAGATGACATAATTATCTAAATTTTATGCTAAAACTCTGTAGTCCCACTGTAGTTAGTTGACATATGCAGAGTTATGGAGGCATGTCTCAGGCAACCATAATAATAATAATAAAAGTAATAAAAAACAACAGCAAATACAAAACTCTAATGGTGCGTACACACGGTACGATAAAAAATGCACAATATGAACGATAACAATATCGACCATATCGTTCATTTTTTGGTGCCTTCCAACCCAAATGAACAGTGATGCACGGGCACGTATGGACGATAACAATTTCAACCATCACCCGTGCAAATCACCTTTAAGTTTATTATGGATGATATATTCCTCTTTGTCTAAAAATACTCCTCCAAAATTTGAACACGAGTATTTTTAAGGCACGAATGAAAAAAGTAGCGTGACCACTGCCCCTTAGTCTTGTAATGGTTTCCTAAATAGAGGCTTTGTACCAATCAGCATTGTCATCTATGTTACAGTTAATCCTTTTAAACATACATTTGCACACCGTGGCCTTTCCCTGCTGGCAATTCAGGGAAATATCAGATTTGGGTGATGTGCAGTGTTTCTTTCCTTTTCAGCCACTTTTGCCAATATTTACTTTGAAAGCTGAAGTAGGTATGTTGTCCCATGATGGGGTTTCACATATAGTCATTGCACTTGCGTTGTATGAGAGACGTAGAAGTGTTTTGATACAAGTAGAACACCTTTCTTCAACCTCTGTTTTGGATCTCATCTGTGATGGCTGATCGTACACTGAATGCAATCATTTGTTAAAAAGATGTTTTGGTGATCTGTTCAATTTCTCTTCCATACTGAAATCTTGTGAGGCCATCATATCATCCTCCAGGTCACCTTATTTGTTCTTTGGTCTCGTATTATGTATCCTTTGGATATCTCACTATATACACAAGAATCCCTTTCATTCCTTGATTTTATAGCTCTACCACATTTTTGTTCTGGAACATAAACACTTAACATAATACAAATTAAGAATTTTGGAGTGCAAAGTTTCCCAACGTGCCAAAATTCATATGGTGTTTTCACCACTGTTCTGGACAATTATCTTTTCGCAAGTAAGCAGCTATCATTTCTATATCATCCCAGTATTTTTTTTAGATAATACAGTTTCTGTTAAATTGCTGATATTTATTTAATTTAGGGTTCTGTTCTTCTTTTTCAGCTAATCCATTTTGTTCTGTTATACCTAATATATAAGTCTGCCTTACATCAAAAACTATTAATAACATTCACAAGTCTAAAAAATATGTTTAGGGTATAATGGCCCAATGAAATGTTGTCTCACTGTCAACTAAACTATTCTCAGTGCTGATTATCTCCTGAAACTTTCACATATAGATTTGTGTACAAATTCATATTTTTGGTTTAGCAGTCCTCAGGAAAGTTTAAGATGCCAAGGATAAAGTCAGAGATGTCTGGACCGAATAATTAACAGAATTGAAATGAATAAAACACATATTATTGAGAATATTTGTCTAATTTATTTTTCAAAATTGTTACGTTTCTGTATATATATATATATATATATATATATATATATATATATATATATATATGTATATAAAAAAAATCCACCAAAAGAAAAGTACAGAAACATCAGAAAATGAACTACTTGTAGTCAACTCCCATCTTGCTGGATGACATACACAGTATCCTAGAAAAACACATTAGTAGTTTTTGGTTCACATAAGGTGAAATAGGTAAGGCACATAGAGGTATGTTTTTTTTTATTATTCTGTTTAAATAAAACCATTTATAGATTTCCTTGTGATGTTCTAAAATAGAGCTTTAAAATTCCAGTGTAATGTTATAGTTAAGTCTCTCGTTAAGGTGCCAAGTTCATATCAGTGCTACGCCACATAAGTGTGACTTTGTCTAGGATCGGTTATAGGAGTCACTTACGCAATGTTAATGTGGCATACATTACAGTCACTTTGCCTCTTTAAATGTGTGGATTACAGAAACTGCAGAGTGTTAGAAAGCCTGGCTCTGAATTCACACAAGACACCACACAAAGGGCCCAAATGATCCAATTCCCACTTTTATCTAACAGTAGTACTACTGTATATGCCAGAATATACCATTCAAATGTGACACTTGCCAAGGCGGTATACAATCGGGAAAGCGGCTGCCTTAATAACGACAGCCGGCTTCCCGACTGTCATATCCCAGCGAGGGTGAAATGCCGGGTGCCTATGTCTAGACGCCTGTCATTTTTCCGACGCCGGGAGACCGGCGCCCGGCATCCCGTTCGAAGTGATGCCGGGCGGCGTGAACGGACAGCCACGGGTGGGGGGTTAGGTTTAGGGCACCCGGGGGGGGACTTAGGCACCCCCCGGGAGGGTTAGGCTAGGGGAAGGGAGGGTTAGGCACCTCCAGGGGGGACTTAGGGTTAGGCACTTAGAGGGGGGACTTAGAGTTAGGCACCCCCCCGGGGTTTAGGCAGCGGGGAAGTGGGGGGTGTTAGAGTTAGGCACTTAGAGGGGGGATTAGGGTTAGGCACCCCTAGGAGGGTTAGGTTAGTTATACTTATCTTAGCGACGATAGGGATTTCCAGCGCTGTCGGGCTTCCGCTGCCGGGAACTCTGCTTTTGTTGGCCAGGCGCTGCCGGTAATCGAGGGCCGGCGGTATTTCATACCGATTCCGCCAAGGCATCTGGTCATTGTTACTCACCATATTTCAGAGCAGCACAACTTATTGCAGATGTAAAAACTAGAATAATAACAGGGTAATATATCATTATATTATAAGCATAACACAAAGGTTTGGGATATGAGATCTGGACTCCGTTATCTTGTCAGACAAGCAGAAATGGTCACTGAGCATTTCCTCCTAGCATCACTGTAGAGAGCACTGCTAAACCATTTAATGTGGAAGGGAATACCAGAGGCAGTGTGGGGAAAATAAATGTACTTCAAAATTTATAAAGAATGATGTTCCAAACTAAACAAAAATCTCTTATTGAGAAGTCCTAAGAATTCTGAATAATAGGTCCAAAACACACATTATTATTTTCAAGGCTATGCTGAGTTGAGCTTGATGTATGTGAGAAGAACACATCCTGTAAACTGTAATTGGCTTCTGGATTATATAGCTCCACAGTGCTGGTGAACACTATTAGGTTCTGAGAGCATCGATTAAGGCACACAAATACTGTTAATTATGATTGAATGTCTATGGTAAAAATAGTGTTGATATCATTCTGAGATGATAACATTTTCCATGATAAAATGTCTGTAGTTGAATCTAGTCACCTCGCATATAGTCTATATACATGCCTAGGCTTGCAGGTCACTGGATCCATTTGGCTAGCCCAATAAACAGGACTGTGCCAGAAGGTTTAAATGAAATTTCACTGCATAGGCTTTAAGTTTTAAACAACAAATGCAGGTTAATTGAGATCCATCTGAATGTAGCATCAAATTTGTAACCAGGTAAAACCTCTGCATCCTCAGCTGTGTAGTAAACATGGCCTCTGTAAGAGTTAGGATAAGGCGCTTCCAGTAGCAGTGCAGTCAGACAGTGCATAGCACCAACAATGCAATGAGTGTCTTTTTACTGGCAGCTTGAGGTCCATAGCAGTGTCTGGTTATAGCACACACATTTCCCACAGCTGGGTGAGCTTGCCTTCTGTAACGGGGCTCAAGACAACATGTTGCTGATCATACTGGCTGCCTCCTGAAAGAAAGAAAAACATTAACAAATTAGATCATTCTTGAAATGTATGTCTGTACAGCATGAGTGCAGCTTGCACAGGCAAATAAGAACCATACACATTACTTTCCTTGTAGATTATATTTTGCCCTGAAATACAATACAAACATAAAGCTACTCCACAATGGTTGTTTGGTATGCTGACCGCCCGTACACTTGCAGCAGCAGCCGCGAAGAGGGGGGCGCAACGCGTCCTCGTACAACGGGACCTGCCCCCTCCAACACACAGAACACAGATGATGGTTGGTCAGTGTGTATGAAGAACCATCATCTGCAGATATATCTGTTTAGTGTGTACCCAGCATAAGTAAAACTATATGAAGAGCTAAGATGCTCTCGTATGAGAGCCAAAATAAAGCAAACATGCTACATGGGGCAAGGCTCAGGGGAAGATTTAATAAAGCTTGGAGAGAGATACAATTGTGAGATATAAAGCACCAACCAATCAGATCCTGTCATTTTTTACCTGTAGAGTGAGTTAGGAGCTGACTGGTTGGTGCTTTATCTCTCACAATTTTATTTCCCTCCAAGCTTTATTAAATTTCCCCCTTAGTCCCCCAAATCTCACATCTTCTGCTCAGCATTTATTCTCCTACTGGTAGATTAATGTTAGGGTTTGTGTGTAGTATAGAATATAGACTGTAGCCCCCATTCAGGCATGGACTGTTGTGAATGATTAAACACTCAGGGCCTGATTCAGAGGTGTACGCAGTGTTGAAGCTGCATGCAAGTTTTCCATGGTTTCAGTCTGCACATGCATCGGGGTCATACTTGCCTGCACTCCCGGAAGTCACGAAAGGCTCCCAGAAGAGTGGGCAGATCTCCCATATCACTCCCACTTCCTAGTGAAGTGGGAGGATGGGGAGATTTTATGGGTCAGCAGGTAGGGGGCGGGGCTAAAATGATGACATTTAGCCCCACCCCCTCCTCACAGACTTACAAATATTGGCCTTTTCCCAGAAAGGCGTGGGGTCTAATGACGTCTACAGTTCGAGCCTGCCCCCCAAACCTGCCAGCAACATCTTCTCTCCGGGCTAATCCCGGAGCGGAGTTTTCAAACGTCGGTAAGTATGATGTGAGTCGCACTGCGCATACTTCCCTATTGTTACCACCAGGAGTCGCAGAATGAATTTGGATGCAGGGAGAAGTATTTCACTGGGCACTTCTGGGAGGTAACGGGAATGGCTAGCCAGAAGCTGGTGTTATGCGCAAGTCACTGTCATCGACTGTGTATCTTGTTGCAGTTGCAATAACACAGGCAGATGATCTGCACCTCCATATGGCTGGTGCAATGTTCAATGGTGTGTCTTAATATGCACATTGGCAGATGAGCACTGCAGCTGGTGGCCATCTGTGTATGAATACTATCAGTTGTAGCTGCAATAGCGTGCACCTCTGAATCAGGCCCTCTGTGTAAAGTCTTGCTTTATAGACAGTTCTATATAAAGGTTAATAATTAATAATTATAATACCCCTGCTGTAACTATTATTTCTGCACATACAGGTATTTACATATATGTGCTGTGTCAGAATAATGCTGTGGCATAACTAGGACAGGGCCACCGTAACACGTGCTGTGGGTGCCGTAGGAACGGCAGCGGCGCGGCCACGTTACCGGCCCATCCTAGTTAGCCACTGTAGTGCCGACCGCAGTGAGTGCGGTCAGCGCTACACATTTACACAGGATCGTCTTGTGCTGCACAGCCGAGCCCCTTCCCTCCCCTTGAGTGCTTACACAATAGCGCCAGGCGGAGGGCGGGAGGTGGCCTCAGGCTGGTGCATTTTTACACACACATCGCCGCCAGCGTGACGACGATGTGTGTGTTAACCAGCAGCCAATGAGAGTCAGACAGATTCTCATTGGCTGCTGCACACACTGCAAGAGCCAGGGTGAAGCTCACTCATGAGCTCTGCCTTCTGGCTCCTGCAGTGGGTAATGCAGAGTGCACCAGCCCGGGAGGACTGACATGCAAGTGTATATATATATATTTTTTTACTTGTATGTGTCTGCACTGCATCGGAGGGGGGGGGGGGTCACTACTACTGGGGGCACTGCATCGGGGGGGGACCTCTACTGGGTGCACTACTAGGGGAGAATTCTTCTGGGGACTACTACTGGAGGCACTGCATCGGGGGGGACCACTACTGGGGGCACTGCACTGGGGGAACCACTACTGGGGGCACTAAATAGGGAGGACCACTACAGGGGGCACTGGATAGGGGGGGATCACTACTGGGGGCACTGGATAGGGGGGGGGATCACTACTGGGGGCACTGTATAAGGGTAACTAATGGGGGGCTGCATAAGGGGGACCACTACTGTGGGCATTGCATCCTGGGGGTACTGTATACGGGACCTAATGAGGGGCTGCATAAGGGGGACCATTACTGGGGGTACTGTATAAGGGGCACTACTAGGGGCCTGCATAAGAGGGACTACAACTGGGGACATTGCATACTGGGGGTACTGTATAAGGGGTACTACTGGGGTTAAGGTGCATATGGAAAGGAATGTTCAGAGTGTCGAGAAAGGGGTGTGTAATGTTGACACACCCCATTTTTAAGTGACCACGCCCATTTTTCGGCACATGCACCTAGAGGGGGCTCCATTTTTAAATTTGCCCTGGGCTCCAAATACCCTAGTTACGCCACTGGAATAATGTGAGGTTTATAACATTTTAGAACAGACAGTAGGACAACGCAAGGTTAAAGAACTGTTTGAGATGCAGAAAAGCAGAGCTGTAAAACTAATGAAAGAATCCTTGGCCTACCAGACAGTGAACAAAATACTAGATGTCTTCACTGCGTAGCTATTGGGGTACCACTTCACAGATGTTTCCCCATATTACTGGTCCTAACTAGCTCCCTGCTGCCAGGTATCCCACCACTGCCTTTATACTTTGGAGGTTAAACTAAAGAAGAAAGGTAAAAGGAACACATATAAAACTGTGCTAATCAATACAAAATACCCTATTAAAAAAATATTAAATACTGGTATGGCAGAATAAGTGATGGTTAATACAGATTTAATACAAAATATAGATACACAATATTAATAGGGTTGAATATAAAATCACTGTACTGCAAGTGATAATGCAAATCACATATATACCCTAAAAAATGATGTAAAGAACAATACAATATGAGCCATTTGTATAGTTGATCCTAATGATTTCAATGCATATATTACAAATGGAAAGAGCCTCCTATGGCTGAAAGTGTGTTTGTTGAACTACAAGTCCCAAGAGTAAATGAACAGTCACGGACCCAATGAATAAAGTAAGCTGATGATTTTATCAGATGATATGGATAAATTGAAGTGCTCCCAGGTCCAACATGCAGTGGGATTAGCCACCGAGGGGGAGAAGTATGAAACTTTAGAGTGAAAAGTACCAACCAATCAGCTCCTGTAATTTTTCAAATACAGCTTGCAAAATGACAGTTAGGAGCTGATTTATGGTACTTTATCTCGCTCTAAGGTTTGATACATCTGCCCCTTGGTGAGCTGATCTTTGTAAATGCGCCCACTGCCACAGCACTTCCAGCCCAGGCAGACGAGTGGTACAGTCAGCGCCGCTGTACAATGAGCCCCAGGCGCATACCAGGGTAAGTCTTTCAGAGTCAAACAAGCGGCTCAGATTTCCAATAATAGCATGGTGTAGGTCCTCTGACTGGTAAAATCATCAAATCATTGGATCCGTTAATGTGCTTATACTCTTTGAGACTTGTAGTTCATCAAACAAATTTTTAGCCATAGGAGGCTCTTTCAATTTCTAATCTATGTATTGAAATCATTGGGATCAATTATACGAATGGCTCATATTATATTATGCTTTACCAGCGTGACCTATAATTTTTTAGGTTATATACTCTGATTATTTATTATCAATTGCAATACAGTGATTTTATATTCAATCCTATTAATATTTAAGATGTGTATTTATATCTTGCATTAAATCTATATTTTATCTTTATTGGTATGTCTTGACTGTTACTTATTCTGCCTTACCGGTATTTAATATTTTCTTATATGGGTATTTTGTATTGATTGGCGCATTTACACTTTTTTGCATTGGTTCTGTATATTAGGTTTCTTTTCCACTAATTACCTTGAAACTAGCCACCATACATAGTGTAATTTTTCAATATATTCTTACAGTTTTGTTTAATTAGCGCCAAAAATTTATTATTTTTATTTTTTCCAAGACATGGACAAATTAGATATATGGTAAAACTTACCTTTGTTAACTCTCTTTATTCAAAGTCCATAGGATCCACAGGGAGACCTTGGAGTGTAGGTGATGGTTGAGGACCGGGCACCACACAGTTAAAGTTTCAGCTCCCAGGATGCACTGGTCCAACCCCCTATACCCTGCCCCCGAGCCAGAGGCACTTCAGTTTGTGACAAGCCAAAGGCTGGAGGAGGAGAAGAGAGAAGGAAGACTGCTACACACAAGAATCACACTCTCATGTAGAAGGAGACTGGAAACCGGTAAACCAGAAACATAGCCCATATGAAGCCAGGTGCGTCAGGGCACGTGCCCTGGGGACCCTATGGACTTCCAAGAAAGTTAACAAAAGTAAGTTTTACCATAACTCTCATTTTCTTCTTCAGGGTCCATAGGGCTCCACATGGAGACCTTGGGGAAGTCCCAAAGCAGTCATTTAAGGGTGGGGATGCAGAGAGGAGAATCCAGCGCCCAAATGAAACATCCGGAGAGGCAAATGTATCAAAGGCATAAAACCTCAGAAATGTATGGACAGAGGACCACGTAGCAGCCTGTTCAGCTGAGGCGCCACGGTGAGCTGTCCACGAAAGACCGACAGAGCGAGTAGAGTGAGCAGTAACAGTAGCCGGTACAGTAAGGCCTGCCTGCATGTAAGTCTGGGAGATAGTCATGCAAAGCCATCTGAACGGAATGAACACCGCTGAGATGGCCGGGAGGTGACCCTCAGCCCTTGTCAGAATGCGTAACACTTCTGTCATCGCTGCCCGACTTCCAGTACCTCCTTGATGGTTGATGTAAGCCACTGTTTTGGCATTGTTGGACTGTACCTGTACAGGTTTTCTGTGAAGTATGTTCTGGGCCAGTATGAGGGCCCTGTAGACAGCTCGAAGTTCCAATATGTTGATTGGCAGGGTTGATTCATCAGATGTCCAGCGACCCTGAAAGGAGTGTGGACCGGTCACTGCGCTCCAGCCCCGGAGACTGGGGTCCGTTGTTTGGAGTACCCAGTCCGGGATCCAAAAGGGGCAACCCTTGGTTAGATGAGATCTCTGTAGCCACCAAGAGAGGGACAGACGCAACTCTGGAGAGAGTACCATTGTCTGAGCTTTGATCCGATGGTGTAATCTGTTCCACCTGGAGAGGATCAGCCTTTGCAAAGGCCTGGAGTGGAACTGAGCATACTCCACCATGTCGAAGGTGGACACCATGGATCTCAGAACCTGCATTGCTGAGTGGATCGACACCCGGCGACTGTGGAGACATCTGCGCACTCGTAGTTGAAGTGTGGAGATCTTGTCTGATGTCAGAAAGATTCTCTGATCCTGAGAATCCAGCAGGACTCCCACATGAATCATTCTCTGTGAGGGATTCAGGGAGGACTTTTTCCAGTTAATTAACCATCCGTGCTTGTGAAGGAAAGCAGTGGTTAGCCGCAGATGGCTGTGACCGCCATAATTTTGGCAAACCCCCGTGGAGCTCTGGATAGTCCAAAGGGCAGAGTCTGAAATTGGAAGTGTTGCTTTAGTATAGCAAACCGTAGATATCATTGATGTGAGGGCACTATAGGTACATGTAGGTACGCATCCTGAATATCCAGATATACCATAAAGTCCCATTCGGCTTTGAACCAGAAAGAGAGTAGTTTAGTAACCGGTCCCCCGCTGGGATAGCGGGACTGGCACAATTACACCTGCTTGCAGCAAGGACTCTATGGCTTTATGGATTTGTAAGGCCTTGCTTGGGTCTGAAGGAGGGCCTGTGTAGAAAAAATGGTGGGGTGAACGTCGAAGAAATCAGAGGGCGTACCCGTGAGATCACTTCTCTTACCCAAGCATCCGTGGTGGTTTGACACCAGCACTGGGCAAACTGTAGAAGTTGGCCTCCCACTCTGGGATCCCCCAGAGGGAGGCCCATCCAGTCAGGCTGAGGGCTTATCCTCAGATTTTGAAGCAGGGCGTCTGGTGGTTCAGGCCTGCTTGGTCCTGGGCTTGGCGGCCCTAGTGGAAGCCTGGTAAAGGACTGACCTTTAGGTTTTCCTTGAGGACGAAAGGACCGAAAAGATGTAGTCCGAGGCTTTGCAGTAGTAGTTGCTGAAGGCAGAAATGCAGTTTTTGATGCCCCCAATGTGGTTACAATCTTGTCAAAATGTGGGCCAAACAAGATCTCCCCCTTGTAGGGTAACACTACTAGGCCTTTCTTGGAGTCCGCGTCGACCTTCCATGAGCATAGCCACAGGGTATGGCGGACAGACACTGCCGTGGCCGAGACCCTGGAGGTTAGGAGACTGGCATCCAATGTCGCTTCTCCAATATAAGAAGCTGCATCTTGTATGTGAGCAACGAAAGACATCTGATCCCTAGAAGCATCTGAGGGAAAAAAGTCTTCAAGTGCATCAGCCCAGCTCTAGCCACCCATGCAATAGCCATGGTCGGACGGGCAACAGCCCCTGAAAGAGTGTATATAAATTTAAGGCAACATTCAACCTTTCTATCCGTAGGGTCCTTCAAAGAGGATACTGTAGGGATAGGCAATGTAGCAATTTTAATTAAACGCGTAACATGCAAATCCACCGCAGGGGGAGTCTCCCATTTTGAACAGTGAGCATCAGGAAATGGATAACATGAGGTCAGACGTTTTTGGGGCTGAAACCTCTTACCAGGCGCATGCCAGGCTGCCACCATGTGTTCAGCTAATTGATCCGATAGAGGGAATTCTGGTGAAGCCACTTTCTGTCGTTTAAACAGTGGGTACTTTGATTTAGGGGCTGACTCTTCATCTTTTATTAGTAAGATGGATATAACAGCTCGCACCAAGGCAGGAATATTATAACATACCTCAGTTAACGCTTTCTTCGAGGTCCATAGAGTCCACAGAATCTACCTTGGGGGTAGGTATTTGGAGAGATCCATTGCACCAAACAGCTACAGCTTTAAAACTCCCAGCATACACTGGTCCTCCTCCCTATATACCCCACCACCAGCCACAGGCATTCAAATTGTAAACAAGCCTAATGGCAAGAGACGGAAAGTATAGAAGGAAGTACAATGTACCCAAGAAACACTCTCAAAATACAAAGAGGGAATCACTGATACAAAAATGCAAAGAACACATCCCAACTGAGTCCAGGTGCGTCAGGGTGGGTGCTCTGTGGACCCTATGGACCTCGAAGAAAAAAAGAGAGTTAACTGAGGTATGTTTACCATAATATTTTTCTTCTTCAGGGTCCATAGGGTCCACAAAATCTACCTTGGCGACGTCCTAAAGCAGTTCCCTTAAGGGTGGGGATGCTCCTGAGCAGAGAGGAGAATCTGCCGCCCAAAGGAAGTATCCTGGGAGGCAAAAGTATCAAATGCTTAGAATTTGATAAAAGTATGGACGGAAGACCAAGTGGCTGCCTTGCACAACTGTTCAGCCAAGGCGCCAGGACTAACCGCCCACGACGGTGACAGAGTAGAATGTGCTGTCACCTTGTTAGGAACAGGGAGATCAGTGTACCGACCTGAGCAATAGTCGTACGCAGCCAGTGAGCCAAAGTCTGTTTGTCTGCTGGCCAGCCTTGTTTGTGAAACCCATATAACACAATTCACATAGATACGAAGGGCTCGAACCACATCCACGGAAGCTTCACCTGTAGACAGGTTTAAAGACTGAAAAGCCGGGACTACAATTTCCTCATTCATATGGAAACGGGATACTACCTTCGGAAGGTAACCCACCTTAGTACGAAGGACAGCTCTATTTTGATGAAAAATCAAATATGGAGAGCGACATGACAGTGCTGCCAAGTCAGAAACTTTACGAACTGAGGAGATAGCGAGGAGAAAAAGTAGCTTTGCTGTCAACCATCTTAACTCCACCTTACTGCAGCGCCCTGAGAACCAAGGATAAATCCCATGGTGCTACTGGAGGGACAAACTGAGGTTGCAGTTGGAGAACCCCTTGCAAAAATGTTCTCACATCTGCCAGGGGTGCAATTCTGCACTGGAACAAAACTGACAAACCAGAAACCTGAACCCTCAAGGTAGCCAGGCGCAGACCTAAGTCTAACCCAGCCTGCAGAAAAGCAAGTACTCTAGAAATCTTGAAAATCTTAGAGTCATATTTTGTTTGGCAACACCAACGAAAATATGAATGCCAAATCCTGTGATAGATGTGGGCTGAAGCAGGCTTCCTTGCCCATATCATCGTCTGGATCGCAAATGTAGAGAAACCTTTGGCCTTTAAGACTGAAGCCTCAATAGCCACGCCGTCAAAGCAAGCCGAGATAAATCAGGATATAGGTAGGGACCCTGCACTAGCCAATCCGGTTGTAGAGGCAGCGGAAGTGGCCTGTCTGTGGATAGACATGTCAGATCGGTGAACCAATGTATCCTGAGCCAGGCCGGAGCTAGTAGTATCATCCTGCCGCCTTCCTGCTTGAATTTTCTGACGACTCTTGGGATGAGGGATATCGGAGGAAACAAGTATGCCAACCTGAAGTTCCACTTCACTGCCAGAGCGTCCACGAAGGAGGCTGAGGGGTCCCTCGTTCTGGAGCCGTACCTGGGGACCTTGTAGTTGTGTCGTGACGCCATGAGGTCTACATCTGGTACTCTCCACCTGTCCACCAGGAGTTGAAAGACATCCGGATGAACAGCCCATTCTCCGGCGTGTATGTCCTGACGACTTAGGAAGTCCGCTTCCCAGTTGAGGACTCCTGGAATGAATATTGCTGTGATTGCTGGAAGATGGCATTCTGCCCACAGCAGAATGTTCGCCACTTCCCTCATGGCTGCCGGACTTCGTGTACCTCCTTGATGGTTGATGTAGGCCACTGTGGTCGCGTTGTCAGACTGAATCTGAACAGACCTGCCGTGAAGAAGGCCCTGCGCCAGACTGAGCGCTCTGTGCACTGCACGAAGCTCCAAGATATTTATCGGTAGGTGACTTTCCTGAGTCGTCCACCTTCCCTGAAAGGTGTGCCGCCCTCCCCATCCTTGCAGACTTGCAGCCCTGGTGAGGAGTACCCAATCTGGGACCCATAACGGATGACCCTGGTCTAACTGAGTCATCTCCAGCCACCAAGCTAGGGAGAGCCGAACCTCTGGAGAGATGCGGATCATCTGAGACTTTATTCGATGATACGGACCATCCCAATGAGACAGAATCCATCGCTGCAGGGACCTGGACATACGCCACCATATAGAATGTTTATACCATGGAGCTCAGCACCTGCATGGCCAGGTGAACTGACACTTTGTTTGCAGAGTAGACTGCGCACACGAGACTGTAGTGCCGCAATCTTGTTCTCTGGTAGGAGAATCCTCCCCTTGTCGTCTGAGATGAGCAGAGATCACTGCCATTATCTTGGTAAATACCCGAAGGGTAGAGCCTGAAATTGGTAATGTTGCTGGATCTACCGCCAATCTTAGAAATCTTTGGTGGGATTGTGCAATAGGAACATGTAGATATGCATCCTGTATGTCCAGGGAGACCATAAAAGCTCCAGGCTCCATTGCCAGCATAATTGACTGTAAGGTTTCCATACAGAATTTGGGCAAATGGATGAATCTGTTGAGACTTCAGATTCAGGATAGGGCGATGTGACCCATTTGGTTTCAGAATCAAAAACAAATTTGAATAATAACCCCTTCCCTGTTGTGTCACAGGAACGGGGATTAGGACTCCTGACCTCAGGAGGGCCCCAACAGACTCCCAGGCCAAAGACCTGAGAGGGTCTAAAGGCAGGGTTGTACCAACAAATCTTTGAGGGGGATGCCTCTGGAACGTGATGGCGTAATCTTGAGAGACCCCCTTTCAAACCCAGGCATCTGTCGTGGTCTGATGCCAGGCCTGAGAAAACTGTAGTAGTGGCCTCCAACCCAGAGACCCCCCCAGGGGGAGGCCCGCCTCATCAGGCAGTGGGCTTACCATCCGACTTGGAAGCAGGATGCTTGGTTGACCAGGATTTCTTGGTCTGCCATCTCCTGTGGGAATTATCCTAAGCCTGTCCCCTTTGCCCTCTCTGTGGGCGAAAGGATCGAGCTGACGAATGCCTATACTTAGGGGTAGTCGTAGGTGGCAACACCACAGATTTGTTGCCAAAGAAGACACTATGTCATCCAGCTCTGGTCCAAACAGTACCTTCCCCACAAAAGGCAAGGATTCCAGGGCTTTCTTGGAACCTGTATCCGACTTCCAGGTTTTTAGCCAAAGGTTTCTTCGAGCTGCAACTGAAGCTGCCGATACTTTAGAAGCTAAGATACCTGCATCAATGACCGCTTCCCCCATATACAGTATATAGCTGCTTCTCGCATTTGACAGAGGAAAGATAGCTGTTCTCTGGTAGCATTAGGCATGCTATCCTCCAGAGCCTTCGTCCATTCTTCCATAGCTTTGGCTAACCAGGCTACAGCCATAGCTGGTCTGGTAATAGCTCCAGATAATGAAAACACTAATTTTAGCGTTTCACATATCAACATTTCACTTGTTAACATTGTGAACATCTCAACATTCTGCACATGCTGATATGTTCAGTGTTGACATTATAACTGTCGACATTAATGGGTAACGTAGAGCTCTTGATCAATCTAGTCACATGAGCATCTCCCGATGACAGAGCTTCCCATTTGCTACATTCACCCTGAGCAAATGGTATATTGAGAGGTTAAATTACTTGTAGTATGGAAATGCTTATTTGGAGTAGACCATGCTTCAGACATGAGATTTGTCAGTTGCTCAGACTGAGGAAAATATTCTCTACCAACCAACTAACGTCTAAAGAGTCTTAGATTTCGGTGGCACCTCCTCTTTCTCTATATTGAGGACAGATCTAACCGCTCTCACCAAAGAGGGAACATCCACAAAGGATTAATGGTCTTCTTCCACTGAGTAAGACCCAGAACTCTGAGTATCAGAGTGTGCTGAGGATGCTGAGGCAATGTCTAAAGAGAACCTCTCTTATGCCCTTGCTTCTTTACTGCCACTGATCTATTCACCTGTACCACCTGCTGAGGGGCTATAGACGGCAGCATACTCTGACTAGAGTGAGCAGAAGAATCAAACCAACACGGATTCATAGGGGACATGTACATAGAAGGATGCAACTGCTGTGGGTTTCCCACAGTAGGAGGAAATATCATGGTAGGAGCACGCAAAGCTGTGACCTTGTTCACCATATGCGACAAAACCTGCGACCAAGATGCCAACCAAGATGGCTCTTGTGTAGGTGCAAGTGTACCAGATAGGAAAGGTGACTATTTACAACAGGCACGACACAATCCATCTTGCACAAAATCCTGTTCAGACAGGCCTGCCAAACAGGCTTTACATGACCTGAGCACCGGAGGCTCACCCTTCTCACCTTTACCCTCAGACATGACAAATGTGTGGTCGGTATAAGGTGTACAGTATAGATGCAATGTGACCCACTTCACATGAAAAACTCCACACACATTTTCAAAGGGATGAGGAGAAACACAGTGATAGATATAACTGAGTGTTTGAAATTAAAAGACAGTATATGTACAGCAGCTAGCATGAAAGTCACATACTGTACAATGCATAAATACAAACATTGCTATTGCAAATTGACTATGAATCAACTGACCAGCCCCGCTGGGGAATTGGCAGGATTTAGGAGTGCTATATACCAGACCCAGAGGAGAGGTATACAGGGGAGACAGACCAGACCTCTGAGACAACCCGCCTGCAGCAGTAGGCACAACTGTGAACTGCGAGCGTCTCACACACAAGGTGGTCAGAAGTAGCAACCCAGAGGTGGGAATCCGAAACCGGATGTTGCGTCTGGGTCAGGGGAGGAGGGCCGGGAGAGCGCCTATCTCCCCTATACTGCGATTTTGACGGCACAGGTACGCTGGCCTCACAGTAGTAGACGCTAACTAGTGCACTCTAGTGCGTCCACTACACATCCACAGCGATAGACAATATGGCCCTGGCCGCCTTAGTGAGTACATGTCACCCGCAGCCGCCTCCGATGCGTCTCCTACACCGGAGGCCTGGACTGTGTCGCGCACGATTCCCCTCACGAGGAGTCGCTTACCTGCCATCTCCGTGAATCCGATCGCAGTCCGGACCCCAGCGACACCGCTAGCTAAGAAAACAAGATAGCTAGTCAGAGGCGTGCGTGTCACTGACAGCGACTGCATCTAAAGCGGGTGTCTCAGTAGGAAGATCAATGTTTGCAGCATTATCATAAAACCACAAATGCGGCAAAAAACGCAGAATGTCGACAGTTATAATGTCAACACTGAACATATCAGCATGTGCAGAATGTTGAGATGTTCACAATGTTAACAAGTGAAATGTTGATATGTGAAACGCTGATATTTTGCATGGACCGGCAGCGGAAAGTTAGGGTTAGGCTGCGGGAGGGGAGGATTAGGTGTAGGCTGTGGGAGGGGAGGATTAGGTGTAGGCTGTGGGAGAGGAGTATTAGGGGTAGGCTGTGGGAGAGGAGTATTAGGGGTAGGCTGTGGGAGAGGAGTATTAGGGGTAGGCTGTGGGAGAGGAGTATTAGGGGTAGGCTGTGGGAGAGAAGTATTAGGGGTAGGCTGTGGGAGAGGAGTATTAGGGGTAGGCTGCGGGTGGGGAGGGTTAGGTTGCGGGTGGGGAGGTGTGGCCGAAGGCCGACCACACGATTAAAATGGCTGCCACGGTGCTGAAGAGATTAACCCTCATGCCGAGGCACCATTTTTAAAAGGACCTCTAGGCGCAGTGCGCCACGTACTGTTAAAGTATAAGTAATGTGTTTGAACATTATGTGTTAATGTGCTGTGCGCAGTTGGGGAAATGTACTTTTAAAATGTTTAGCCTATGCACTTATAAGGAATGTATAAGTTGTTTTGTTTTAGAAGGCTGTAACATTGAAGTCAAATGGTTATGAGACATTCTCACCTCTTGACATAGGAAGTGATATGTTAAACATCCTGACCTATGCTAGTGGTCAGACCCTTTGTGCAACAAAGCTTTCTTTGAAGTGCATTCCAGATTAGACCTGGTTTCTGTGTGGTGTGAAGAGAGGCAAATGGCCAAGTCTTCCTGTGATATGTCCCTGAGATTCTCTCTTGTGTGTTTGCACTTTTGGGGAGAAAAGTGTTTGTTTAATTTATGATTTCCTGAATATTGCAGGAGACGAAAGCGAATATTATTGCTGGTTACTCTACATAGATATTTTTGACACTGTGTGATAAATGTATCAAAGAATGAGAGTAAATTACCAGTTCCTGTGGAATGTGAGTTGTAATTACATTTGGGATAGATGGACTGATTGGTGTACAAGACCAACTGTGGGTGGATTTCACCATGCTGTATTATGTGCTCTGACTATATATACAGGGCCTGTGAGCCTGTTTTTTTGTAAAACCCTGTAACTTCTTTGAGGAGAAGAATTGCTGACTTGATAAGAATCCTGTATGCTGATTATTCCCCTTCATTCGGAAGGTTGAGTCTTCTTTAAGACTGTGACCAATAAAACACCGTTTGCCTGACTTCAATTGTATCTCAGTCCTGCGACCATCAGAATTGCGCCAAACGCTATTCCGTTCTCCAGCTGTTCTGGGTAAGAGCTCCGTGTCTCCAAGTTCAAGCCCTCTGCCAAGCTACCGTGCAGACCTGGTCCATTGCCAGGCATCAGGAGGAATCAGCCGACACCAATCAGGGGGTGTGGCTGCAGCTAATCAAACGCATACGCAGCAGAAGTGGTTCCAGGTGCCAAGGAAGGAGCCTGAGGGTAACGTAAAAAGCGGTTCCAAACGCCGATGGTAGAGTTTGGTGGTGGCAGCATCGTTACATGCCCACGGCGCAGTGGGCGGAGTCAGTGACAGGCAGTCACTGACGGTGAGTGGGAGTCCAAAAGCGCTAACCCGTGACCAGGGCCGGCCTAGACGAAAGGCATCCGATCACAGGAGGGTTGGGTTAGAGTTAGGCATAAGGGGGAGGGTTAGGCTGTGGTAGGGGAGAATTAGGGTTTGGCTGCGAGAGGGAAGGGTTAGGCACAAGGGGGAGGGATAGGCTGTGGGAGGGGAGGTTAGGGTTAGGCTGCGGGAGGGGAGGGTTAGGTTGCGAGAAGGGAGGTTAGGGTTAGGCTGCGGGAGGGGAGGGTTAGGCACTAGAGGAAGGGTTAGGGTTTAGGCATTTTCCCCACTGGAAGAGCATCCAGATCTACCGGAAGTCCTTCTCAGCTGACCGCCAGACCAAGTAAGCCTTCGCTAGACCACCATGGACGTTTTGTCATCATTCTAATCATGTTGACATTCAGTGTCGACATGATTAATGTCGACAAAATATACCACACTTGTAGATGGCATGCTAACTAATTACAATGGTTCACCCCTTCATCCAGTCATGAACATTCACATGTCAATCTTTTGAAGGGGGTGCAAATCCTGTGGTATACTGCTGTATAAAGGGACACAATCTTAGCTGTGATGTAATGTGTGAGCAGTTTACATTACCTAACAGACTGTCATATGTTTTACAATTAAAGAGGCCAGGACAGCACAACGCCCAGTCTATAGTGTCCCTGCAAAAGCAACATTACCAAATGAAGGGTTGTGGTTCTGCAATTAGTCCTGCGCTGATGGCCCATGTTAAGCACATTTCCATACACATTAACCTACACTATACACCTAATTACATACATTTAACCTACCAGTATAGTTTTGGATTGTGGGAAGAAATATGAGCATTTTTTTGTTTTTTTGTGTAAATCCAGCTAATTACCTTTAATGTCTAAAACGAGGTTTGGCTTTGAGCAGCTGTAGATCCTGCCATCAGGTTTCACGCTCCAGCGCATGCTTGTTCCACTTTGTTCTAGACTCAAGCTAAGCTTGCTACCTGAAGTAATCAATGTCCCCGCACTAGCCAGGCTACAATCTTCAGCAATCTGTGGGTTAAAAGCGCTAGTTAGATGGGATAACTCAGTCAGACAAGAAAGTTTCAGACACATGATCACAGGAAATTATTTACTCCATTCTAAGAATTACTAGGTTCTAGGTAAACTACAAGCAGGGCCGGTTCTCCTGTTACGCATGGTACGCAGCTGCGTAAGGCGCCACATAGTGAAGGGCGCCTCAGCTGCGTCTCCTGCGGGCAGACTGTCTATGTGACACAGCTGCACCGCGTGTGTAGCGATGACCGGACGGAGTTCGGTCAGCGCTACAAAGCACAAACACACAGCCGCTGGCGCCGGCAGCTATGTATTTGCTTTAGCAGCTGATGAGAGTCAGACAGACTCTCATCGGCTGCTGCTCCCACTGCCAGAGCCGGACATCTTCCGGCTTCCGCAGTAGGTAATGGGAGTGACGTCACTCCCATAATGCAAAGCGGCGGACGGAGGAGCTGATATCGGCGGCGGGACCAGGAGCATGAGCGGGTTTCAGGTAAGTGTTCTTTTTTGTATTTTTATTACGTCTCTACTGCGGGGGGGAAGGTGGATTACTACCGGGCGCACCACAAGGGGGGCTACTACTGGGGGCACCACTACAAGGGGGGGACTACTACTGGGGACACTACAAGGGGGGGCTACTACTGGGAGCACTACAGGGGGGCTACTACTGGGGGCACTACAGGGGACTACTACTGGGAGCACTACAAGGGGAGATTACTACTGGGGGCACTACAGGGGGGGAATACTACTGGGGGCACTACAAGGGGGGAGGGATACTACTGGGGGCACTACAAGGGGGGATTACTACTGGGGGCACAACAAGGGGGGGGGACCACTACTGGGGGCACTATATAAAGGGCACTGCATAGGGGGTACCACTACTGAGGGCACTGCATAGGGGGAGGGGGAAAGAGTGCTACTGGGGCACTATATAAGGGGAATACTACTGGGGGCACAAGGGGCACTGCACAGGGGGGACCACTACCGGGGGCACTGTAAAAGGAGCACTGCATAGAGGGGCGCCATAAAATATACTCGCTTACCAAAAAATTGGGGCTAGGGCCGGCCCTGACTACAAGTACTATTTTAAAGAACTAGAATTAGTCTTTACAAACATTTGAGGATGCATTTATTATCAGGATTTAGTCCCTATAATTATAGTTTCTTATCGCAGCAATAAGAATTGAAGGATCACCTGAATTTATGAATATTCACATACAAGGACAAGGGCTATAGAAATGTTCACTGCATTATATTAATACCACATGCATGGGAAATGGCATAGTACACTAAATAATCAATGCATAGTTGTAAGCAGAGAAAGGTAATATTCTAGGTCAACGCAGTATAAAGCTATTACTGAAACTTGAGTACAGAAACATGTTCTATGTTTATTCCATAGCAAGGCAGCATCTATTATTGTGTATTGACGCTCAGCAACAATGGCAATATATTTGTTATAATCCTACACTTACTACTGTGTACATCCTTGTTGCATATCATCATTACATACTGCCAACAGACAAATACAGACAGACAATCACCTCGGTACCTTAGTCAACATTTAAATATACTGTCTATAGAGTTTCTATAAGAAACATATGTGGCACTCACAAGATTTGCATTTATATTCCAATATAGCATGTGAGCATAGTACAGCGGGTAACATCTCACCAGTCGACGTATCATGACAACACAGCAGCCTTTCCTCAGGACTACAGAGAGGGAATTCTATACTGTAAGCATGGTACTTACCTCATGCTGGAACCCTCCCCCAGAAAGTGGTGTATCTGGCAACATAGCGCCATCATTATTATAGCAACTGGACTATGCCGGAGATACAGGTGTACTATAAAGTGTACAAACATACAAATTTGTCCTCATACACCTATACCCTTTGTACCATATTTCACATGACGCCTACGATTCCTGTGCTGCTTACTTTTGCCTCAATTTTTCAACATTCTCCTTCAATGTGCTACTTATTTCTTCAATTTTGCATCATAGGCCCTCATTCAGAGCCGTACGCTCTGAGCAGAGCGCACGCTCTGAATGAGGGCCGCCCTCCATAATTATGGAGCGTTCTCCTGGACGCTCATATAGCTGTGGGTCACCACCCACAGCCTATACGAGCGTGCAGTTTGATGGCCGCGATGGTCTTGACCATCGCCACTGCGAGCCGGAGCCTGCGGTTGAGTTTTTCAATCGCAAGGCCCGGAGTGCTTTTGGCTCTATCAGAGCCAAAATCACTCCCACTGACATCACTAGTGATGTCAGTGGGCCGGCTTCTGACGGTAGGCGTTCCCTTGTGAACGCCCCCGTCAGGGAGGCCCGCCCCCGGCATGCCCACCAAAGGGGGCGTGCTGTCAATCAACATCGACAGCACGCCCCCTTTGATCAGACAGACGGACAGACCCTGAAGGTCTGAGAACCAGTGCCGTCTGGGCCACGCGAGAGTTATCAACAGGCGCGTCCCTCCTTCCTGTTTGAATTTCCGGATTACCCGTGGAAGAAGGGAAACCGGAGGAAACAGGTATGCGAACTGGAACGTCCACTGGACGGACTGAGCATCCACCAGAGATGCCTCTTCGTCTCTTGTGCGAGACCCGTACACCGGCAACTTGTTGTTGTGCCGGGACGCCATGAGGTCGATCTCTGGAAGACCCCACCTGTCCACCAGCAGTTGAAAAACGTCCGGGTGCAGGGACCATTCCCCCGGATGAACGTCCTGGCGACTTAGAAAGTCCGCCTCCCAATTTAGCACTCCCGGGATGAAGACTGCTGATATGGCCGGAAGATTGCGCTCCGCCTATACCAGGATCCGAGACACCTCTACGAGAGCCGTCCGACTTCGGGTTCCTCCTTGCCTGTTTATGTAGGCCACGGTGGTAGCGTTGTCCGACTGGACCTGCATGGGCGACCCTGGAGAACCCGATGTGCCTGCTGGAGAGCATTGAAAACCGCACGGAGTTCCAAGATATTTATTGGAAGCTCCGCTTCTGTCGGCGTTCACCTGCCCTGGAACAAGTGTGGACCCGAAACTGCTCCCCAGCCCCGAAAACTGGCGTCCGTTGTCAACAGGACACAATTCGGTACCCAGAACAGACGTCCCTTGCTGAGATGGGTCGTCTGCAACCACCAGGCAAGGGACAGGCGAACCTCGGTGGTGAGCACTATCGTCTGGGACTTTAAAGACTGAGGCAGCCCGTTCCACTTGGACAGGATCAGGTGCTGCAGAGGTCTGGAGTGAAACTGGGCATATTCCACCATGTCGAACACCGACACCATGGAGCCCAGTAACCTCATCGCCGAGTGTAGAGACACCCGGCGGCTGTGCAGACAACTGCGCACCCTCGACTGTAAAGCAGAGATCTTTTCCCCCGTCACAAAGATCCTTTGCTGTCCCGAGTCCAATAAGGCTCTGAGGTGCAGAATCCGCCGAGACGGGATTAGAGTGGACTTCTGCCAGTTGCTTAACCAGCCGTGCCGTTGCAGTAGCGCAATGGTCAGGTCCAAGTGGCGTAGAAAGAGCTCCTGCCACTAATAACAGGTCGTCCAAGTACGGCAACATGCGGACTCCCTGCAGCCGCAGAGAAGCCGCCATGACCGCCATCACCTTGGTGAACACCGCGGTGCTGTTGCCAGGCCAAAAGGTAACGCCCAAAACTGAAAGTGGTCGCTGCGGATTGCAAACCTGAGGAACTGCTGATGGCGCAAAAGAATAGGGACATGCAGGTAGGCGTCCTGTATGTCCAATGACACCATGTAGTCCCCAAGTTCCAGTGCCAGAATGATGGACCGTAGGGTCTCCATCCGAAACTTCGGCACCCGCATAGACTTGTTGAGAGCTTTGAGGTTGAGAATCGGACGATACGACCCATTGGGTTTCTGCACCAAAAAAAAAATTTGAATAGAAACCCTGGCCCCTCTGGGAGAATGGAACAGGCACTATAACTCCAGCCTGGAGCATAGTGTGCAAGACCTTCCGCAGCTCCGTGGCCTTGTTCCGGTCTGATGGTAGACCCGTGGTGAAGAATCGAGCCGGGGGTCTGTGCTGGAAAGAGAGGGCGTACCCGTGGGATACCACCTCGAGAACCCAAGTGTCTGCCGTGGTGAACGACCAACACCGGGCGAACTGCAGCAGGCGGCCTCCCACTTTGGGATCCCCCAACGGGAGGCCCGGACCGTCAGGCCGCAGGCTTGTCATCAGGCTTAGGGGCCGGACGTCTGGTGCTCCATGCCTGCTTCCGGGGCTTGGCCGATTTCTTGGGACCAGCCTGTCGGGGAAAAGACTGTGGTTTGGGCCTGCCCTGGGCCCTATAAGACCGAAAGGACGATGGTCCTGAACCAGAAGGAACCGCAGCCGATGGGAGACATGCCGATTTGGCTGCCGCCAGCGTGGCCACAATCTTGTCCAGATCCGGACCGAAGAGAACTTCTCCGTTAAAGGGCAACGCCTCCAAACCCTTTTTGGAGTCAGCGTCCGCCTTCCAGGATCGCAACCACAAGGTGCGACAAGCAGCCACCGCTGCTGAAGAAATTCGAGACACCAGTGTACTAATGTCTAAGGCCGCCTCGTTGATATAAGTGGCCGAATCACGGAGATTACCAATTAACTCCGTTTGTTCGGCCGGACAGTCGAAATCAAAGGACGCCTCCAATGAATCCGCCCAGCGCTCCATCGCTCTGGCAACCCAGCAAATGGCCAAAGCTGGCCGCGCTGCCCCCCCCGCAAGGGAATAAGCGGACTTCAGGCAGATCTCCACCTTGCGGTCCGTAGCATCCTTAAGGGAGGACATAGATGGCATCGGCAATGTGGCACTACGGACAAGACGTGTCACATGAGAATCCACCTGTGGAGGGGATTCCCACTTAGCAAAATAATTATCCGCGAACGGATAAGCCACTGCCAGGCGCTTCTGCGGCTGGTATCACTTGCCAGGCTGTTTCCACGCCTCCTCTAAGTGGTCCATTAACTGACCCGAAAGAGGAAAGACTGTGGCGTCACCCTTCACATCCTTAAAAAAGGCATACTTGGATTTAGCAGCTGGGGGAACTTCGTCCTCAATCACCAAGGCTGTGTGGACTGCCCGAATAAGTCCAGGAATATACACCTTGGACCTAGCGTCAGCGTCCTTAGTATGGAGAGGTTCCTGATCGTAAGGATCCAGAATCTCCCCATCATCAGACGTCCCTTCGTCATCCTCATAAGGAGCCGACAGACGCCACCGGCCGCTTATGTGGCCGCATCACAGCCTCCCCCTGCAACACATCCGACAAGTGCTGTACAGAACTCGTCAGGGAGTTAACCCACGCCGGCTCCTGAGAAACCGGGAGAGGGGAAATAGGGAGACTGCGGGGTACCACCAATTGTCTTGGGAAACCCTGCATGGGTGACGACACCACTGACTGCTGGGACAAACCCATCTGCGTAAACGCGGGCTGCGGAGCTAACTGGCCCAATAAGGTTGTAAGCGCCTGAGCGAAACAAGCCCAGGGCGGCTCCTGTACCGGTGCTGTAACCATAATAGGCCGCGCCATTGACAAACACTGCCAGCAGAGGCCCTCCGCGCTACCCTCCCCCTCCACTAAAGGTACTTTACACGTAGTACACTGTAGCCGGAGAGGAAAATCACTTTCAGACATGATGGTACTAAGTATGTGACCCCTCTCACCAATTGTATTTTAAAGAGGCGAGAGACCACCCTGCAGCACCGCACCGCAAGGGCTTAGCAGAAAGAACAGGGACAGTAATAAAGCTGACAGTCAGAATAGAAGATACAGGCAGCAGCGCTAGCACAGTCACATACAATGCAAAGAAAATCAATTTCTGCACTAACCAGCGCTGATCACTCAACTACGCAGACACAGAGTCTGGTAGGACACAGCGCTGCATACACAGACCTGACAACAGCGGAGGAGAGGTATGCGGGGGGACCCAGACCACGATGCTTCCTTCCAGGCTTCCAGCAGCGTTCACCATGCGTTCAGGAAGATGGCCGCCGAGGAGCAGAGAGGAGGCTGGCCTGGGGAAGGAGCGCTGCCACAGGGCCAGTCGGCAGAGTGCAGAGAGGGCTGTGTGCAGCGGGGGAGGCGCCGGCTGTGAGACAGGGAAGGCGCATGCATGCATTTAACCCCCTGGCATGCATTTAACCCCCGGGACGCCGCAGCGCTACCACTCTGCTGCGGTCCGCTGTCCCAGGGGGGTAGTGGAAGCGCAGGTTCTTACTTGGCTCCACGCTGCAGCCAGTCCCCAGGGAGCCCCCTGCCTGGGGACTCTGGACCATGTAACAGCGGGGACCCACCGCGGGACCCCGCTGCTTACCTTGTTGTCCCCCTTGAATCCGGCCATGGTCCGGAACATCTGGGGTCACCGCTAGCTGTGACCCCAGATGCTCACCAGCATCCCCGGATCGGTACCGGCGTTCTGGTACCGGCGGGGGTGTAGGGAAGACAGCATGGACGTCAGGACTGACTGTCCATGCTGTACATCCAGATGTGCAGCCACAGCTGCATGCAGGAAAACTTCAGGGGCTCTTCTTAGACCCCACTCCAACAGGTGCACCCGACTCCGGCCGGGCACCAAACTAAACTGAGGTGCCTTGGCTCGGGGTCGGGGTATAGGAGGGGGACCCTAGTGCATCCTGGGAGGCTGAAAGCTTAACTCTATGGTGCCCGATGACTGACGTCACACCTATACCCCAAGGTATCCTGTGGATACCCTATGGACCCTGAAGTAGAAATACGCAATGCGAGCTGCCAAAGGCAGCTTGCAGCTAGTTGAATCTGCCCCATTATGTAAGTTAATTTTGTACTAAAAGAATTGATATAAAGTCGCTGATCAGCACAAGATGCATGTCGCAGGATACTCATACTGGACCTGTCTTTTGCCTGTAACACCTGGATTGTGTACTTTTTCCTCAACTTTGCAACTGTTTCTTCAATTGTGTGTCCTATACTCCTTTCACACCACGCTTCTGACCAGGGATATTGCCGGAACAAGTCATGTGAACCCGGGTCCTGTCTCGGTGTGAAAGGGTCTTGTCCCAGGTCCTTGACCCTGGTCGCTACCAGGGTTATTACCAAGACTGACCTGGGTAGCCTACAGTGTGAAAGGTGCTACCTGGTTACTCGACCCGGGTCACGATACAAAGCTGATAATTGGCGGATCTGGATCGCTGAGAAATGACGTCAGCGGGGAGCATCCGCTTTTGTTGACTCTACACTATTTTGCAGGGCAGGCATGGGTTCAGTGTGAAAGGGGCTGACCCAAGAATAGCCGGAACTAAGGTGCAGTGTGAAAGGGGTATCAGTGCTGTGACCCGGGTTCAAAACAGTTTTCAGTAACTCGGGAAAAAGCAGGGCAAAGCCCCATCTTTGGTCTGAAAGTGGTATTCCTGTAGGAGTAGATTTACTAAAACTTTTAAAACAGGCAAGTGGAGGTGCTACCCATGGTAACTATTCATATTATAGCTATCATATCTCTATTGCAACCTAGAAAATGATATCCATAGCAACCAATCAGATTCTGTCTAATACCTCCCACTTGTCTATCTTAGAAGTTTTAGGATATTTACCCTCTTACTAGGTAATTAGGATTATCGTGGCTAAGTAGCAAAATTGTGGCGAGCTAAACGGAGCTATTTGACGCAATTCAAGGATAGGTGTATGTGGACACATCTGTAGCATTAAAGACTGAAATGTGAAAACATTTGCTGGTACTTACTAAAACAAGACTAACATCATGACTTGACTGCTCAAAACTGGCTCGGTATCTATGAACAACACATGTAACCACAGCCTTAATATCAATATATGACTTCGCTATAAGGAGTGCTACAGTATGTGGTACATAATAACACAGACTGTTACATTTTATATAGAACCAGCATGGCAACAGTATATCATTCTCTCCATAAAGGTGACGTACTGTCCTTTGCTTACTTTACTGTGCTGTTGTTTTAACAGTATTATTGTCCTGCGTACTAGGCTGAGTAACCCTTATCCCCCATATCTGCCATTTAAACGCTAGATCATCAAGATTGAATGGTGGGATGGGCAGTACTGTAAATCTGGCCAAACAGGTAAATTCCAGGCTGACTGGCATGCTGACAAGGTCCAAGCATCAAGATCACTGGGCCTTTTAGGTATGAAAACCATAGCTGTTTTATGTATTCATAGTGCGCACTGAAAATGCACTATTGGTGGAGGAGACAGAAGCAAAGAAACCACCATGGATAACTCTCACTTCAAGCAAGGGACGCTGGAAGAGAAACTACAGTGCTCTCATGTAGAAGTGTGAAAAAGGCATGGGGCATAGTACTACCATAAAACCAACAAGATGGGAAGGGCTAAATCTGGGTACATACCTGAACGATCGTACAAACCAGAGGCGCAGTGACACAATGTAATGATATACGCATGGCCATGAACACTACACAATCCGGCGTAAGATGATGCAATATACAGTTACATACTTCATGTAACAAAACCGCGCCCCCTTGGTAGAATCATCCCACCTGATGTGCTGCACATCAGATAGAACTATTCCATGGATGACGTACGATGCAATATATAGTTACAGGCTTCATGTAACAATACCTCGTCGTCCGTGGAATCATCCCATCTGATGGAACTATTCCATGGATGACGTACGACGATGCCACATATAGTTACATGTGATAAATAGTTACATTGTCTCATCTGATGTGTTGCACATCAGATGGGACAATGCAAACAGCCAATTCATCAAAAGATGCTTTGGGTGGATTTGCCTGTACACACTGTGCGATGGTTGGACAATATCTTTTACAGTGTACCCAGCTTAAAACGGAGATTGGCAGTTCAAAATTGTAAAAGAAAAAGGTCTTGTAACCAGTGTTGCCAACTCTGAAATGGAAAACAAGCAACCTATGAGTAAAAAACAAGCCCAAACCAATCCTAAAAAGCCCAATAAAAAAAGCCCAATTTATGGGGGTGTCTCTTTGTCCTCACTCTCTACCTACCTAACTTACTTTATTCCCACTCTTCTCTAACCTAAATATTTTAGTGTGTGCACGGCCTTATCTGCCTATATTGCTTTTCTCCCTCTACACCATCCTCCGTGTTTTGACCTCCTCCCTCTTTTCATACCTCATTCCCTTGCCAGTTTTCAGCTAGGTACACACTTGCCGATGTGTGTGTCCAGCAATGCGACACCAGACCACGAAATATATATCGGGCAGTCAATACATACTGCATGATGTGGTGACCAAACGTCCGATATGTCGGGCACCGGTTCCATCCACTATGCCAGCGTTGGCATCTGGGTCGTTCCATCAGTCCTACATGCAGGCCGACTGAACGTCCACATGGACAACCCACGGGAGTGCGCAGGGTCACGTATAATGCTTACACACTGGCCGATATGTCGGCCCAATCAGCAGGTTCAGGCACCATATCGTCTAGTGTGTACCCACCTTTCCTTTACCTGACTCCTCTGCTCTGCATTTCTCTCACCCCTCTTCTTTACCTCCTTCATTCCTGTCATCTAATTCCATTATCCCCTCTTTTTAACAGCCTCAGTAATTTTATCTCACCCCCATGTACCTGCCTCATTTCTATCATCTAGTTTACCTCTCCTTCTTACCTGCCCACTCCAACTTCACCCTGTCCACTGGCTACTGCCCTCTATACCCCAGGCACAACCTTCCCCTCTCCCTCACACACATTTACTTACCTCCAGGGTTGCCTCGGCAATGCACACAACAAAAACAAGCTCAAAAACTAGCAACCTTAAAAAACCAAGCCCCAAAACAAGCAACTTGTAAAAAAAACAAGCAACTTGCAAAAATAACAAACCCAATTTTGCTTGTTATAAGCGGACTTGGCAACTATGCTTGTAACCCTGCAGCACTAACATGAAGGCAGTGATGTATCTTGCAATGGAATTATACAAATTGAAACAGAAGAATTATGCCTCTAGAAAGAATTACCCTTTCATAAAATAATATATATTAACGATTTTTAATGTAGCCTTGAGGTGGGTACACACTAGATGATGTGCAAATGATGCAAGATCCGTGCAAGCATCTGAGTAAAAAAAAAATGGCACTCAAAATTTGGATATATTCACGATTTGTCGTTCCGATACATCAAATCGTGCAAAATATTCTCTAGTGTGTACTGTATACGCACTTTTAGTGTATGCATTGACACAAGAAAGTGTATTTTTAATGTTTAGATCACTGAGGCATGATAAATGCTAGAATTTCTGAGTACAGCTTTAACTATGCATCTTTCAAACATGCACATTATGAAAAAAAATAGACAACGGTCCCTTACCCGACAGCTTAAGGCTCCTTTTTGGTAAACCCAGATCTGATCTTCAGCTCCTGTGTCCTCCATGACTTGTATCCTCAGGAGGTTGATATCATCCAGACTTCCATTGGTTGACATAAGCATCCCATTACCCTTGTTCCGTAGCTTGAAGTACAGTCGTTTCTAATGAAAGGTTAAAATCAGCATGAACTTTTTTAAGTGAATACATGATATCACAGTTAATCAATTTGAGAGCAATGTATCCATATCATAATATAATGAGTCACATGCAATAAAATCTGGGAGCAAGTTTGGTCTTCGAAAAGCATTTTTGTATTCATACAACCAGAAACAGTTGAATAAATACCACAATTATGAAACTATATAATGTTTGAATATATTTTCTATGCAATTTATTGGAAAAAATGAGAGTTAGGGTAAAACTTACCTTTGTTAACTCTCTTTCTTCAAAGTCCATAGGGTTCACAGGGAGACCTTGGGATGTAGGTGGTGGTTGAGGACAGGGCACCACACAGTTAAAGCTTTCAGCTCCCAGGATGCACTGTTCCAATCCCCTATACCACACTGCCAAGCCACCTCAGTTCGTGACAAGCCAAAGGCCGGAGAACAGAGAAGGAAGAATGGTACACACAAGAATCACACTCTCACGTAGAAGGAGACGGGAAACCGGTGACCAGAAGCATAGCCCATATGAAGCCAGTTGCGTCAGGGCGGGTGCCCTGTGAACATTATGGACTTCGAAGAGAGAGCGTTAACAAAAGTAAGTTTTACCATAACTCATTTTCTTCTTCTTCAGGGTCCATACGGCTCCACAGGGAGACCTTGGGGATGCCCCAAAGCAGTCATTTAAGGGTGGGGACGCTCCTGAGCTGAGAGGAAATCCGGCGCCCAAGTGAAGCATCCTGAGAGGCAAATGTATCAAAGGCATAAAACCTCAGCAATGTATGGACAGAGGACCACGTGGCCGCCTTACAAAAGCTGTTCAGCTGAGGCGCCATGGCGAGCTGCCCACGAAGGACCCACAGAGTGAGTAGAGTGAGCAGTAACAGTAGCTGGCACAGGATGGCCTGCCTGCATATAAGCCTGTGAGATAGTCATGCGAAGCCATCTAGCCAATGTCTGTTTGTTGGCTGGCCATCCCTTCTTGTGAAATCCATAGAGCACAAATAAGGAGTCTGATCGAAAGGAAAGGAACTGGTACAGTCCACATATATCCTGAGGGCACAGACCACATCCAAGGAGGCCTCACCTGCCGACAGGTCTGGCGATTGAAAGGCTGGGACTACAATTTCCTCATTAATGTGGAAACCAGTAACTACTTTAGGAAGGAAACCAGGGCGAGTCTGAAGTACAGCCCTGTCCTGATGGAATATCAGAAATGGGGAGCGACAGGAGAGCACCACTAAATCTGACACCCTTCTGGCGGACACCATAGCCAGAAGAAAAAGTCTTCACTGTGAGCCACTTGAGTTCCACAGAATCCAGGGGTTCAAACGGAGGACCCTGGAGGGCACGAAGCACTACTGACAAATCCCATGGAGCCACTAGGGGGACAAAGGGAGTTGTATATGGAGGACACCCTGGAGGAAGGTGTAGACATCCGGAAGTGAAGCAAGTCTAGGCTGGAACCAAATGGATAGAGCAGAGACATGCACTTTCAGTGAGGCCAGACGGAGTCCAAGGTCCAATCCAGCTTGAAGGAAGGCCAGGACTCCGGAAATCCTAAACACTTGGGGGTCGTAGCTTCTGGTACAACACCATTGGAAATATGTATGCCACACTCTTTGGTAGATCTGAGCAGAGGCTGGCTTACGCGTTCTCAGAACAGTTTTGACTACAGAGCTAGAGAATTCTTTGGACCTCAGGAGGGATGTCTCAAGAGCCACTCCGTCAAAGACAGACGACCCAGGTCCGGGTAAAGGCAAGGACCCTGAGACAACAGGTCCGGTTGTTGAGGCAGCAGGACGGAGTGTCGATGGAGAGATTCAAAAGATCTGAGTACCAATGACGTCTGGGCCAAGATGGAGCCACCAACAGGACAATGCCTCCGTCTTGTTTGAACTTCCGAAACTAGAGGAAGAAGGGAGACTGGAGGGAATAGGTACGCAAGCTGGAAGGTCCACTTCACTGATAATGCATCCACAAAGGTTGCCTCGGCATATCTTGTTCTGGACCTGTACACTGGCAGTTTGAGATTGTGTCGGGAGGCCATGAGGTGCACCTCTGGGAGGCCTTCTGTTCACTAGGAGTTGAAAAACCTCTTGGTGAAGAGATCATTCCCCGGGATGTATGTCGTGACAGCTGAGGAAGTCTGTTTCCCACTTGAGAACTCCCGGAATGAACACAGCAGAGATAGCCGGGAGGTGACCCGCGGCCCATGTCAGAATGTGTGACACTTCTGTCATCGCTGCCCGACTACGAGTGCCTGATGGTTGATGGAGTATAACATTTAACACAAAACCCATCTTGTATCAAATCCTCCTCACTTAGGCCTGCAGCACATAATTTGCATGATAGCAGTATGGGTTCAGATGCTTGCTTGCTACTCTTGCCTTTGCTAGACATAGCTGAAGAGTAGTATAGCACGCAATATGACACTGGGTATAATGCAACCACTAGGTATGTAGGATACAAGTAGGTGCAATATACTGGTCCTGTCTTATGCTTGGGCAAGCTGCAGGAGTGCACATCACAAATATGGCACTGTGCAGTAACCAACTGTATATGACAACCCTCACCAATACATTAATTGTAGAGATGTGAGGTACTGGGAAAAACCCTTAATACACCTGTATGTTAGGGCAAAATCAGAAAAAAAAGGGAAAGATATACGATGACAGTATAGAAAAATAAACAGAAAGGCAGCGCTAGCATAAGTCACATACAATGCAGAAATACAATATAACTGCAGAATGGCACTACAATCAACTACACAGATTCTGGGTTCAGTGACTCAACAGAGAGAGGTATGTAGGGGGACCGGTCCCTGTGTTTCCCTGAGAGAGCTGTGGCCAAGCCTTGAGAAAATGGCCGTAGGAGACCTCTGAGGTGGCGTGGTCAGAGGAGGATAGCAGCTCAGGAAAGCGAGAACTCAGAGGAATGGCGCCCTGAGCTGAGGGGCCGCTTTAATGGGGAAAGCTGACCTCCCCATGCTGATTTTTTTAAACACAGGGATGCTGGATTCCCGCTCCATATGTACCCTGGTGGTCTAGTGTATCACTGTGGACAAAGCCTGTGTTCACTCTCAGCTCCTCCGGTCTGTCCCCTGAGACCGGAGGTATGACTGCCAATCCGCCTTACCTGTCCCCTTGTGTCCGGGCTGCAGTCTAGGTTCGTCCAGCGAGAACCCCGGGATGCCCGCTGAAATCCCCAGCCGAAGCTGGCGTTGCAGTGCGTAGAGGAGTGACAGAGCGGCAGCGCAGATGTCCTGCGGACAGTCTTCTGTTGCTAGCTCAACAGATAAAGCACTAAAAATAAGTAAAATCATAAATATAAAACTCTGGGCTGCCTAAGCAGCGCACTGCATAATGGTGACCCGACTCTGGCTGGGCACCGACGAAACTGAGGTGCCTCTGGTTTGGGGGTGGGGTATAGGGGGTTGGGCCAGTGCATGCTGGGAGCTGAAAGCTTTAACTGTGTGGTGCCCGGTCCTCAACCACCACCTACACCCCAAGGTCTCCCTGTGGAGCCCTATGGACCCTGGAGAAGAAATATTAGATATAAAAAACAGTTTGTGAAAAGGCAAATTGGACACTACATTTGTCTAAGTAGATGCTATAGAATTCTGTCAGGATTTTATGCTGGTGACAGAGAACAAATTGAATAGCAATATAGTTGCAGAAGCTGAAGTTAGGGCACAGCAATATGGAAACTGTCAATAACTAGTTCCATTACTATTACTTTATTGTTCTCTCAATACCTGTCGAAGGGGGCGCAGAGATCCGATTTTATTCCATCCACTGAATTGTTGCCACTGTGCAATTTTGCTTGGTGAGATTAATAGTTGCTGACCTCTGTAATTAGCATATTCATAAAAGACCCATCTGAAAGAAGGATTAGCTAATTAAGATCAAGCAAATGCATTGAATAACCTCATATGGAAATGTAAAAAATATCTGGAAACGATTGATATATATATATGGTCGACTTCCAGTTAGAGGGCCCAGCTGTGCACAGTGGTACCTCAGTCTTCCACGATGACTCAGTATAATCTACAGATCCTGCGCTGTGGACTTCCACATCAGAGCCCGACTTGGACTGCTTTTACCAGCAGCAGATGCAGATATGGTCTATCCTTAAAAGCTGCAAATACAGCTCCCACCCTCTCATCACTCGTTCACTACGGCTGCACATGAGTGATAGAAGTGTTATTGTGACCTACTGCTGTACTACAACAGTTTTTTTTTAATTATCTTTGTACTTTGAACTATCTTTGCACTTTGCAATCTTCTCCTGTTTTCTTCATTTGATAATCTGATCATTATGAGACCCTTCAGCATGAACAACTGAAGGACATCTATTATTGTTACTTACAATCATGGTTTTACACTCTGTGTTTATGCCCTTGTATATTTGACCCCACCCTTTTTTCTTTTCGCTCATCTACTGACAGGTAGACACACCTTTTCTATATGTTATATGTCACCGCTTACTCTATGACACGATTACTGGTATAGGTCTAACAAATACTTTTCTTTGAAATTATTCTCCAGAGCAGGAATTTAAACCTTTTTTGTGTAATTCTACAGTTGTTGGAACGCCATCCAGTATAATGAATAATGTAACACTCAACTGGAAAATAAAATTATAGAGGATATCAAATAGTCTGGGGGCAGTGAAAGAGCCATTAAGACAAAGAGGAAAACTACAAATAACTTAAGAACTCCATATTATTCTTCAGAGCTTGAACCATCACTGACAGAAGACACTTTCAATGCACGTGTGTTTTCGGAGTGTACTTTGCATGTTTTCGCACAACACATAGGTGAGCAACCTTTGGCACTCCAGCAGCCTTGACTACACTCCCCAGAATGCTCTGCCACAGTTTTAGCATAGTCTAACATCAAAACTGTGGCAGGGCATGCTGGGGATGTGTAGTCTGGAGTGCCACTCGATGCCTACTCCAGGCACAGCACATGCTCAGGAACCACTGTACACAAGTATGGGAAATGGAGAGTCGTATACATTTCAAGTGCGGGTGTGAGGTGGGCTATGCAGAGTTGGACAAAAGCATATGTTGGTTCCGGTGATCACCGTGACGGCGCATCGGCTGTATGCCCCCAGCCATGCTTTAGATACATACCACTGCCGGCCGGACTACTGATACTTCCGCTGGTGGTGACTGAGGCAGTGTGCTTCTAACCAGGATACAAACAGCATTGACGGCTGTATTACAGACACCTCCGCTGGTGGTCCACGATCCACAGCGCTCGGGAAAGTGAATACAAAGGGGGCCCCCGCACCATACAGACACGTTTCCATCCCGATGAGTCCGAACATAGGATAATAATCTATAAGCCGACAGTCATCTGTTATACCCAGCGATGAAGCACTAATATACAGACTGTTGCCGCTGCCTTTACTAGGGTCCGTGAGTATTCATATAAGTGACACATTAATTTTGGATCATAGGAGGGTCCGTAAGTAAAAACACTGCGCCGGCTAGTACACTCGTACTACCCGGCAGCAGTGTTTGTTTTGGCAGCCAATGAGAGTCAGACAGACTCTCATTGACTGCTGCGCCCACTGCCGGAGCCGGGCTGGAGCTCACTCATGAGCTCCATCTTCCGGCTCCTGCAGTGGGTGATGGGAGAGACGTCATGACGTCTCTCCCATAATGCAGAGTGGGTCGGCCCGGAAGGACAAAGGAGCGGACGGCGGTGGGCTCAGGAGCGGGGATTCAGGTAAGTGGTTTTTTTTTTACGTGTGTCTTAGGCACTGCCGGGGGGGACGGGGACTACTATTGGGGGCACTGCTTCGGGGGACCACTACTGGGGGGGGAGGAGACTACTAGTGAGGGCACCGCATCGGGGGTGGGGGGGGGACGACACCACTTCTGGGGGCACTGCATAGGTGAAGCCACTAATGGGGGCACTAGACAGGAGGGACTGCATAGGGAGGACCACTACTGGCGGCACTATGTAAGGTGCACTGCATAGGGGGGACCACTACTGATGGCACTGCATGGGAGGACTACTACAGGGGCACTGCATAAGGGTGATCACTAATGGGGCACTGTATAAGGGGCACTACTGGGAGCACTGCATAAGGGGAACCACTACTGGGGCGCTGCATAGGGGGGACCACTACTGGGTGCACTGCATAGGGGGGATCACTACTGGGTGCACTGTATAGGAGGACCACTACTGGGGTACTGTATAATGGGGATCACTACTGAGGACACTGTATAAGGGGCACTACTGGGAGCACTGCATAGGGGGGACCACAACTGGGGACACTGCATCAGGGGGACCACTACAGGGGGCACTGCATCGGGGGGGGGGGTCACTACTACTGGGGGCATTATATAAGGGGTACTGCATAGGGGGAACTACTACTGGGGGCACTGCAAAGGGGAGACTACCACTGCGGGCACAATAGAAGGGACACTGCATAGGACAACTACTACTGGGGGCACTATAAAGGGGCTTGCTACTGGGGGCACATTATAAGGGGCACTGCATAGGGGGGACCACTACTTGGGGTACTGCATAAGGTGGACTACTACTGGGGGCACTATATAAGGGGCACTGCATAGGGGGGACCACTACTGGGGGCACTGCATAAGGGGAACTGCATAGGGAGGACCACTACCTACTACTGGGGCACTGCATAGGGAGGACCACTACTAGGGGCACTGCATGGGGGGGGGGGGGGCTACTACAGGGGCACTGGATAGGGATGACCACTACTGGGGGCACTGTATAAGGGGCACTAGTGGGAGCACTGCATAAGGGGGACCACTACTGGGGGCACTGTATAAGGGTGCACTACTGGGGGCACTACATAAGGGGCACTGCTACTAGGGACATTGCATAAGGGGCATTACTACTGTGGGCATTGCAAGAGGGGCACTAGTACTTATGGCATTAAGGTGCATATGGAATGGAAAGGAATGTTCCCAGACGGACGAGAAATGGTGGTGTTTCATGTTGCCACGCCCACTTTTTCGGCATGCACACCTACTTGGCGGGAGGGGGGTGGGGGATTGACTCAAATTTTTCACTTGCCCTGGGTTCCAAATACCCTAGTTATGCCACTGATCAAGAGGGTTATTCATTAGTGAATGTGCAGACTATTTTGTGTATATATAAGCATATATATGTCGGTTTCCAGGCATATAACTTGCATTAGGAATAGGCTGGAGCAGATGCACACTTATGATGATGACAAGTAGCAAACAAAGCACATGGATAGGGAGTGGGGGCATCGTAAGACGAGTACAACTCTGCATGCAAGCAAATGCATGCATTTATTTCCGTGTACACAAATATATATACAGCCAATCTGTGTCCAACTCTGCATCATGCCCTTGTTTGCTATTTTGTTTCCCCTGACTCATGTGCTGTGAACAGGCAACCATAGAGAACAGCTAATGAGCAGAGGAGTGAGCCTGCATTTCTATCTTTGTAAATTTGCTATGATGGAGTCCTCCCCTCATTCCTGTAGGATTTGATATTTGCTGAGGTATGCTGAAATGTTACTGCACTTTACACAGGGGCGTTGGAAAGACTTTATGTTGGGAGGGGCAACATAAAATCGTTCCGGTGACCCCCCCCTGTTCCGACGCCCAAGACTTTACTATTACTTGGGACCATTGGACCCTTATCTCTCTACTGCAGATAAGCTGTATTTTTTTTGAACGTTAATTTTAGGGTTAAATCACTTTTTATTAATTGATGACAAAATCATAGTTATAGAACACGGCTGGAGATGAAATGCTGAATCAACTTGAGCTTGTGTGAAAACATATGTCTGAACTCATACTCATCCGTATCATATCGCCAGTAATCACAGATCATTCTAGGAAAACTGCAAATTGTGTTATGGGGCAGCGGTTGCAGCCTTCACTCATTGTAAAACTTGAAAGGGAAAAAGTGAAACAAGCAGAGGGAGAGCAGAAGTTCCCATCATTCTGAAAATTAAGTAATGTTACTCACATGCCCCCGAGGACCTCCAGAGATTGTAAATCTGTAGAGTAGCCCATTGCCTTCAGGTCCATTGTTTCGCTGCTGAGTATGACTCTTCTTCCTGTGTAGTTCTCTTTTCCATAAAGTACTATATTTGGTTCCGAAAATTCCTGTAAGATGACACACTTAATTTCTTTCAATTCCCAAATGGATGTTAAACATACCACTATACATGGGGATATTTTATATAAAATGGATGAATCTGAAAATGCTCTTACTAAGATGTTTGATGGAACGACTATAACAAATTATACCATATCCTATTAAAAATGCTTTCATTCTAGTCAGAGTCTGTTCCTGCTAAAGTCACCTTTTTGTGTCTTTTCTCTTCAGCCAAGAAAATGTTTTACTCTCTATACTGATTGCTGATTCAATCAGCAAAAAATAAATATTATGGCATTAATAATAGACTAATGTTTCCCTTTTAGAGTAATCTTCATTGTAAGTAATTCAAGAAAAGAAAAGGAAACCAAACAGCAAACCCTTTTACCATTACCAGCATCAAATAGATTTTAGCAGACCAGAATCTACATTTACATTTAACCAATGATAATATTAGCAATTTTATTTAGAGCTTGATCAAGGCCTCTATATACCACAAAAAACAACTGTTTATTTACTATTCATGAACACATATTATGGCTGTACCAAGCTGTGGTTTTAAGGGCCTATTTATCAAAGCTTGGTGAGAGATAAAATTGTGAGATATAAATCACCAACCAATCAGCTTCTAGCTTACATTATATAGGCAGTGTTCAAAAAATGACAGGGAGAAGATGATTGGTTAATATGTTTTCTCTCACAATTTTATCTCTCATCAAGCTTTAGTACATAGACCCCTTAATCTGAAAACTACAATCCTGATAAAGACTTTTTCCTTTTGCATAAAGGGGCAGTATTTTTTTTTTTTTTTTTTAGCTTTCACCCTGTAATAGTCAATATATGCAATACCCTTAATTTGCACTAGTATATTCATAGAGCTGTGCTCATTTAGTAGCACCATGGTTGTAGAGCAACATTTTGAGAATTATATTTCAATTAGATAATAATGATATGTATAAATCCACTAAAGTACTTACATAGTTTATAATCTTCAAAGATTTAAGAACTATATCGTTTGGACAACCCATTGCACATAAATTAGGGAAGATTCCTTCTTCTAATACCCACAGGTTTCCTGAGAAATCTACCTTGTCATATGCAGTCCACCTAGGAGAGATCAACATAGGCAATCTTAATTAGGACAGCAGTATTGGAAGCTTTAAGCTAGCACACACCAAACAAATTTGAGACAGATTTACCAAGAGAAGAAAACAAAGGTCTTACTAATAAACAAGATGATAAAATAACAAATCTTACCAAAGTACAAGACCTAAATCAGTCATTCCCGACTAAAAAGGTCTAATAGGAAAATGTCTTTGGCAGGAACAGGTGGTGAAGCTTAAGTGCTGTGAACAGATTCACTATATTTTGTCTGAAAAAATTATTGTTCAAAAGATAATTCTAGACTATGGACCGTATTCAATTAGTTTCGCACCCGGGATACTTTTCCGCCAGCCACACTTTTCACCTACATCGCGTGTTTTGGCCACAGAAACTTAATCGGGCACGCCCCCGCTATTTGCTGTATTAAATTCCGAAAGACACGAAAACGCGTCCCGGCGAAACTCAAACAGGCGAAAAGTGCTGTCAAAATTGGGGAAATCAGCCTGACACCCACCAAAAGATGCACTAACATTGGGGATCAATGTAGATGCCCCCGAATAGCCCTAATAAAGCCATTTGGGGTACTTAAGTAGTGTCAGTTGCCTTTAATTTGCGCCTTTACACAAGTGGTGAAGAATAGCATTAAGCAATTTTTTGGTGAAAATAAGTAGTCCTGTGAAATTTGGGGTACATAAAAATGGGTGGAAGCATTGTTTAAAGTTGCCAAAGTGAAGTTTTAAAAAACTTAAAAAAAGGAACCTCAAGCAAACCACCTGCAATAAAAAAAAACACCTCCCCCATACTTGCAGACCCCCCCAAAGTCTATTTCGCTACTTTAAAAATTTCTATCCCGACTTTGAACTTTTTCGCCCCCATTTACAAAGACAAATTTTTGTGGTGTTCCTCACTTTTTTGGGGGAATTTTTGATGCAGTTATCCTTAGGGGGGCTGTCCCAAGGGTGCTAAGTGGGTTTCCGCAGCTTTGCACCTCAAAACCGCAATTCTGCACTTTTTTCCGCCTGCTATTCAGAGGCAAATATTTTTCGCCTATTACATTGCATTGACTTTCCGCACACGGGAAAAGTCCTAACAATTGAATATGGCAAAAAGTTTACGCCTGGCGAAATGACGTCATCCGCGATACTTTTTCGCGGATTCTGGCTTTTCGCCGCTAATTGAATACGGCCCTATGAATTAAATTTGGACACACCTACTTCATACTAACAATATGACACACTTGATTGTGTACATTTATACACCTCACAAGCTGTATGTTGCGTCTATAGCCAGGTGCACACTGGAGCGATTTTGGCACGGTATGTCATTTCCGGCCAATATGCGCACTCCCGTGGTCACACGTGGTGTCGTCCGGTCGGCTGCGCTGCACGTCCAACCGGATGATATCGCAAGCGGCCCCGTTACAGGTACTGAACAACGGAACGAGGGATCGTTCCATCGTTCATTACCTCATTCTGATGTGTACCCAGGAGTGCCGACATATCGGCTGGGTACATATCGCTCAGTGCGTGCCCAGCTTATGTATATTGACATAAGGCACCTTAGTATACACATCCATAATACCAAGATAAGTATATGACAAATACCAGCATATAAAAAAATACCTAGCAACCAACCAATTTTCTGAGCCAATTGATCATCTTATTCATATATCAGTGACAAAACAGAGACAATATGAAGGGGAAGGATACATAAACCTTCGGAATGTCCAAACAAAGAGCGTCAGCATGACTGGACTTAAATTCAAAATCTTACTTTTCACTGCTGATAAAGCAGCAAAATGTTTCGTAAAGAAACTGAAACAATTATGCCACCTTTATAAAATGTGGACACTTGTGATCACAAACATGTTTCAATAGATCATGCGCTTATCCAATTATTCCAAAATCATAGCATTATGCATTCATTTAGTTTTCCCTGGCAATTAAGAAGATAATTAAGTGATATTAAAAATGAGTTCTAGTGTTTAGAGCTTACCTGCCGGAAGTAACCTTGCATGACATTACTTTAAAGGACTCCTCTAAGTTATTAGCATCTGCCGCAAATATTTGGCTTTGGCCTTGAAAATCTGGTTCCGAAAACAATTCAACCTTAAAAGAGAGACAGAGTAATTTGCAAAAAATTAGTAATTGACTTAAAACACACATTTGACATTTACAGCGGTAACCAATGTGGTCCTAGCCCCAAGATGGAATAAGCCAGTGTTGTGCTGGGCATACACTAAACCCATAGAAGATCAAACATGATGGAACCATATTTATGTCATGCAGATGCCTCATTATTACTTTAGTAATGTATCAGTAGGGTAACTTCGTATTCTGCATTTTTAAGGACAGTAAATAGTTTGAGGCTCATTTAGGCCTCAATGCATTGTACATCGGAAAAAAACGTGTATATGTTTAGGCGGAAGCTTCCAGCTTAAAGACAATAGACATAACAAGGGCATATAGTGAAGCCTAGAGTATGGTAGAGATGTGGCTAAAGATGTATTGCTCTAAATAAACACAGTGGGCATCAGAGTTGAGGGCGTGTGTCTCAATGTGGGAACAGATTTGGAGAAGGGATGTAGGACGTTCCAGCTCATCTCTATATTGCAGTGCCAAAATACATGCAGCCAGTATTTTCCCTCCATGCATCATACATGTAAGCATTTGCACCCCTTGCATATCAAGATGGTTAATCAATGTTTACACCTTTTATATGGATTTTCTATTGAAGTTAAATGAGACTCAATATAAAAATGCAATGTCGTGTCATATACACATGAAAAGTGTTTTCATTGTTATTTACAAGTGTGAAAGTTGTATTTTTTTATATATAAAATGTAATTAAACACGAACAAAACCCAATATCTGTTGTGTCCATCTTTAAAAATCAGATGGCAATATTCTTTCCTGCAGTAGTGGAAAGGTCATACAATATAGGTCCAAAACTTATAAATGAACGACTTTCAGCTAGGGAGGTTTATACGCAATCAGCCACAGCTACATAGTGCTGCTGATTGCAATCATCATTGCAGCACCACAAAATAAAGGCCCCCATACATCAGCAATCTGAAAACCACAATTGAACAATTTGAAGATTTATTGCCCGATTTTAGGATTTCCCAATCTAGCAATCTGCGCCCATACATTACAGATCTTTTTCAGTGATTTGCAGATTATTTTCAGCAAACACAGATCTGCCAATCTTGAAAGGCCCATCCTTTTACTAGTAACAGTCTGCAAATCTGCTGATCCTCTACATACACTAGCAATCTACAGCACCAATCCATCTGTGAAATCCAACATGTTGGACAATCTGATTCAACAATTCCAATCACTTTTTGGTTGCAATCTGCGATCTGTGAAGCCCATACATTGCAGATTTTTATACACAATTGATTGCAAATTGCAGAATTACCACAATCGATTGCTGATGTATGGGGGCCTTAACATGTTGGATTTCACAGATCGATTGGGGCTGTATATTGCTAGTGTATGGAGATGATCAGCAGATTTGCAGACTGTTACTAGTAAAAGGATGGGCCTTTCAAGATTGGCAGATCTGTGTTTGCTGAAAATAATCTGCAAATCACTGAAAAAGATCTGTAATGTATGGGCGCAGATTGCCCTAAAGGCCCCCATACATCAGCAATCTGAAAACCACAATTGAACAATTTGAAGATTTATTGCCCGATCTTAGGATTTCCCAATCGAGCAATCTGCACCCATACACTACAGATCTTTTTCAGTGATTTGCAGATCGATTGCAGCAAACACAGATCTGGCAATCTTGAAAGGCCCATCATTTTGCTAGAAACGGTCTGCAAATCTGCTGATCATGTCCATACACTAGCAATCTACAGCCCCAATCGATCTGTGAAATCCAACATGTTGGACAATCTGATTAAACAATTCCAATCTGCGATCTGTGAAGCCCATACATTGCAGATTTTTATACACAATCCATTGCAAATTGCACAATTGCTGCAATCCATCTCTGATGTATGGGGGCCTTAAGACTGGGCAATAAATCTTCAAACTGTTCAATTGTGGTTTTCAGATTGCTGATGTATGGGGGCCTTTAGACAATCTGATTTAACAATTCCAATCACTTTTTGGTTGCAAATGTTCAGTTGTGGTTTTCAGATTGCTGATGTATGGGGGCCTTAAGCCAGGAAACTCAGCAAATTGTGCAGGCCTAGCATACTTTATATGTCCATTACAATAATATGGTGCCTGATCGTTGACAGAAATGATGACAGAAAATCTTAGTTAACGAAGACTGTTAGCTGTGATACATACCTTATAATTTCCTCCAGGAGTTTCAATGTTTTCCTAGAAGACATGAAGAAAACAATTTTAGTTCAACATATAAAATTAAATAATCTCAGAATACCCTTATTACAAGGCTTGGGTCTTATACACAGTGTCCACATCCATACCTGCATTCATAAGAAGTTTTTTACTAAGCACATGGCAGAACATATTGGTTTTCTACTTGTGCGCCTTAACAGTCTGCCCAGCGCCTAAGAAATAACTAAAATTGCTCCTTGATTGGGGCGTGGCTTGGAGTAGTTTAGGGTAGGCAGCATTTTACCAGCTCTCCCGCATATATCCTGAATATATCCTTGCCAGTTAACTATTCTGGCTTTATGGACGCTACCAGAGTCGGTTAATACCGTTTGACTCCTTTGGTGCACCGTGCTAGATTCCTGTTCTGGCAATTTACATTCTATCTCCCCAGAGTTGAAGTTGACCTGTCCATCCTGCATGCGGTCCGGTGCCTCTGTACCTACTCTAGGTCTCTGCTGCTGCTCATCGGGCTGATACTTACCTGCTGGTCTCTCCCTGGTTTCCGGCCACGACTTTGGTGCTACGGGACCTCCGCTGTCGGTTCTCTGCAAGCTCTGCCTCGCGCTGCCTGTTTGAGCTGTGCTGGAAGTAGTCGCCACCATTTTGGACTTCTCCCTGATCGGCCGTTGCGACTCTTTAGTCTCCTCTGGAACGCTGCTCCTGGAAAGGCTGTTACCCTTCGAGCGGGCTTCTTGTTGTTGGCTGGGATATCATCCTCCTGTTGCCCATCGTGGAATTCTCCTCCTGGCCTCGGCATATGTAAGGGCTGGCGGCCATCTTTACTCTGATGCAGTGGCGGTGAAGTTTACGAAGTTCTGGTGATATCAGCCATTTTGCCATCCTATTTCTGGGTGTTCAGTCGTTGCTGTTGTACCCCTGATGGTTTGTCCTTTATCTCCATTACGTGTGCCGAGATACCAGGGTTTACCACTTCAATATGCCTCTTCTGTTCCCCTTCATATGTGCCGGGATGGGACTGTCACTTCAAATTTACCTTTTCAAGGGATAGAGATGTGGCCGGACTAATACTACTATTTTGAAGCATGTTAATATGTTTAGTTGCTGGAAATTCTATATATCCTGGTGTTGTATGTTTAATTCAACTTTTCTCCTGGTTCTATTTAAGATCTGTATTGCCACTTCTCCAATGGAATGTACTAAAATTTAAAATGTTGCGGGAGGGCTGGGGCTTGTCTGGCTTAGCTTACGGCCATTAGTATATTGCCCCTGTCATTTATCCTTTTTTTCAATTCGAGGGTGGGGGGGTGAGGGTTTAGGTATATTAGTGTAGTTAGCGGTGGGATGGGGGTTAAGGGATCCAAGTATGCCTGGGTTGGGGTTAGGTTATACAGGGTGGGGGGTTATGAGGTGGTTTGTTTTGGGTTATGGGGTGGTTTCTTTTTTATTTATTTTCTGAGTGGTTGTGTTATTTGGGCAGATGTGGCAATTCAACATTGTGTAGTCATGCAATTGATATGTGCAGAACCACCGGGATAAAAAGTAGATAATTTTTTTGTTTGTTATTTTTTTTTATTCTGTGTACTTCTATCCGGTATATAGGCCCGAATGGCGCCTTCGGGCTCCTATTAACTTCTGTTTATATGATGTTGACTATACGCTATATCCTGCTTTTTTTTCTTTTGTATATATGTCAATAATTTATGTATAATATGCTATGTCATTATATATTGAATACCATTTTTTTTTCTCTTATGTCTGCCACATTATGTTTGGTGTATTGTGAAAATACTGAATTTAAAAAAAAAAAAAAAAAAATTGCTCCTTGATTACAAAAAGGAGAAGAAAAAAAGAAGATATTTAGGAGGTGCATAGTGGAAAAGACCAACTTCCCACTTTTATCAACAAAATAAATGTTTCAGTTCTACAACACTGGACGGTTTAAACATAGAGCTCTATTTAAGAATGAGCCAAAACCTTTTAGCACTCACTAAAGTGATTATGGCACCAGTTCTGCATTTGGCAAACAGCGGTAAGCTTAGTTTACCTCTGTTTGTGACTGTACTGCCATCTATAGATGGTGTTAGCGGTACGGTCTCCAATACTGGCTCTAGGGACCTAGTAAAAGACTTCACTGAAGCCTTCCAGGTTTTTTGCCGTGCCTTTGCAGGTTGAATGACAATGGAGATTTGAAAGTCACACATCCACATTACTTAACAACCCATTGCTGTCAGAAGCTTAACAGAGGACACCCCCAAGGAGAAGGATACCACTGAACCTAAACAAACAGGTAATATTAAATACTGGCAGCATATTCGTATGCCACCAGTATTTAATATTGTTGTTAAACTGAGCCCTTATTCATGAACCTATTACAAATAATGAAAGTGCCTTTATTATACGTTTCATATAGTGTGTGTAAAGCTGCACTTCTCCACTGAAAGCCTGTACTTTTAATAGGACCTGTTTGGTGGATGATACACTTGTAGGTGCACCTACCACCTGTAAAAAAAACCCCACAATACCCGAGTACAGTATGCCGCTTGATTATTAACAAAATGGTCAGTGTGCTCTGCCCCCAAATTGTCATCCAGCCCTGGGAGACTATCAGTAATCATGTTTAAATTTACATTTTACATATAAGAGGACAATTTAGATGCCAATTTAGGGAAGATTGAGAGAACAGATTTTCAATCACCATTGCAAGCAGAGCCCTGCTCCAAGCTATAATTACTTGCCTTATTGTGCCTAAAGCTGCATACACACGGTACAATCTGCACAGCCAACGATATCGCTGAACGATTTCCCTTCAACTTTCTGTATTGCAGGACAAACGATATTGGGTGTACACACTGATAGATATATCTATGATGGATATCTTTCAGTGAAGTCATCCTGTCACATCTCTGAACAGGCAATTCATGACAATATCGTCAGGTTGGCCTGCATGTACGGACGACCGAACGATATGAACGATTTATCGTTGAACGATATCTTTATCGTTGAACAAGATCGTTATCGTTCATAGATATCGTACTGTGTGCTGTGTACGCACCTTAACACAGAGTGATTCTTATGATTCGCATAGAGGGCCTGATTCGGGGTTGCACGCAATTCTGAATGTGGACGCATCATGTGATTTTTAGTAAGCTGCTCATTGCAATGCGGACTACATATACAAATTAGAGCTTTTACAAGTGATTCTGAGTCGTGAACATCTTACTCTCCTCTCAGTCAGCTGAATAGGCATTACTGGGTGGCAACTGGGCATCCACTTCCACCAAGTAGGTGTAAGTGCCGTTACTAGTGATGACGGCTACACTCGTGGCAGGAGGGCTGGGGGCAGTACAGTCACATGTGTTCGCGCATGACTTCAGATCGCAGAAAGCAGCCAGAATTGCAACCACATTATGTATCTAAGAATTGGCCCCAAATAGTTAATGCCACCCCTCTGTAGAGATTATGAACCAATTTGGGGATTGCTTCAGTTTCCCTTTCACTACTCTCTGGCAGTCTGCACTATCATATCATCCTACTGTATATGAGTCAGACAGAGGAGGCTTTCCCAAAAGATAAAGAAACACGGGAGACAAAAATATTGATTCTCTGATTCCAAAATGTAGCTATATCAACACCTCTTTAGACATGGAGTAAAGTAGTTCAATAAAAGTACAAATATAAATTCCCCTTTAAATATATACTGTACAACAATCCAATAACACAAAGTGCAAAACAAATCAGAGCTTAGGGTGTTTATGATAGTTACCTATCTAGTTAGATGAGATCATGAGTATTTGTATACAGATCTCAAATAAAATTGTATATTATAATTTAGAACACGAGAAGTCTGTAAACAATAGAATAAGAATAATGATAATATGTTAAGACGTAGGGACCTATTTATCATTGATGGCAGCAAGGTCCTGAAAAGTATAATTCCTGTTATATAATAAGATATTTCCAGACTATGCACACCTCACCCAATACACTGCAACAACTTTAATGTATGCACATCGCAGCAGTATACATATCGCGGCAATAAGGAATTCATTTTGGGGCTATTTATCAATCTGTTCTTGCCAAGACAGTTTCTCCAAGAAGTCTTTCCTGCAGTAGAATAAATAGTAAAGTGATAGCATATGCTATCCCTTTACAGCACACATAGAATGGCATTACCTATCAGGGATTCAAGTCCTAAAAGCTTGGTTTTCGGAGCTTAATTAACTGGGGGTAGGTCGCATTTCCAATGCAAAAAATTGGGGCCTCCAATATTGGTAGATAAATCATACTGAAACTGCTGCGGGTGATAACTTTAATGAATAGGCCCCTAATAGAAAAAGATTTATAAAAAGTTTGCAACTACAGTATTATTACACATTTTATATCTGACAACTTCCTAGCAATTTAAGATGGACTCACCAGAATTACAGGTTGGACCGAGGAGATCTTGCAATTCTTGGCTCCCCAATCACTAAAGTTATAGTACATTCCCTTCTCCAGTATATATTGCTCCCCGGTAAAGTCAGGGCATTCATAAGCTACCCACCTGTTTGTACAATGACATAAATAAAACTCAATTATATCACACTGTTACCAACACTTGAACAGGACAAAAAAAACAGTTGTAGTCTATTGTACATTGCATTAAATCCAGAAGATAAAGGGTAAATGGAGGACACAATGTATATGACATTTATTAGCAATGAACGCAAGTAAATGCAAAATGCAGAGTTGTAAAATGAGGGTGTAATCCATAATAGCGAAGGTCTCTGTATCAGGCCTTTAATCCATTAATGACCAGAGTATATTAAATCTCAGTGACCATTTCCAAGTGTATTTTTGCTATGTGCTAGTTTAGCAAACAGTAACATTATACTTACTTTGTGTAATTAACGGGATTGTTTTTGGTAGTGTATTACTACTATTAAATGTCGGCTTTTAAGTCAGTATATACAGGATTTTTTCCACAGTTTTCTAAATGTCAAGTTAGAAACTATTTATTAATTACTACAGCATGTTCCAACATGTAATAACAAATTTGGAGGTCAGTGACCTTCCAGTTCATGTTAAAACATGATCACATAAACTAACAGTGGGTGCATCTTGGGGAACACGGACTCAGGTCTTCCCTGCCTGCCAGCACAGATAAAGCTATTGTATACTGGATCCAACACTTACTAATATGCAAACTGCTGCAAAATATGGTTTACATTGAGTCCAATGGGGGCAGGCTACCTTCGTTATAGTATAATATTTATACATAAATAAAATCCCCCGTGTTTCTTACACTACATAATCATCATATTTGGTATCCCTAAATTCTCAAGAGCTAGTTGATTAATTATGTTGAGTGACTTTTTAGGATTGGGTCGAAGTAACTATGGGTAAATCATGGACAAGTTTTAATATTGTTTTGCTAAATATTCTTGTTTAAAAGCAGTGTAATATAACTAAAATAAAACTAGAGGTATTTCACTATGCAACCAAATGAAAGCCCGATCTGTCCTGTAAAAATACATTGAGAAATTAATAGTGTAAACAAAAGTAACTGAAAACCAATATCAGATACCCTGGTTATGAATGGGTTAAACAACAAATTTATTTTTTTACTCAGAGGGGGGGGGGGGGATTCAATTAGCTGTGGGGTTCACCCCGCAGCGAATGGATTGCGCTGCACGATTCAATAAGTTGCGGAAACCCAGTGCGCTAATTACCACAGGCAGTATTTTTAATGCACGAGGAACCCCATTTTATGCGGAATTATTTGGAATTAAGAAAATGGACACTTACACTCCACTTAATACATGAATTGATTGCGTCTTCACACCAAAGCCAGTTTCTTCCATGTTTGATATGATTCCCAGGACATTGATGTTGGGAGCCTTTTCATTAAGGTCCTTTTCACTGTACATTGTCAGGTGTGGTGTTGAGTAGTCCTGAGGGTTAAAAGTAAATACAAATCCTTTTCCATTAAAAGGCAAAAACGCTAAACAATCAAATGTAAGTAAAATAGCTCTGATCAAAGGACTGAACGCTCTAGTTGGCAGCATAACACTTCAGCGGGAACATCATAGTAAGGATAGATGTATAAGAAGGGTCAAGACATTTAGATTATTTCTTTACACACTTCACGTTTTATACTATAACTAGACAGATGGTAGAGAATTCAACAGAAGGAAGAAAATCTGGTCATTCTATAGACAAAATTTTATGTCATTTTTAACCACCCTTTCACACCCTGAACTCTACATAACAATTAGTAATTAAACATAGTAGCAATTTATTAAGTGTAACATTCAGTATGTGGACAATATGGAACAATTAGTTTTGCACACATGTGCCTATTGATCTGATGTCTATCTGCTCGGGAAGAGGGACCCCATTTTGGGGGGGTTCCCACTTTCAGAGGACTGCCAGTCCTGGGCTGATCAGTTTGGAGCTGGAGAATGGTTTGGTAGGGGGACCCCATTCTGTATCCCCCCTGCTGTTGTGTCATTACTACCCCGGCTGGTTCAGCTCGGTGCTGATTAGAGTAAAATAAGGGGAATCCCACTTCGGTTTTCCTCATGATTTTCCCCTACCAGAATTGGCTCAGAGGTCCAGTGCTGGTTATGCTTTTTTTGGGGAGGCAATAACCCCGGACCGTTTTTTTTAATTATACACAAACGAGGGCTGATTGAAAAATAATGAGACTGCCTCTGTTTTTCTATCCCATAGGTAGATGTGGCAACGCTATGCTGGTTATTGTGAAGATCATGCATCAATGTTTCTGAACCTGCAGTTGGACTGCCGTAGTCTTGTTTGGTCACAGCAAGTGGAAGATCTACGTACGTTTCATCATGGCGGATGAAGAAAACGTGTTTGAGATTATGGTCTACTGCACCTATTTGAGTCGTTGAAACGCTACAAAAAATTTAGTGAATGTGAAGGACGCTACTTTGAAAATGAAAAATGTTCAGATCCTGTGGAGTCAGATTCTGAATAAAAATATCAGTCTCATTGCTTTTCAATCAGCCATCGTGTATATATTATAAGGGCATGGTCTTATATTAAGGCTGAATCGAATAGACAGAATTCTCCCATAGGGAATTCCTGAGATGGGGGCATGGTGTTTGAGGGGGCTACATCTCAAAAGCCATTGGACGTATTGGGCTGAAATTTGGCATGGACAGGTAAAACTTACTCAGTGCTGCATGCCAAATTTCAGGTAAAAAAATTAAAATAAAATAAATTGTAATTTGGAACAATCTAAAGTTTAAACTGTTAATTTTTTTTTTCCACTTCCTGTTTGGTCAAAACTGGCACTTTTCTGCTTTAGTCTATGGGTGATTTTTGTGAAGGCATAACTCATGATAGAGGACGAATTAGGACTTGGGGATGGTTTTGTTAGGTAGCTCTTGTTCCAGTGTAGGGAAATTGAGAAATTACATTTTTTTAACAATTGGCTAAAATATGCCCCATGTTAGAGATGGGAATGTCAACTTGCTGCACATGCTCAGTAGGTGGCCTCCCGCAGGAGGTGTACAGTGGCTTCACTTGGGTGCACAAACATGGCCCGCATCCCGTTTTTACTATGTCCTCAGGGCAGCAGGAGACTTTCTCCTGGGTCGAGGAATGTGGCACACAAAGTAGCGCTGTCAGATCATGATCCCCACTGCCGCTGTGACATTATATGACGGCTTCTGCTGGAGTCTCCGGGAATTGTAGGGATGGAGCACTGGGCAGCAGGGAGATGGACTCTGCTAGCAATGGGATATCTCGCTGTGGAGTATGTGACTGGCCACTGATTAGCACGGCATGTGGTCACCTTGTTATCCGCTCTGCAGTCAGCGCCAAGCAGGGAACCATCGGGAGCAGTGTGTACGCAGCAGCGCATCGCTGCTTCTTCCTATGTTCCCAGCCGGCTACTACTCAGGATTCCTGCCGGGCAGGGACCCTAGAGCAGAAGGCGGCCATGTGCTGGGCTGCTGCAGCAGCAGAGGAAGCAGGACACAGCAGCAGTACAACTCCAGAGGACCGCTGCTGGTTGCTGGAAGGTGAGAAGGAAGCGGGGTGCTTCTGTGTGCTGAGGGGTGGGAGGGGAGAGGGACACTGCTATGTGCTGGGGAGTGGGAAGAGGGGGTACTGCTGTGTGCTGGAAGGTAAGAGGGGGGGCGTTCCTGTGTACTGAGTGGTGGGAAGTGAGAGGGACACTGCTGTGTGCTGGAAGGTGAGAAGGGAGGCGCTTCTGTGTGCTGAGAAGAGGGGGCTGCAGTGTGCTGGGGGGTGAGAAGAGGGGACACTGCTGTGTGCTGGGGAGTGGGAAGGGGAGGGGTTGCTGTTTGCTGGAAGGTGAGCTCTCCTGTGTGCTGGGGAGTGGGAGAGGAGAGGGACACTGCTGTGTGCTGAGGGGTGGGAAGGGGGAAACACTGCTGTGTGTTAGGATGGATAAACTGTGCTTATACACTACATAGGGGAGGGGTGCTGCTGTGTGCTGGGGGGGGGAATATACTGTCCCCTCACATATATAAAAGTCCCGCAGGTGGGAAAAGTTGCGGTGACTGAGAAATGCCAGATGCATAGATGCTACGCCCTCCGCAAGTATGGATGCACAATAACAAAAAAAGAAACAGCGGCACTGAGGGTCTTAAGCAAAAGAACGTGTATTATCATCAACGTTTCAGGGCTAAGATGCCCTTATTTTACCTTGACAAAAGAGCATCTTAGCCCAGAAACATTGGTGATAATACACGTTATTTTGCTTAAGACCCCCAGTGCCGCTGTCTCTTTTTTTGTTATATATACACATACATACACACATATATATGCCGCAAAGTCCCACAGGTGGGAAAAGTTGCGGTGACTGAGCACTGCCAGATGCATAGATGCTGTGCGCACAGCATCTATTCACCAGGAGTGGAGAGCTTGGAGGTTGCTCGGCACTTACAGTTGTAAGTGCTGGGCACGACCCCAAGTGTGACAAATTGGAGGCCCCCTTCCAGATGGCCACGCCCCCTTTTCGGGAGCGCGCACGCTTTCGACACACGCAGAGACTCCCTGCCGGCACCCCCAGCGCCCTGCCCGCAGTCTAGCGGGAACACTATCTATATGTATATCCATTACACTCTTAGTATGCATACCACAGACACAAGTATATCACAGCAAATATTGGTCTGAGTGAAGAACACACTTACAGATAAAATAGGACGTAATGACTGCAGCAATCCGTTGTAACCACCCCAATGTTTCCACTCCTCATAATCACCTTCCTCCAGCAAATACTGGTGACCTTCACATTCAGGCTTCTCATAGCCAACCCACCTAACAAGCAAAAGTCAAACAGTGAAAATAGCAATGATTTAAAACGAAAGTACCATTTCATTGTTTATCACTTATGATGTCCAAAATCAATACTGCATAAAGAACAAGTTGCTACAACTAGGACATGAACTCATAGAACTGATAGAAAGTGTCCAAGACTACAAAGAGAATTCCAATAAGGAAAATTATACTCACAACCCACTGAGAACTCTCATAGACCCAACAGTCGTAAAAGGAAGTCCTGGCTCCTCTCCATTTCCTTCTAGTGTTTCTAAAGTCCCAAATGTCAATATTTCTTTTTCCAGCTCCACTTGTCTCCCTTCAAACATGGGTTTCTCAAATATAACTATCTAGTATATGACAAAAGGAGACACATAACCATCACTAATACATTGTCACATAAAAGCATATCAAGATAGCAAAACAATTATTCAGCAAATGTTAAAATGTATAGTAAATATATTTGTTTCAGTAAAATATTTATCTTTAAAAGCAAGAACAATGCATACAAGTCCCAAAACGGTTACTGTGAGACATGTTATCATCTAGGACAGGGCTGGCCAAACTCAGGGGTCTAGTTACTAAGCAGTGTTATGAGACGGAGTGAAAAGTGATAAGTCTGTGACAAGGTGCCAGCCAGTCAGCTCCCAACTGTCATTTTTCAGCCTGTGAGATGGCAATTGGGAGCTGATTGGCTGGCACCTTATCACAGACTTATCACTTTCCACTCTGTCTCATAACACTGCTTAGTAAATAGACCCCTCAGACCTTAAGATCTCCTAGCAGTTGATGTTTTCCAAACCACCTGTGGATCTTTTAAAATGTGCCAGCAATGAACACACTTGTCCACCAGCTAGGAGGTCTGGAAAACTTGTAGAGTTCCTTCAGTATCGAGCTTGGCCAGCCATCATCTAAAAGATTTTGGCATCAAAAAAGCAGGGACCCCAGACTATATAAGAACAGGTGGTCGTCCTAGTGATTGATGGCTGCAACAAGAACCAGTTATAAGAAGCATGAAATTGACTGAGCAGTGCTAGTGACTATTCTCTGTAGTTTAAGACTGTACATGGTATACATTAATATGAATATCCTTTGTCTTGTATCACAATCACTTATCTGTTATTCAAACAGATTTGTACTTTTGAAATATATACAGATGTGTCCACATACATCTATTCTGAAAGTCGTGTTACACAAAATGTGAGTGCTGTGTGACTCGGTAGCACCGCATGTCTTTGCATGCGACTTTCTCCCTTAAAATGCATATTATTTGTAAAGCGAATAGGACGCACAAGCAGTTTATGCTGAATAAAATGATATGTGGCATGCCTATATTCTGTGTGCCACTGCGGGTGTATTGGCATGTGAAATGCTACAGTATCAATGGCTGTGACACTGTAACTTAGCATTTTGCATGCAGATACACCCACACACTGATGATTGGCTGAGTAACACATCAGACATTGCCACAACCAAATCTAATCTGTATATAGCAGAGACCCATTCAACCAACCATGAGCTGTTCAGTGAACATGCCCAGGTTGGCAAATCCTGCGTCTGGACCCGGGGACTCTGGAAGCGCTCTAGGGCTCCCCACCTGCCACACCTACCTGCATATCCTGACTCCACAAGGTATTTCCTTCTTCTCTGCTGTACTCTCATCAGGCACACTGCTGTGCTTGTCCTCATTCTAAATTTCTCTGAGCCACTGTGCCTACCCACTCTTCAACTGTCCAATCTATACGACTCGTTAGAGCTCAGTCTACTTCTTACTATTCTAATTTATTTGTTTACCAACATCACCTACTTATATATATTGTATTTAGTGGGCATCTTGGGTCTCAAAAATTCCTGGGACCTTTTGCCCAGGCTCGAGCACATACTTTTACTCTAAGTGGTGGTATAGCCACAAATTCACATTATTATACTCATGTTGGCATTTGGTTCAATATAATTGTGATTTTTCTGTATGAATACACTATACTCAGGATTTATCAGATATTAAAGCTTTAAGTGGTTGCATATACTGTGATACTTATATACAGTAACTTGAGCCACTGCAAAACCTATGCTCACAATTACTATTTGCTGAATGTAGTATTGTTTAAGTAAGTGTGAAAAAATATGAGATATGGTAAGAACTTACCCTTGTTATCTCTATTTCTACGAAGTCCATAGGGTTCCACAGGATACCTTGGGGTATAGGTGTGACGTCAGTCGCTGGGCACCATAGAGTTAAGCTTTTCAGCCTCCCAGGATGCACTAGGGTCCCCCTCCTATACCCCGCCCCCGAGCCAAGGCACCTCAGTTAGTTATCAAGCCATAGGCCGGAGGAGAAGGAAGAGAGAGAAAAAAGATCTGGCCACATACAAGAATCACATTCTCACCAGAGGGAGACGGAAAACCGGTGACCAGAGCAAAGCCCATCTGCAGCACAGGTGCGACAGGGCGGGAGTCCTGTGGAACCCTATGGACTTCGTAGAAATAGAGATAACAAGGGTAAGTTCTTACCATATCTCATATTTTCTACTTCAGGGTCCATAGGGTATCCACAGGATACCTTGGGGATGTCCCAAAGCAGTATCCTTTAAGGGTGGGGACGCTCCTGTGCAGAAAGGAGAATCCGCCGCCCGAAGGAAGCATCCTGAGAGGCGAAGGTGTCAAACCTGTAATACCTCACGAAGGTATGGACAGAGGACCACGTAGCAGCCTTGCAGATCTGAACTGCCGAGGCACCACGTCGAGCTGCCCACGAAGGACCCACAGACCTAGTGGAATGAGCCTTCACAGAAGGAGGAACCGGCAGGCCTTCATGAAGATAAGCTTCAGAAATAGCCATACGGATCCAGGCCGCCAAAGTTTGCTTTGAAGCAGGCCAACCCTTTTTACGGAAGCCATAGAGGACAAACAAAGCGTCCGACTTCCTAAACGAAGAAGTGCGGTCAACATAAGCCCTTAAGGCCCGCACAACATCCAAAGAGACCTCACCCACGGAAAGACCCGGTGAGTTAAAGGCCGGAACAACGATTTCCTCGTTAACATGAAACTGGGAAACAACTTTGGGAAGAAACTCGGGCCGAGTGCGTAGCACTGCCCTGTTCCCATGAAAAACCAAGAAAGGGGGTCTACAAGAAAGAGCCCCTAACTCAGAAACACGTCTCCCCGAAGCAATGGCCAGAAGGAAAACAGTCTTAGCTGTTAGCCATTTAAGATCCACTGAGCCCAGTGGTTCAAACGGCGGTCCTTGGAGAGCCCTCAGGACCACAGCCAAATCCCAAGGCACCACAGGTGGAACAAAGGGCGGCTGAATGCGGAGAACACCTTGCATAAAGGTGCGCACATCCGGGATTGTAGCAATCCTACGGTGAAACCAGATAGGGCCGAAACCTGTACCTTCAAAGAAGCAAGGCGAAGCCCATGATCTAGTCCCGCTTGCAGGAAGGCGAGAATCCGAGACAGACGAAACTCCCGCGGTGCATAACCTCTCGGTCGACACCACTGGAAGAACGTATGCCACACGCGATGGTATATCCTCGCGGAAGACGGTTTCCGAGCTCGTAACATGGTACGCACCACAGAGCTGGAAAACCCCCGGGGACCTCAGCATGGCCGTCTCAACAGCCACGCCATCAAAGACAGCCGAGTCAGGTCCGGGTGAAGGCAAGGACCCTGAGACAGAAGGTCCGGTCGTAGCGGTAACCGCAGAGGACTGTCCACGGACAGACCCTGAAGGTCTGAGAACCAGTGCCGTCTGGGCCACGCGGGAGCTATCAACAGGAGCGTCCCTCCTTCCTGTTTGAATTTCCGGATTACCCGTGGAAGAAGGGAGACCGGAGGGAACAGGTATGCGAACCGGAACGTCCACCGGACGGACAGAGCATCCACCAGAGACGCCCCTTCGTCTCTTGTGCGAGACCCGTATACCGGCAACTTGTTGTTGTGCCGGGACGCCATGAGGTCGATCTCTGGAAGACCCCACCTGTCCACCAGCAGTTGAAAAACGTCCGGGGGCAGGGACCATTCCCCCGGATGAACGTCCTGGCGACTTAGAAAGTCCGCCTCCCAATTTAGCACTCCCGGGATGAAGACCGCTGATATGGCCGGAAGATTGCGCTCCGCCCAAACCAGGATCCGAGAGACCTCTACGAGAGCCGCCCGACTGCGAGTTCCTCCTTGCCTGTTTATGTAGGCCACGGTGGTAGCGTTGTCCGACTGGACCTGCACCGGGTGACCCTGGAGAAACCGATGTGCCTGCTGGAGAGCATTGAAGACCGCACGGAGTTCCAAGATATTTATTGGAAGCTCCGCTTCTGTCGGCGTCCACCTGCCCTGGAACAAGTGTGGACCCGAAACTGCTCCCCAGCCCCGAAGACTGGCGTCCGTTGTCAACAGGACCCAATTTGGAACCCAGAACGGACGTCCCTTGTTGAGGTGGGTCGTCTGTAACCGCCACGCAAGGGACAGGCGAACCTCCGGGGTGATCACAATCGTCTGGGACTTCAGAGACTGAGGCAGCCCGTTCCACTTGGACAGGATCAGGTGCTGCAGAGGTCTGAAGTGAAACTGGGCGTATTCCACCATGTCGAACACCGACACCATGGAGCCCAGTAACCTCATCGCCGAGTGTAGGGACACCCGGCGGCTGTGCAGACAACTGCGCACCCTTGACTGTAAAGCAGAGATCTTGTCCTCCGTTACGAAGATCCTTTGCTGTCCAGAGTCCAATAAGGCTCCAAGATGCAGAATCCTCCGAGACGGGATTAGAGTGGACTTCTGCCAGTTGATTAGCCAGCCGTGCCGTTGCAGCAGTGCAATGGTCAGGTCCAAGTGGCGTAACAGGTGCTCAGGAGATCCTGCCACCAAAAACAGGTCGTCCAAGTACGGCAACATGCGGACTCCCTGCAGCCGCAGAGAAGCCGCCATGACCGCCATCACCTTGGTGAAAACACGTGGTGCTGTCGCCAGGCCAAAAGGTAACGCCCGAAACTGGAAGTGGTCGCTGCGGATTGCAAACCTGAGGAACTGTCGATGGCGCAAAAGAATAGGGACATGCAGGTAAGCGTCCTGTATGTCCAATGACACCATGTAGTCCCCAGGTTCCAGCCCCAGAATGATGGACCGTAGGGTCTCCATCCGAAACTTCGGGACCCGCAAAGACTTGTTGAGTGCTTTGAGGTTGAGAATCGGACGATATGACCCATTGGGTTTCTGTACCAAAAATAGATTTGAATAGAAACCCTGGCCCCTCTGGGAGAATGGAACAGGCACTATAACTCCAGCCTGGAGCATAGTGTGCAATACCTTCCGCAGCTCCGTAGCCTTGTTCCGGTCTGATGGTAGACCCGTGGTGAAGAATCGAGCCGGGGGTCTGTGCCGGAAGGAGAGGGCGTATCCGTGGGAAACCACCTCCAGAAGTGTCTGTCGTAGTGGCCGACCAACACTGGGCGAACTGTAGCAGGCGGCCTCCCACCCTGGGATCCCCCAAAGGGAGGCCCGGACCGTCAGGCCGCAGGCTTGTCATCTGGCTTGGGGGCCGGACGTCTGGTACTCCATGCCTGCTTCCGGGGCTTGGCCGATTTCTTAGGACCAGCCTGTCGAGGAAACGACTGTGGTTTGGGCCTGCCCTGGGCCCTAGATGACCGAAAGGACGATGGTCCAGAACCAGAAGGAGCAGCGGCTGACGGGACACAAGCCGATTTGGCTGCCGCCAGCGTGGCCACAATCTTATCCAGATCCGGACCGAAGAGAACTTCTCCGGTAAACGGCAACGCCTCCAGACCCTTTTTGGAATCTGCGTCCACCTTCCAGGATCGCAGCCACAAGGTACGACGAGCAGCCACCGCTGCTGAAGAAATTCTAGACACCAGAGTACTAATGTCTAGGGCCGCCTCGTTGATATAAGTGGCCGAATCACGGAGATTTCCAATCAGTCCGCCTGTTCGGCCGGACAGTCGGAATCAAAAGAAGCCTCTAATGAATCCGCCCAGCGCTCCATCGCTCTGGCAACCCAGAAAATGGCCATAGCCGGTCGTGCTGCCCCCCCCGCAAGGGAATAAGCGGACTTCAGGCAGATCTCCACCTTGCGGTCCGTAGCATCCTTAAGGGAGGACATAGATGGCATCGGCATTGTGGCACTACGGACAAGACGGGTCACGTGAGAATCCACCTGTGGAGGGGATTCCCACTTTGCAAAATAATTATCCGCGAACGGATAAGCCACCGCCAGGCGTCTCTGCGGCTGGTATCTTTTGCCAGGCTGTTTCCATGCCTCCTCTAAATGGTCCATCAACTGACCCGAAAGAGGAAAGACTGTGGCATCGCCCTTCACATCTTTGAAAAAGGCATACTTAGATTTAGCCGCTGGGGGAACTTCGTCCTCAATCACCAAGGCTGTGCGGACCGCCCGAATAAGTCCAGGAATATATACTTTGGACTTAGCATCAGAGTCCTTAGTATGGAGAGGTTCCTGATCGTAAGGATCCAGAATCTCCCCATCATCAGACGTCCCCTCGTCATCCTCATAAGGAGCCGACAGAGACGCCACCGGCCGTTTATGCGGCCGCATCACAGACTCCCCTTGCAACACATCCGACAAGTGCTGTACAGAACTCGTCAGGGAGTTAACCCACGCTGGCTCCTGAGAAACCGGGAGTGGGGAAATAGGGAGACTGTGGGGTACCACCAATTGTCGTGGGAAACCCTGCATGGGTGACGACACCACTGACTGCTGGGATAAACCCATCGGTGTAAACGCGGGCTGCGGAGCTAACTGGCCCACTAAGGCTGTAAGCGCCTGAGCGAAACAAGCCCAGGGCGGCTCCTGTACCGGTGCTGTAACCGTAAGAGGCCACGCCATGGACAAACACTGCCGGCAAAGGCCCTCCGCGCTACCCTCCCCCTCCGCTAACGGTACTTTACACGTAGTACACTGTTGCCGGAGGGGAAAATCACTTTCGGGCATGATGGCACCACGTATGTGACCTCTCTCACCAATTATAACTTAAATAGGCGAGAGACCACCCTGCAGCACCGCACCGCAAGGGCTTAGTAGAAAGAACAAGGACAGTAATAAAGCTGACAGTTTAGAGAAAAGTTACAGGCAGCAGCGCTAGCACAGTCACATACAATGCAAAGAAAATCAATTCCTGCACTAACAGCGCTGATCACTCAACTATGCAGACACAGGGCCTGGTAGGACACAGTGCTGCATACACAGACCTGACCACAGCGGAGGAGAGGTATGCGGGGGGACCCAGACCACGATGCTTCCGTCCAGCGCTTCCAGCAGCGTTCACCATGCGTTCTGGAGAAGATGGCCGCCGAGGAGCAGAGAGAAGGCTGGCCTGGGGGAGGAGCGCTGCCACAGGACCAGTCGGCAGCGTGCAGAGAGGGCTGTGTGCAGCGGGGGAGGCGCCGGCTGTGAGACAGGGAAGGCGCGCTCCCCTGGCATGCATTTAACCCCTGGGACGCCGCAGCGCTACCGCTCTGCTTCGGTCCGCTGTCCCAGGGGGTAGTGGAAAGCGCAGGTTGGTCGTCTGGCTCCACGCTGCAGCCAGTCCCCAGGGAGCCCCCTGCCTGGGGACTTAGGACCATGTGACCAGCGGGGACCCATCGCGGGACCCCGCTGCTTACCTTTGTCCCCCTTGGATCCGGCCATGGCCCGGAACATCTGGGGTCACCGCTAGCTGTGACCCCAGATGCTCACCAGCATCCCCGGATCGGTACCGGCGTTCTGGTACCGGCGTTCTGGTACCGGCAGGGGTGTAGGGAAGACAGCATGGATGTCAGGACTGACTGTCCATGCTGTACATCCAGATGTGCAGCCACAGCTGCACTGAAGAAAGCTTCAGGGGCTCTTCTAGCCCCCACTCTGACAGGTGCACCCGACACCGGCCGGGCACCAAACTAAACTGAGGTGCCTTGGCTCGGGGGCGGGGTATAGGAGGGGGACCCTAGTGCATCCTGGGAGGCTGAAAAGCTTAACTCTATGGTGCCCAGCGACTGACGTCACACCTATACCCCAAGGTATCCTGTGGATACCCTATGGACCCTGAAGTAGAAACATATTACATTCATGCTGGTACTTTGTTTAATATAATTGTCATTTTGTGGTGTATTAATACCGCTGAGATATACACCTAGGACTTATCAGATACTGATGCTTTAAGTGCTTGCACATACTTTAATAACTACAAAGCTGACTACAAAAGTGACTGAAACCATTGCAAAACCCATGTTTATAATTATGTGCTGAATATAGTACTGTTTTAGCAGGTGTGATTATCAGGCTCTATATATTTGTGTAGAGTATAGCTACACTCTACTTTTGGATTTTTCCTTTTTGACTACCATTATACAATTAGCGGATTTATTACACAATTTCTCGAACGCGACCTTCAGGACCCTAATTAATGAGTGATTGCCCACTCTACTATCTGTCATTGCAGGCAGAGGCGGCATGTTTTCATACTGTCTATTATTGTTATTCTCTATTTTTCTTTCCCATCTACCACATATTTAGCCCTTCTCTCTTTTTTTTGTCTAGTGTATATGTATTTAAAAAAATATATTTTATTGGAATATTGGACTTCTTGATTTTCAGGTATTAGAGCGATATCTAGCCCATTTGGCATTTTTATGTTGCATGTGTGTTTTGTTAAAGTGAGTTCAACAATAAAAAGGAAATTGCTTTTATATATATTTTCATTTCTTAGTGTGTCCCTCAGAGGAGTACTCTCTTGCTTTCTTTTTTCTACTATAAATTATATACTTTTGGTAGCACCTTTTTGGATAATAAAATTTTTTCATGAAATTTACCCATATGGACTCATTTATCTAGTGCTCGGACCAGCTCCTCTTTCTGTCTTCAAGCCGCGTTACACATGTGCGCCATATGTCTTTTCATGTGACTTTTCATGTAAAACGCGGTTATATCTGCATGTGAAATGCTACATTACAATGTCAGCAGCTGTGACACTGTAACATAGCTTTTTGCATGCAGATACAGCCACAGTCGTACACAGAATATAGGCATGCCGCATATCATTTAATAAGACGCATTAAAGGGAAAATGTTGCACGAAAAGAGGTTTGATATAGATATATCCTATATATAAAATTAATTGGTGTTTGTTTATATATGTGTGTATGTCCGATTAAGCATTCGGACATCCCTGCACCAATTGGGATGAAACAAAAGCGAGGTGGTCCAGTTGAATCCTGGCCAGGTTTTAGGGGGGGTTAGGGTTCCGGATGGAGCTCCCGTTACATTGAACCGGGGAGCCTGTTCTAAGCCTTCCACTGGATGGATTTGCACGAAAACTTCACAGAGGGGTGGCATTTTGTCTGGGATTCCTAACGGAGTCGTTGGAGTTCCGGCTGGACCTCACGGCGGAGCACGCTAGGCCGAACTTTGACCCAGGGAGCCTGTTCTGGGCCTACCACTCGATGGATTTGGAAGATAACCATAATACGTTTTATTATGTGATATCACAATACTTGGTAGAAGTCTCACCAAAGTCACACCGAAGCTACAATGCTTCATTATTGTGGCAAATATCAAATATAAGTGAATAGGTTTGCCCACTGCTGACACTGGGTAACAGTCTCTGCAATCTCCCTGTCTGATGTGCCACTGCACTGCTATTTAGCGCCAAGCAGTAAGTGTTACAGGGGGTAGGAGAGTGTTAAACTGTGGTCCACATTTCATTCAGTGAACTTACCTTTGGCTCATATGGTATTTCAACTTTGCGACTTCCCTGTAGAAAGAGCACATGAGCTGTTCAAATAATATTCAAATGATACTTTTGATTAGTGCAATATGTATTTCATCTCTACTTATAAACTGTTTTACAAAATGGCACATATTAAACAAAATGTATTTCTGTTCAATGACTGAATAGTTACTTAAAGGGTCATTTTAATATGTATATTATATAATAATTCATAGTATTTAGACACACGTGCTATTGCAAAAAAATAAAAACTTCCACTTTCTGCTGTCATCTGCTATTTGTTGCTGATCTACAGTGTGCTTGAGACATGATGTGACTTAAAACCTGCATATGCTCGGTGTACTATGGAGGGATATAGAGACAATTGGGAAGTCTTATAGAAAAAGAAAAAGGTTTACTTTAAAAACAAGCATGTTTATTAAAGTGGTACAGGAAATTAACATTTTGTAATAATGTTGGAGTTACATTGGACTCAAAGGGGCATATTTATCACAATCCGCATCTCAGATGCAGATGGGATGTGATAATATTGCCCAAATTCGCAATGCAATATTTGAATACGTTGCAAGGATGTAACAAATATCGCATGTAGGGACAGAGCTTGCAAAAAATACTCTGAGAGTGAGACTGCGCATGCGCTGCCAGATATATATATATATATATATTACTCAAAGAATTACAATCACATTCTCCCACAGTACTGAATGCTATTTACTATAATTTCATTATCTGCAGTAGTTATGATACAAGGATCTCACCATTTTCAAAGGCCTCATGGATCCTATGTATGCTTCCTGGGTATTCCAAAATGAAAGGTCAGGGTACTCTCTGGGCTCCAAGATATATGGTACTCCTTCGAATCCAGATTCTTCATAAATTAACCATCTGTAAACAGAACATGCTTTAAGTGATAGACATAAGTTATGTATCCAACAAGGATTTGGGACCTATTGCAACATTGATAAAATAAGAATAGATAAATTACAGCAGGTAAACAAAAAGTAAAGAAAAAAATATCAAACTAGAATTAGATTGGACACCAGGAGCAGCCTTGTCAAAAATATATAGCCATCTATGCTGCGAGTATAGGTTTAACTTGGACATAATATTAGATATGGTAAGAACTTACCCTTGTTATCTCTATTTCTACGAAGTCCATAGGGTTCCACAGGATACCTTGAGGTATAGGCGATGGTGGCAGACATCGGGCACCTCAGAGTTCATTTTTCAGCCTCCCAGGATGCACTGGGGTCCTTCTCCTATACCCCGCCCCCGAGCCAAGGCAAATCAATTACGTAACAAGCCATAGGCCGGAGGAGGAGAAGAAAGAGAGAGAAGAAAGTCTGGAACACACAAGAATCACATTCTCACCAGAAGGAGACAGAAAAACCGGTGACCAGAACAAAGCCCATCTGCAGTACAGGTGCGACAGGGCGGGAGTCCTGTGGAACCCTATGGACTTTGTAGAAATAGAGATAACAAGGGTAAGTTCTTACCATCTCATATTTTCTACTTCAGGGTCCATAGGGTATCCACAGGATACTTAGGGGATGTCCCAAAGCAGTATCCTTTAAGGGTGGGGATGCTCCTATGCTGAAAAAAGAATCCGCCGCCCGAAGGAAGCATCCTGAGAGGCGAAGGTATCAAATGCATAATACCTCACAAAGGTATGGACAGAAGACCACGTGGCTGCCTTGAAGAGCTGAACAGCAGAGGCACCACGACGAGCTGCCCACGAAGGACCCACAGACCAAGCAGAATGAGCTTTAACAGAGGATAGTACAGGAAGGCCCTCATGAATGTGAGCCTCAGAAATCGCCATGCGAATCCACCCTGCCAAAGTCTGCTTAGTGGCAGACGAACCCTTCTTACGGAAACCATAGAGGACAAACAAAGAGACCGACTTCCGAAATGAATTGGTACTTTCAACATAAATCCTTAGAGTACGCACCACATCCAAGGAGGCCTCACCAGCTGAGAGGTCTGGGGAATTAAAGGCCGGCACTATTATTTCCTCGTTAATGTGGAAACTAGATTCCACCTTAGGTAAGAAACCAGGGCAAGTGCGAAGCACCGCCCTTGTCCCTATGAAAAATCAGAAAGGGAGGGCGACATGAGAGAGCCCCCAAATCTGACACCCTTCTGGCCGAAGCAATGACCAGAAGAAACACAGTCTTAGCTGTAAGCCATTTGAAATCCACTGAGCCCAGTGGTTCAAATGGCAGGCCTTGGAGAGCCCTCAGGACCACAGCCAAATCCCAAAGATCCACTGGTGGGACAAAGGGAGGCTGAATACGAAGTACACCTTGCATAAAGATGCGGACATCAGGAAGAGTAGCAATCCTACGCTGAAACCACACTGACAGGTAAGAAACTTGTACCTTCAGGGAAGCAAGGCGAAGACCGTGATCTAAACCTGCCTGTAGGAAAGCCAAAACCCTGGATATCCCAAACACCTGAGGATCACAGCCTCTAGGTTGACACCAAAGAAAGTATGCCACACTCTATGGTAAATTCTAGCAGAAGCAGGCTTCCGAGTTCTGAGCATGGTGTTAACTACAGAGCTAGAAAAACTCCTGGACATTAAAAGGCATGTCTCAACAGCCACGCCATCAAAGACAGATGACCCAGGTCCGGGTAATGGCAAGGACCTTGAGACAACAGGCCCGGTTGTTGAGGCAACAGCATCGGAGTGTCTATGGAGAGACTCCGAAGATCTGAGTACCAGTGACGTCTGGGCCACGCTGGAGCTATCAACAGGAGCGTGCCTCCTTCTTGCTTGAACTTCCGAAGTAATCGAGGAAGAAGGAAGAACGGAGGGAAGAGGTACTCAAACTGGAAGGTCCACCGGACCGAACAGAGAGTCTACTAGAAGAGCCTCCTTGTCTCTTGTTGTTGACCCGTACACAGGGGGTCATTCAGACCCGCTCGCGAGCGCAGGACGCTCACAAGCGGGTAGATGTTGCCCCACTGCGCATGCGCACGACGGAGGGAGCTCCGTCGTGCGCATGCGCGAGACCCGGATAGCGACGGGCTCTCCGTCGCTCCGGGTCTCGCACCAAAGGGGACATGCTGTCGATGTTGATTGACAGCCTTTGGTGGGCGTGCCAGGGCGTGGCTGCCAGACGGCCATGAGAACACCTACCGTCTGAAGCCGGCCCCACTGACATCACTAGTGATGTCAGTGGGAGTGATTTTGGCTCTGATAGAGCCAAAATCACTCCTGGGCTTGCGGCAGCGAGACCCTACCGCAGGGTCTCAGTCGCAAGCCCGATGGTCGCGATGGTCTAGACCATCGCGACCATCATCATGGACGCTCGCTATAGCTGTGGGTGGTCACCCACAGCTATGCGAGCGTCCAGGGGGACGCTCCATTTTCATGAAGGAGGGCCCTGATTCAGAGCGAGCGCTCTGGTCAGAGCGTTCGGCTCTGAATCAGGCCCACAGTCAGGAGACCATGAGGTTCATCTCTGGAAGGCCCCACTTGTTCACTAGGAATTAAAACACCTCCTGGTGAAGAGACCATTCCCTTGGATGCACGTCCTGACGGCTGAGGAAGTCTGCTTCCCAGTTGAGGACTCTTGGTATGAACACTGCCGACATGGCTGGGAGATTGCTTTCCGCCCAAGCCAGAATGCGGGACACCTGTGTCAGGGCTGCCGGACTTCTAGTTCCTCCTTGGTGGTGTATGTAAGCCACTGTGGTGGCGTAGTCTGACTGGATCCGTGAAGAACTAGTCTAGCTTGCTGAAGAGCTCTGAATACCGCTCAAAGTACCAATATATTGATTGGAAAAGCAGATTCTGCTGTCGGCCACCGTCCCTAAAGAAGTGTGGACCTATCACAGCCCCCCAACCTTGGAGACTGGCGTCCGTCGTCAAGAGGACCCAGTCCGAGATCAAAAATGGGCGTCCCTTGTTGAGGTGGAACGTCTGTAGCCACCAGGCCAGAGACAGCCATACCTCTGGAGAAAGCACCATTGTCAGTGTCTTTATCCGATGGGGCAACCCATTCCATCTGGAGAAGATCAACTTCTGCAGAGGTCTGGAGTGAAAACTCGGCATATTCTACCATGGTGAACTTCGACACCATGGATCCCAGTAACCTCATTGCCGAGTGAAGGGACAAATATGAATCTTTGCCTGTAACGCAGAGATCTTTTCCTCTGTCACAAAGATCCTTCGTTGTCTGTGAGGAACCACTTCCAGTTTATCAGCCAGCTGTGATTCTGCAACACAGATACTGTCCGTTGCAGATGGCCCTGAAGTACCCCCCTATAGACCCTGCTAATAGTAAAAGGTCGTCCAGATAGGGTAACAGGCGGACTCCCTGCATCCGCAGGTGGGCTGCCATAACTGCCATGACCTAGGTAAACATCCGAGGTGTCGTAGAAAGGCCAAAGGGCAGTACCTCACACTGGAAATGTTGATTGACCACTGCGAACCGGAGGAACAGCTGTTGAGCTAAAGCAACTGGGACATGCAGGTAGGCATTCTGAATGTCCAAGGACACCATAAAATCCCCAGGCTCCATAGCCAATATGATGGAAAGCAGGGTCTCCATCCTGAACCAAGGAACCCTCAAAGACTTGTTGAGGGACTTTAGGTTGAGAATAGGCCGTTAGGACTCATTGGGTGTCAGAACCAGAAAGGGGTTGGATGTAAACCCTGTTCCTCTCCGAGGCAACGAAACAGGCACTATAACCCCCGCTTGGAGCATAGAGTGCCCTACTTTCTGGAATTCCAGGGCCTTGTCTTGAACTGACTGAAGGCCTGTGGTGAAAAACCGTCTGGGAGACCTTCTGCGTAAGGAGACAACGTACCCGTGAGAGACCACTTCTCCTACCCAAATGACTGTAGTAGTCTGATACCAGCACTGGGTGAACTGAAGAAGTCGGCCTTCCACACTGGGGTCCCCCAGGGGGAGGCCCGTCCCGTTAGGACTGTTCTCTGGACTTACCCTGGGCCCAACAGGGCTAAAAGAACAAAGTTCCAGACCCTGAAAGAACTTGGGCCGATGGCAGACATGCGGATTTAGCTGCTGCCAAAGTGCTCACAATTTTTTCCCAGATCAGGGCCAAAGAGGACCTCACCATTAGAGGGTAAGCATTCCAACCCTTTCTTGCATCAGCTATCCATGAGCGCTACCACAGGTAGCGGCGCGCCACCACTGCTGCCGAGGAAATTCTAGAAGTGAGGAGACCTATAACTAAGGCTGCCTCATTAACATATATAGATCCAAGGCATCTGCCCCCAGCTTAGTCATAGCTGGTCTGGAAGCCCCCCCTGTAAGGGAGTATACGGACTTCCAACAAAGTACCACTTTGCGATACGTAGCATTCAAGAGAACATAGGCAAGGTTGCGGTACTCGCTAGGCATGTAATGAACTGCAGGAAATGGATAACCTGCAGCTAACATTCCTGTGATATCACTGACAAAGGGAATTCCACAGAATACCCTTTACACCTAAAAGTTTCGCGCCCGCGAAACCTCGCATTTGCGAAAAGGTCTCGCTTTGGCGAAAAAGTTTCACTCTGACGAATCCCAGACTGCCTACCTAGCGTGGCATACACACGAAACTTCATAGTCGAAGCGAAGAGTAGGCGAAAGGGCGCAATATGCGAATTCCGCCTAAAGCGTGCCCCATGTTGGCTTAAGGGAAATCCCTGCAACATGGACAGGAGGTAGTAGTCAGTCTCTGTACAATGGTAGAAAGAGAGAGGGAAACTACTGTGAACACTGCGTGAACTACCAGGGAGTACCTGCCTCGTAACAGGGAGAGTGGAGCAGCAGGGTGCACGTCATACCTGCAGGCACAACCGCATGGTAATAGCACACAGCATGCACTGGTTATAATGCGACCACATAGCATATACATACATACTGTATAGTAGTAAAGCAAAATACTAGTCCTGTCTGATGCTTGTCAAGCCGCAGGAACTTACTGCATAAATATGGCAGAGTGCAATACCAAGTCTCACAAATACATATATTATATAATTGTGAGAAACCCTAAGTGTTCACATCACCCTCCGCTAACAGTACTGAGCATGTGGTACGTTTTAGCTGTGGAGAATAATCACGTTCACTCTCAGACATGATGAGTGTAAACGATGTGTATGTGACGCACCACACAGAAAAACACTTTTCATTTTAACTGTGAGGCAATAAGCACCCTGCAGCACCGCACCGCAAGGGAGAGAAAGACAGGGATAGTAAAATGGCTGACAGTCAGAAGTGAAAATACAGTCAGACAGCACTAACATATAGTAACATACAATGCAGAAATAAATAACCTGCACTACAAGCACTATGATCAACTACGCAGACACAGAGCCTGGTAGGAAACAGTGCTGCATACACTGACCTCAGTGGAGGAGAGGTATGCGGGGGACCCGGACCACGATGCCCCCTGTATCAGAATCCAACAGCGTTCGCCACTTTTATAAAATGGCCGCCGAGGAGCTGATAGGAGACAGGCCCGGGGGAGGAACGCTGCCACAGCCCGCCAGACCGCTGTGGAAAGGCACTGTGCAGCAGGGGAAGCACTGCCTGTGAGACAGGGAAAGCACACACCCCTGGCATGCTGTTAACCCCTGGGACGCTGGAGCATTTTCCATACTGCTGCAGCCCGCTGTCCCTGGTGGTCTAGTGGAAGCGGAGGATCAGTACCTTGCTCCACGCACAGCCTGTCCCCGGGGAGCCCCCTGCCTAGGGACAAATAAGACTGTGAATCGGTGGTAACCCGGTGGTAATCGGGGGTTCCCGCCGCTTACCTGAATCCCGTGAATCCGGTCACAGTCTGGAATACCGGGGTCCCCGCTAGCTGAGACCCTGGTGCCCATTCAGCATCCCTGGATCAGTACCGGCGTTCTGGCCCGGCGGTAATTAGCTTGTCCATGCTGCCTGCTCATATCATCGCAGCAAAAGCTGCTGGAAGAAACTTCAGAGGCTGTCCAACAGCCCCCCTCTGAAGAGGTGATCAGACTCCGAGTCGGGCACCTGCGAAACTGATTTGCCTTGGCTCAGGGGCGGGGTATAGGAGAGGGACCCCAGTGCATCCTGGGAGGCTGAAAACTTAACTCTGAGGTGCCCGATGTCTGCTGCCATCGCCTATACTCCAAGGTATCCTGTGGATACCCTATGAACCCTGAAGTAGAAATAGATTTTACTCATGTGAGATATAAAATCTTTTAAAATTAATTTTTTTCTGCTATAAATCTGTTATTCACATTTCGTTTTTATGATAGTTGGTCTTTAAGATGGAATTTAATATAATTGACCTCAAGATTGCCATGGACACAACACAATTTCACAATATGCCTGATATTTTTGGATAACGTACTACAATTTAATAAATGAATTCAAACAAGTAACAGTCAGTAATACCGTCATATATAACATCCAGTACATTGTACGCTATTACAGTGTAAAGAAAAAAGTTGCTACCAGTGTAACATTTCCTTAATTTACAAATATGTGCCACAGGTATTTTCTAAAAAGAGATGTCTGAAGTGTACAACACTGAAACTAGAATAACAACTTAAAAATAAATTGATGTATTAAAAACAAAATATTTAGTTGTACTGCATTTTGGGGTTGATTCTGAGTTGCATGCAGATGCAGCCGTGTCTTTTGCCACAGTCGTGTCTGTATCTTATGTTAATGCCGCAGCCAATTTCATTAATAATGAGACGCCCACTTGCAGCGATGCAGTTCTGTCTTGGTGAGTCTTTAGACACACAATTGGTGCACCATCGAAACTTGTGCCAGTTTCTCCGGCTGAACATGGCCTCCTGTGTGAGCGGCTGTGTGTCTATGGATGCAGCCGCTTACAGCGACGCGTCCGCATTTGCTTAGCCACCGACCTGTTACCTCTCTGGAACGCTCACTGAATTCCCCAGACCTTGCATCAGATTCTGTTCTGTGCGTCTCCGAGAGCTAACAATCAGGATGCATGCACTGTGTGCGGCATCGACACTGTGTACGATTCAAAATCAGGCAGTTTGTGCAATGCCCTAATTGTCCCTCTCATGCATAACACGGTGCACTCACATTGTTGGTACGTGGAACTGCCCCTGTAAACACACTGTTTGACAATTTATGGGTGTGCGAGCCCGGCTGGAAGTGCGCCTAGTGGAAAGCTTACCACCCCTTCATCTATTTGAAAACATCCATTCTTCTAACACCATATTGATGAAGTACCCCTCATTTATGAGAAGAGAGCCTTTACTACAGGTGTCACTATGATACATTTGAAAGCTTATTACTTTGGTAGATAAGGGACTTTCCTGTATGAAGTGGGCCCAGATAGTGAAGAAGGATTCATATTAAAAGTACAAGTTGAGGTCTGATTTTCGCAGTCTTCGGTTATAGAATGTAAGCTGTTGAGAGCAGGGCCCTCTACCCGCTTGTGCTTCTCATTACTTTATTTTCATGTACTTCTTACTCCCCACTAGGGCACCTAACACTTGGTTATTTATGCTCTGTTGCTTATTTGGGTGTTATGGTCACTAATGTAGCAATGTTATACCTGTCCTTGTCCTCCATTTATTTGTATTGTGCTATTAGTCACTTTTTTGGTTATTTACTTTGTAAGGTGCTGCAGAACACATGTGGCACCATATAAACGATAATAGTATGTGTAAATAAAGTAGTCCATTTTGAAGGCTAAAAGTCTCTGCAGCTGTCTAAAAACCAGGCACTTCCCATAAATGTTCTGCTACCACTACTTTTAACTAATTTAAATCATAATAAAAGCAAAATAATATGAGATATGGTAAGAACTTACCCTAGTTATCTCTATTTCTACGAAGTCCATAGGGTTCCACAGGATACCTTGGGGTATAGGTGTGACGTCAGTCGCTGGGCACCATAGAGTTAAGCTTTTCAGCCTCCCAGGATGCACTAGGGTCCCCCTCCTATACCCCGCCCCCGAACCAAGGCACCTCAGTTAGTTATCAAGCCATAGGCCGGAGGAGGAGAAGGAAGAGAGAGAAAAAAGATCTGGCCACATACAAGAATCACATTCTCACCAGAGGGAGACGGAAAACCGGTGACCAGAGCAAAGCCCATCTGCAGCACAGGTGCGACAGGGCGGGAGTCCTGTGGAACCCTATGGACTTCGTAGAAATAGAGATAACAAGGGTAAGTTCTTACAATATCTCATATTTTCTACTTCAGGGTCCATAGGGTATCCACAGGATACCTTGGGGATGTCCCAAAGCAGTATCCTTTAAGGGTGGGGACGCTCCTGTGCAGAAAGGAGAATCCGCCGCCCGAAGGAAGCATCCTGAGAGGCGAAGGTGTCAAACCTGTAATACTTCACGAAGGTATGGACAGAGGACCACGTAGCAGCCTTGCAGATCTGGACTGCAGAGGCACCACGTCGAGCTGCCCACGAAGGACCCACAGACCTAGTGGAATGAGCCTTCACAGAAGGAGGAACCGGCAGGCCTTCATGAAGATAAGCTTCAGAAATAGCCATACGGATCCAGGCCGCCAAAGTTTGCTTTGAAGCAGGCCAACCCTTTTTACGGAAGCCATAGAGGACAAACAAAGCGTCCGACTTCCTAAACGAAGAAGTGCGGTCAACATAAGTCCTTAAGGCCCGCACTACATCCAAAGAGGCCTCACCCACGGAAAGACCCGGTGAGTTAAAGGCCGGAACAACGATTTCCTCGTTAACATGAAACTGGGAAACAACTTTGGGAAGAAACTCGGGCCGAGTGCGTAGCACTGCCCTGTTCCCATGAAAAACCAAGAAAGGGGGTCTACAAGAAAGAGCCCCTAACTCAGAAACACGTCTGGCCGAAGCAATAGCCAGAAGGAAAACAGTCTTAGCTGTTAGCCATTTAAGATCCACTGAGCCCAGTGGTTCAAACGGCGGTCCTTGGAGAGCCCTCAGGACCACAGCCAAATCCCAAGGCGCCACAGGTGGAACAAAGGGCGGCTGAATGCGGAGAACACCTTGCATAAAGGTGCGCACATCCGGGATTGTAGCAATCCTACGGTGAAACCAGACAGATAGGGCCGAAACCTGTACCTTCAAAGAAGCAAGGCGAAGCCCATGATCTAGTCCCGCTTGCAGGAAGGCGAGAATCCGAGACAGACGAAACTCCCGCGGTGCATAACCTCTCGGTCGACACCACTGGAAGAACGTATGCCACACGCGATGGTATATCCTCGCAGAAGACTGTTTCCGAGCTCGCAACATGGTACGCACCACAGAGCTGGAAAACCCCCGGGACCTCAGAATGGCCGTCTCAACAGCCACGCCGTCAAAGACAGCCGAGTCAGGTCCGGGTGAAGACAAGGACCCTGAGACAGTAGGTCCGGTCGTAGCGGCAACCGCAGAGGAATGTCCACGGACAGACCCTGAAGGTCTGAGAACCAGTGCCGTCTGGGCCACGCAGGAGCTATCAACAGGAGCGTCCCTCCTTCCTGTTTGAATTTCCGGATTACCCGTGGAAGAAGGGAGACCGGAGGGAACAGGTATGTGAACCGGAACGTCCACCGGACGGACAGAGCATCCACCAGAGACGCCCCTTCGTCTCTTGTGCGAGACCCGTACACCGGCAACTTGTTGTTGTGCCGGGACGCCATGAGGTCGATCTCTGGAAGACCCCACCTGTCCACCAGCAGTTGAAAAACGTCCGGGTGCAGGGACCATTCCCCCGGATGAACGTCCTGGCGACTTAGAAAGTCCGCCTCCCAATTTAGCACTCCCGGGATGAAGACCGCTGATATGGCCGGAAGATTGCGCTCCGCCCAAACCAGGATCCGAGAGACCTCTACGAGAGCCGCCCGACTGCGAGTTCCTCCTTGCCTGTTTATGTAGGCCACGGTGGTAGCGTTGTCCAACTGGACCTGCACCGGGCGACCCTGGAGAAACCGCTGTGCCTGCTGGAGAGCATTGAAGACCGCACGGAGTTCCAAGATATTTATTGGAAGCTCCGCTTCTGTCGGCGTCCACCTGCCCTGGAACAAGTGTGGACCCGAAACTGCTCCCCAGCCCCGAAGACTGGCGTCCGTTGTCAACAGGACCCAATTTGGAACCCAGAACGGACGTCCCTTGTTGAGGTGGGTCGTCTGTAACCACCACGCAAGGGACAGGCGAACCTCCGGGGTGATCACAATCGTCTGGGACTTCAGAGACTGAGGCAGCCCGTTCCACTTGGACAGGATCAGGTGCTGCAGAGGTCTGGAGTGAAACTGGGCGTATTCCACCATGTCGAACACCGACACCATGGATCCCAGTAACCTCATCGCCGAGTGTAGGGACACCCGGCGGCTGTGCAGACAACTGCGCACCCTTGACTGTAAAGCAGAGATCTTGTCATCCGTCACGAAGATCCTTTGCTGTCCCGAGTCCAATAAGGCTCCAAGATGCAGAATCCTCCGAGACGGGATTAGAGTGGACTTCTGCCAGTTGATTAGCCAGCCGTGCCGTTGCAGCAGTGCAATGGTCAGGTCCAAGTGGCGTAACAGGAGCTCTGGAGATCCTGCCACCAATAACAGGTCGTCCAAGTACGGCAACATGCGGACTCCCTGCAGCCGCAGAGAAGCCGCCATGACCGCCATCACCTTGGTGAAAACACGTGGTGCTGTCGCCAGGCCAAAAGGTAACGCCCGAAACTGGAAGTGGTCGCTGCGGATTGCAAACCTGAGGAACTGTTGATGGCGCAAAAGAATAGGGACATGCAGGTAAGCGCCCTGTATGTCCAATGACACCATGTAGTCCCCAGGTTCCAGCGCCAGAATGATGGACCGTAGGGTCTCCATCCGAAACTTCAGAACCCGCTAAGACTTGTTGAGTGCTTTGAGGTTGAGAATCGGACGATATGACCCATTGGGTTTCTGTACCAAAAATAGATTTGAATAGAAACCCTGGCCCCTCTGGGAGAATGGAACAGGCACTATAACTCCAGCCTGGAGCATAGTGTGCAATACCTTCCGCAGCTCCGTAGCCTTGTTCCGGTCTGATGGTAGACCCGTGGTGAAGAATCGAGCCGGGGGTCTGTGCCGGAAGGAGAGGGCGTATCCGTGGGAAACCACCTCCAGAACCCAAGTGTCTGTCGTAGTGGCCGACCAACACTGGGCAAACTGCAGCAGGCGGCCTCCCACCCTGGGATCCCCCAAAGGGAGGCCCGGACCGTCAGGCCGCAGGCTTGTCATCTGGCTTGGGGGCCGGACGTCTGGTACTCCATGCCTGCTTCCGGGGCTTGGCCGATTTCTTAGGACCAGCCTAACTGTGGTTTGGGCCTGCCCTGGGCCCTAGATGACCGAAAGGACGATGGTCCAGAACCAGAAGGAGCAGCGGCCGACAGGAGACAAGCCGATTTGGCTGCCGCCAGCGTGGCCACAATCTTATCCAGATCTGAACCGAAGAGAACTTCTCCGGTAAACGGCAACGCCTCCAGACCCTTTTTGGAATCTGCGTCCGCCTTCCAGGATCGCAGCCACAAGGTGCGACGAGCAGCCACCGCTGCTGAAGAAATTCTAGACACCAGAGTACTAATGTCTAGGGCCGCCTCGATATAAGTGGCCGAATCACGGAGATTTCCAATCAACTCCGCCTGTTCGGCCGGACAGTCGGAATCAAAAGAAGCCTCTAATGAATCCGCCCAGCGCTCCATCGCTCTGGCAACCCAGCAAATGGCCATAGCCGGTCGTGCTGCCCCCCCGCAAGGGAATAAGCGGACTTCAGGCAGATCTCCATCTTGCGGTCTGTAGCATCCTTAAGGGAGGACATAGATGGCATTGGCAATGTGGCACTACGGACAAGACTGGTCACGTGAGAATCCACCTGTGGAGGGGATTCCCACTTTGCAAAATAATTATCCGCGAACGGATAAGCCACCGCCAGGCGTCTCTGCGGCTGGTATCTTTTGCCAGGCTGTTTCCACGCCTCCTCTAAATGGTCTACCAACTGACCCGAAAGAGGAAAGACTGTGGCATCGCCCTTCACATCTTTGAAAAAGGCATACTTAGATTTAGCCGCTGGGGGAACTTCGTCCTCAATCACCAAGGCTGTGCGGACCGCCCGAATAAGTCCAGGAATATATACTTTGGACTTAGCATCAGCGTCCTTAGTATGGAGAGGTTCCTGATCGTAAGGATCCAGAATCTCCCCATCATCAGACGTCCCCTCGTCATCCTCATAAGGAGCCGACAGAGACGCCACCGGCCGTTTATGCGGCCGCATCACAGACTCCCCTTGCAACACATCCGACAAGTGCTGTACAGAACTCGTCAGGGAGTTAACCCACGCTGGCTCCTGAGAAACCGGGAGCGGGGAAATAGGGAGACTGTGGGGTACCACCAATTGTCGTGGGAAACCCTGCATGGGTGACGACACCACTGACTGCTGGGATAAACCCATCGGTGTAAACGCGGGCTGCGGAGCTAACTGGCCCACTAAGGCTTTAAGCGCCTGAGCGAAACAAGCCCAGGGCGGCTCCTGTACCGGTGCTGTAACCGTAAGAGGCCGCGCCATGGACAAACACTGCCGGCAAAGGCCCTCCGCGCTACCCTCCCCCTCCGCTAACGGTACTTTACACGTAGTACACTGTAGCCGGAGGGGAAAATCACTTTCGGACATGATGGCACCACGTATGTGACCTCTCTCACCAATTATAACTTAAATAGGCAAGAGACCACCCTGCAGCACCGCACCGCAAGGGCTTAGCAGAAAGAACAGGGACAGTAATAAAGCTGACAGTTTAGAGAAAAGTTACAGGCAGCAGCGCTAGCACAGTCACATACAATGCAAAGAAAATCAATTCCTGCACTAACAGCGCTGATCACTCAACTACGCAGACACAGGGCCTGGTAGGACACAGCGCTGCATACACAGACCTAACCACAGCGGAGGAGAGGTATGCGGGGGGACCCAGACCACGATGCTTCCGTCCAGCGCTTCCAGCAGCGTTCACCATGCGTTCTGGAGAAGATGGCCGCCGAGGAGCAGAGAGGAGGCTGGCCTGGGGGAGGAGCGCTGCAACAGGACCAGTCGGCAGTGTGCAGAGAGGGCTGTGAGCAGCGGGGGAGGCGCCGGCTGTGAGACAGGGAAGGCGCGCTCCCCTGGCATGCATTTAACCCCTGGGACGCCGCAGCGCTACCGCTCTGCTGCGGTCCGCTGTCCCAGGGGGTAGTGGAAAGCGCAGGCTGGTCGCCTGGCTCCACGCTGCAACCAGTCCCCAGGGAGCCCCCTGCCTGGGGACTTAGGACCATGTGACCAGCGGGAACCCACCGCGGGACCCCGCTGCTTACCTTTGTCCCCCTTGGATCCGGCCATGGTCCGGAACATCTGGGGTCACCGCTAGCTGTGACCCCAGATGCTCACCAGCATCCCCGGATCGGTACCGGCGTTCTGGTACCGGCGGGGGTGTAGGGAAGACAGCATGGACGTCAGGACTGACTGTCCATGCTGTACATCCAGATGTGCAGCCACAGCTGCACTGAAGAAAGCTTATGGGGCTCTTCTAGCCCCCACTCCGACAGGTGCACCAGACTCCGGCCGGGCACCAAACTAAACTGAGGTGCCTTGGCTCGGGGGCGGGGTATAGGAGGGGGACCCTAGTGCATCCTGGGAGGCTGAAAAGCTTAACTCTATGGTGCCCAGCGACTGACGTCACACCTATACCCCAAGGTATCCTGTGGATACCCTATGGACCCTGAAGTAGAAATACAGATAAATTAGGATGTCTTTAAATAGTACCTATAGCCTAGAAGACTGAATATTTCTGGAAAAGTAAAATGAAAATACAATGAATAGTTTGATTTTCCTATAATCCATCTTCCCTTTCTGCAGCTGGTCTCCTGCTGGATGGGCAACTAAACACTTGCAGTGTTTATTTTTAATACAAGCGTTAGCGGATCTGTTTATTTTCAGGTCCTAGTGGTTTCATGTCAGTCTCACTACAGCCTAGCACAGACAATGGAAAACAGCAGCTAACATAGTGGATTGTTACTGGAAGTGATCCCCATACATACATACACATTCTGAACCAGTACATGGAACATCATCAATCATGCATAACAAATTATAGTTAATGGTACATTGAATTTCTAAAAAAAAAAAAAAAAGACAGAAAAAGCAAATAGATAAAAATAAAAAAGGATTATTAAACACAATTTATCCTCTGGCTTGAGACCTTGATTGTCTATTTGCGGAAAAGGAGTGTTGGATCATTAAGAAGCCATGCCTTTAGTCCACAACTATGTACAATTCCACCAGGATACAGCAATTGTAGATAAAATAATATAGTACTCTGAGAAAAGCCATCTCCACACACAAATACACCTGTTGGGCAGGTACTAATTGAACAGGTGCTCAGTAGGCCCTGAAAATATCTATGACAAATAGAGGAAAGAAGCTCAAGGTATTGATGTTTTTATATTATAACAAAAAAAATAAAGCAAAATAAATAGCTTTTTGTCTTAACGAAATATAACAAGTTATTAAAAAAACACAAACAAATCCAATTTTTTTTGTATATATTTAATACCTTATTTATGACACACCACCATCAAATGCCTTGTCTTACAGCTGCAGCAATACGTTAGCGAATTTACAGAGGATCCAGTAAAATCATGAAAAAGATGTGGACATTGGCGTAGTCCAATAAAATCATGCCCATACTATTTAAACTATCATATCTCCGATTAAACAAAAACAGGATTTTTGGGTACTTACCATTGAATCCTTTTCTCTGAGTCAGGCTGGGGGACACTGGACCATGGGTTGTAGGTGGGAAGGCGTAGATTTGGCACTAACACTGAAATCTATAACTACTCCCCTCTGCAACCCCTGACTTCAGTACTACTTCAAAAGTGCCTGGTAAGGAGAAGCAATACTCAGTGACACTGTCACTCTGAAAAATAAAAATTAAATTGACCGTCAATATGACCCAAAATCATAACCAATGGGAGGGAACGCTCAGATTGCCCGACCAGAGAACTGTACACCCAAAATGGCCGTCCCCGGTGGCAAAAACATTAAACCTGTAGAACCGCACAAATGTGTGGACAGAGGACCAGGTAGCTGTGCGACAAACCTGTTCAGCTGAGGCCCCGTGACGCGCCGCCCAGGAGGCCGCCTCGGCCCTAGTGGAATGAGCCAACACCCTAGCTGGTGCCGGGCGCCCCGCCTCTGAGTAAACCTGTGAAATCACTGAGCAGAGCCATTTTGCAATGGTCTGCTTTGTGCCTGGCCAGCCCCGTTTGTGGGCGTCGTAGAAAACCAATAGAGAGTCAGTCTTACGTAAGATCGAAGTTCTATCTAAATAAATGCGTAGGGCCCGAACATCCAACAGTGATAGATCATCCTGGTCCCCTGAGGACTCTGAAGATGACAAAATAGGAAAAACGATCTCCTGATTAAAGTAGAAAGATGAAACCACTTTAGGTTGAAAAGAAGGAACCGTCCTGAGCACAGCCCTATAGTCATGGAAAACAAGAAAAGGTGGTTTGCAAGACAAGGCCCCCAACTCATAGATCCGCCGAGCCGAGGCAATGGCCATAAGAAAAAACACTTTCCACGTTATGAACCGAAGCTCCACGGATTCCAAAGGTTCAAACGGAGCCAGCTTAAGAGCCGACAGAAGCAGAGGCAAATCTCATGGCGCTACTGGTGGCTGTATTCGCAAGACCCCCTGTAAAAAAGTCCACACCTCTGGGAGGAGAGCCAGACGCTGCTGAAAGTAAATGGAGACGAAATCTGAACCTTCAAAGTTTGAAGCCGTAAGCCGGCCTCCAGACCGCCCTGCAGAAATGCTAAAAACCTTGGCAGGCGGAACTGGGCACTGCTCACACCACACAATATAGGTTTTCCAAACCCTGTGGTAGTTCTGCGCGGAAACCTGCTTCCGCGCCCGGAGCATGGCCCTGATGACTGAAGGGGAAAAACCCCTGGCCTTCAAGAGCCCGGTCTCAACAGCCAGGCCATTAAAGCCAACTGAGGTAGGCCCTCGTGACAGAATGGCCCCTGTAGCAGAAGATCTGGACGCAGAGGCAGACTCCAACCCGGCCCTGCGGCTAGCCTGAGAACCGTGGCGAACCACGACCGGCGCGGCCAGTTTGGAGCCACTAGGATAACTGAAACATGCTGCTCCTTTACTCGACAGAGTACTCTTGGTAACATGGGAATTGGGGGAAAAAATGTAGGCCAGACGGAAGTTCCAGGGAACAGTCATGGCATCCGCTGCAAATGCCAAAGGATCTCTGGACCTTGACCAAAATCGAGGGACCTTGCAATCGTGGTGAGACGCCATCAGGTCCACCTCCGGCAGCCCCCATCTCTCGACCAGCTGCTGGAAAACCTCTGTGTGGAGAGACCACTCCCCTGGCAGGAACGTAGTCCCGCAGAGGTAGTCTGCCTCCCAATTATCCATCCCTGGTATGAAGACTGCTGAAATTGCCGGGAGGAACGTCTCCGCCCAAGAGAGAATGAGAATTGTCTCTGCCATGGCAAGTGCGCTTTTGGCTCCACCCTGTTGGTTTACATATGCCACTGCCGTGGCGTTGCCTGATTGGATCCTCACTGGTCGGCCCGCCAGGAGGGTCCGGAGCTCCAGAATATTTATTGGGAAACCTATCTCTGATGACGACAAGGTCCCCTGGATACAGAGGTTCTCCGTCACCGCTCCCGAACCTCTGAGACTTGCGTCTGTGGTGACAATAATCCAGTTGGGAGTCACCAGGGACCGACCCGGGAGTAGGTGATCGGTAATCTACTCCCGAAGCTACCCACCTGTCTCAGAAAACAAGGAGACGGCCCCCTACCTTCCCTGAGACCGGATGGGCTGAAATCCTGTCAGGTACTCGGCTTCTCAGATGCCCTTGCACCCGGGCGCCTGAATGTGGGATCAGGACCCAGGTAACCACCCCTTGCAACATCAGCCGGTGAGGGCAAAACAGACGCTGGCGCTGCTTGGGCTAATTCCTCTCTATGGCGGAGCAACGTCACCAGGTCAGAGAGTGAACGGCTCATAGCTTGAGCCCATGCTGGCTCCTCTGTAAGCGGAGTGGCTCCCCCAGCTGGCTGCGCACACGTGGGCCCCAGCTGACAGTCCATACACAATGCCCCTGCATCCAGTTGTCCACAGGGCAATTTAGCCTGACACTGGGCACATGTAAAAAATTTAGCCTTTGTGGGGTTCTGGCCCTTTGTGAACTTTTTGTCCATCATTAGAGAACCCTCCTTCCTGCGTTGCCCTGCCGCAGCTTCAGCCCGGAAAAGAAAACAAAATACAAAAAATATAACAAGTGACAATGAATATGCAAACACTCCAAGCAGGCACAAGAACAGATTACAGTAATACTGAAAACTATTTAGCTGTACGCCGCAGAGGAAAAGGAGCTTGCTCTGTCCTCCCTCCATGCTGTTCAGGCTTGTGTCCTTTAAAAGCTGTGATCAGACTTCCTGGGAGCTTGCATTTTGCCACTGGAGAGCAGGGGGGAACCAGCAGGCTCCTCCCCCGGTCATGCTGAAGCGAGCCTCACTGCTCCTTCCTTCAAGTGTTACTCCCCTCAGTGGGGAAAGCACTTGGACTGACCCGCATTTACCTATAGCACCTGGTACTCCCAGGTGGTCTCCCATCCAAGTACTAACCAGGCCCAACACTGCCTAGCTTCCAAGAACAGCATGTCCAGTGTGGTGTTGCAGTAGGTCTCACCTGCGGTCGGTCTGTAGTTGGCGCTCTCCCCACAGGAGCCGCCGACAAGAAACCCGGCAAGATGTCGCCCGCCATCCAGGACCACGCTGACTGCCTGCACCTCTACCAGGTAACAGCAGAGCGCTATCCCTGGGCTCAGACGGTCTCTTCAGAGAACGGAGTGTGTGGAATGGGGCAAGCGTTCAGCGCCATCCCTCCCTTAGATGCGGCTCTCACCGCCGCTTTACACTCCAGCTGTGTGCTGCTATAAGCAGTGCACAGTACCTATAGTCAAAAATAAACATAACATTACAAATAAAGGAAAATCCCTAAACTAAACCAGCCCTGAAAAAACGTGCCTCTCTCCACAGGCACTAAACTTACACTGAAGTCAGGGGTTGCAGAGGGGAGGAGTTATAGATTTCAGTGTTAGTGCCAAATCCACGCCTTCCCACCTACAACCCATGGTCCAGTGTCCCCCAGCCCAGACGAAAGAGAAAAACTGTTCGGAGTGCTTGCCTTCCAATAATAAGAAGTACTCCAAATAAGCAAACTTAGTTGTACATTTTAACTTCAACATTTAATAGAATTATTAAGACCCAAAGAGGTACAAAATAATCAGCATACGTATGTCAGGATTTGGTTTATATACCAAGTCACTAATATAAGGGAGTAAAGAATTGGACAATGTCTAAATTGCCAATGCACAGAAGAGTCGGCATTATATTTATATTATAAATATATTATATATTTTTTTACAATTTCCCCTTGCTCTCAAGAAAAAAAGTCAAGAATGCAGGAAAACTGCTGTACAGGACACAAATGGGGCTGATCATGCAGTGATTCCCAAACTGTGCACCCTGGCGTGCCTTGGGACACTTGCAGGGGTGCCTCAGGTTGGTGGCCCAGCACCAAATCAAATTATTTATGGTCAATGTAATGTAAATATGCGAGCAAACAGAAGTGTAAACTAGTCTACCACCACATAACTGAACCGAAGGATGACAGGTAAGCACAATTTACTTCACTACTGTTTTACTAGATTTGTTTCTGAATTTCTCAATAACAATCTTAAACTTAGGGGTGCCGTGAATCACAAAAGTTTGGGAACCACTGGGCTAATGTAATGCGGAATGAAATCTATGCCTACAGTGGCGTCACAAGGGGGGTGCAGGCCGCCCCCCGGGTGTCACCCGCTGAGGGGTGACACCAAGGTGCAGAGTCCCCCTCAATGACAGGAGCCAGGTGCTGCACTGTAGTATTAAGTGCAGCAATCGACTCCTGACACTGAGGTAGCCGGCACTGCACACAGGGCAGTCCACACCTCCTGCACCCTACTGGTCGTCCCAGTAAAAAGCACTGGAGTCGGGACTACGGGGCTCGGTCAACGATGCCACATCCCATGTCCGCGATGCCACGCCCCCTTTTCAGCTGCGGCGCAAGCACAGCATCCCTCGCCGCACCAGGTGACCCCGCAGGGAGGGATGCCACTGTATGTCTACAACACAGATGTTATATTGTGTCACAAAAATATGCATTTTGCACAATTTGAAGAACCTCATGTGTCTGCGACTCTTACATAAAATATGTCTGCATACAAATTACACACATTTACTGCACATGCACAGTACCAGTTGACAATGTGCACATATATCCTAATCAATATAATCCCAAATATATGAAAGTGGACAGAGCCAATACAGCAAAACCTGGTGTATTGTTTCCATTGTTGCAGGCGTAGGATTAGGACATTTTCTTAAATTAACACTTAAACAATTAAGTGAGCAAAGAAATCAAGATTTGGGGGTCTACGTATTAGTGATCGCGGTACTGCCGTGATTATTAATGGTCCAACTCGCCAGGGATATTTTTATTTTGAATAAAAATATCCCGGCTATGTACTACCGGGAACTTGCAGGGACAGCAGTTGTGGTAACCAATGTCCCCGCGAGTTATATCCCCGGCATTTAGGAGAGATCTTTCACAGAAGTGAAAGACTTCCCCAGGGGAAGCACACACTGTGCATGCCGAGCGACAGTGGAGAAGATCACGCTCTAAGACTGATTTTCTCCATTTCAAATTTATACTCTCATCATACAGTGCTGCCCTTTCCCTCTCTAAATAATCATATTTCAAGAACCTCATCTCCTCTCAGTCCTCAAATCCCCAACGTCTCTTCACCACCTTCAACTCCCTCCTCCGCCCACCCCCCTCCTCGCTCTCTGCCCTTGACTTTGCTACCTACTTTACATCTAAAATTGACTCCATACGTCAGGACATCATATCCCACCAGTCCCACCTTTCTCTCCTCCCACTCCCTCCTTGACCCTTTTCAGTCTGGCTTCCGTTCTCTCCACTCCACTGAAACTGCCCTCACTAAATTCAGCAATGATCTCCTTGCTGCTAAATCCAAGGGCCACTACTCTATGCTCAATCTCCTTGACCTTTCTGCTGCTTTTCGACACTGTGGACCACCCTCTCCTTCTGCAAATCCTTCACTCCCTTGGTCTACGTGACACTGCCCTCTCCTGTCTATCCTCCTACCTCTCTGACCGATCCTTCTCTTTCTCCTCTCAAGGCTCCTCTTCTCCCCCACAGCCTCTTGCAGTAGGTGTTCCCCAAGGTTCTGTTCTTGGACCTCTCCTTTTCTCACTCTATACATCCTCACTAGGTGAACTAATCAGCTCTTTTGACCTCCAATATCATCTCTATGCTGATGATACTCAGATCTACCTTTCCTCCCCTGACCTCTCTCCTTCTCTCCTCACTCGTGTCTCCAACTGTCTCTCGGCCATCTCTTCCTGAATGTCCCAGCGATTTCTTAAATTTAATATGTCTAAGACTGAGCTAATCATCTTCCCTCCCCCCTACATAACCACACTTCCCACAATTTCCTTATCAATGGATAGCACAACTATCTCCTCTAGCCCCAAAGTGCGCGGTCTTGGAGTTATCCTGGACTCCTCCCTCTCCCTCAAACCGCATATCCAGAATCTCTCACAGTCCTGACGTTTTCCTCTTAAAAATATTTCCAAGATTAGACCCTTTCTCACCCAGGATGCCTCTCCAGTCTGTCCTCAATGCTGCTGCTCGGCTCATCTTCCTCTCAAAACGCTCTGCATCTGCCTCCCCTCTCCTACAAGCTCTCCACTGGCTCCCCTTCCCTTGTAGAACCCAATTTAAGGTTCTCACACTCACTTACAAAGCCCTCAGCCATTCCTCTCCCATTTACATCTCTGATCTCATCTCCCTTCACTCCTCCCACTCCCGCCTCCAAGATTTTGCCCGCGCTGCTTCCCACCTTTGGAACTCTCTCCCGCTTCCCATCAGACTCTCCACCTCTCTTCAATCCTTCAAACGGGCTCTCAAGACCCACTATTTCATCAAAGCCTTTCAGCTCTCATCTTAACTTGCTGCTACATACTCCTCTCTCCCTGCCTACCCCATCTGTTTCACCCCTGTCTGTCTGTCCCTCCCCCTTAGAATGTAAGCTCCTATGAGCAGGGCCCTCTTCCCTCTTGTGCTTCTCCTTACTCTACCTTCATCTACTTCTTACTCTCTACCAGGGCACCTAACACTTGGTTGCTTTGCATTGTTGCTTATCTGAGTGTTATGGTCGCGAATGCAGCAATGTATATTATCCATGCCCTGTAATGTATTGTATTGTAAGTCACTGTAAATCAATCTATTTATGTACTTGTAAGGCGCTGCGGAACACTTGTGGCGCCATATAAATAAACGATAATAATAATAATATATAGGATCGATACATAAAATTATGTAGAAACTGCAGTTTCTGCATAATTTTATGTAAAAAACGGCTTGACACATAGGCCCCTAATCTTACATATATTGCTCTCACTTTATTATCAGCATTCTATTATTTGCTACGTGGTGATTTTATCTTATGTATGCCATGATAAAGAAAAATCACTTCTCTAGTGATGAAAGAGTGACAATTTTTAGATTCCCCTGAAGGACAGACACTCTAGGAGGGAAAGCACTGGCAAATTATACACAGCTGTGAGAAACTAAAGGGAAAGTGAATAGATCTAACATTACATACATAAGATGCGAGGACGGAAAGTCTGTGGCTAAAGTGCCAAATCCTTTCATGAAATTCTCAACTAGAAACCTGCCAACACAGCCTTTTTTGGTAAATGACTAACAGGTTTCAGGTGGCTGCCGCATGTGCAGCTTTAATATCAATTCCTTATGTTAAAATCCTAAAACCTGCACAATGGTTTTGAGAAAGTGTTAGCATAATAATTTCATATAAATAGATGCAGGTTTCTTTTTTTTTTTTAAATTGTAATCTACAACCTCGAACAATTTAAGTAAATATAAATGTAAATACTTACACTCCACAATGCACCTTCATGGAGCAAGTTCTCTGTAGTTTTCCATACACCTGCAATTCTTCTGTATCATCAAAATATGAGGTCATAATCCCTAAACCTTCTGGATCTGTGAACAGGTCGATTTGACAAATGCGGTAATCCTAATAAAATAAAATTACCAAATTAGTACTTTCAATGTTAATGTAGAACTTAAAATTACATTGTACATAAATTCCAAAGATACATAAAATAGTTCCTGTTTCAGTCACGAGCTATAAATATATTGAGGAATGCCTGATATGCACCCTGTACCTGCATATTTGTACAGATTTTTGTGTACTGTACATAGTTTAATTCTACAGAAAAGGTGTGGTGACCAGATTCGTCCCAGGGTTTTTCTACAATGATTGTGTAATAATAAATATGACAACTGCATAAAAAGTCACAACATTAAATACATATCTATATCAAGAGGGGCAATGTTATAACTGTAAAATAGTCCATTTCCACAATTTAGGGGGCATGTTTACCTCCAGTTTATAGTAAATTAACAGACTCCTTCCACTGGAACCTTGCCACTACCAAGATTCAGCATACACCCATTTTCCTCCATGCGGCTTCTCCAGCCCATCCATGGTATAGAACAGTGCTTCTCAAATCCAGTCCTCAGGACACGCTAAAGCTGTCCACACACTAGATCAACTTACATCCAACCATCCAACTAATTGATTGGTTGGAATGAAAATCTGGTAAGGTATGCAAGCAAATGACAATCAGCAATTTGCTCCCAAATGCCGGAAAATGGACAAAAACTGTTGTTTGAACAAATTGTTTAGATCAAACATTTAACAAACTTGTCTGAACAACCATTTTCATCTTTTTTCTGGCATTTAGGAGCAAATTGCTGATCATCAGTTACTCCCATCCGTTACCAGATTTTCATTCCAACTAATAAACTAGTTGGATGAAAGTTGGTCTAGTTCGTGGCCAGCTTAAAGCTGGCCACACATCTAAAGATTATCTGTCCAACCAGCCAACTAGTTGTTTGGTTGGAATGAAAATCTGGTAAGGAATACAATCAGCAATTTGCTCCCAAACGCTGGAAAATGGACCAAAACTGTTGTTTGAACAAATAGTTTAGATCAAACATTTAACAAACTTGTCTGAACGACCATTTTCATCTGTTTTCTGGCATTTAGGAGCAAATTGCTGATCATCATTTACTCCCATACATTACCAGATTTTCATTCCAACCAATCAACAAGTTGGCTGGTTGGATGTAAGCTGGTCTAGTGTGTGGCCAGCTTAAGAGTGTATGTTTTCCAGGTTTCCTCACAGAATCACAACTGAAATTAGAACCACCTGCAGATCTTTTAAAATGTGTCCGTCAGTAACGAATACACCTGTTCTCCAACAAGGTCATACGGAAAATAAGCACTGCTAGTGTGTCTGGAGGGCTGGATTTGAGAAGCACTAGTATAGAAACAAAATAAAATAGGACAGTGATATCGATTGTATGAAATGCTGAGGCCATCCAATTAGGTATCAGCTTTCATTTCTCAGTATCCTAAACCATAGGCAAAAGGTAGTGGTTTGTTTGACATATACTGTAACAAAGAGGAATGCTTCCTATAAAAGGGTTCAACATAACTAACACAGGAAAGATGCTATACAATAGTAATAATACTATACTGGACCAGTATGATGTGTCACCTCAGTCATCCACTCCCCACCCCCCTCGCCTTGTTGCCAGCAGGCGGTCTCCTTTTCTAATTTTACCCCATTTCTCTCGATGCGGGAGCCGTAAAAGTGCGCCCCAGGCTTCCACATTACATATATTATCTTCTAGGTTTAAATAGTATATGTGTGTACACATTTATTCCTAACTGGTGGGGAATTATTTTATTAATATTATACTGCTAATGAATAAATGTTTCATATTGTATCACATTTCAAGTGTCTTGATTGTTCTTTCTGCCATGTCAAGACCTATTTACTGTAGGAGCGCAGTATTCTGAAATACTGTAATTGCTTGAGTGAACTGTTCGTTTGCATTGTCACTATGATCATTCTGTCCTCTGGACTCCAACTGAAAGTTTTTTTCTTTTTAAATAAAATGACCTCATATTAAAGGCATGCTGTCAAATTGACATTCCCGCTACACACAGAGTTATGATGGGATGCCGGCACTTGGGATCCAGCCAGTCAGAATCCAGACGCCGGCATCCCGACAGGGTTAGAATACCGACATCTGTCAGTAGGTATTTTAACCCTCTCTCTACCCTAACCCACCCCAATGCCTGAACCTAACCCTCCCCCCTAGTGCCTAAACCTAAGCTCGCCCTCCCTGCACCCTAAACCTAACCCTCCCCCCTTAGTGCCTAACCCTACCCCCCCGCTGCTTACCTTTGGGATTCCAGAGGTCGGGATTCTGGCGCCGGCATTATGACCGCCGGAATCCCAGCAGTAGGGATACTGACCGCATCCCATTCTGTCTGGCTTATAAGCTTTTGAGTAGGGCCCTCTAACCCCTTTGTCTATCTCTTAACACCCAAGGCCAAATGTAATACGGTGAGAGTTTAGAAAATATGAGAGAAAACTCTCACATTTTTAAACACAGCCAATGTAATAAATTCACAGAACATGCAAACTCTCATGTTTTTCAGATTCAAAAACTCTCAAGATTTAAACTCTCATCCAGGTGTTTACTGTTTCAAAAATACAACTTGATCAATGTATTAGTGTGAGAGTTTTACTGCTAAACGCTCACATTTTCTAAACTCTCTATTACATCTGGCCCCCAGTCTTGTTTTATTAATGTGTTTGTTCCCTAATGTAAAGCGCTATGGACTATATTGCTGCTATAAAAAAGTGGTGATAGGTCACGGTATAATCAGGCAAGGAACTTGTTAGCCAGAGAATTCAGAGCTGCGAAAAGAGGCTTCTCAGGTAAGCTGACAAGAGAATTCTCAGCCAATGACTCTGCGTCAGTGTGGAGGGGTATGCAGGCTATTACAAACTATATGTCGGCGTCTTCTCACACTGTCACAGTTCAAAAATTGGTCGAGGACCTGAATGTTTTTTTTTTTCATTGTCGGTTTGAGGGGTCGGGTCTTGCTCTGAACTCTGGTATAGACACGTCCCTTAGTTCTGCGGAACCTCTTTTCCCTGTTTCATCTGGTCCTGGGAGTCATTTATCAAGGCACCTGGCCAGGACGGATTGTCCCCCTCTGTCTTAAAAACCTGTGCTAGCCAACTGGCCCTGGTCTTTACTGGTATTTTTAACAGGTCCCTAGGGGAGTGTGTAGTTCTGTCCTGCTTTAAAAATTAAAAAATTGTGCCGGTTCCGAAGAAATCCTCTATAACGGGTTTAAATGATTATAGACCAATTGCTCTAACATATTTAGTGATGAAAACCCTTATAAGGTTAGTGCTGAACTATTTGAAGAGGTCGATAGGTTCCCTGCTGGACCCTATGCAGTTTGCCTATAGAGCGAACAGATCAGTTGAAGTTGCTGTGAATATGGGGCTGCATTACATCCTACAGCATCTTGATCTACCAGGCACCTATGCTAGGGTGCTGTTTGTGGATTTTTGTTCCGCTTTCAACACCATTATCCCTGAGATTCTGTCCTCCAAAATGGCTAATTTGGGGGTTTCTGCATCCATGTATCACTGGATTGTTGACTTCTCAGTTGGCAGGAACCAGTATGTTGAAGCAGGGAAGTTCACTTCCAGTACAGAAGACTAGTATCGGGGCTCCCCAGGGCTGTGTTCTTTCCCCTTTGTTGTTCTCCCTGTATGTGAACGACTATCTCTAGGGACTCATCGGTTAAGCTTTTAAAGTTTGCTGATGATACTACGGTCATAGGCCTTATTAGGGGGGAGGGGAATGAGTCCGCCTATAGGAGAGAGGTGGATCGGCTTGCAAAATGGTGTGGCAGGAATAACCTAGAATTAAACCCTATTAAGACGGTAGAGATGATCGACTTCAGGAATCGGCCTCCTGTTGCTTCTCCCTTGATCCTAGCCGATGTTATTGTATCGGTGATGGACTCTCAAATTCTTGGGTACTACAATCTCCCAATACTTGAAGTGGGAGAAGAATACTAGTGTCATTGTTAAGAAGGCTCATCAAAGGCTATATTTCCTTGGCCAACTAAGGAAGTTTGATGAACCGAGAGAACTGATTCTGCTCTTTTACTCCGCGATAATCGAGTCTGTTTTGTGTTCCTCAATTATCGTGTGGTATGGTGCGGCTAGTGCACGTGATAGGGCCAGGTTACAGAGGGTAGCCAGATCTGAGGAAAAGATTATTGGCGTAGCCCTGCCTTCGATCCTTGACCTCTATTTGGTGAGGGTTTGGGAAACAGTCCAAAACTATTGTGAGGGATGTGGCCCATCCTGGCCATGATCAGTTTCAATTACTCCCGTCCGGTAGACGATATAGATCTTGCCGGGCTAGGACCTAATTTTCCGCAGACAATTATGCAGTCAAATCACTAATAACTGCTCGTTAGGTGGTTCTATATGTATTTTATTGTATTAAAATTCCCTTCCTTTCTTTTAAGTTATTCATATTGAGTATGTATTGTGACTGTGATTGGCGTGTAATTTGAGAATTGAGTACTTGGTCAGTGGTTCCGTACTCAAATTCCATGTATATGTCTAATACTTGGCGAAATAAAGCTGATTCTGATAAATAAATGTCAATAAAAACAATGAGATTTCAAATAGAAAGCCATAGTATAAAGGAGCCTTACTGAAATGTACAAACTTCCATTTATTTTTACACAAATAAATAACTTACATATTAAACATTAAGTGGATTAAACTGTAAAGCGGTTGAAAGAGTCTAACCCAAAGCAGCGTCCAGAAAATGAAAGAATGTGTTTTAGAAAATCAAAATACCATTTATACATCCACCATAATTACAATACATGCTTTAAATACTAGGTTGTCTTGAACTAACCAACGTTAAGGATTCTAATTATTACATTAAAGTTTACATAGCTAAGCCAAAATACACATATTTCACGGTATAAGACACTAAGGGCCAGATGCTGAGTTGATCGTACAGCTAAATGCTGAGCGTATTCGCACTATGCATGCTCCGGAACTGGGAGTATGCATTTCAATTGTATCTACAGTACACTTATGACTGGCGTAACAACAGAACTCTGGGCAATGCAGAGTTGGGCTTAAGTGTACATTTACATATTTTCAGACATATTATTTGCACAAAGAATAGGCTGGGGAAGATCCAGGTGAGTTTGCGCTCAGTTTAAAAATACATGAATATATGACCAATAGTGGTGCAATTATTATGTTTTTATTTGTTTTCCCGTCTAGATTAACCCCTCCCTTATAACACACCTGTGATGGACCATTACATTTACGGAGCAAATTCAATTGTGAATCACTGTTCGGAGAGGCATGTATGGGATCAGCAGCTGGGGGGTATGCTGATCCTTGTAGTGCCATATTGGAGGATCACAGGTGTCTCTAGTTGAGTTGGCTCTCAATTTAGAAATACTTGAATATATAACCCAAAGTGGTGCATTTATTATGTAGCGTAGAACCACCAGAACAGAGCCGCCTTGATGTGGCAGATGGCTTACCACGTTTGCAAATCTATGTAACAGAGGCCTCTGCATGTTATTATGTAGGATGCTAATTTATTTTGCTGGCCCATTGCAGTGTGTTTTTTCTTGTCTTTCTACATTACCCCTTCCCTTACATGCACCTGTGATGGGCCAATAACTGATTGAGCAACTTCTATAATGTGTTTCAAAAGTTCCTTCACCTCACTCAACACTGAAATGTCCAGGACAGGTCGGTGAAGGGCAACACGCTCAGATAAAACTAAATCGAGCTATGGGTAAAGAAGGTTGACGTCTAAAGAATAATAGTGTGACCAAACGTTTATATGATTGGATAGAGCCCATACAGCATAAAGTGTTATCATGTGCTATCCACTTAAATTATTCCTGCTCCATCTGTAGTACCCACAGCTAAAATAATAAGAGTTACGGTATAACATACCTCAGTTAACTCTTTTTATTCGAGGTCCACAGGACCTACCTTGGGGTATGTAGTTGGAGTGATCCATTGCACCAAACAGCTTACAGCTTTGAAGCTCCCAGCATGCACAGGTCCTCCTCCCTATATACCCCGCCCCCAGCCACAGGCATTCAGTTTGTAAACAAGCCTAACGGCAAGAGACGGAAAGTGGAGAAGGAAGTACAATGTACCCAAGAAACACTCTCAAAACATGAAGAGGGATTCAGTGATACAAAAAAGAAAAGAACAGATCCCAACTGAGGCCAGGTGCGTCAGGGTGGGTGCCCTGTGGACCCTATGGACCTCGAAGAAAGAGCTGTCTAAGGTATGTTATACCAGAACTCTTATTTCCTTCTTCAGGGTCCATAGGGTCCACAGGATCTACCTTGGTGATGTCCTAAAGCAGTTCCGTTAAGGATGGGGACGCTCCTGGGTAGAGAAGAGAATCCGCCACAAAAAGAAAGCATCCTGGGAAGCAAAAGTATCAAATGCATAGAATTTGATAAAAAGTATGGACGGAAGACCAAGCGTCCGCCTTGCACAACTGTTCAGCCGAGACGCCATGTCTAACCGCCCACGATGGTCCCACAGACCGCCTGGGACTGCCTAGGCAGTCCTGTTGTTATAACCGATTCGTCTGGATATTTTCCACGCACCAAACAAAAAAACGGAATGCCTGTAGCTGGGGGCGGGGTATATAGGGAGGAGGACCTGTGCATGCTGGGAGATTCAAAGCTGTAAGTTGCTTGGTGCAATGGATCACTCCAACTACATAACCCAAGGTAGATCCTGTGGACTCTAGTGACCCTGAAGAAGAAATCAACATTTTCTTATTATTATGTACAGTAGTTGTGTACAGATCTCTCTCAGTTCTGTCTGGTCATATAGGTGTATTTTACACCACTAGTGCTAATAGCTATTGGTGCTGGGAAAAGAAGGAGAAAAAAGGGGGGATAACTAAAAATAAACAGATGAAGAGTGAACTGCAGGTAAACAAAACTAAATGGTTTAGTTAAATAGTATGATCCTTTATCCTTTGGCATTAATTTTATTTGTTAGGTTAGTCTGATTTGAAATACTTAACAAGAATAGAATGATCTTCCACTAGTTATAGAAAATTACATTTATGTTTGCAGACAGTGGAAACAGTCTTACAGTTTAGTTCTATTAAGTAAACACCTAAACTGTAATTACAATTGAATGCTCCATATTGGTAAGCTAAATATGCACAAAAAATGTATCACTATACAATAATAATATCCACATATAATGCCTTATAATATTTACCTTGACCACATGTCTTAAAGAACCAATTACAACTGGTGAAAGAGAACTTTCTTCCTCCGAACCATCTCCCCAAGGATTACTAACTTCTATGTCACCTTCCTCCAATGGAATGCTTCGCCCTTCAAAATTAGGGTTTTCATAAAGTATCCAACTAAGGAAAAAATAGTACATGGTCATTACTCTGCAAAGACTCTTTACACAAATATTATTGAAAATGTTTGTTTTAGACATGTCGCCTAATTGGGCTCTGTTACAATGAGTATGCAACCAGTATAAACATGATCCAACTCTTATTTCAGGGGCTTATTCAACATTGCACGGGAATAGGCGTGAGTGCAGGACTCATTTTGAGTGTGCAGAATGTGTCCTGCATAATCGCACGTTGCCCCATCGATGCGTCTGCCTGATTGACAGGCATAGGAATTTAAGGGGCGGTGCGGCAAGGCCAGGGACTACGTCGACGGGCGCAGTTTCCTGGCCTCGCAAGCCGGCCAGCTTGAGTAAGCTGAGGATTACTCACCTGGCTGGCGGCCCGGCGCCGTCCACCATTGTGTGATCCCAGCCTGCAACCTCGGTCGCAGTGCTGGGATCGTAAATGCAGGGGGTGTATTTGCAAGGACGGAATTGTAAAGTTTCCCTTCTGCAGCTTTGCAATTCCGTCCACTGCTGAATCGTCCCTTGAGCCCACTCATAAAAATGTCAGCCTAACACAGTTAGAGGTAAACTGTGTAATAGATGAGCCAACTCACAGATGACCAGTTTCAGCATTTCTGTTCTATTAACATAGTCTACCTATACATACAAGCATACTATATGTTGTGAGCTATAGAGACATAAGGCCTGATTCAGAGATGGACGCAGGAGTGATCTTGCTGTGTCTTTGGCCGCAACGGATCTGAGAAGACGTGTTAATGCAGCAGGTGGAGTCTTTTGTAAAAAAATGCCCACTGCCGGCTTCTCAGATACGCTGCCTGCGTCTGAAGACACCACATCGAATCAACACCGCAACCTTCAGCTGGACCTTAGGACATTTGTGCAACACTAAGGTTGCTCAGAATGTCCAGCTGCCGAGGCCATAGAAGCTGCGTCTAATGACACGTCTGCGCTTTAGATGCTCCTCCCCGTCGCTGACCCCAAATGGCCGCAGTCTGTCAATCAGGCTGTCGCTGCCACCACTATGTGACTGGAGCCGTAGCAGCATCAAGGCACATGCGCACTGCAGCTCTGGCGCATGTGATGTCCTGAAAATATTGGTCAATAACAACCGACTGTGTCCATGACAACGGAGTACACTCAAGGAACTAAATTAGGGAAACCTAGTACACTTTTTTCACACCTAAACCTATAAATTAAAGAGCTGTATCCAATAGTCTCATAGAAAATAAGTTGCAATGACACATAATGCCTGTCCGTTTGCCCCCAAAGTGTGAAAAATTAAACAGCTGGAATTGTGTAGGAACAATACAGCACCGTTATTCCACATGCAAGTCTCACAGAGTAAACTGATTTTCATGGATAAATGTATGTCAATCTCGATTTGCGTTGGTAATAACTGCCTGCAAGGAGATTTTGGGCTTTGTTGCTGGAAGACCCACTGATTATGGTCTCCTATGTCTATGACTATGGTCTGCCATGTCTCCCAGATTGGACGTGCCACTGACAGGACCTATTACGGTCTAAAAGCCGTGTCTGGTAAACAAGTAGACTACAGATAAGCCAAATGGATCCCCAAGTAGGGAAAGTCAGAACCAAACGGAAAGAATACAATATAAGCAAAACACTGGAGCACAGACTGTGAGCCTAAAACTCTAGCACAGATTAGTGTACCCTAACCAATCCAAATTGGCCAGGCTACAAAAAAAAAAAAGCTTTTTTGAAGTTGTACCCCACATTGAATTTTTTTCGCCCATTTTTTCAAAGTGCTTTTTTGGGGTGATCTTTGGGGGATTTTTTTGCTTTTTTTGAAGCAGTTAGCGGCAGGGGGGGGGTTCCAAAGGGTGCAGGTTGGCTCCCGCAACATTGCACCCCAAAACCCTAATTCTGCACTATTTTCCACCGGGTATTCATTTGAAAAACTTTTTTGCCTATTACATTGCAGTTTCGCACCAGCAAAAATACGCTGAAATTGAATACGGGGATAAATGAAATCGGTGAAAATTACTTAATCTGCAAAAATGTTTCGCCGTAAACGGCTTTTCACTCCGCATTGAATACAGCCCTAACAGTCCTGGTTTTAGTGATATCCATGGTTAAACATGGATAGTTAAGTCAAAATAATAGGTACTATTTAAATCAGCTGTGCTCGAGTATGGTTAACCTGAAAAACCTGGACTGTTAGTGTGTGCCTTGAGGAACGTGGTTGGGAACCCCTGCTCTATACCATTAAGTAACAGCAGTGACCTAAAACTCCAAAGGATAACTACCTTAACCATGTCAGACAAATGCACCTTCTGATATTAAGGGAACACCACAACATTTCAATGTTTGAAGAAATCATTCAGGGCTATAGTGTTCCTTAAGTTGGCATTTATGCACTCATCCGTTTGTGGAGAACATGGTAGCAGAGAGCATAATCACTATCCTACCCAATAATGCATGGTCATTGCCTTTGCTCTCTGCCCATTGCACTCACAAACAGGCACTGCAAAGTAGTATGACCCAAACTACGACATCCTGCTCTGCAGAATTTTCATGTTTCATGTTGTTATTTTTATAAACTGGCTGCTCGCTCCACTATTTGAAACTTGTAGTGAATTAATATACATATACTCATCTGCTCTGCATTTGGAATTAACTTTTGCCCTATGCCAATTATATTTTCCCTCGCAATTTGCTGACATCCTTTAGGCGCGTATCCACTAGACGAGAAAAATGTGATGTCGTAATCGTTCATTAATCGTACATTAAAATGTCGAAAACTACCAGCGATGCGCGATCCTGCGGGTTGTGTTCGATATCTAGTGTCGTCTTTATTTGCAGATCAATTTGCCAATATCGCAATCGTTATTGTTCATATCATTCAAGGATTGTTAGCGTATTCATGTCCGGATCAATCAACGACCAGAAGCTCCATAACCACTCCCTGGACACTCCCTATCCTTCATTTTGCGTCATTCCCTGCAAGGTGCGGAGCAGCAGCAGAGGGACCAGCGGGGACGGAGCAGCAACGCAACTTAAAAACAAGAGATATGGTAAGAACTTACCTTTGTTATCTCTGTTTCTACGAAGTCCATAGGGTCCACAGGGTTGACCTTGGGGTTATAGCTGGAACAGGATCCATGGGCACCACACAGTTAAGCTTTTAGCTCCCAGGATGCACTTGGGTCCTCCTCTATACCCCGCCCCCGAGCCACAGGCACCTCAGTTGGTAAGCAGCCTAGGCCGGAGGAGAATATGGAACAGAGAGAAGGAAGACTGGAACACACAAGAAACCATACACACAGCAATGTGAGACGGAAAACCGGTGACCAGCCACACAGCCCATTTGAAGCCAGGTGCGTCAGGGCGGGCGCCCTGTGGACCCTATGGACTTCGTAGAAACAGAGATAACAAAGGTAAGTTCTTACCATATCTCTTGTTTTCTACTTCAGGGTCCATAGGGGGTCCACAGGGTTGACCTTGGGGATGTCCCAAAGCAGTTCAACTAAGGGCGGGGACGCTCCTGTGCTGAAAGGAGCACCCGGCGCCCAAAGGATGCATCCTGAGAGGCGAAGGTGTCAAACGCATAGAACCTCAAAAACGTTTGAATAGAAGACCAAGTGGCCGCCTTACACAGCTGAACAGCAGAAGCGCCACGTCTAGCAGCCCAAGAGGGACCCACAGAACGAGTGGAATGAGCCTTAACAGAGGCTGGCACAGGTAAACCCTCCTGTGCATAAGCCTCACAAATAACGGAACGAAGCCAACGGGCTAACGTTTGTTTGTTGGCAGGCCAACCCCTCTTGTGAAAACCAAAGAGGATAAACAAGGAATCAGACTTCCTAACCGAAGCCGTCCGGTCCACATAAATTCTAAGTGCCCGGACCACATCTAAGGAAGTCTCATCAGCTGAAACATCAGGGGACTGAAAAGCTGGCACAACAAGTTCCTGATTAATGTGGAACTTCGAGACCACTTTGGGCAAAAACTCAGGACGAGTGCGGAGCACCGCTCTGTCCTGGTGAAAAATCAGGAAAGGAGGGCAACAGGAAAGCGCCCCCAATTCAGACACCCTCCTGCCAGGAGAAAAAAGGTCTTAAATGTCAGCCACTTGAGCTCCACCGACTCAAGAGGCTCAAACGGAGGACCCTGCAGGACCCGTAGAACCACCGCCAAGTCCCAAGGAGCCACAGGAGGCACAAAGGGAGGCTGGATCCTGAGAACACCTTGGAAAAAGGTGTGAACATCCGGCAGCATTGCAATCCGCCGACAAGGCGGAAACCTGAACCTTCAGAGATGCAAGGCGTAAGCCGAGGTCCAATCCTGATTGGAGAAATTCCAAGACCCTGGAAACTCGGAACACCTGAGGATCATAATTTCTGGACTCACACCACTGAAAGTAAGTGTGCCACACCCTGTGATAAATCCGTGCGGAAGCAGGCTTGCTTGCCCTGAGCATGGTACCAATAACCGAACTGGAGAAGCCCCGAGACCTCAAGACGGCTGTCTCAAGAGCCACGCCGTCAAAGACAGCCGACCCAGATCCGGGTAAAGACAGGGCCCTTGAGACAACAGGTCCCGACGCTGAGGAAGAAGGTACGGAGCGTCGATGGAGAGGCTCCTGAGATCGGAGTATCAAGGACGTCTGGGCCACGCCGGAACTACCAGCACTAGCGTGCCGCCGTCCTGCTTGAATTTCCGCAGAACCCGAGGAAGTAGGGATATCGGAGGAAACAGATACGCCAGGTGAAACGTCCATTGCACCGACAGCGCGTCCACCAGACTTGCGCCTGCGTCTCTTGTCCTTGACCCGTAAACAGGCAACTTGTGATTGTGACGGGAGGCCATCAAGTCCAGCTCCGGCAGTCCCCACCTGTCCACGAGTAGCTGAAACACCTCTGGGTGAAGCGACCATTCCCCGGGATGCACGTCGTGACGGCTGAGGAAGTCCGCTTCCCAATTGAGGACTCCAGGGATGAAGACCGCCGAGATCGCTGGAATGTGACCCTCCGCCCAAGTCAGGATGCGAGACACCTCCGACATCGCTGCCCGACTGCGAGTTCCTCCTTGGTGGTTGATATACGCCACCGTGGTGGCGTTGTCGGACTGCACCTGTACCGCCCTTCCGTGAAGAGCGGGGCCGGACGACTGCAGGGCCCTGTATACAGCCCTCAGTTCCAGGATGTTGATGGGAAGAATAGTTTCTTCCGCAGACCAACGACCCTGGAGAGACAATGAGCCGGTCACTGCCCCCCAACCCCGGAGACTGGCATCCGTCGTGAGCAGGACCCAGTCCGGGATCCAAAATGGGCGCCCCTCGACCAGATGAGCTGTCTGAAGCCACCAAGCCAAAGATTGCCGAACGTCCGGAGACAACACCAGCACCTGAGAGCGGATCCGGTGAGGTAACCCGTTCCATTCCGATAGAATCAGCCCCTGCAGGGGCCGGGAATGGAACTGGGCAAATTCCACCATGTCGAATGTCGACACCATGGACCCCAGAACTCTCATTGCCGAATGGACCGACAGGCGGCAACTGCTCAGGCAACTGCGTATCCGCAGCTGTAGGGAGGCGACCTTCTCCGGAGTCAGGAAGATCCTTTGCTGACGCGAATCCAGCAGGGCTCCCAAATGAACCATCCGCTGTGATGGAATCAGGGAGGACTTTTTCCAATTTATCAACCACCCGTGTGCTTGCAGGCAAGCGATCGTCAGGTGGAGATGTTGAAGCAGTACCTCTGGGGAGCTCGCCAGCAACAGGAGGTCGTCCAGATACGGCAGCAGCCGTACATTCTAGTTCCGAAGATGTGCGGCCATGACCGCCATAATCTTCGTGAACACCCTCGGCGCCGTGGAGAGACCAAAGGGTAGCGCCCGGAACTGATAGTGGTGTTGAAGGATAGCGAACCTCAGATACCGCTGGTGCGAAGGTGCTATCGGAACATGGAGGTAGGCGTCCTGGATATCCAGGGACACCATGTAATCCCCCGGTTCCATCGCCAGAATGATGGAACGTAACGTCTCCATCCTGAACTTGGGAACCCTGAGGAATTTGTTCAGAGACTTCAAGTTGAGGATAGGGCGATGAGAACCATTGGGTTTCTGCACCAGAAACAGAGACGAATAATACCCCGTCCCTCGTTGTGATTGAGGAACGGGAACAATGACCCCTGCTTTCAGCAAGGACTCTAGAGCCTCCTGAATCCGTAACGCCTTGGTCTTGTCCTGAGAAGGACTCGTGCAGAAAAACTGGTGGGGTGGTCTGTACCGAAAAGACAGGGCGTACCCCTGGGAGACCACTTCTCGAACCCAGGCATCCGTGGTGGTATTGTGCCAGCACTGGGCAAATAGAAGAAGTCGGCCTCCCACGCTGAGGTCCCCCAGAGGGAGGCCCGTCCCATCAGGCCGCAGGTTTATCTTCCTGCTTGGAAGAAGGGCGCCGTGCACTCCAGGCTTGCTTCTTGGGCTTAGAGGCAGTCTTACTCGCAGATTGTCTCGGGAAGGACTGACCTGTCGCCTTCCCCTGAACCCAAAAGGAACGAAAAGCCGAACTCCGAACCTTAGCAGGCAGTGCCGCCGAAGGGAGGAAGGCTGACTTGGATTTAGCCAGGGTATCCACAATTTTGTCCAAGTCCGGACCAAATAGTAATTCCCCATTGAAAGGTAAGGCCTCCAGGCCCTTCTTTGAATCAGAGTCCGCTCTCCAGGACCGCAACCATAAGGATCGGCGGGCAGACACCGCTGCAGCCGATACCCGCGAAGTCAGCAGACTAGCATCTAAAGAAGCTTCTCCAATGTAAGAAGCAGCGCCCCTCATCTGTCCCAACAACGCCCGCTGGACATCCGGAGCGTCATCCGTGAAGGTATCTTCCAATGCATTGGCCCACCCCTCAATGGCCTTGGCCACCCAGGAGATGGCCATGGACGGTCGGGCCACCGCCCTGGAGAGGGAGTAAATAGACTTTAAACAAGTCTCAACTTTCCTGTCCGTGGGATCATTCAGCGAGGATATCGACGGTAATGGTAAAGTAGCGCCCCGAGTTAAACGGGTGACATGGGAATCCACCGCCGGTGGAGTTTCCCATTTTTTACAATGTGCCTCAGGGAAGGGATAATTAGAAGCCAACCGCTTCTGAGGAAGGAATCTCTTACTGGGCGCCTGCCAAGCTACCGCCATATGATCCGTCAACTGATCCTACAGGGGAAACACCGCAGAAGCCACCCTAGTTTTTTTGAAACTAGGAAATTTCGACTTAGGAACCGGTGCCTCATCCTCTATAAGAAGAATAGCTCGCACCGCCCTAACCAGTGCTCGCACAATAATGGATGACTTGGTATCCATTTCCTGGACCGAGGCGTCCGAGTCAGTGTCATCAGGGACCTCCCCATCATCTGAGGAACCCTCTGAGTCCGATACCTGAGCAGCCCGTGCCATGAGTGAGCGTTTTGAAACCCTAGAAGGCATGTCAGTCTGCAACATTGACTGAAAAACCGAGGAAGCGGCCGCCAAATTTTGTACTGAGTTGGAGAGCACATCCACCCAGGGTGGAGGAGTCACCCCATAGGGGCCTGAAAAGGTACCACAGGCTGCTGCGGCACAGGGGAAGCCTGTATATACATAGGCAACCCCGCATAGGGACCCACCGACTGAGACCCAGGAGGACTCCGCAATAACTGCGGGACACCCGGGGAATGGGGGATGGTCGGCTGGGGTAACGCCCTAGTAGGGAGAGCAGTCGGGACCGATAGACGGTCCGCAATAGACACCAGCACTTGAGAAAACATCGCCCACGGTGGTTCCTGCGTCAGAGAAGGTCTGGATGGGCCAGGAGCCACCTGGCACCGACTACACAGACCCTCCTGTGACAAATCCTCCCTATCCACTCCTGCAGAACAGCGTCCGCAGGAGGCCAACATCGGAGCCACTGAGCGCTCAACCTCCTCGTCTGACATGACAGAATATATTATATATCTGGCACCAGGGTAGAAGTAAAACGCACTCACCGGTGTGCTGAACAACAGCCCACAATATGGCACTGAGTAGCACACAACTGTATGTGACGGACCTCACAAATACGTGATCTATATAAGTGAGGTCAGTAGAAACGCCCCTCCCCCACACACCTGTAGGGCTTGTAGGAGAAGGAAAGGGACAGGTATAAGCTGACAGGCAGCACTAGCAAAAGTCACATACCATGCAGAAGATATACTCACTGCACCTTTCCACTACAATCAACCTGCCCAGATTCAGTGTCTGGGAGGACTATAGTGCTGTGTACGCTGTCCTTATTCAGGGGAGAGGTACACAGGGGGACCGGTCCGCATGCTCCCTGAGAGATCTGCGCTGCCACTGTGAGAAAATGGCCGCTGGAGACCTCAGAGGAGGAGTGGCCGAAGAGTCTGCAGCTCAGCGACGCCAGACTGCGTGCTGAAAGGCGCGCTGAGCTGAGGGGAGGAGCCGCTGACAGGGAAGGCTTCCTCCCCTGGCTGGCCATAACCCCAGGGATGTTGGCTTCCCGCTTGCCCCTTTATCCCTGGTGGTCTAGTGGTCCCACGGGTTATGGGGGGGGCCCGCCGCCACTGCCAGCAGCCTCCGGTCTGTCCCCAGGACCGGAGGCTAGAGGACTGCATTTAAGGCATTCCGCGCGCCGCCGCTAGCCAGCGACGCGCGGCTTACCTGCATCCCCGGCGACTCCGGCAGCAGTCCTGGGAGGTAGACAGAGTCCAGCTAGTACGGACTCTGCCCTCCCGCCACGATCCCCAGATCAGTACTGGCGTCGCGGCGCCAGTCGGGGATCAGAGCGGCAGCGTGGGCGTCTGTACAGACAGCCCTTCGCTGCCGTCTGTAGTAAAAAGAGATTAAAATAAATAAAATCTAACTTACAATAAAAGCTTCTGGGGGCTGCTCCTGCAGCCCCCCTGCGCGGTGACCGACTCCGGCCGGGCACCAGCTTACACTGAGGTGCCTGTGGCTCGGGGGCGGGGTATAGAGGAGGACCCAAGTGCATCCTGGGAGCTAAAAGCTTAACTGTGTGGTGCCCATGGATCCTGTTCCAGCTATAACCCCAAGGTCAACCCTGTGGACCCCCTATGGACCCTGAAGTAGAAAAAGGTAAGTACTGTAAAAAAAAAAAAGAAAAAAAAGAAAAAGGCCCCCCACTGTCCACCAATGACATGGATGGCTGCATGCAGGCCACCAGACCTCTATATTTTATTATATACTGTGTATATGTATATATATATATTATAAATAAATATACACACACACACACACACACACACACACACACACACACACACTGACACACTAATATATGTGTGTATATATATATATATATATACATATATATATATACATATATATATATATATATATATATATATTTTACACACACAGTAGGAGCATATTTAGTAAATGCTCCTCATATATACATATATATGTATATATGTCGGCTGAGAAGCAACCCCACACATTAATGAATGAATGATCACTGACAGGACTGATGGTAGCGCTCATCTTTCCTTCTCCGGACAAGCGTTTTTCCAGATACCCCAAACAATCTGAAAGGGGATTCATCAGAGAAAATAACTTTACCCCAGTCCTCAGCAGTCCAATCCCTGTACCTTTTGCAGAATATCAGTCTGTCCCTGATGTTTTTCCTGGACAGAAGTGGCTTCTTTGCTGCCCTTCATGACACCAGGCCATCCTCCAAAAGTCTTCATCCTGTGTCATGCCAACAGTAAAGCATCCTGAGACCATTCATGTGTGGGGTTGCTTCTCAGCCAAGGGAGTGGGCTCACTCACAATTTGGCCTAAGAACATGAATAAAGAATGGTACCAAAACATCCTCCAAGAGCAACTTCTCCCAACCATCCAAGAACAGTTTGGTGAGGAACAAATGCCTTTTCCATCATGATGAAGCACCTTGCCCTAAGGCAAAAGTGATAACTAAGTGGCTCGGGGAACAAAACATCAAAATTTTGAGTCCATGGCCAGGAAACTCCCCAGACATTAATTCCATTGAGAACTTGTGGTCAATCCTCAAGAGGTGGGTGGACAAACAAAAACCCACGAATTCTGACAAACTCCAAGCATTGATTAGGCAAGAATGAGCACCCATCAGTCAGTACGTGGCCCAGAAGTTGATTGACAGCATGCCAGGGCGAATTGCAGAGGTCTTGAAAAAGAAGGGTCAACACTGCAAATATTGACTCTTTGCATAAACTTAATGTAATTGTCAATAAAAGCCTTTGACACTTATGAAATGCCTGTAATTTTACCTAAGTATTATACCATAGTAATAAGACAAAAAAGGTCTAACAACACTGAAGCAGCAAACTTTGTGAAAACCAATACTTGTGTCATTCTCAAAACTTTTGTCCATGGCTGTGTATATATATATATATATATATATATATATATATATATATATATATATTATAAACTGTAAAGGAAATGGCGGCTCTCCAAGCAGTGGGGCAAGTGATGGGAAACACGTGCGCATTGTACCACAAGTGATCCATGATGAGCACAAATTAACACAGTTTGTTTAAAGACAAGCCAAAATCAAACCAGAGCAAATTAGCAATGCAACAGTGTTTAGCAGGTATAAACCAAACCAAACTAGCCACTGAGCATAAATGCGAAGAATAAAATGGTCGCAACCTACTTATTCCCTCATAAAAGCCCTGCCCACCCCTCAAGAAACATCAGCCCAGTATACATCCCTCATCTGAAACATGTTGTTTGAATGATACAATATCGTTTACAAATCGTACAGGCTATCTATACGATGATATGTACATGGATATTTCAAGGGAAAATAGTTTAACGATATTGTACAGGGAGCATATCGTCTAGTGGATGTGCACCTTTAGACATCATTGCATGTGAAACATTAGCAAACTGAGCTCCGAAGCTCCTTTCAAATTCCCCCCAACAAACAACCGTTTTCAAGGTCCCGGAGGTCTCCCCTTGCAGCCACATTTTTCCCAATAATTATAGGTAAGTGGGGATGTAATGTTTCATTAGACACAAGTCACACCTGTGTTGTAGCCCTTGTAGCCAGACTGCATGCGATTCGGAATCAGGCCTTTAATGTTCAGTTGAATTAATTGAAAAATGCTAATTAAAGATTGGAAAATAAAAACAAAAAAAACCCATCTTGCATTGAAAGGAAAAGCCCAGTGCTGGACACTAGTCGGTAAGGTAGGGAATCAAACGATTTAACAGTGGAACAGTCACCCCCTGCCCCCCCTACTACAGATAAACTTCAGCCAGGCAAGCAGCACTGGAGTTGCTTGGGTGAGCTGCACAGTTACTCTAAGATTCCCTGATATCGTAATCGTGCCGTTGTCCGAGGATCTTGTAATGGATATGCACCTTAAGATTCCCTGTGCTACTCTGCTTGGCGATGATTGAGAGCAGTGTGTGTTCATTGGGTCAGCAGCACTCAGCTTAGAGTCCGTTAGGGCAGTCAGCTGGGTTTCACAAATGTGGCGCGAGGAGCAGCAAAGCAGTGTGTGACCAATGATACTGAGCAGTGTTGGGCACACAGCAGCATGGGCGTCGGAACGGGGGGGAGCAAGGGGGCGACTCACCCCCCCCCCCCCCCACACTTCAACCATTTGAAAGGAGCCAGTCAAGGGAGGTGGGGAGAAGGTGAGAGGAGGGGTGGAGGGATAGGGAGAGGGGACGCCAAAACCATTTAATGTTGCGCCCCCCACTTCTCCCCCAAACATAAAATCATTCAGCAGTCAACTTTAACAGGACAGGAGTGACTGAGGGCCTGATTCAGAGACCTACGGTAATGCAAACGCAACTGCATACCCTCATGGATCACAGTTGCTAAAATATACTAATGCCTTTCAAAGCATAACTGAGCATAGGGACGCCCAATGCTGCCTTCTCATATCCGTACGGCGCCGTACATTGGCATTAACATCGGTAACATCAACGCACATCGGGCAGCCATGCTGTATATGCGGCATGTCTGACCAACAGCAAACACTGCAGCTCTCCTGACACGCAGAAAGCCGTCATGCTGCACAGGAGATCGCAATATCTAATTTATGCAAGCCCATGAAATGACGTTGAAATGGTTAGACATGCCTACGTTTGCCTATCCACCCCGTTAACTCCAAACGATGACTTCCTGTCACTCACTTTGCAAATGGATCCTCTGCGGGCAAAATCGTAAAACAATCATTGTGTGCGCACAGTGCATCTCACACGCATGCGCAATGGCAAACAATTGTTCGATATGCGTAAAAATCGCCATTGTGGCCATCTCTGAATCAGGTCCTGAGTCAGCGCAGCTTAGCCACACCTGATAAGACAACGTCGAGTCTTCTCCTGTACTGAAGTAGTAACACTCTATAACGTCTTCAGTTCATTTCTACAGTCACTGACAAAAATTAAATAATGCGTTTGAATAAATATGTTTATATAGCACATATTTTACCCTATTTTGAGGCCCGGGGACTCACTTTTCCAAAATGGGTGGGTCCCCGGGGGCACGCTCCGCTGCAGCCAATCTCCGGCTGCCAATTAGGACTAATGTATCCTGGTCCGGCTGCAGTCTATAAAAAGCGGAGGTGGAGCCATGCAGCGACTTCAGCAGCAGCAGCACTACAGGCAAGGGCGTAGGCTCCTGTTCTGAGCATGGACATTGTCGGAGGGTGCCACCGCGTGGGATTTTTTGTGGGTTCCCTCCCTTCCCCCTCCGCACCTCAGTTACTATTAGACTGCCAGGGACTGTTCACTGGAAGAATTGAGATTAACTGATGGGGCGCCGACACATCTCTGACCGGTGCATCATGTAAGCCTCATTATTGCATGCACAGCGGAGCCTTGCAGCACAGTGGCATAAACCCGCCCACTGACCTCACAGCCAATCTCACGAAGAAGCTGCTGATGGAGTGTTGAGCTCTCTGCTTGGCACACCCCCTTGTCAGAACCTTCACTACTGTCTTGTGAGCCACTGAGAGTCAAGCTAAGCAATCCATCCCCTTCCTGCTCCTCGCCTCGCTCTTCATCCTGCAGCGTTACAGGCAGGCAGCAGCTACAGTATATCAATCAATGCTGACAGATGGGAGTAATTGTAGCTCTCAGGACTACGCTACACTGATGAAGTCCCATTATAAGAACTGTAATGCAGTTCATGGTCATCCTATTGCTGTGCAAGTAGCAGTCCCTAGCAGTGTACTGGAAGCTCTGGCTGCTGTTGCAATTGACACCAGGATTGAGGCTGCATGGCTGACATGCACTGTACCTCAGCACAAAGCTAATCTGCAGCTGTAATAGTCACTTGTAGGATTGAACCCTGGTTACTTATACATTGCTCTCTCTTAATATGTAATCAGTTTTGGAAGATAACTAAAAGGAATATACCAGGAAATAAAGGGAAGCATTGTATTTATGCACTGGCTGTTGGCATAGTAGTTATGTATGGACAGTGCTGCCATACTCATGTATTGGTGCTGGCTACCAGCATAAAGGGAGTACTGCTATAGTCACGTTTATGGGCATTGGTTGCCGTTACAGGCTGAATCCAGCCCCAGAGATACATAGATAGGTAGGTAGGTACATAGATACTGGAGTAGGGGAAGGGGGGGTGTAGAACCCACCTGCTCCGGGTACCATGGCTTCACACTACTCTTCTGACTACAGGGACACGATGTGGCTCCCTGACCCGGCGTGAAGACGGCCCCTGCACCCGGCGTACTGCAGAGTGCAGGAGGCCTCAGAAGACTGTAGACCTGATTCAGACCCACTCGCTCTGAGCGATTGTCTCTCATCTGCGCGTGCGCAGGCAATTCGTTGTGATCTGATTTTGGTAGCTTGTAAGTCACTATAAGGTTGCTACTTTGAGTGACAAATAGTGCCGTTTGTGGGTGGTAACGGGAAGGTGCTTGTAAACGGGGGAGTGGATGTGCGAACGCAGGCGTGTCTGGCCGCCAAAATGGCATTTAAAGGGCGTGCATAATTAGCAAAGTAGCGTCATTGTACACGTCACCTGCATGTATTTCAGCCAGCACTGATCACTGTGCTTGCGGCAGGCTAAGGCAACCCCAAGGGTTGCGAGCAGCTCTGATGGCTCACGATGGTCTCGATTAATCCTTCATTTCCCGGAGATGACGTGTGTTGCGAGAGGCAAGGGGGCGTCTTCAGACATTTGCGAGCGCACTTTGCTGTAGCTCGCTAAAACATAGTGGGTGTCCTTGCGCGACGCAGTGCGAGCGCTTCATTTAAATATCCGGCCCCTTTTTGCCAGCGAGCGGCCGCATCTTGCGAGCGAGTCTGAATGAGCTCCTACGTTCTCTGGTGTGGCTGCACTGACAGGAGGATTCCGGTAAGTCAGAGAGTCTTTGCCCCCTCCCTACCTCTAGTACTGTCTGCCCCAACCCCATCCTTGCCCCCCAGTAATGCGCCAGCTGCTTTCTACCCTTGCTCTCTCCCTACCCCCCAGAACTGCCTGCCCCTAGCCCCCCCAGCACTGTTGCAACTGCCCTTCCTTCCTACCCCCAGTCCTGCATGTCCCAATCTACTCCTTGCCCCCAGTACTGCCCCAGCTGCTATCTACCCTTGCCCCTCTCTACCCCTAGCACTGTCTGCCCTTGCTCCTCTCTACCCCCAGCTCTACCCCAACTTTTCCTTACCTTTACCCCTAGCTCAACCCCAACTGCTGCTTGCCCTTAACCTCCTCTACCCCAACTGCTACCTGCAAACAATGTCCAAACTGCTGCCTGCCCTCACCCCCCTTAATATGTGATGGAACCCAAAAACAGTGTAGTAGGACTCCAATTTTTTGAAGTGAGGGGTCCCTGGGACCCACAATTTTTTTTGCTCAGCGCGATAACTGAATAATGTGTGTTTAATTAGCAAGTTTATTTCAAACAAGTAGATAAAGCGGAAAGCATTGATGCTCTGGATCAATGTTTAAGACGAAACAATATTTTGTGATTGATGTTCAAAAACATCAGTACTATCGATCTCCCATCCCGAATAGTTGTCTTACAGAGATTTCACCTGTGGATCCAGGTTCTGTGCTCTGCTCGGATGCCCATTCTCTGCTTTCTGATAAATCAGAGAATTAAACTGAACAATAGCAGCCAGCTTCAGACTCGTGACTTCTCTGCACACTGCTGGGAACACTATATGCTCTCCCCTACATCCTATGCAAGTATTTTTATCCAAGTTTAGGAGGTTAGGGAGTGGGTACATTTAGGGATGTTTGCTTGGCATTTGAAGGAGGTCTGGGTGTCATGTTGAAAGCATTCTATAGTAAGTGAGGGCAGGGGCGTAACTAGGTATTTAAAGGCCCCATAGCAAAAGTTTGTAAGGGCCCTTATGTACCACCCAATGGTGAAAAATATGAGATATGGTAAGAACTTACCCTTGTTATCTCTATTTCTACGAAGTCCATAGGGTTCCACAGGATACCTTGGGGTATAGGTGTGACGTCAGTCGCTGGGCACCATAGAGTTAAGCTTTTCAGCCTCCCAGGATGCACTAGGGTCCCCCTCCTATACCCCGCCCCCGAGCCCGAGCCAAGGCACCTCAGTTAGTTATCAAGCCATAGGCCGGAGGAGGAGAAGGAAGAGAGAGAAAAAAGATCTGGACACATACAAGAATCACATTCTCACCAGAGGGAGACGGAAAACCGGTGACCAGAGCAAAGCCCATCTGCAGCACAGGTGCGACAGGGCGGGAGTCCTGTGGAACCCTATGGACTTCGTAGAAATAGAGATAACAAGGGTAAGTTCTTACCATATCTCATATTTTCTACTTCAGGGTCCATAGGGTATCCACAGGATACCTTGGGGATGTCCCAAAGAAGTATCCTTTAAGGGTGGGGACGCTCCTGTGCAGAAAGGAGAATCCGCCGCCCGAAGGAAGCATCCTGAGAGGCGAAGGTGTCAAACCTGTAATACCTCACGAAGGTATGGACAGAGGACCACGTAGCAGCCTTGCAGATCTGAACTGCCGAGGCACCACGTCGAGCTGCCCACGAAGGACCCACAGACCTAGTGGAATGAGCCTTCAGAGAAGGAGGGACCGGTAGGCCTTCATGAAGATAAGCTTCAGAAATAGCCATACGGATCCAGGCTGCCAAAGTTTGCTTTGAAGCAGGCCAACCCTTTTTACGGAAGCCATAGAGGACAAACAAAGCGTCCGACTTCCTAAACGAAGAAGTGCGGTCAACATAAGTCCTTAAGGCCCGCACAACATCCAAAGAGGCCTCACCCACGGAAAGACCCGGTGAGTTAAAGGCCGGAACAACTATTTCCTCGTTAACATGAAACTGGGAAACAACTTTGGGAAGAAACTCGGGCCGAGTGCGGAGCACTGCCCTGTTCCCATAAAAAACCAAGAAAGGGGGTCTACAAGAAAGAGCCCCTAACTCAGAAACACGTCTGGCCGAAGCAATGGCCAGAAGGAAAACAGTCTTAGCTGTTAGCCATTTAAGATCCACTGAGCCCAGTGGTTCAAACGGCGGTCCTTGGAGAGCCCTCAGGACCACAGCCAAATCCCAAGGCGCCACAGGTGGAACAAAGGGCGGCTGAATGCGGAGAACACCTTGCATAAAGGTGCGCACATCCGGGATTGTAGCAATCCTACGGTGAAACCAGACAGATAGGGCCGAAACCTGTACCTTCAAAGAAGCAAGGCGAAGCCCATGATCTAGTCCCGCTTGCAGGAATGCGAGAATCCGAGACAGACGAAACTCCCGCGGTGCATAACCTCTCGGTCGACACCACTGGAAGAACGTATGCCACACGCGATGGTATATCCTCGCGGAAGACGGTTTCCGAGCTCGTAACATGGTACGCACCACAGAGCTGGAAAACCCCCGGGACCTCAGCATGGCCGTCTCAACAGCCACGCCGTCAAAGACAGCCGAGTCAGGTCCGGGTGAAGGCAAGGACCCTGAGACAGAAGGTCCGGTCGTAGCGGCAACCGCAGAGGACTGTCCACGGACAGACCCTGAAGGTCTGAGAACCAGTGCCGTCTGGGCAACGCGGGAGCTATCAACAGGAGCGTCCCTCCTTCCTGTTTGAATTTCCGGATTACCCGTGGAAGAAGGGAGACCGGAGGGAACAGGTATGCGAACCGGAACGTCCACCGGACGGACAGAGCATCCACCAGAGACGCCCCTTCGTCTCTTGTGCGAGACCAGTACACCGGCAACTTGTTGTTGTGCCGGGACGCCATGAGATCGATTTCTGGAAGACCCCACCTGTCCACCAGTAGTTGAAAAACGTCCGGGTGCAGGGACCATTCCCCCGGATGAACGTCCTGGCGACTTAGAAAGTCCGCCTCCCAATTTAGCACTCCCGGGATGAAGACCGCTGATATGGCCGGAAGATTGCGCTCCGCCCAAACCAGGATCCGAGAGACCTCTACGAGAGCCGCCCGACTGCGAGTTCCTCCTTGCCTGTTTATGTAGGCCACGGTGGTAGCGTTGTCCAACTGGACCTGCACCGGGCGACCCTGGAGAAACCGCTGTGCCTGCTGGAGAGCATTGAAGACCGCACGGAGTTCCAAGATATTTATTGGAAGCTCCGCTTCTGTCGGCGTCCACCTGCCCTGGAACAAGTGTGGACCCGAAACTGCTCCCCAGCCCCGAAGACTGGCGTCCGTTGTCAACAGGACCCAATTTGGAACCCAGAACGGATGTCCCTTGTTGAGGTGGGTCGTCTGTAACCACCACGCAAGGGACAGGCGAACCTCCTGGGTGAGCACAATCGTCTGGGACTTCAGAGACTGAGGCAGCCCGTTCCACTTGGACAGGATCAGGTGCTGCAGAGGTCTGGAGTGAAACTGGGCGTATTCCACCATGTCGAACACCGACACCATGGAGCCCAGTAACCTCATCGCCGAGTGTAAGGACACCCGGCGGCTGTGCAGGCAACTGCGCACCCTTGACTGTAAAGCAGAGATCTTGTCCTCCGTCACGAAGATCCTTTGCTGTCCCGAGTCCAATAAGGCTCCAAGATGCAGAATCCTCCGAGACGGGATTAGAGTGGACTTCTGCCAGTTGATTAGCCAGCCGTGCCGTTGCAGCAGTGCAATGGTCAGGTCCAAGTGGCGTAACAGGAGCTCTGGAGATCCTGCCACCAATAACAGGTCGTCCAAATACGGCAACATGCGGACTCCCTGCAGCCGCAGAGAAGCCGCCATGACCGCCATCACCTTGGTGAAAACACGTAGTGCTGTCGCCAGGCCAAAAGGTAACGCCCGAAACTGGAAGTGGTCGCTGCGGATTGCAAACCTGAGGAACTGTTGATGGCGCAAAAGAATAGGGACATGCAGGTAAGCGTCCTGTATGTCCAATGACACCAAGTAGTCCCCAGGTTCCAGCGCCAGAATGATGGACCGTAGGGTCTCCATTCGAAACTTCGGGACCCGCAAAGACTTGTTGAGTGCTTTGAGGTTGAGAATCGGACGATATGACCCATTGGGTTTCTGTACCAAAAATAGATTTGAATAGAAACCCTGGCCCCTCTGGGAGAATGGAACAGCCACTATAACTCCAGCCTGGAGCATAGTGTGCAATACCTTCCGCAGCTCCGTAGCCTTGTTCCGGTCTGATGGGAGACCCGTGGTGAAGAAGCGAGCCGGGGGTCTGTGCCGGAAGGTGAGGGCGTATCCGTGGGAAACCACCTCCAGAACCCAAGTGTCTGTCATAGTGGTCGACCAACACTGGGCGAACTGTAGCAGGCGGCCTCCCACCCTGGGATCCCCCAAAGGGAGGCCCGGACCGTCAGGCCGCAGGCTTGTCATCTGGCTTGGGGGCCGGACGTCTGGTACTCCATGCCTGCTTCCGGGGCTTGACCGATTTCTTAGGGCCAGCCTGTCGAGGAAACGACTGTGGTTTGGGCCTGCCCTGGGCCCTAGATGACCGAAAGGATGATGGTCCCGAACCAGAAGGAGCAGCGGCCGACGGGAGACAAGCAGATTTGGCTGCCGCCAGCGTGGCCACAATCTTATCCAGATCCGGACCGAAGAGAACTTCTCCGGTAAACGGCAACGCTTCCAGACCTTTCTTGGAATCTGCGTCCGCCTTCCAGGATCGCAGCCACAAGGTGCGACGAGCAGCTACCGCTGCTGAAGAAATTCTAGACACCAGAGTACTAATGTCTAGAGCCGCCTCGTTGATGTAGGTGGCCGAATCACGGAGATTGCCAATCAACTCCGCCTGTTCGGCCGGACAGTCGGATTCAAAAGAAGCCTCTAATGAATCCGCCCAGCGCTCCATCGCTCTGGCAACCCAGCAAATGGCCATAGCCGGCCGTGCTGCCCCCCCTGCAAGGGAATAAGCGGACTTCAGGCAGATTTCTACCTTGCGGTCCGTAGCATCCTTAAGGGAGGACATGGATGGCATCGGCAATGTGGCACTACGGACAAGACGGGTCACGTGAGAATCCACCTGTGGAGGGGATTCCCACTTAGCAAAATAATTATCCGCGAACGGATAAGCCACCGCCAGGCGTCTCTGCGGCTGGTATCTTTTGCCAGGTTGTTTCCACGCCTCCTCTAAATGGTCCACCAACTGACCCGAAAGAGGAAAGACTGTGGCATCGCCCTTCACATCTTTGAAAAAGGCATACTTAGATTTAGCCGCTGGGGGAACTTCGTCCTCAATCACCAAGGCTGTGCGGACCGCCCGAATAAGTCCAGGAATATATACTTTGGACTTAGCATCAGCGTCCTTAGTATGGAGAGGTTCCTGATCGTAAGGATCCAGAATCTCCCCATCATCAGACGTCCCTTCGTCATCCTCATAAGGAGCGGACAGAGACGCCACCGGCCTTTTATGAGGCCGCATCACAGACTCCCCTTGCAACACATCCGACAAGTGCTGTACAGAACTCGTCAGGGAGTTAACCCACGCTGGCTCCTGAGAACCCGGGAGCGGGGAAATAGGGAGGCTGTGGGGTACCACCAATTGTCGTGGGAACCCCTGCATGGGTGACGACACCACAGACTGCTGGGACAAACCCATCGGAGTAAACGCGGGCTGCGGAGCTAACTGGCCCACTAAAGCTGTTAACGCCTGAGCGAAACAAGCCCAGGGCGGCTCCTGTACCGGTGCTGTAACCGTAATAGGCCGCGCCATGGACAAACACTGCCGGCAAAGGCCCTCCGCGCTACCCTCCCCCTCCGCTAACGGTACTTTGCACGTGGTACACTGTAGCCGGAGGGGAAAATCACTTTCAGACATGATGGCACCACGTATGTGACCTCTCTCACCAATTAAGTATTAAATAGGCGAGAGACCACCCTGCAGCACCGCACCGCAAGGGCTTTAGCAGAAGAACAGGGACAGTAATAAAGCTGACAGTTTAGAGAAGAAAAGTTACAGGCAGCGCTAGCACAGTCACATACAATGCAGAGAAATAACAATTCCTGCACTAACAGCGCTGATCACTCAACTACACAGACACAGGGCCTGGTAGGACACAGCGCTGCATACACAGACCTGAGCCACAGCGGAGGAGAGGTATGCGGGGGGGACCCAGACCACGATGCTTCCGTCCAGCGCTTCCAGCAGCGTTCACCATGCGTTCTGGAGAAGATGGCCGCCGAGGAGCAGAGAGGAGGCTGGCCTGGGGGAGGAGCGCTGCCACAGGACCAGTCGGCAGCATGCAGAGAGGGCTGTGTGCAGCGGGGGAGGCGCCGGCTGTGAGACAGGGAAGGCGCGCTCTCCTGGCATGCATTTAACCCCTGGGACGCCGCAGCGCCACCGCTCTGCTGCGGTCCGCTGTCCCAGGGGGTAGTGGAAAGCGCAGGTTGGTCGCCTGGCTCCACGCTGCAGCCAGTCCCCAGGGAGCCCCCTGCCTGGGGACTTAGGACCATGTGACCAGCGGGGACCCACCGCGGGACCCCGCTGCTTACCTTTGTCCCCCTTGGATCCGGCCATGGTCCGGAACATCTGGGGTCACCGCTAGCTGTGATCCCAGATGCTCACCAGCATCCCCGGATCGGTACCGGCGTTCTGGTACCGGCGGGGGTGTAGGGAAGACAGCATGGACGTCAGGACTGACTGTCCATGCTGTACATCCAGATGTGCAGCCACAGCTGCACTGAAGAAAGCTTCAGGGGCTCTTCTAGCCCCCCACTCCGACAGGTGCACCCGACGCCGGCCGGGCACCAAACTAAACTGAGGTGCCTTGGCTCGGGGGCGGGGTATAGGAGGGGGACCCTAGTGCATCCTGGGAGGCTGAAAAGCTTAACTCTATGGTGCCCAGCGACTGACGTCACACCTATACCCCAAGGTATCCTGTGGATACCCTATGGACCCTGAAGTAGAAAATGTATATAACACATGCAAGTTTGATAAGTAAGATGGCCCCCCTAAGCTATGGGCCCCTTGTACTGATGGTAGATATCCCCATGAGTGGGGGTTTGAGAGCCTGTAAAGACCATTTGTGGTGGCAAAGGGGGTAGGGGGTCTGATGGCATATGGCGAAGTGTAGAAACAAGTCAGAGTATTCTTGGGTGAGTGATGTGGGGAACCTAAGGTCTTTTTGAGACTATTTATAATAATTATTCTTGAAATGTTTGAAGGTTGAAGAATCGCAATTGTGGCCTTAGAAGTACGTAAGACTGCTCTTCATTATCAATGTAAAATAAGAACTGTACCACGTGAAACAATGTGTTGCTTAACAGCCTTTCATACATCCAGAAACACATGGAAAATGAAGAAAACGTGCATACAGTAATAATGCAAACCTTAGAAATTAGTTCAAATATTTTACTACTAACCATCCTCTTATGGTTTTGATGCAAATTGTAGGCGAGAGCTCCCAAGAGGAACAATCCATCACATCAGAAAACACTTCAAACACAGCACCTCCAAACTCAGGCTGTGAAATAATCACCACCTGTAAAAGCATATTACACAAAGGTCAGTTGTTCCATCAATAGCAACCATGCCATGTAGAAAATATAAAAGAGTACTCCTCTTTACCTTTCCTGGTCTGGGGTTGATTTTCTCAGCACCTGTCATTGAAAATACCTAAAACAATGCAAAGAAAAATCATTAAATAATTCAAATTAAGCAGGAACTCTTTTTTTTATGAAGTCAGTTTTTATTGACAGATTAAATATGACCAAACCATGCAATAGGTTTCATTAGAAACCATCCCAAAACATAACAGTATCAGCCTGTGGCTCTCATTGGTGCCACGGTCATATATACGCAAGACATTTGGACATTGGCTGGACCTGTACTTAGAAGACCATGAGTAAATATTTTCTTCTGTTTGGTAGTAATGCCTTCACCAAGTGTCTTCCCCTACAGTCATAGGAAGGAACACTGTAAAAACGTTATATTAAAGGCAATGCTTAAGTATAGTCTAGCAGATTTGGGATGTAGTTATGATCCCAGCTGTCGGGATGCTGGCACTGGAATCCTGACACCAGTCAGAATCCCGGCTCCAGAATCTTGACCGCTGACATCCCAATGGTAAGTATTGGGGTTACGGGGAGGGTTAGGCACTAGGGGGAGAATTAGGCTTAGGCTGCAGGGAGGGGGAGGGTTAGGTTTATGGTTAGTATACTTACGTGCTTGCGGTGGGTTTGCACCCCAGACGGGATTCTGAGTGCCAGGATCCTAAGCGCTGGCATCCGGTACCCAACCTGAAGGTTTGAGGTGCTCCAAATGATAGAAAACCACAAACCTTATAGGTACCATACCTGAATATATTATTAACTGTGATAATGGTTTTCTTTTTAAACTGAATTTCCAAAACCTTATGTATTGTCTTCTGAGCTGGGTGCAAGGGCGCCCTGGGCTCCCATTCCCTGCCTCCGATGCATACAGCATCATGATATGCCAGGACAGCAGTGCAGGTGCATGAAGATAAGTGTTGGCGCCTTTCTAGGTAGCGGGGTGCATCTCCAGGGGCAAAAGGGTACCATCGGGGCAATGATCGTACCACGCATAGGCCCTGGTCACACACCCCTCGTACCAGCCCAGTCTGTATTTAGCATACTGTAATCTGTTAGGTAAATTTTCTATATTAAAAATCTCAAAAAAGAAAATTTTTACTTGCATTATCTGGGTTTTTGTTTTTGTATGCATTATTTTCGATGGTATTTTCAGAGTGCTTCAAAATGCTAGTTGAAGTTTCATACAAAAAAAAAATCCATATGACATTCATTATTTTGTACTTAAAACAAACTATGTTATGTTACTGTGTTGTTAAAGCAATGCAGCAGCCTGACCAACAGAATTAATGCCAGTAAGAAAAACACTCTTTAAAAGACTACAGAATTGTATGTATGGGCAGCAGGTCAAATTTAAAGTTATACACTACAGAAAATAACTAACCTGTTGAGCAAGTGTCTAAAAAAAAAAGGTATTAGTGCAAAAGAAAGCTCATGCAATTCAATCTGTTATCAACGCTGGGAATCAGCATTTAAGATCTTTGTCACATTAAGGTGCCTACAGTACATTCTACACAAGTTGCAACAGAAAGACTGGCAGGTCACATGGGATTGGTGTAAAAAAAAAAAAAAGAAGAAAAACAAATATTAGTTAGAACTTGTTTAAAATGTAGATATCTTTAGGTGGTGAACGAACCTGAATTATATTATACTAAATTAAAAATTTCTCTTAGCAATGCATATAGTATGAAGGTATTAGAAGTCACATCCTCAATACACTCTCTGAATTAAAAGGCCAAATACAAAATATATATGTAAAAGTTCAAACAAGACAAACAAAATACAAAACAAATGCTTAGAGGAGGGTAAATTAGCAGAGGAGGGTAAATTAGCAGAGTTTCAGCATTCTTTCAGTGACAGTCACTACCTTGGATTAATAAACCACCCTGTTAGCAGCATTTTTTATACAGCAGATATCTGTATACATAACAAACAGCCTATGAGTTTTCCTTTGTGGACTTCAGCTGCAGTTCTGATATTTGATAGTGAGAGTATGCTTGTAGTGTAGTACACCATGTGTGCAGGTCCCTGCTCTTCCCCTCCCCCAACACAAAATCCTTACGTTACAAATATCTAAAAGGAATACAACATTCTGTATCAATTGCAATAATGTAATGTGTGTGTGTATATTATATATATATATATATATATATATATATATATATATATATACATATATATATACACACACATATACACATACATACATATACACACACACACGAGAGGGAGGGAGAGAGAGAGGGAGAAAGAGAATAGACAGAGAGCTCACCTCTGAACTAAGGTTTGGCATTAAGGATCTTTGATTTTGGCCCTTAAAATAAAATATTTCTGAGACGTCTTTTTCAGTATTGTCCAATGTTGGAGTGCTTTCAAACAGGGGCACGTTCTTGCTCCCATCAGGTGTACAATTAGTTACCTCTGGGTATCCATTAAATTCAGGCAGTGTTACTGGCAAGTCAGTATGTCCTTGGTTGCTGGATTCCAGGTGACTGTCCATGCTGCGTACAGGTGTGGCTAACGCTTGCTTTGCAGAGTCACTTTGAGAGTACTTTGAAGATTGCAGTGTTAAATCACCTTTACCTTCCTTTACTATTGTGTGATACGTGTCTGCAGAGTCTGTAGTTTTAAGATCGCAGTTATTGCCTGGGGGAGTAAACTCCTTTCTGGGTGTGTCGAAGGAGGTAGTTATTGTGCTGACTGTAGTGACAGTGGGAGAGAACACATTCTCTTCAATCTTTGCTGCAAATGGTGATTTGAAGTTAGAATAAATGGACTCTATGCGAGATCTCTTCACTGCTACATCCGCCACATCTGCTTTTTCCTTGTCACACGTTTCCTGTGGTGACGAGAGTGGTTCCTTGTGTGATCTCAGAGATTTCAGAATCATGCTTTGTTCAGCAGATGCCCGCTTTGGCCTCGGCTTCTCAGCAGCTTCTTTGCTTTGCATTTTAAACAATGCCATTGGTGCTAGCTCCTTTGGTCTATCTTTCTTCCCTAAACCAAATGAGAATGATTCAGTATCCAGTATTTTTTCCAAGTAATCCTCATGGATAGGTGGTAACCCATAATATGGACCTGGTGATTTAGGTGCTCTGGGCTTTTTCCTCTTCTGAGGCACTGTAATTGGGCTGTCTAGCTTCCTGATTGCTTCAGCAAACTTTTCCATGTCTGATGATGAATCTAAAACACTTTCCTCACTTGCTACTGAGGCATTCAAACTGGCTTCAGGGCTATGTTGTACATTGGTGACAATCTCATCAAGAGCCTCTGTAGGATGTATGGTTCCATTAGTATAAGTGTTAGCACCATTTTCATGTACACCAGAAACCGTGATGTCTGAATTGTCCACATTCACATCAATACTATCATTGTTACTTACTTCAGTATTAAAGTCTACTGCTTTCTTATCAACTCTGCTCAAAGCATTATTATGCTGGTTTTCAGTATTTATATGCTCTTCTGATATTTGTTCTACCGCCACGTCAACAATGCATTCTCTCAGGCTTTTATTTTCAGTCACTGGAAGATTGGAAATATTTTGTGAATTATCTTCCTGTTCAATATCGGATGCGAACTTCACTTCATTTTCATTACTGGAGTACAGAGTCAAATCCTCTTTTTCTGCTTCTGGACACGGAACAATATCTTTGGTGATATTCTGCAGGACTGCAGGGCTGCTTTCTTTGGCTGAATAATCGCTACACAGCGTAATCTGTCCACTTTCAATTTTGCTAGACTCTACAGAAAAGCCATTCTGTGAGTAGCACCCTTCATTTAAGGACTCCCCACCATCCAGGGAGCTTGACAATGCCGGATGGTGGCTTACTTCACTTTGTGGTGAAACAGACTCAACACAGGAATTTTCTGCCTCTGGTCCTTCATTGGTTTCAATAATGCATAGTGTGGAAATCTGTGAAATATTGTTTACCTCTCCAGTAATAGGTTCTTCCTGGCTTGCTTGAACAATTGCATCCGAAGCCAATGATTCAACAGTTGATAGACTCTTGTTTTCCGGAGTGGGAGAATAGGATTTATTTTTCAAATCTTTTTGCAACAAATCGTGTTCCCCAAGATCCTCTTGGTGATGTTGTACTTCCTCTGTTTCTTTTATTGGTTCTGATTGTGCCTGAACATCTCCATTTAGGCTTTCATTATTTGGTAAGTAACAGCTACTCTCAGATTTGGTATCATTTGCATGTAGAATAGGGATTTCTTTCTTTTGCAGCTCTTTTTTGACATCACTGCTTATGGGTTCTTTTGTTTGCATTTTCTTTTTGTTCATTCTTATTTTAGGTGATTTGGCAATATCTTTTCCTTCAGTGGGCTGTGCTTGTGCTTTTCTGTCTTTGACAAGTACTTTTTTACCATCACTGATTTGATTCTGATCTGTGGTGGAGGGTACTACAGCCATCAAAACAGAATCTACAACATCTAAAGGTGATAGGTTGGAGTCTTTAGTCAGACAAACACTAGACTCGTCTGCGGAGACAATGGGCTCTTTTTTTACTGAATTATGTGTATTACCCATATCTGTATATGTAGAATCTAACCCTAAACCCACACCACTTTCCAAAGCAGTAATATTCCCAGCTAGATTATCAGAAGATTCTTGAGATGAATGTGACAATGTTTCTTCTGTATTACTGTCTAGCTGTAAACCATCAAAGAGTGTGGTAGTATTGTCACTTAAAGGGACATCACAGTTGCTTAGTTCAACAGGATGATCATTGTGTTTTTTATCCACTACTGAAGGCAAAATACTTTCTGTCGGAGGCTTTACAGGTGCTCCTTCTACTTCCAAACCATTTCTGCTGTCTTCCATCTGCATCTGATTTGTCAGAGTTACTGATCGGTCTTCCCGTTGCTTATGGTCAACTTTACGATTGGCAGACTCTTTCGGACTTGGTTCTGCCTTTATTTCACAATGACTATTTTCAGGCTTTTTGCCATTGGTAATGTTTAGATCACTGGGTGATTTCACTGAAGAGCTGTTGTCTTTCAGGCCAGCTCCTTTAACCTGTTTCCCAAAATTCAGTTTGGCTCTTTCCACAAATTTCCTTGGCTGGGAAATGTTTTTTGTTGCATAAAACTCTATCTGCCTGTGGCTTGTTCGTTTATTCTCAAATAAAGAAACTTTGCTAGCAATGTTCCCTTTGGGGATGTGCGCCTCAGCTGGAGCCTCATCTATATGATCAACAACCTTGGGCCTAATGGGCAGTTCCACATTCTTTGGTTTTGGGGGACTGAAAAAGAGAACAAAAAATTTTCATTACATATAGAACATAAAAAATTATAAATATTCAACACAGTTTAAACTGTAGTCAATAAAATACAGAGTATATGTATTTTGTTTCAAGCAGGAGGCACCGTGTGCTTTTATTAATGCAAAAGGCATCACAGATGCCAAATAAAGGTTATATGTATCATCAGTATTTTGAGGTTTTACTTAACGTGTTATTTCATAGTCAGTTTGGAAAGTCTTGGTACAAAGCGCTTGAATTCACGAACAAATCAGTGGAAAACAGTAACACAGTGGGTAAGACCTCTTATGGAACTGAAATAATGAAAACACATTGCAATAAAAACTAAACATTTTATGTTAAGCCTGGAATACAACCTACCAAGCAAAGTGTTACATATAAAATAAATCTGGGTACACACTGATATATTGTATATGTGTATGATATACTGTTCATACAACCAACGAACGATCTGTGGTTGTGTACACTCAATATGTCTGTGAACGACGTCGTTCACAGACATATCACGTCAACTGTGCAGCGAGGCAGATGCAGATATGTCTTGCAGATATATTGTTAAATCTGGCTCTGTGTACAGGAGACCTGCCGACCAAACCATATGCTGGGCGCAGTAACCGCCGGCAATGACGTCACTATCGGTTCCTGTGGCCAGGCATGTCGGACAGCAGATAAGCGAATTGCGCATACACACTTGCCTGTTAAGAACACGGAAATCGTTGGATCAATCGGCACATTGTGTTGCTGACCGATCCATCGTTAAGCTAACGTCAAATAATTCTATAGAATAAATGTGTAATAACTGTCAAAATCTTGACAGCATGCTTCATACTGTATTACAAAATTACAATCCTGGTTGTAAATAAGCATTACAAAGCAATCCAAGTTCATGTGCTGTACAGTATATGATGCTTGTATTAAAGTGAAAAAACACTATTTAGAACTCATTTTTCCTGTAAGCAAACTTTACTAATTAAAGCAATTCTCTTTATTTACACAAGAATGACTTCAAACCTGCAGTTCAGCATTCCAAGGAATTAAAACGACAATACCTTTTGGCATCACTTCCTGCCAACTGAAGTGAAAACTAGATTTTTCTATACATGCACACTTCGTCCATTTTAGATAAAATACACTTCTAGCATAAACAAACATTTGAGCAAAGTTTAAAATGCAAATTAATAATTACTTGCATTCTGTTTCTCAATCAAGCAAATTTGACCTTTATTGTTTACAGATGGAGGAAAGTGCACGCATCAGTAAAGAAAAGTTATAAGCAAACAATTCCAGAGTGGAAAAAAAAAAGGCATTTCTAGAGATTGGTTTTCCTGAAATATGAACGCACCTGAACTTAGGGGTTCCAAGTAGAATCAAGTCCTAGTTTGGAATCACTTTGGGGTTCCAAGTTCAACTGAGTCCCAGTTCAGTTCTGCAGTCAGTTCGGAACTCTGATTTAAAAAACGAACTCGGCTATTTTGGACCTGTTTACATGCAATCCAAAACCTATTTTATCGATTTTTAATAGATTTTCATAGATTTCTAAGGAATCCAAAACCAAACCAAAATGGAATCCAAACCAAAAACACTGGGTGGAACACAATAATGAATTAGAACCAAAACGCTGGGGTCTGCACACATCTCTACTTATTTCACTAATCTGTTCTATGCACAGTGAACAAGCACTACATGCAGGAGGTATGGAGAAAGTATTTAGGCTACAGTCTGAGAAATACAGTATGAGTAAATATTTAGCACACTATCTGTGTCCTTATACATCTTTGCTGCAGTTGCGCTATAAAGCCTCTTTCGGCGTGCCAGGTCCCATGAGACTCTGCTAGCGTGCATGTTTTTTGTGTCTTATTTTGCCGCAAAATACATCTAATGTTGGGCATCCACTATACAATTATCTGTCAGATATCTGTCCAATCTGGCTGGTTGGAATAAAAACCTGGCAATGTATGGGAGCAAATGACAGTTGATCTTATGGTTTTAAACACTTGAAAACGGACAAAAAAACAATTGTTCAAATTGGTTACATTTGTGTGTTTTAACCAATTTGTCTGAACAACCATTTTTGGCTATTTTTCCAGTGTTTGTGAGCAAATGGTCGATTGTCATTTGCTCCCATACATTACCAGGTTTTCTTTCCAACCAGCCAGATTGGACAGATATCTGACAGAAAATTGTATAGTGTATGCCCAGCATAAGTTGAAATGCGATGCATCTAGAACGCACCAGCAGACTATGCTGATTAATTCGATATCCGACACCTGTATATCTGTATGCGACAGAGTCTCTAATTCTGTATATGAAGTGCTACAATGTACTGTAGCAGCTGCAGCTTTCTTCATTCCAAGTTCTGTTGTGCTTCATATACAGACTCAGGTGCACACAGATATAAAAGTGTCACATATCAAATTAATCAGCACAGTCTGCTGATGTGTTCTAGTCACATTGCATTGAGACTTCGATGCATTTTCAGCAAAAAAAAGACACCAGACGCTAGCAGAGTAGCATGAGACCTGGCGGCTCACTCACGCCACACAGCGCAACTTGCCTGGCGTATTGAGGCTAGATGTATGAGGGCACATCTGTACAGTAAAAATGTAGGTGTCCCACATACAGTAGAACCCTGATTACGTGGGGTAAACTATGGGAGGGGTTAAAAGGATAATAAAAATTATGGGTAATCGCTAAAACACCCGTGAAGCCAGGATCAATCATAATTTGGCTAAATATTACATATACCAGTTAAAATAACAGCATCTGTTTACAGAAGGAATTTAAATACATATGGGTGCACCAAAAACATAACTTAAACAATGATCATATGCAGCCTAGCTCGAGTTACTGTACAGTTATTATACATATATATACACACACACACACATACATACACAGAGGTATCCACATACAGTATATCTTACCTCTGTGACCTAGAGGTCGCGCTAAACATAACGCGCGAGCCCTGTGCAACTCAGTAGCACCGAGCGGGATGGGTACGGGATGCCAGTGGTCAGAATCCAGACGCCGGCATCTCGACAAGGTTAGGATACCGACACTTGTCGGTAGGTATCCTAACCCTACCTCCCTGATGCCAGAACCTAAACTCCTCCTCCCCACACCCTAAACCTAACCCTCCCCCCTTAGTGCCTAACCCTAACCTCTAACGCTATTCCTCCCGCTAACCCGCTACTTACCTTCGGGATTCTGGCGGTTGGGATGCCTGTGTCAGGATGCCGGCCCCGGCATTCTGACCGCCTGAATCCCCGTGGTTGGGATATTGACCGCATCCCAAATGAGACTGATTCGTAAAGCAATGCAAACTGGATGCACAAGCAGCTTCTGTTGATTAAAATGATATGTGGCATACCTATATTCTGTGTGCAGCTGTGGGTGTACTTGCATGCGAAATGCTATGTTACAGTGTCACAGCCGTTGACACTATAACATTTATTTAAGCCTAATCTTCACCCTAATCCTCCTCCTAGTGCCTAACCTTCCCCCTAGTACCTAATCCTAGCCCTCCTCCTAGTTCTTAATCTTAACTGTTCCCCTCCGCAGCGTAACCCTCCCCCCAAGTGCCTAAAACACTAAAAAATGTGAAAAAACATGTTGCCCATTTTTGTGTTGACCATTTGTTCCTGTCGACAATGTGGTGTCGCCCTATTGCGTGTTATTCTAAACACTGTGGATCTTTAATCTGGATTACTATATAAAACATTTTTTAAATTAGCTGCTCGGTTAATCGGCACGTGGTTAATATGACAGTTGGGGTTCTACTGTGTTGAGTAAGTTCCCAGTGTGAGAAGAATGTGAACATAGGAAATATTGGGCCTGATTCAGACCCGCTCGATGTTGCCCAAGTGCGCATGCGCACGACGGAAGCCGGCGATGTTACCCAAGTGCGCATGCGCACGACGGAAGCCGTCGTTATGGGTCTCGCACCAAAGGGGGCGTGCTGTCCAAGTGCGCATGCGCACGACGGAAGCCGTCGATGTTGCCCCAGCGCGATGTTGCCCAAGTGCGCATGCGCACGACGGAAGCAGTCGTTATGGGTCTTGCACCAAAGGGGGCGTGCTGTCGATGGTGATTGACAGCACGCCCCCTTTGGTGGGCGTGCCGGGGGTGTGGCTGCCCAGACGGAGGCGTTCCCATGGGAACGCCTACTGTCTGGGGCCGGCCCCACTGACATCACTAGTGAGGTCAGTAGGAGTGCTTTTGGCTCTGATAGAGCCAAAAGTACTCCAGGGCTTGCGGCAGACGAGACCCTACCTTAGGGTCTCGTCGCAAGCCCGATGGTCGCGATGGTCTTGACCATCTCGACCATCATTTTGGTCGCTCGCTATAGCTGTGGGTGGTTACCCACAGCTATGCGAGCGGCCAGGAGGCCACTCCAAAAAGTAAGAGGGCCAGCCCTGATTCAGAGCGAGCGCTCTGTCAGAGCGTCCGGCTCTGAATCAGGGCCACTGTGCACATCCCAATTGCCCAGCATATTATGTAAGTACATGTATATTATTCATAGCCCATAAGACAGCACATATCATACTGGTGAAGCCAGAGAAATTCTATTTGCACGGAATTCATCTGAATTTGGCTCAATAATTACTTAACCCTGTTACAACAAGTTTTAGAAGTTCAGTAGACTTGTGGGTATTTTGTGTGAGATGTAATAGGGTGTGAGTTTTTTGTGTAAGACAAAGTTGTACCTTCTTGCACATTTAAAGGTCCAAGTTTGTCTAAGAACTCGCCAAATGTAATAGCCTGCGAACTTGTGGGTTCGAGGTTATTACATTATGCGAGTCCAAGTGAGATTTCTCCTATGAAAACTTGGACTTCTTAATGCGACTAGCATTAAAAGGTCCGAGTTATACAGAAGCCTTCACAAATCAGTAAGAGCTGTGAAGCCTTTCCCCATATACATCAATGGTGGGAAAGCTCCATTGAGGTCTATGGTGGGAACCGCTACATTATAATCTATGAAGTTAAACGCAAGGTTAATTGAGGTGAACCTTGTTTACCATCAAAGGCTACAATGTAGCAGTTCCCACCATAGACTTCAATGGAGCTTTCCATTGGTTGAAAGTGTGAGACAGGCTTACTGCGCACAGCCATTCAGCGGGCAGCTCCTACAGAAGCGCCATGTGATTGGCTGCCGGCTCCTGCAATGACAGGAGATACGTGGGTCCATGTCATTCGTGTAAAGGAAGGGTATGTGTAGTAACACAGAAAGATGCACGGATACGTGCATCTTTCTGTGTAGTAAAAAAAAAAGTAAACCGTAACAATAAAAAACATTTTAAAAAATGAAGTGCATCCAGTCCATGCGAGTTTGCATGTTCTCACACCCTATTAGAATGAGTTCTGAAAATGTGCGGTATAGCTCTATACTTGCACTTTTTCAAAACTCGCACCCTATTACATCTCACCCAGTGTTTCCATTTCCAAATCACTCATCTTCACAGGCTTATACATGATTAAAACAAAATATAGAGTTATGGTAGACTTACCTAAATAACTCCTTTTCTTCGAGGTCCATAGGATCAACAGTTATACCATGGGGGGATATTACGGTTTCGAAGACCAGGCACCAAACAGTTAAAGATTTGGCTCCCAGAATGCCCGGTGTCCTTTTCCATATATACCCCGCCCCTAGCCACAGGACTTCAATTTAGTTAGCAAGCCTAAAGGCATGATAAGGAAAGAGGAGAAGAAAGAACAATCGTCCTAAAGCAGTTCTCCTAGGGCGGGGGATGCTCCTGAGCAGAAAGGAGAACTCTCGCCCAAATGAAGCATCCTGAGAGGCAAAAGTATCATAGAACCTAAGAAAAGTGTGGACAGAAGATCACGTGGCAGCGTTGCATAATTGTTCAGCAGAGGTACCACGACTCAATGCCCATGATATAGGTACCACGACTGAATGCCCACAGACAGAGTAGAATGCGCTATCACCGTGCTTGGGACAGGAAGATCAGCCTGTGTACACAACTGGGAGATAGTCGTGCATAGCCATCTCGCCAGAGTCTGTTTACTAGCTGGCCATCCTCGTTTGTGAAAACCATAATCTGATTTTCTAACAGAATTCGCACGCTCCACATAAATATGGAGAGCACAAAACTACATCCTGGGAGGCTTCACCTACAGACAGGTCTGGAGCCTGAAAAGCTGGAACAACAATTTCTTCATTCACATGAAAACGGGACACTACGTTAGGAAGTTAACCCAAGATTTTTTATCTTGGTGAAAAATCAAAAATGGGAAGCGACAAGAGAGTGCTGCCATATCAGAGACTCTGCGAGCAGATGCGATAGCAAGAAGAAAAAAATTGTCTTTGCTCTCAACCACTTTAAATCTACAGAGTCTAAAAGTTCAAATGGGGACACCTGTAACCCCTTAAGAATCAAAAGACAAATCCCACGGTGCTACCGGTGGAACAAAAAGGAGGCTGAACCTGCAGAACTCCTTGGAAAAAAAAATCTAACATCTGGTAATAAAGAAATCTTCTTCTGGAACCAAACTGAGTGCAGACACCTGCATTCTTAAAGTAGCCAGGCGGTGACCAATGTCTAATCCTGCCTGCAAAAAAGCCAGAATCCTGGAAATCCTGAATACCCTAGGATCATATTACTTATGGGAACATCATTAACCAAAGGAATGCCAAAACCTGTAATAGATGCGGGCAGAAGCAGGCTTCCTTGCCCTAAGCATCGTCCGAATAACCGAACTGGAAAACCCCTTTGTTTTTAGGATGGAGGTTTCAAGAGCCACGTCGTCAAAGCTAAACGGGGCAAGTCCGGATTTTGGTAAGGACCTTGCGTTAGTAGATCCTGTCACAGAGGAAGAGGATACAGACTGTCTACTGACATATTCTGTATATCGGTGAACCAATGACGTCTGGGCCAGGCTGGAGCCACCAGTATTACTATTCCACCTTCCTGCTCTAATTTCCTGAGAACACTTGGAAGCAGGGAATTGGAGGAAAGAGATACGCCAACCTGAAGTCCCATCTTACTGCCAGTGCATCCACGAAATCTGCTGATGGGTGTCTGGACCTGGATCTTGACCCGTACCTGGGGCCATTTTGATTGTGGCGTGACGCCATGAGATCTCTCTCTGGTAGACCCCATTTGTTTACCAGGAGTTGAAACACTCCCGGATGGAGAGACCACAATCCGGCGTGTATGTCCTGGTGATTTAGGAAGTCTGCTTTCCATTTGAGTATTCCCAGAACTAATATTGCCGAGATGGCCGGAACATGATGTTCTGCCCAAATGAGAACCTTTGTCACTTTTCATGGCCGCATGACTTCTTGTGCCTCCATGATGATTGATGTAGGCAACGGTGGTTGCATTGTCGGACTGAATCTGGACAGGCCTGCCCTGAAGCAGGTCCTGTGCCCTAACAAGTGCTTTGCATACTGCTCGCAGTTCCAGAATGTTTATTGGCAGATGACTTTCTTGATCTGTCCATCTCCCCTGAAAGGTGTGATGACCTGTCACTGCCCCGCATCCGTGAAGACTCGCGTTCGTGGTGAGGAGCACCCAATTTGGAATCCAGAATGGACGCCCTTTGTTTAGATTTTAGCCACCACAAGGAGTAACAAACTTTTGGAGAAGAAAAGATCATCTGTTAGCGTATTGAATGATACTGTCCATTCCAAGTGGAGAGAATCAACCTTTTGCAGAGGCCTGGAATGGAACGGAGCATAGCTTCTCAAATGGTCCTTGGTTGTGGCCCACAAATCATGAGGCTTGGTGCAATTTTGCTGAACTCATTGTTTTTTTTTTTCCTCTTAAGTTTAGACTAACCTTTCCATAGATGTTAGATTACTGTGACCCTTCTATCCAGCCCATCTGTGTCACCCATGTTTATCTGCCCCCTCCCCTTTAGAATGTAAGCTCTCACGAGCAGGGCCCTCTTTCCTCATGTGCTTCTCCTTCACTTAATTATACTCTAATTTACAACAGCACCCAACCCTTGGATACGGACACCATGCTGCTTATCTAAGTGTTACGCAGCAATGTATAAATCATGTATCTGTCCTGCATGGTTTGTACGGTTATCTGTTTTCTTGTGTGCTTATTTGTTTATGTACTGTGTAAGGTGCTGTGGAACCCTTGTGGCGCCATATAAAGGATAATAATAATAGCCCACCATGTCAAAGGTCGATACCATTGATCCAGCATCTGCATTGCTGACAGAATAGATACTCTTTGCCTGCGTATCAGCTTGTGTATCCGCACTGACAATACCACAATCTTGTCCTCTGGCAGAAACACCCTTTGTGCCTGAGACACTAGCAATGCTCCCAGATGAATCATCGGCTGTGTTGGAGAAAGTGATGATTTTTTTCAATTGATGATCCAGCCGTGCCTTTGTAGGCAGGCTATGGTCAGCTGGAGATGGTGTGGCAATACCCTCGGAGCCTGTGCCAATATCAGAACGTCGTCCAGATATGGCAGTACTCTGACTCCCCGACGTCTGTGATAGGCAATCATGACCGCCATTATTTTGGTATATACCTGGGGAGCCGTAGAAAGGCCAAAGCCCAAAATTGGTAATGTTGCTGAAGGACAGCAAACCTTAAAAATTGCTGGTGGGATGAGATAATTGGAACATGCAGATATGCATCCTTAATATCCAGGGAAACCATGTAATCTCCCTGCTCCATAGCCAAAATAATTGACCGGAGAGTTTCCATGCGGAATTTGGGAACATGGATAAAACCAGTTGAGATTTTTAGATTCAATATAGGGCAATATGCCCCATTTGGTTTCTGGACCAGAAATAGATTTGAATAATACCCCTTCCCTGTTGAGAAATAGGGACTGGAGCTATCACCCCTGCCTGCAGCAGTAAGTGAATTGCTACCTGAACAGCCAAGGCCCTGCTCACATCCAATGGAGGCTTTGTGGCAAAAAACCTCTGGTGGGGGTGTCTCCTTAAAATGAGGGCATACCCCTGAGAGACCACTTCTCGGACCCAGGCATCTGTAGTTGTTTGATGCCAACAATCCGTAAACTGAAGTCGGCCCCCCACCCTGGGATCCCCGCTCCATCAGGCTGATGGCTTATTGTCTGACAGAGAAGCTGAACGTCTTGTCTGACCAGACCCTTTAGTTTGTCGTTTTGACTTACGTAAACTATTCAGCTTGGAAGAAGTCTGTCTTTTGGTTTTCCACTGAGGACGAAAAGACTGAAAAGAGAGACTTTCTTAGTTCTACTATAGGACGTAGATGCAGACCTGCTGACTTTAACGCCACCAAAGTAGAGATTATGCTATCCAGCTCTGCTCCAAAGAGTACCTTTCTATGAAAAGGTAAGACTTCCAGCGCCCTTTTTGATGCTGTATCAGTTTTCCAAGACCTTAACCACAGTGCTCTACATGCAACTATGGATGCTGCTGATGCCTTAGAAGCTAAGATTCCAGCATTTACTGCAGCTCCTCCCAGGAAGTTGTTTCCTGTATATGGGAAATATTAAACATCTGTTCTCTGGTAGCATTTGGTAGGGAATTTTCCAATGCCCCCAATCCATTTACCAAACTGCTTTAGCGACCCAGGCTCCATCTATAGCTGGATGGGTAACCACTCCAAATGCTGAAAAAAATCGCCTTAAGATAAGCTACAATCTTTTTATCTGCAGAATCCTTCAGATAAGAAGCTGATGGAACAGGCAATGTAGCCTTTTTGATCAGATGCGTTACCTCCCACTTAGCACATACCGAAGGTGGGAATGGGCACAATGATTTTATTCTCTTATCAACATAAAATTGCTTATCAGGGTTTCCCCATGCCTCCTCAATAAGCTCAGTGATCTGTTCAGGAAATACCATTTTGACCACCTTTCGGTGTTGATTAAATATTGGAGGCTTTTTACTATGAGTTGTTTCATCATCCTGAATATCTAGGATTGATCTAACCGCCCTCACCAAAGAAGTAACATCCACAGTAGATGGATGATTCTCCTTTCCAGAAGAAGATCCTGGAGAGGAATCCTGTGCATCATCAGACTCCTCTGATGATGCGTCTGAATCCATATGTTGAACAGAATTAGATCAAGACAACTTACATTAAGGTGCTTTAGTCACTACCGGTCTGATCTCAACATTAGCTGGCGCCATATTCTGACTAATATGGCTATCAACATCCTTAATAGAGGAATACCCATGAGGTGAAAACATATGTGGACACTCCATCCAAGGAGGCATCGTTGGTGTAGCCAAACGATCCACCACCTGCATCATAACCTGGGACAAAGAAGCAACCCAAGATGGCTCTTGTCCAACAACAGGTATACCAGACTGGTAAGGTGGCTCTTTATAATAGAGCACACAAACCCTCCCTTTATGTCCTGTGAGGACACATATGCCGCACATGATTTACATGAAACCGACAAAGGTGGCTCCCCCTCCTGCTTCCCTTTATCTTTAGACATGTTTAAAGTAAAGGTAACAATTACAAAGTAATGTTACAGCGTTCACAAATTCTAATGAATGTGAAGCACTCAGAAAGAATATTGACAGTTATTATTGACAGATAGAAAGAAATCATAGTCAGTCAGCAGCTAGCAACAATCACATACAATGCATATGTAATATAATTACATTGGGCTCAAAATCAACGCAACGCAACGCAAAGTACTAGTAGGTTATAGAGCACTGTATACCTTAACCAAAGGAGAGGTATACAGGGAGACTGACCCAGACTCTCCTGAGACCAACACCTACCAGGTGCACTCTGTGGACCGTGAGCATCTCATACACGTGAAGGGTAGGTGGAGCAACCCAGGCGCGCAAAACCTATTCATCAGGACTGCGTCTGGGTCGGGGAAGGAGTTGCCGAGCAGCGCCTACCTCCCCTAACCTGCATTAACCAACCGGGTACGTTGGCCTCACGGCAGCAGATATGTGTCTGCTGCCGATCCCCGGCATCAGACGATAAGGCCCCGGGCTGGTGTAGTAAGGATGCGGACAATCCCTGGTACTTACAGCAGTGGCTTCTGGTGCGTCTCTACACCAGAAGCAAGGACTGCCGCGCACGATTCCCCACAAACGAGGAATCGCCTTACCTGACATCTCTGAGCATCCAGTGCAGTTCAGGTCGCAGCATTGCTGCTAGCTAAGCTCAGCCACGACCCGCCGAAATCACCAGCACAATTACTGATGTTGCGGCCCGGCGGAGGTAAATGGAGTCGCAGTCTGTGCGTCTTAATACAGACTCTTAGTACTGCCAACTCAAGCAAACAAAAGTAAAATAAATCATAAAATTAAAGCTCAGGACTGCCTAAGCAGTCCCCTGTACAAAAGGTGCGTCTGAATCCTGCCACACCAAACAAACAAACTGAAGTCCTATGGCTAGGGGCGGGGTATATATGGAGGAGGACCCGGGGCATTCTGGGAGCCAAAGCTTTAATGGTTTGGTGCCTGGTCTTCCAACCATAATATCCCCCCATGGTATCCCTGTGGATCCCTATGGCCCCCTGAAGAAGAAAGTATAAATTCTGACATTTTTGTCATATTTTTGTTTGCAGCAGAGACTTCAATGATCCCAAAATGTACACTTCAATGCTACTATGTTATTGTAAGCTCCACAGTATGACTACTGGAAAAAAAAATGTCAGTAGCACCATTAGCCATCTAATGGAGAAATACATAAGCAATTCATTGTGAGCTCAATGAGGGTATTTTCCTAAACAAACTGTCACAGAACACAATGTTCTTCTGTTCTTGTCATCAGCTATACAGGTGTACAGCAAGCAATACACAGATAGTAAAGTGCCTTCTTAAAAATACAGTGGTTACTGAGGCTAAAAACACAAATATGCTGTATTAATCAGTAGTCAGTCTACTCCTTCTAGCCAAGTCTGTTTCATTGTTCATTACTTTGCAGACAAGCACAATTTGGATGAAGAAGAGTAGCACAAAAAAAATAATTCTCTATATAACTACCAAGAAGTTAAACCCATGGTTTTGTAGATATAGGAGTCAAACATATGACATTATACAGTAGGCTGGCTAGCCAATGTTGGCTGTTAAAATCAAGGTCAAATATTCTCAGAAAGGCCCAAATAAGTATATTGTACAAAAATATTGGCCTGGAGTTTTTCATGTACGACCAGTGAAGGCTTGTGATATTTTTACTTTGTTAGAAAATGGTAACCAAGTATGGTAATGCAGAAAGCTTCTCCACTATATCTGCAATGTAAAAGTTTATACTTGTTCTGGTTGTTAACATATATGTACAATAACTTATGTTACAGAGCTTCTCCAGTCATACAAACTGGGTTAAGTGCAAGTGTTGGCTTCATTCCTGCTGTTAAATATAAATCTAGCAAGACACCTACATGCACATCAAAACAGACACACCATATACCTGTAGGGTGCTCTGATGGAGAAAAATACTGACAGCAAATATCCCGGGAATATACATATATAAATTATTCCCCAACACTTTGACAGTTCCATAACTTTAATGTGTAACTTTTTCAGTACAATCATTGCTTTGTCCTAAGGAAAGTACACTGAAACATTTACCTAACAAAGTTTTGCATTGATCAAAGTGTAATAGTATAATTTATCCATGTATAAATATCTCCAAGGACTTATCCTCATAAACTATATATGTCAACATAAGTAATTGGCATCATCAGTTTTCAGTTCAGGTTACCATTTCTTGCTTACATATTCTTTGAGGTTTTAATAATTGATTTATTCTACAGCAGCTGAATAATTAGCAAACACAGAAGCTGGGAGACCGTAATTGTGTCAACCTTGAGACTATAGAGTAGCACTTTAATGTATACAGTGCCTCATTAGTAAAGCTGATCAGACATACTGTACTGCAATATTGCAGTAGGCTTATATTATTGAGGGCAAAGTCTCAAAACACCACCTATGCTCTGTCGATTAGCTCATCGTTTTTAGATGTGGTTAGCAGAGGTTTGTGATCAGCCTGTAGTTGCTGTAATTGTCCCAACAGAACTGGCAGGTATCTGATTGTTCAGTCCGAGTGGCAAATAACTTGATCATGTCTGATATGGTCAACAGATCATGCAGGATTGTACCATATGTAATTGGCAAAACTAAATACGCTCTACCCAATACAAAGAATGACCATACTATAAAAAGTAAATAACTACATTCTATTTCTCTTTTAAAGGTATACACAAGATGTACAATATAGATTATATTTATCATTTCTAAATGAATACTTAATTGTGGTACAAAAATTTTGTCTACATTTAGGATACACTGCAATGTACATATTAGTCATGTATATTACCAAAGGCAATATCCAATCACACACTGCCATATAATGCTGCCCATCCACTACAAGATGTGGGGATGATGGCACGATTACGACGCTGTCATCACCCGCGGGGTGAAGTGCATACACTGAACGTTCAGTGTATGCAGATCAATCATCTCCGAACATGGCAACCTGACGGCAGTCGTCAGGTTGACCAATATGTTCGGGCAATGACAGATGTTAAAAACGACCAGCGGGCGCGTGCATCGCTGGTCGTTTTTAACATTTTACTACCCGATTTGCGGGCGATTACCAAGCGATGGAGCGATAACTATGGTCACTATCGCTCAATCGCTAGGTTTAATCGCCTAGTGGATGGGCAGCATAACTCACCAGTATTTCAACTCTCCAATAAATAAACAAGAAAACAGAAGCTATAATAAAAGCTCCATTAACCACAGAATACAGTAAATGGTTATTGTATTATCATTATGGAAAGCTCTAAAAATAATCTCACTAGTTTCAGAGATTGGAGAATACATAAACACCATGGTGAGGAGTGAGATTTTCCATTTATTTTTATAGACAATGCATTAAAATGGGCTTTTTGTGCCCACTGAGAATACATTGCACTATTCAAATAAAATCATGGAATCCCAAGAACAGGCCTCCCGGTTCTGACAGACAGGTTTAAATTCTGATTTCCCAAACAATCGGCCGGATTCAGTTTTTTAAGCAGATTCCCGAGGTTTGGGAATATGCGCATGTGCCGTACCCGTATTGTGCAGTACGGGTCTGCGATATTACTCGCAGTTCGGCAGAAGACAGTCAGTGATTTAAAGTCTGCTGCCGTTTTGGGCCACTTAGCCGCCGACGTCATGCATGGGTCACTTAGCCGGCCAATGGTATCGCAGATGATTCGATATTACGTTCTAGAATGCAACTCAGATCAGTAATGCATGCAGAAGGCATGATGCTTCCTACTGCATTACCATATAAGAGCTATCACAGCTGCTACCATGTAAGCAGCTGTGACCGCAGCTGAATCAGGCCCAATGTTAGGTTTGACGAAATGTAAACTTTTATATTTTCCAACAACTGGAAGTCAGTTTCTCACTGATGGTAACTAGATTATATATTTATTTGTGTCTCTTATACATATATTAGCTTAACGCTGTTTATTGGTTTTTGGAAATTAGAGTTCTTAACGAAAATAGTGAATAAAAACAGTTTTCCCATAAAAAACAAATGAATTCAAATTAATTTGTGCCCATGGTCCCAGAAAGTGTATGAAAATACTGTTAAAAAGCGTGGTCTTTCCAGATGTTCTCTAAATACATCCTCTTCATCTCCACTTCTCAATACTGCCAACAACTACTGCCCTCATGATATAAACTTTCTCTCTTGCTGCATCATATAAGATAAGATAACTCACGTCTCCAACCATGTTACCAAATACTTGCCAGATTTGTGGCTGTCCCCTATAAAGGGACAGCCAGGTCAGCGCTGCGATGGCGTGGAACAAGCAACTGGGTGTAATTTCATCATCGTAGTCCCTCCCCCACTATACAATGACGTAATTCAGTGCAAATCACGCCATCAGCCGTCCGGACCAACCACTTCACTCAGGAAGTGGGTGGCCACGAGCAGCCAGCAGATGAACTCCAAAGACGACTACTCTTCCGGGCGCCCAGGAGAGCAATCAGAGACATTCCAGGAGAGTAGCCAAGTGTGCATTACCAGCTGTTTTAGCATAGGAGATGAGATCCTGACCCAGAATTACAATAGTATGCACACAGAAATTGCAGTGACCTGTCATACGCATTGAGCTCCCTATGGGATAAGTACAATGTCATCCTATATGATTTTTTATTTTTTTTATATTTTGTTAGGAAAACAGTATATTATAATACAGATAGATATAAAGTTATCCTCAGCGTAATAAAACAAACAGAGAAAAGCCATATAACAAGATATTCATATATTTTTGCAGTAAATAAATCTACGTATAGATTGCAATTGTAGACACAAATATCAATTACATATATAGTTACATATACAGTTACTGGACTGGCTACAGTTAGAGTGGGGGTCAAAAAGGAGGGCCATTATCAAGAACTTCCAAATTAAACCATGACATTGGAAACATCTCCGAAAAGTGAAAAGTGATGGGGATAAAGTATGAATATAAAAGTGCCTACACACTTACTGATCTGGCCGATTCTGATGCATCGGAACGACAGATCGTGTAAAAAATGCCCAAATCATGAGTCCCCTCTCATGATCATGATGCGATGCGCATCCCCGCTGGTCGCACATTGCATCGTCAGATCTGCCCTGCTGTAGGGCAGATCTGCCAATCTGGGACACACATGCACTGGAAAAAGTCTGGATGCACAATAGATCATTTGTAAATTGGACACTTTAAACACCAAATCGTGTGCAGAGCTGCCGGGGCAGAGTTTCAAGGGAAATCGTACACTATGTCGGAATGTGAGCAGATCGCCAAGTGTGTAGGCACCTTTAGGCAACGAGGTGCCAAAAAACTTTTCAGTAAGGTCTTCCTGATTGGTGAACGTCTCTGTCCACTCCATTGTAAACAGAAATGTAATAATGTAAGAATAGGTGGGTTAGGGTCAATCCATTGTGAGAGTATGGTTTTTTTTGTGGCCGCAGCCAGTTTGGTCAGAAGTAGCCGATTTCCTTTTGTCAACCCAGTTGAATGTGTGTTTGCATATATGTTCCAGAAGGCCCAGTCTTTAGAGATTACAAAATACATTTTTAGAACCTCTTTAATATAACGATTAAGCTCACCCCAGAATATCTGTATACGGGGACAATCCCACAGGCAATGCATAATACCTGCATCAGGGGCTGAGCATTTATAACAGTTGGCGTTAGGTGCATCACCAATAATGTATATCAATTTAGGGGTGTAATATGCCCTGAGTAAAATTTGGAGATGCATTTCAGCATAAGAGACTGAACCCAATTGGTTGTTCATTTTAAGACATGAATGAGTAATAGTCTCTATAAAAGTTTGCGGTAAGACCTCTTTCCATTTCGCTAGTCCTGTAGTATTTGACTATAAGAGGTCGGGCACAAGAATATATATATATATGTATATATATATATATATATATATATATATATATATATATATATAAAAAAAAAAAAAGAAAAGGTAGAAAAAGGGCCATGTGGTTTGCGACGCATCATCCAGCGCCCAATATAAGTCAGCCGCCAAAAAAAAACATGTAACATGGTTTGAATATAGCTCATTGCCTGTAAATAAGGGTATAGAGGGACAAAAATGGGGGGAAAATTCTCTTGCAGCAGAGAGCGAGTGAGAGGTTGGAGTGTTTGGTCATGTAGAAATTGATAAAGATACCTAAGGCCACTGGTATGCCAGCGTTGGAATTGGGCTGAGTTACCAGGTGGGAAAGAGGAATTACCCCATAATGGTGAAAAAAGCAAGGACAATTTGGATAGGTGGGATTGTGATCGAATAGTACACCATGTTGTACTTATTAAAATGTTTTCTTTAGCTGCGGGAGGTAGAGAAATAGGGTGGGTGTGTAAAAGATACACCACCAAGTTACTATGAGGAGTAAAAGCCTGCTTCACAGAGTGCATGGTATAATGGTTATGACCCCCAATCCAATCCATGGCCATTCAATAATTAGCTGCCAGGGCATATTGTCAGGGGCATGGCAGGTTTACACCACCCAAATGTGTCTGCTGTTGCAACTTAAACAGTGAGATTCTGGGGCGTTTTCCTGCTCATATGAATTTCTGTAGGGCTTGATTAAGGTCTCTCTTATCTGGGATAATTGGCAACATTTGGAGAATATAAAGAAATCTGGGGAAGCTCATCATTTTATAAAGGTGGCATCTGCCTATGTAAGACAGCGGGAGATGGGCCCATTTATTGAAATCAGTGTATGTTTTTAACAACAGTGGAGTGTAGTTAACGGCAAATAATTGAGAAGGGTGTGGAGGAATACTGACACCTAAGTGAAGTACCTATCTGCCTACTTAAAGGGAAAGGAGTTTCCCCATCCTGCCTTGGCCTCCCCAAAAAAGGCCAAGGCCTCTGTTTTAGCATACTTAATTTTAAAGCCCGCTATCTCCTCAAATACTTGGAGGATTTGCAGAAGGAGCAGTATAGCTTCCTTGAGCTTAGACAGTGAGCCTAATATTCTGGGAAAAATTCCATTGGCTAATTAATTCCCAATAATCATGTGACTGTCCCCTTAAAAATCAGACCCTAAGGTCGCTTCCTGCTCCCATACAGAGTAAGGCAATGGCAGCTGTCCACACAGGAAGACATGAGGGAAAACAGAGACGGTGGACAACGGATTGGTTAAGAGACCACCAGGTGGCGCTTAACAATTTATAATTGATATGGTCAGATTAGTATTTTATTTATCAGATTTTATTGGATCATTTGTTTCCCACATTTTTATTGTTTAACAAGTCATAAATCCCAATTGACAAAAGTGTGGCAAAGAGAATACCCGACATTGCATATCTTGTAGTCTAAAAATGCAATGTGTAATATTTTTTTTCAGAATTATGTTTAGATGTATCCCTTATGAACAGATGAAAAAAAAGTGTTTTATATCAAAACAAGAGAATCAAAACAAAAAACACAATTGTATCTTAACATGGATTCCTCCTTAAATCAATCAATATGCTCTTGTGCATGTTATTTCCTTTGCAGTCAAATTCATTATAAAAGTTTTTCTTGAATGATATTGATAGCCGAAAGATTTTATTGTGCTCAATCACTGTAGTTTATACTACTCTTGCTATAAAACTTTGTAGGTATGTTGAGTTAAAAAGCTAGGGAGCATGCCTGTGCTCAGATTAGTGCACTACAGAAAGTCTTAAAGGAAATAGTTACCTGTCAGATATTAAATAAGTCTTCTTTCTGAAGAAATGAACAAAGTCTAAATATAGCTGAGCATACAAAAATGGTTTGTGTCATTGCAGAAATGTACCGATACTGTAATCTACAGAGATCCTCCCTGTTACTATGGTACGGGTGCTGTATTTAGGGTTAACTACATTACAGTGGTGAAAGTGTTAATGGACAAAAGTACACAACATGGGCATGGCAGACTGGTTAACAATTAACTAAAAGGCTCAATTGCTTTACAGTAACCATAAAGATTCACCCAAAGTACAGGGGTGATAAAAATATTTTGCCTGCATTATACAACAAGCCTTTGATGTATCATATTTGGAACTACATTAAAGTGAAGCCACACAAGTAAAACAATGATTGCAGGTGCTTGCAGCAGGTGGATTTTTCACGATTGTTTTCAACTTTAATTTAGCAACTTTTAAATATGGCCCCCATTTTCAAGTACCCCAAATTTGCTGGGATAGGTTACTTTCAACAACAAAAAACTCCTAAATACTATTCTGCACCACTTATTAATAAACGCTATTTAGCAGCTATTGAGCCCGTTTAAAAACACCAAATACCTTCAGCAAGCCAAATCGGGGGGGTACTATAGCTAAACCCCATGTCAGAGCATCATTTGGGGGGTGTCAGGCTGATTTCCCCAAATCTGACAGCACTCTCTGCCTGTTCAAGTTTCGCCGGGTCCCGTTTTCGCCTACTTTCAAATTGAATACGGGGTAAAGCGGGCACGCGCGCAATACTTTTCCGCCTGCAAAACAGGCGAAGTAGGCTGAAAGTCCGGGGAGGCGAAAAAGTATTGCGGGTCCGCTCTAATTGAATACGGCTCTAAGTGTATTATAACACGAAGTGTAATTTATGTAACCGTTAAAAAAAACAGTTAAACAAAACGTAGAACATCATCAGCAACCAGGTAAAATCAAAAAAGCCATAATATTACAAATGTACTTTCTGGATATGCTTAGAACTTAAGCGGGCCATACACTGTGTGATAAAGCACCCGATCCGACGGATTGGTACAATTTGGCTGCTATATCGCACACATTGTACCGAGTGCGGACCCCGTGGGGTCGTACATCACACCCCCTGATCTTACTGCAGGATCAGTCGATCAGGGGATGCAATGTGCAATCCCATGCAGCGCTATGCGGGTGGGGGAGAGGGGAGCCGACATATCGGGCGGTCGGCCACCCGATCGCACCACTTGTGGAAACTGTCCGATATGTCGGATCCTCGCATTGCACGGTGCCATCGCACTGCGAGAGGCTCAAACCAAACCCTTAGAGCTATGTGTGCAGATGCTAGGAGCTTAGGAGATAAAATCTCAGAGCTAATAGCAATAGTGACTAGGGATGATCTGGATATTGTAGCTATTACAGAGCCATGGTGCAATGAAAAACATGACAGGGACATAGCTATACCGGGATATACTTTATTTAGAAAAGACAGAATGGGAAAAATTGGAGGACTGGTAGCAATGTACTGTATATGAAAAATAACATAAAAACTACTTCATTACAAAATATTGCAGAAAAAACTGAGGCCCTTTGGGTGACCATAGAAACAGGGGAGAAGGACATTATTCGCACTGGGGTGATTTACAGATCACCAGGCCAGGAGGAGGAACTGGACAGGAACCTTTTGCAAGACTTCACTAAAATTACTTTAAAAGGAGAGGTAATAATCATGGGACAATGGATTGGCTCTGCACACTGGATCTTTGTAGGTGGTTTGGGTAGTGCTACAGTAAGATACAGGTCGCCCTGACCTGGAGGTATAGTATAGGTAAAAAATAACCATAAGGTTTATTCACTGCGCTCTTCCCTTGGTGGATTGGTGTATGTCATTATACAGGAAATTAATGTGTAAGATGCTGGATGTCTCTATACCTGCGTTAATCGTACATTACTATGAGACTCAATGTTAGCTGGAAAGGTATACAGTCGGGAAGCCGGCTGCCTTAATACCGGCAGCCGGCTTCCCGACTGTCATATCCCGGCGAGGGTGAAATGCGGGGTGTCTATATCTAGACGCCTGTCATTTCCCCGACGCCGGGAGACAGGCGCCCCCGGCATCCCGATCGAAGTGATGCCGAGCGACACGAGCGGACAGCCGCGAGGGGGGGGGGGGGGGTTGGTTGAGGGCATCCGGGGGATGGGGGTGGACTTAAAGGTAGGCACCCCCCCGGGAGGGTTAGGCTAGGGGGAGGGAGGGTTAGGCGCCCACGGGGGACTTAGGTTCAGGCAGCAGGGAAGGGAGGGGTTAGGGTTAGGCACCCCTAAGGAGGGTTAGGGTTGGGGGGTTAGGTTAGTAGATACTTACCTTAGGACGATCGGGATTTCCAGCGCTGTCGGGCTTCCGCTGCCGGGCTCTGCTGGTTTGTCGGGCTGCCGCTGCTGGGATTCGATCTCCCAGCCATGCGGCAGCCGGGATATCATACCGATTCCGCTGGAAAGCCTTTAATGTAATTTCAATTTACATCAACAACATAAATGTTGTATTTATAGAACACCAGTGGGTCCTATGTGATAAGTTAAATTCTTATACAGTGTAAGCAAATGGTCAATGTTACAGTCACTGAAATGCTGATTATGCTGTGACACATATCCTAGTGCCTTGGCGTATAATCAGTGTTGTGGGTAGGGGGGGTTGCTTCAATACCTGCGAGGTGTTAATCTCTCTTCCTGCATGCAGTAACTTAAAGATAGTACCTTTAGTTCTCGTTGGAGAGCGGCGTCCAGTCTCTCTTGAAGTTGTAGGTGCACTTCTTCATCCTGGTGCTGGGGATCTTTGGGATGATCGGTTTCCTCTGGCTTAAATGGCTGTCTTCTCCTACCATGGGACACCACCTCCGGTATGCCTTTTTCTGGTTTTACGTGGAGTGACCGTCTGGGGAACTGCCTGGCTCTGGAGGTCGTAGCTCCCTTTGGCCCATTTGTTGGGTCCGCTGCGGGTCTCCTTCCCCCGGCCTGAGAGCTGCTGCCACCCGTCCTCCTTCTGTTTACTTACGGGTCTCGTTCACGTGACTGCCGGGAGGTCCTGTTCACGTGACCGCGGCTGCTTGCTATCCGTGTCTGTTTTGCTGAGTGTAATTGTTGGGGGTTAGGGGTGTGGGGGTCGTGTTTCAATGCGTTTCGGCTGTTCAGCCTTCAATCTACCAGATGTAAATTAGGAGGGCATTTTTGCAAATTCCACTAGAAGTGGGGCCTTCCTAAATGTCTTGCAGGGAGCATCCCTCAAGCAACTGGTGAGGGAGCCCACTCGCAAAGATGCTAAACTAGACATCATACTCACAAATGGTAATAAGATATCAGATGTAAGTGTTGGAGAGAACATAGGATGCATTGAGCATCAAGCAGTATGGTTTAGTATAAAGACAGGGCTCGACTCATGCCACACAAGAGTTCAGGAAGGCTAATTTTGCTGAGATGGGGAGATGTGTAAGCTATTTATTGCCAGATTGGAGGAGTGCAGGAGAGGTGGGAAAAATTAAAAAGTGCAATACTGAAAGCAACAGATCTTTGTATCAAAAGGGTTCACAAAAGAAGTATCAGCTAGTGTGAAAGCAAAAAAGAATAATGAAGACAAATGGGGGCACTTCTACTAGCAGTTTTTAAGACGACGGCACGATTACAACATTGTAATCGTGCTGTCGTTTCACAGTCGGTGCTGTGCCTACACTTAACGATCAGTCGTTCAGTGTAGGCACATCAATCATCCCCTAACATGCTCAACCTGACGTTATCGTCAGAGTTGACGAGCATGTTCGGGCGATGACTATTGTCGGAAACGACCAGTGGGAGTGCGCATTGCTGGTAGTCTGCGACATTAATATGCCCGATTCATGAGCGATTGAACGATAACAATATCGTTATCGTTCAATCGCTCATAAAAATCGGCAGGTGGATGTGCGCCTAAAGAGGTGTATCTTGTCAGAAGGAAGTAGGCCAAGAAGGTGATAAGATGTGAAAAGGCACAGGCTGAAGAGAAAATGGCCCAGTCAGTAAGTAAAGGGGCCAAAATTTTTTTTTAAGTATATAAATGAAAGAAGAAAATCAAATGGAGGAATAATAGGAATTAAGACAGACCATGAGAGTCTTGTGGAGGGAGACAAGGCCACAGCAGATCATCTAAATGGTTATTTTTGCTCGGTATTCACTACAGAAGAGGGCAAGGGGCCACAGTTAAATTGCAAAGATATACATGAGGTAGTTACAAGTATACTTAAGAGGAAAAGGTTCGAGCAGAACTGACAAAACTGAAAATGAACAAATCAATGGGGCCAGATGGGATACATCCAAGGATACTAAAGGAGCTTAAAGGGGTGCTGGTAACACCATTAACAAAATTATTCAACCAGTCTCTAGCTACTAGAGTAATTCCAGAGGACTGGAAAAAAGCAAATGTAATCACATTGCACAAAAGTGGAAGCAAGAAAAGGCAAGTAACTACCGACCAGTGAGCCTTACATCAGTTGTAGGGAAAGTAATGGAATCACTATTAAAAGAAAAACTTGTGGAACATCTCAAACCAACAATTTACAGGATCTCAAACAGCATGGGTTTACTAGGGAGAGATCATGTCAAACAAATCTTATTGATTTTTTTGACTGGGTCACTAAAGTACTAGATTAAGGGGGGGCATATATGTAGCTTATCTAGACTTTAGTAAGGTTTTCGACACTGTCCCACATCGCAGATTGATAAATAAACTTGAAAACTTGGGACTGGATTCTAAGATGGTTAAATGGATAAGAACTTGGTTGCAGAATAGGAAACAGAGTTGTAGTAAATGGAGTGCAGTCTCAGGAGGGAATTGTGACAAGTGGTGTAGCACAAGGTTCTGTACTTGGAGCAGTGCTTTTTAATCTTTGTTCGTGATTAAAGAGAAACTATGGTATTAAAGAGAAACTATGGGCCATAACCAATTAGCCCCGAACACTGCTCGGGCGCTAATTGATCCCCGTGATCAGCGAAAAACGGGGATTTTTCGCTGATTATCCCCGATATTTTTTTCTCCCTATCCTATTATTTCGAGCAAAATAATAGGATAGTTCGCCCGTTAACGCATAGGAGCCGCAATTAGCTCGCAGACCTATGTGTTCTCGCCCTTTTTTGGGGACACATCAGGTCCCGAAAAAAAAACCCTGATAAATGCCGTTGTCAGGCCGACTTCGGGGCTAATTGGATACCCCGAGCAAGCCCCGTGTGAGCCAATTAGCCGCGGTAATTTACCGCTGCTAATTGGATATGGCTACATGCCTTTTTGCAGAGGACACAAAAATATGCAACAGGGTAGACACACCTGGAGGAGTAAGACAAATGATGCAGGATCTAGGTAGACTAGAGGAATGGTCAAGAACATGGCAACTACAGTTTAATGTTAAAAAATGCAAATCATGCACTTGGTTGGGTCTCAAGACCCCAAAAGCTAAATATAGTGTTAAGGGTACTCGAATGGAAACTACAGAGGAGGAAAGAGATCTAGGAATCACTATTTCAGGTGACTAAAAGGCAGGTAAGCAAGGTAATAAAGCAGTGAGGAAGGCAAGTCAGATGCTTGGTTACATAGAGAGAAGAATCAGTAGCAGGCAGGAAGAAGTAATAATGCCCCTGTATAGGTCATTGGTACGGCCTCTTCTAGAATACTGTGTTCAATTCTGGAGGCCACATTTCCAGAAGGATATAAATACATTAGAAACTGTACAAAGAAGGGCAACTAAAATGGTGCAAGGTCTACACCACAAAACTTACCAGGAAAGACTAAAAGATCTTAATATGTATAGTCTGGAGCAAACAAGGGAAGGTGGGACATGATAGAAACTTTCAAATATCTCATGGGTTTTAACAACGTGCAGGAGGGAGACATTCTTCCAAATAAGACAAGTATAAGAACACGAGGACATGCACTGACACTGTACGAAGGTAGACTCAAAGGAAATTTGAGGAAAAATGACTTTACAGAAAGGGTAGTAGATAAGTGGAATAGCCTTCCATCAGAGGTGGTAGAGGCGAAGACAGTAGAGCTATTTAAACATGATTGGGATAAGCATAAGAATATCCTTACAAAGAACTGAGGGTCACATAGGGTTGATGTTACCAAATGGGTAAAAAAAAGGCAGACTAGATGGGCAAAGTGGTTATTATCTGCCGTCTATCTTATAGAAATTCCATTGGGCTTGTTAGATAATTTCCCTCCTGTAGTGCTATTTGAAACTTATTAATAGTTTTAAATTGTAATGATTCCTTAAATCCATAAAGTTCTGAAAACAGGGTATTATTTTGCAAAGAATTACATTGAAAAGACAGCAAACAGACAACATGTCAAACTTGCCATTTAGACTGCGTGCCCAGTGACTAGATCAAAGTCTAGACAATACAAGTGGTCAAATTGCATGAGATTCGGCCTTTTAGCCCAACAATTCCCAGTTATACGTCTGGTGCAACTGAGGTTTGTTAGAGATGGTAAAAACTGATGGCACACACAAAGCCAATATCGATCATCTTCTAGCCAGAGTCATAATCAGTTTCAATAAGATTATTATTGGGCAATCTTCGGGCAGTATTTGGGGCCCCAGTGGCAGCTGTTCCTGGAGACTGTAGACACTGGCTTCAGGTGACCTGCGCCGCACGGTATTGCCTACTTCTCCTTCAGTAAAACTTCCTTCTGAATCTTGCTGGTTCTGTGCAGCTTTGGACGGCTGCAGTAAATGCCTTGTAGCTGAAAGCACTGCAGAAAATCAGGTAGGGAAAGACTGTGTAGAGTACAGGAGGAGAGAGCGTTCCCGCTGGGCTGTTTCAGCGTAGCACTGCGCCCTGCCCGATTTGAAAAAGCTAAAATGCCCTCTACCCTTAAGGAGGCGCCCCAGCACTCTGCTGATCACAGCCTGACTCAGACGAGCCTGTGGCGCCTCACCTCCCACTGTTCCTTTCTCTGTACCGAGGGGGCCCCCAACAGGCCGCAGTGTCCCACACAGGGAAAATTGGGGAGGAGCAGCACACAACATCTATTCACAGTGCGGGGAGAACTTGAGGGCAGTCCAGTGAGTGCTAGGCATGCCTCTTGTAATGATGGAAGGTGCAGCACATGCAGAGAGAGGGGCATGCACACACATATGGGGTGGGGGGCACAACGCACATACATATATGGGGTGGAGGGCACAATACAGAACATACAGCCCTGGGTGGCGTAAGGACCAGTGCAACACATACATGGCCCGATTCAGCTTGGATCGCAGTTGCTAATACGCACGCAATCAGCCGATTGTTGAGTTGCGCGTACCAGCCACTGCGGTAACGCAGACCCATCGCAGAGTGATTGACAAAAAGTGCAGTTTGTGTGTGGCAGGCGGGAGAACGCAGGCATGCCAGTACGTTTGTAAACAGTTTCAGGGGCGTGCATAAATTAGCCACTGCAAAGCCATAAGTAGTATGAGGTCTCATAGCGTGCGTGGCTGTTAGTAATTGCTGAGTAAGGTCAGGGCTTGTGCAAGTGTGCGTATGGGTCCAATGGTACTGGATTGTACCGATGGTTTTGCTATTCTGCTAAACATTACGGATGTGCGTATGGTAAAGTAGGCGTCCTTATGTGGTTCTGAGTTTGCATTGCGATCGCAGTGGTTTGGCTTGCTATTTCAGTTGAACTGTGTGCGTATGCAATGTTGTGATCCGTAGTGAATCAAGCCCACAGATAAGGTAAATGGGGTGGGGACCATAGTCAGAATAGTTAATTGATATGATTATTTATTAATTATCTATTTTGAATATAGACCCCATTGACCCTCCATGCCAAATCAACCACGAAAGGTAAGCAATATAACCCACCAACTCCAGTTTTGATGATTTTAGATATACACTCTACCACGTCAGCTAGAAAGCCCTGCCAAATTTACATTTTCTATTTACTCATACAGTAGTATTTTTTTTGTTTTTTTTAGTTCTAATGGCTTTAAGTTAGATGTAGAATGGCAAAAAATGTAGCTTGAGTTCAGTAATTCAGTAATTGGGTTAGTCTTTGTTCCTATAAAACTTTTCTCAAACTTAATACAGTGAAGTGTCAAAAGTCATGGGATAGATGCCTAGTATTGTGTATGACCCCCCTCTAGCCTGGCGAAGTGCAGCAACGCGACGTGGCATCAATTCCACAAGTGGACAGAAAACCTCTGGAGAGATGTTAACCTATGCCGTCCGGATAGCTTCCCACAGCTCCCTGATATTTGTAGGTGCAGGATTTTGGGTGTAAATGGACCTCTCCACCACTCAATTGGGTTCATTTCGAGCGAACGTGGTGACCACACCATTTTTTGGAAATGTCCAGAATGCTGCTTGAACCAATTCTAGACAACTTGGGACCGATGACATGGTACATTATCCTGCTGAAATATTTAATCATCGTGGGGTTACATGAAGTCCATGAAGGGCGTTTTTTTTTTTTTTAACCAACCCCCCCCCCCCCGCCTCCTTGGCAGCTATGTGCTTGCGGGCAGATCTGAATCAGGCCCTCTGTATTCCGGACAATTTTATCGTACACCATCGCATCGTATTTGTATTAATACTTTTCAGGTACTATAAAGTATATATAGAGAACCAATGGGTTATTTAACCACATTTCTGAGAAAAGGGTTATGCAATTTTTGCCATTTTCTTTTTTTGGCAGATTTTGAAAAGGGTATATTTGAGGGCGAGGTATGCTGCCAGGGACTGGTGGTGGATGAGTTGTGTGGTAAGCGAGTAAAGGTGAGTGAGGGATATCTGTGGGTGAGATACTTGGTCAGTGAGCGACGTGAAAGGGTAATACATACCCCCAGCTTGACGGGATGCCGGCGCTCAGAACACTGGCGCCAGAATCCCGCGACACCAGCATCCCGACGGTAAGTATTGGGGTTAGGTGGAGGGTTAGGCTGTGGTGGGGGGGGAGGTTAGGTTTAGGGTACTTACCTGCAGGTGTCAGTAACCTAACCCTATCTGGATGCTGGCGTTGGGATCCTGTGCGCCGGCATCCCATACCGGTGAAAGGTATTACTAGGTAAGAGATACTGTAACCTGCATTGATGGATAAACAAGAGATAATTGAGTATGTGTGTGTTGTATTTGGAGAGGGATAAGTGCGGTGGATGAAGCAGTGGAGTACAGGCAGTAATATTTACAGCGGACCCAGTTTGTCTGTGCCTGCGCTATTCACTCCTTCATGTAACAGTGAAGACAATCTGGACATAACAGAACTAGAGAATAAATGCAGCTGGTGTTTTCACCTTAATGAAATGTGTGCTCTGCACTCACCCTAGACATTTCAGTGTTTACAATAACATTGACATCTGTATGGAATGGCAGTTTTATGGTGCATACACACGGTCAGATTTTCTGTGAGATTTGAACGATTTTAAAAAATCATTCAATCGTTCATATCTGACAGAAAATCTGACATGTGAGCCTGTAACAATGATCGATGCGCATTCCCGATTGTCAGATAACGATATCTGACATCTGATGTGTTTGCAGTCAGAGTTGGTCAATTTCGTTCATTTTAATACAGTCTGAAATCGTTCAAATCATTTGTAAAATCGTTCATCTGACATATCTGACGGTGTGTATGCACCATAACATTTTGAAATACATGTCAATTCAAAAATTCCAGTTATAAGGTGCTAAATAAAATGTAACTTTGTGTGCTATATACATAGCTGTAGTGACATGTGCCTCCACTAAGGTTGACTACTATCACCCCTGCCACAATGGGAGCTATGGCTCTGGGTATTGTGGTTGTTTTGTGATAATAGATGTCATTAGAGAGACACCCTAATAAACAGTCCTGATGGACTACAATATCTTTTCACTTTATTACAAATAAGAACTTTAATAACCTTCTGAATTTAAAAACACATCACATTCACCACTACACTGTACCAACATTAAATGTAGTTGCAAAATTTACACTGAGTCATTGCATCTACTGTAATCACCAATTAAGTTTTGTTTCAAATGTTATAACAGGCTACCTGACACATTTCAAGTGTGACCACACGTTGTTATCCTTTAAAAGGGTCGCACATTGACCAAGTAAAGCTGGGTACACACTCAACGATGCGAGTACCTAGCGATGCAACGGGCCAACACATTGGGCGGCCAGTACACAGACCACAGATTCTCAAACTCTGTCCTCAGGATCCCAAACAGTGCATGTTTTCCAGGTCTCCTCACAGAAGCGCAAGTGAAATAATTAGCTCCAACTTTGGATCTTTAAATATGTGTAAGTGAGTAATGACTACACCTGTGCACCTGCTGGGTGACCTGAAAAATGTGACCTGTTTTGGGTCAGTTTGAGAACCACTACATTAGATGATCCAGTGCCCGGCCACCTGATACATCGGAACCAGCTGCATCCCCCTGCATGGGGTCGTCAGTCGCATTGCAAGATTTAGCTGCATGTAAGGACGGCCTGACGAAGCGACTGACAACCAAGAGTGCACATGGCCAGACATAGTGGGTACACATTTGTCGAGTTTGATGATATGTCGGCCCGATCCATCAGATCGGGCGAAATATCGTCTAATGTGTACCCACCTTAATAGACACCGATATGAATTATTGGCAACTATTTTATTGTAAATAAAGTGTTACAAGCTTAAACAAACAATATTAGGTGTAAGGCTAAAAAAGGCACAAAGCTCTTCTGCAGAGAGGTCTTCATCATATCAGTTAACCCGTCGCACTGGTTGTTATTGTTGTGCCCCATGATAGAAAAGGTCTGTTCAGATGTGAAAGTGAACCAAAAAACACTGGGGAACAAATACTTTCCAACAACTGGGAGTTAGAAGTCAGGGCACTGGTTTGGCGCTTACAAATCAAGGAGTGTGGCCCTGCAGGAAAGGGGCATGGCCTCGTTTTCATCACTCTGGGGCCATGCCCAGCACTCCCAGAGATGAAGGTCTGCTCCCATGCTCTCCTCCTTATTGTATAGATGCCAACTCCTCCACTTGGGGATGGCGGGACAGTCTCTGAAGAGCAGGGCAGTTGGGGGGTATGGGAAGGATGAAAATATCCATTTCTTACGTCAATTTCTGTGCTGCATTCTCATATGTTTGTGAAATTTCTCTATGAGGTAAGGTTTTGAGTGACATGCAATTTATTTTTTAAAAACCTTATATATACAGTACACCTAAGTTTGATATTATGATCAAACTTTAATAAGTAGCTTTGTATGCTTTTCTGCTCTACTTTGCCTCATTAATGTATCTCTCAAGAGTCTAGCAGTAGTCAGTCAGCAAATTGGGGCACAACTTGCCTTGGTAATGCTTTTCCATGTTAGATACGAGCTCACTGTGTTTGTTGCTCACTGCACTCATGTTATGCAGAAAAAATAGCAAGTAAGAGTCCAAGAAGTTAACCTATTTGACATATTGCACCCTATGCTTTGAAAGGGGGGGAATTCAATTGTTTTTTGGGCACCCGTAAGACATGGGCAGCCAACGGGAGCTATCCAATTGTTTCTGCCGATGGGCACGAGTGCCACGAACACCCATTATTTTTGCTTGCACCCTACACTTGCATTTGTTTGACACCACTACTGACTATACAATAGTGTGAGCCAAATGGAGAGGATACAGCGGCAGTGCAGGAGGACTTGTTGCTATGGGGCTGTGATGTTGTTGCTGCACGAGTGAGGACGTGTAGTTACAGGGGAGAGAGGCATTTGTAGCTACATGGGCTGGCCAGACCCCCTGTGGTGGCACATCCTGTATTGCAGTATTGAAAACACTTTTGTCTCCAGTGGGACCTTTTAACAATGCTGCAATGCCTTTTCTACTAGTGAATGGTATGTATTGGACATGCTTAAACAAGTGAAATTATATTGTGGCCCCTTCAATAAGGGCAATCTCCCACTGTGGCCCTCGAGCTAGAAAAGATTGTGCACCACTGCTCTAGAAGATGCCAGTACAGGACAAGGTCATTCAGCTATGCAGAGTGAACCCCAGACCTGCACTTCACATACATAGGGTGCAACTGTACTACCAACCACAGTAGCAGGTTCCAATAATGGTTTTGGTTTGTTTCGTGATAAAAAAAAAGCGTAAGGTTGCTTTTATGTAACATGGGTGTTCTGTTGTCTTCTTTCAAAGTTAAAGGGAGTACTAAATATACAAGACATGGTCTTTGCAAAATGCACAATCAACTGTACACACCAACTTGTAGACAGGCATTCAATACAGTGTATGCTCGCACAACATATTATAGTGTTCATTCTAGCACCCTGCACCTGTCACAACCCGTGCAGTTCCTCTTTCCTGTCTGGGTTGTCGCTGTCTGCTCTGGCGACTCTAGCACACTCAGCTGATGCAACACACTGCTGAGATACAGACCAGAGAGCGACACCCCAGAGAGGAAAGAGGAACTGCACGGGTTGCAGGGTGCTAGAATGAATGCTAATGCATATGATATAATGTACATACTACATACATGCGATGTCCTGCCTTCACCTGAACATAATGTGTATACACAACCACTACAGACACCATGGCATGTTTTAAAAAGAACTCACACAATGCAAACTTCTTAGCCCCGCCCCATTTCCTTATTGGCCCACCATGGTCACGTGACCCACAGTAGTGGTGTCCATCATGGGTGCAATCCACTGGTTCCCAAACTGGGTGCTATGGCACTCTGGGGTGTTGCAGGCCAATTGCACGGGTGCCAATTAGTTGTCCAGGATTGAATCAAAATATTTATGGTCAATGTGATATGCAAAACCAATGCTGTTGACCGCCAATCATAAAATATGTGGACAAACAGAAGCACAATCCTGTCCACCACCACATAACTGAACCTAAGGATGACAGGTAAGTATAATTTACTTAAATTAATAATTTTTGCAGAATTTCTCAATAAGAAACTTTTAGCCTAGAGGTGCCTTGAAATATGCCGATACTATAGGGGGCCGTGATTCAAGAAAGTTTGAGAACCACTGGTTAAATCTGTCGATGGTCAATGGTTTCCTGCCATTGATGTAAAGTACTGATTGGACCATCAATGGCCATCTCTAATTTCTGAAATGATTTTCTTTTACCAGATAGAAATGGTATAGCAACAAATCTAATTCCTATTATTCAGTCATGCTGTCTGACAGTTGTGTGGAAAATCAAAATTTGTGTGGGCAGCTTTAGAGAACATTCCATGATGCTGGGAGTCGCTGCTAAAATATATTTGGCATCTGCCAAGTCTGTCTTTGCTCACATCAATGCATAGTGAGGTGTGGCAGACACACAATATTCCGATGAATATGAGCCAAGCGTTACATTAAATGAATTGTGTCAGCAGTGTTTACCATTGGCAGATTCAAAATTATTAATGGTAGAAAATATTCAACATTATTTGTGTTGTGGAAAGCTTCACATAAAATGTAAGTGTATAATTATTATACTGCCACATGCTGTATTTTATACGTAATAATCTTAGTTACCCTAACATTATTATACATGCAACACAATCAACCTGCACTGCCAAGCTTTGCATCCTGTAACGGCACAGTAGTTTGCTTCTCAGAATATTTATACAATCAAGCCTAGTGCCCCATTACTTGAACAAATTCAATTTGCATTTGTTGTGATTGAATAAGAAAGGTATCTAGTTTCATTGTAGTTTTAGATTTACCTATGATGTCACTCTGGTATAAATTATATTCATATTGTCTGTATTCAAAACAAAATATTAGCAAAAATGTTAGAATACAACAAGATTTTGGAATAGGTTGCACTGATAAAGCCCAATGCATCAATAGTGCAACGAAAACTCTTTGAAAAGCCATAACTAAATGCTTCGGCTTTACAGTTCAACATAAAGCTCTAATTTTTGTTTGCACAAAAATGCACCTACAAACTCACATTTCTATAAGGAGTCGCATGCTTCTTAAGACATATGCAACTATAAATTTAGCACATAAAGCATAGGAGCAGGACTTCTCACCATCAATTTGTAAAGGACAAAGACATGCTTCCTAAAAAGCGCATATAAAAAGGTATATAACTCTCAGCAGGATGTATTTCTCTATGGGGAGTGGTTACCTTACATCTGCACAGAATCAGTATGCTTTAACGCCGGCACATCCCAACAGCGGAAGCCCGGCAGGGGTGAAGATCCCGAAGCTACAAAAGGTAAGTACAACTAACCCTATTATACCCCCCTAACCCTCCTTTAGGGGTGCCTAACCCTAACCTCTCCCCCAAGTGCCTAACCCTAACCCCCCTAAGTGCCTAAACCTAAACCCCCCCCCCTCCCCACAGCCTAAACCCGAGTCTCCCGGGGGTGCCTAACCCTAACCCCCCCTTCCCCTAACCCTCCCGGGGGTTGCCTAACCCTAAGTCCCCCCCGGGAGCCCCTAACCTAACCCTCCCCCCAGCGGCTGTCCACTGTCGCACTCCCGGCGTAGGTCTAATGACAGGCGTCAGGATTTCGACGCCTGTCATTAGTACCTTGCCGGGATTTGACAGTCGAGAGGCCGGCGGTCGGCATTGCGACCGTCGGCTTCCTGACTGCATCCCCTTGCTGCACTGAGCTCACACCTGATTATAGAAACTATTTAGTTACAATCAATGTGTTCAATAAAACAATATTGGCTAAGTTAATATTAAAATTAAGCTACATCCAGGGAGATTTTTTTTTCATCATGTCATGCCAGTTCAGGAGTGACTGAGGAAACTGTTCCAGTCCGTCACATGCCTGTATCTGCTATTCTCTTTATAACCACATCCAATTCACTAACGAGGAGTTGTAAAGCGTCTAGGTATGATTGGGGGGGGGGGGGGGGAGAACAAAAACATCTTCCATAGCCTAAAACTGCGTCAAGTGACAACAAATACTGAATGTGTAACATAACAATGGCAATGTGTAAGGATGCTGCAGAACAGTTTTACAAACTACATCATGAGTGATAATGGTAAAATGTTATTTTAGGTTTCTTGCTACAGAAAATAGATTTTTTTTCATTGCTTTCAAAATATTACTACTTTTGACTAACTGTTATATAAAAATTCTACAATAAGCATTACGGACAGAAAAAATATGACTCATGTTGCGCACATGCTTATATATCGAGCAAATACTTACATATTAAGCTTTGAGGTTACTGTGGACTTGGAGCTGCCATTTAGAGGAGTTTGGGGCTTTGAAGCAAGTAAATCAGGGGATTGGGTAGGACTATCCAAATCAGCACTGCTGTGAGAATGCTGTCTCTGCACTCCCTGGATGTTCTCCTGTTTTGTTCTCCTGTCCTGAGAGAGAATACCTGCAGCTGTTGGACTGCTATCCGCAGCAGTATCACATGAGGTTTCCCAACCACGTCCAGTTAAGGATTCAGAAACAGATGCCTTTTCCACGTAGGCGTCTTTTGTTGTAGAAACAGGAACAGCCTGGTTAAACTCAGTTGCTTTGGCAGAGGCTGCTGCAGCTTGATTTCTAAACAGAGGATCTCTAGCCTGTGCTTTGCGAGCTGTTGGAGAAGAGGGAACCCAGGCAGACTGACTTTTTTTCCTCATAGGGCTGGAGGCTGGGTGTTGCTGTTTATCTTTGTCTGATTCACCCTTGGGCAACAGTTTGTGATTAGCTCCCGCCTTTATTTCTTGGTTGGTTGATGCAGTGCAATTAGACTCTGGTGACAGAGGGACAGGTTTTATATTACTATCAGGAGAGGTGGAATATTCCCTAACCCCTTCAAAGTTATACTCAAAAACATTGTCCTGCAGTGGAGTGTTTTCGCTTTTCTTTTCATCATTTTGACTACTCTGAGACCTTAGCGAGCGTCTCTTCTTGTTATTTTTTCTGTTAATGGGGCTTTTCTCCATTGCCTCTCCGTTGCTGCAGCCTCTTGCCGCTGTTGGAGAATTTGTTCCACCGGTTTTACTTAGGTAGATATCAAAAGCTAAAACCTTTGCATTACTTGTGCTGTCAGTGTCACTACAATTGTGCCCCCCTGGCTTTTCTTGCTCTGATCCAGCAAAGATGTCACTCTCCGTAGGACTGAGAGCAGGTGAGGAGTCACTTACACTTACTGATTTATTTGATCCGTTACTGCCATCTACCGTATCACTAGACAACTTCAATTCAGCTGGCACTGCCTCTTGGTACAAAGTAGAATTGCGTGATGCGACCTGTACTGTTAATTTTGCAGTATTAACTTTTTCTGTGCTCTCTGGCTTCTGAACTGGTCTATCTAGTAATTTAAATTTTGAGTCTGTTACTTTGCTGGAGAATTTGGCAGTTTTTTTGGTCAATAGTTTGGGTGGCTCATCTTTAGCAACATTAATTTCTTGTGAAAATACCTGCAGTCTTCTTACACCGGACTTTGTTTCATCTGTAGAAATTCTCTTTCCAGGTGACTGTGTCAGGGGCCGGACACTCTTTTCTGTGCTACTTTGCTTGTCCACTTTAGGAGCTGTGCTCGGTGTAGGCTTTTGACTAGTATCAGAAAAGGCTTCAGTGAGAAGAGGAGGACTTTCAGCTACTGCAACATTGGTTTCCACAACCTCTTTAACTGAAGCGTCACTTTCTTTATTCTGATTATTAAGGTCAAGGTTACCATTAGTAGTTTCTTTTTCACTTTGACATACAGGTATTGCAGTTTCCTTGGAGATGTGCTGGGGAAGCTGATCTGATACAGCCTCTACATTGCTAGTGCCAAATGCATGAGTTTGTTCTTTGGTGCTGGAAGTTACTGAGATCTGAACTCTCTTTCGCTCCCTTGCAGTCTCTTTTTCACTGGACTTAAAAGTGAGTGTCTTTTCATTTGTAGGGCTAATGGCTGACTCACTGATACCTTTGCTCTGTTTCTTCTTACTGGAGTTAAAGAAATTTCCAAATTTCCCCAAGACAGGTTTCCTTGTGTTGTCTTTCTTTGGCGATTCTGCAGATGGTGATCTAGACTGAAAGGAGGATAAAAAAAATGGTTAGGTATAAAATTGTTATGTAATAACAGAGGAAAACATAGTAGCTATTTTCATCTATAGGGTGTAGCTTTTCCGCTATGCTTCCCGATTTCAAAAGGGCAGAATGCACCCTGCCCTTTTGCCGGCGCCCCACTAAAACAACATGAAAAGGTGCCGTCTCCACCCGCGGGCCGCAGTGTCCCGCGGGTGTGAAAAATAGCTAGTCAGCAATCACAACTGGTGAATAGATGCTGTGCGCATGGCATCTTTTCACGGAGAGAGGAGAGCTTGAGGGTTTCCTGGCATGTCTGTAAGTGAGGAAAACATAGCCGTATACCAACAATAAGTAGCAATTTTCATCTATAGGATGTAGCTTTTCCGGTAGGCTGTTGCAGTGGGGCGCCACGCCCTGCCCAATTTCTAAAGGGCAGAAAGCACCCTGCCCTCCGATGCCGCACCCTGCTAAAACAGCCTGTGAGTTCTGTACCCTCCAGCGGGCCACAGTGTCCCGCTGGTGGGGAAAACAGCAGTGCAGCGGTCACCGCCGGTGAATGAATGTCTGACGCATGCGTCTGGCATCCATTCAGTGACCGCAGCGCTTGGGGGCTGGCTTCATGTCCGTAAGTGCCGTGCACGTCCACAAGAGTGACGAAAAGGGGACGTGTCAGAAAAACACGCCCCCTTTTTCTTGGCCACGCCACCTTTTCGGGCGCAAAGTGCCCTTTCTTTAGGTCCGGCGCCATGCCCCGCACTGGACCTACAGTGAACACTAAAGAATGATGAAAAGGGAGCGCGTATTAAAGACACTCCCCCTTTTCTCGTGGCCGTGCCACCTTAGCCACACTCTAGAGTGCCCTTTTTGTAGGTCTGGTGTCAGTGAACACTATTGTGGTATAGACTTTGTCCCAACATACGTCTTCTGATATTATTTATTTAGCTTTTGTCACATGATCATTATGTACAACCAGCTCACAAAGCATCAACCCATTGTTTTAATGGACACCGACAATATAAATTCTCTAATGCAGACTTCCTCCATTTCAATTTTATGCTCTCGGCCTACAGTGCTGCCCTTTCCCTCTCTAAACACTTATTTCAAGAACCCCATTTCTCCCAGTCCACAAATCTCTGTAGTTTCTTTGACACTTTCAACTCCCTCCTCTGCTCCCCACCTCCTCTCCCATCCCCACTTTCTGCCCTTGACTTCACCACCTACTTCCCATCTAAAATTGAATACATCCATCAGGACATCACATCCCACCAGACCCTTATCCTATTCTTTTCTTTCCCAGCCTACCTCTCCCCATCTTCCCCATCCATTTTACCAACTCCTTTTGCCCAGTATCTGGAGATAAAGGCATGCACCTAATTCAGTCATCATCCCGTTCCACCTCCTCCCTTGAACCTATCCCCTCCTGCCTCTTTAGCGCACTCTCTCCCATTGCCTGTTCCAATCTTGCCATCTCTTCAATCTATCATTCTCATCAGGCACTGTACCATTTGCATTTAAGCATCTTATTGTCTCCCCAATTAAAACCACGACTGATACTATCTAACTACTGCCCAAACTCACTACTCTCCTTTGCCTCCAAAGTCCTTCAGCGGATTGTCTACAACTGCCTCACTGCCTTTCTTTCCTCCCACTCCCTGCTTGACCCATTTTAATCTGGCTTTTGTCCTCCCCACTTAACGGAAACTGGCCTCACTTAAGTTAGCAATGACTTTCTTACTGCCACTCCAAGGGTTAGGCACTAAGGGGGGAGAGTTAAGTTTAGGGTGTGGGGAGGGTTAGGTTTAGGGTGTGGGGAGTGGGAGGTTAGTTTTAAGCACTAAGCAGGGGAGAGATAGGCTTAGGGTGCAGTTTAGAGTGCGGGGAGGCGGAGGTTAGGTTTTGGCACTAGGGGGGTGGTTAGGTTTAGGCTCCGGGAAGGGAGGGTTAAGGGTAAGGAGAGGGTGAGGGCTAGGATACCTACCAAAAGATGTCGATATCCTAACCTTGACGGGATGCCGGCGTGAAGATTTTGATCGCCAGGATCCCGAGCGCAGGCATCCCTTACACAACCCGTTGTACAGCATCGTCAGTTTTAGAAGTCTATGTAGAGCCTGGCCCAACTCACCCATTGAAGTGCAGCCACCCTCCTCCTCCACAAAAGGTGAGTGCTCTGTGTATGGGCAGCGAGCAAGCGTGACACCCCATGCCTGCCTACACTTCCCTGGCCGGCATCTGTGCCCAGGGAGATGGGTAGGCGTATGTATGCTGTGTGGTAGTGATGTGTAAAAGTGTCTCCCCCTGCATTTGTGTGTGTTCCCTATGCCTGCAGTGCAGCACAGCAGGCCTTAGAGAAGTTATTAACTGCACTTGATATATACTGGGAGGATCAGTCAGCAGTATTATTGTTATTATTAATGTAGCACTGCCCATAGTACTGTCTGTGCTTAACCCCCTTTTTGCCCCAGCTGCTATCTACCCTTACCCCTTCCCTACCCTAACACCATCCTTGCCCCCCAGTCTTGCCCCAGCTGCTATCTACTCTTGCCCCCTCCCTACCCCCAGTGCTGCCTACCCCTAACCCCATCCTTGCCCCCCCAGTACTGCCCTAGCTTCTATCTACCTCCTCCCTACCCTCACAGTACTGTCCCCAGTACTGCCTGCCCCTAACCTCCTCCTTGCTCCAATGCTGCCCCAGCTTTCTACCCTTACCCCCTACACCTAGCACTGTCTTCCCCTATCTCCACCCTTGCCCCCAGCACTGTCCCAACTGCTGTCTTTACTTAGCCCCTTCCTGCCTCCAGCACTGCTTGCCCCTCTACTCTTACTTCTCCCTGCCTCTATCTCCAGCTCTACCCCAACTACTACTTGCCCATAACCCCCTCTATCCAAACTGCTACCTGCCCTCAGCTTTGTCCCATAATATGTGATGGAACCCAGAAACAGTGGAGTAGGACCAAGTGAGTGGTCCCTGGGTCACAGCCTGTGGAGGCATCAAAACAAATTGGATGTAGAGGGGAGGGGGAAAGTAGTAAAGAATAATGGGGGAGTGTCTGTAGCAGGACTCCAAAGACCAAGGGGCGATTGAGACCACCTGTCCCACAATATTTGGAATTTTGGGAGAGTTTTTTGTCTAGTATAAACATACCACTCATGATCTATGGTGTCATTGACCAGTGCCTGCCATTTAAAGATATTCGGTTGGTCTGGGGCACAACGCGAGCGGGCAATAACGGCTTTGGCCCAAAACATAAATGGAACTTTAAAGAATTCCCCTACCTCTAAGCCTGGGCTCAACAAATCCCGGTTCGCCAGGGCGACCAATATTTTAGACCTGGCGACCAAGTTTTACAAGAGCCAGATACAGTAAAAGTAAAGCTAATTGTTATTACAAAAAAAAAACAACGCACCTCCGGAGATGGTTACAGGAGTAGGCGAGGCATGCCTGTCACAGGAAGAGGTCTGTGTACCCGCAACATTCAGTGTTGCTCCGCCTCCTCCCTCCTGCAAGGCAGCGTTTGTGGTGAAGAAGTCACCAGAGCTGCCTCACCGTGTAGGGGGACAGACCGTCAGTTTCAAGGGCCATGTCGCCGCGCTGTGACTGCCCGCCAGATTGGATGGAGCCCACCCTGCCTGACTGTGTTGCTGCAGGACTGCGGTCCTCCGCCAGAGGCTGCAGGATGGTGCTGGGGCCGCCGCTGCTCCCTGGTCTCACACCCGCGGGATCAACTTTGACAGGGAGCCCATGCAGACCCAGTACAACGGGGATGAGGGCTCATACTTTTAAAGTAAGTGGCTGATAGCCCTCCTAGCTCAAACAGCGTGGGGTAGATACGCCTGCAACCCATACAGCTTGGGGCTTCTACAGTACATGCTGGTACTTGTAGTTCCCCTACAAGTTTCCTCAGCATGGTGCATTGACTATAAGGGGAAAGTCCCTATTGTTGTATGGGGGAGCCTAGCACCACTGCAAGTTTGCAGCTAGGTGAGTTGTGTTGCAGCTTAGGGTAGGGCATTATTATATTGGATACCCTGTGTGGTGGGTATTGGTATCAGTATAGGGTTCTGTATGTGTGCCGCCCATCAGTAACTGCCCCCCCATATATGTGCCACTTGCCAATAACTGCCCTCCCAGATGTATATGTGGTAGTCCCCAATAACTGCCCCTCTGTCCTGTCATCTGTCAATGGTGCTATGAATGGAGAGGCCTGGCCTCATTCAGGAGGAGGGGATTACAGGGACTTTCTGCCACCCACACCTTTGTATTGAGACCTGCCATACGACTAAGCCAAAGTGTAATTTCCATATATGCAAAGGACTCTGCAATGGTTATCGCATAAAGGAGATAGTCTTAGATGTGCTAGACCAGGGGTAGGCAATGTGAAGCACTGCAGCTGATCTGGGCTACACTTCCCCGCATGCCCTAGCAGCCAAATTGTTGCAGGACATGCTGATATGTATAGTTTCACAGCAGCCCTGTAGCTACTCAGTGCTAGATAGATCAACCTTTGAACCCGGTATGTGCTGTGTGCAGTGTTGTGAAAGGGCTTCACTGAATTTGGGGCATATTGTGTGGCATAACATGAACTGGGGACAGCTATGGGCATGTGATAGAATCTGATGACCATTGAAGAAGCATGTTTGGTGGTCTGGTGGCATGCAGAGAGATTACGGGGCATGTGTGGTGGCCTATACAAGTTTTCATATATTTTGGTCGCGGACGATGGTCTGGCTCCTAAACTTTTAAGCTGACTCCTAGATTTTACCCAAATTTGTCGAGCCCTGCTCTAAGCCAAATAGACACAACTTGGGATCTGCAGGTGGTAACTCTGGAAGAGAAGTTTGGATGTCTGACCAAACAAATACCCAAATTTGTGAATTATATGGTAGTCCCACAGTATATTCTAAAAGTTACAATCAAGGGCAGAACCTATCTGCTGCTTTTGACACTGTGAACCACCCTTTCATCCTGAAAATCCTTCACTCCCTCAGTCTGCATGATACTGTACTTTCCTGGTTGTCCTCCTACCTCAGTTCTCTGTCTCCTCTCATTATTCCACCTCTCCCCAACTTCCTCCACCAGTAGGATTCCCCCAAGGTACCTTTTTTGGACCTCTTCTATTCGACCCTTTATACATCCTTTTTAGGTGAGCTCATCAGCTCCTTTGGACTCCAATATCATCTCTATGCTGATGACACTCATATCTACCTCTTTTTCCCTTACCTTTCCCCCTCTGTCCTCACTTGTATCTCCAGCTGTCTCTCTGCTATTTTCCTCCTGGATATCCCAGTACATTCTTAAACATGCCTACGATTGAGCTGATAATCTTCCCACCTTCCGAATAATCTCAACTACTTCAATTTCATTATCTATTGACAACACCACCATCTCCTTTAGCCCGCAAGTGCGCTGTCATGGAGTCATCCTGGACTCTTCCCCTTTGCATCAAAACTTACAATCAGTAGCAATTCAAACTCCTCACACTCACTTGAAAAGCACTCACCCAATCCTCTATTATTTATATCTCTGACCTCTTCTCCGTTCACACTCCTGTCCGCCTACTTTGCTTCACAAATATACACGGCCTCTCCTCACAACTGATTACTTCTTACATTGCCCGTGCTGTTTCCTACCACTGGAACTCTCTCCCTCGCAGACTCTCTACAAAAGTTGAAACGTGCTCTCAAAGCCCACTAGCTCTCATCCTAAACCACTGCTCCTGACTCACTGTCTCTCCCCTCTGTGCCATCCTTGTCTGTCTGGCACTCCCCTTTAGACTGTTAGCTCTCATGAGCAGGGCCCTCTTCCATCATGTGCTTTGTCTTCCCTAATTTATACCATAATCTCCTCCCCAATTCCAACAACAGCACCAAACCTTTGGTTTGACCGTGCCGCTGCTCATTTGGGTATTACGACTGCTGCAGCAATGTTTAAAAACCTTGCCCATCACTTTTTCTAGTTTTGTTCATAATGCTTCTGTTTAAGTACTCTGTAAGGCACTGCAAATCTCTAGTGGCGCCATATAATCGCTATAATAAGCAAGAAAGTGCGTCTGTCTGTTTTTTTTATGCACAGCCAGAGTTTTGTACCTAGCTACATCAAATTTGGCAATGTGGCGTAGTTTGCCCAGGATTAGGTTTTTGCCTGTGTTAGAATTTCATCAGGGCCACACACTGTCATACAATTCCGTAAAACTGAGACACTCTTAAAATTACACAGGTTCTGGGGCAAAGAAGCTGGCTTCATACACACACTGTCACACTCTGGTAGGCTCATAAGTAGCTCAGCACTTGATACATTCACACTGTGGCAAACAGCATAATCAATCCACAATATTTGATCCTGACAAAGCTTAGCATATAGAGATTATAAACAGCAGGGGAGATTGATCTCAGCCACACAGTGCCACTGTGGATGGGCCCCCTTCTGTCCAGAAAAGGGACTTTAGTCCTAGTTTGGTGCTCAAACTTATCTTTATTTGCAACCTCAACTACCAGTACAAGATTGTTCAGGGACCACCAAAGAGGAGGGTAAAAAGATCATTTATAAAATATTTCACAATAAGGGACCCCTGGTACATCTGAGGCCCCCACCCACATGCTGAAAGACATTGCTGCAAGTAGCATAAAGCTGGGTACACACCTTTGCGAACCTCGGCTGATGGGGTTAAACGCTTCCTATCAGAGCAGTGTGTGTGCACCCAGCTTGACCTTCTGTGAGCCTCCTAAATACTGTGCTAGAAATAGCTCAATGTATACAGGCTTCTATGGGATCGGGAGGTTGGGCAGATAAATATTAAGCAGCACATAAAATGTGATCTCCTAATCCCCGCTGCAGGAGCGTTATAAGCTGTTTATCGGCTAACATTCCTGCATACACACCTATACAAATGTCACCCTATCACCTGATATCGGGCAGACGATTGTATAGGTGTGTACCCAGCTTAAGATTGGATACCTAGCTGAATGAACTGAATGCTTAATTATTTCCCTTATCCTGACTATTGTAAGGCTGTATTGATACTGGGATAAACAGCTATGGTTTATCATCATATAAATAAGAGAAATAAAATAAACCAGTATATAGGAAGAAAACTACAAGTAGTAGACTTGTACAACAAAAAAGTAGTCATATTCATAAGCATTCATTATGCACTATGACTAAGCTTGATGTGGTATGAGAAATTGGTGTGGGTGTGTCAGTCAGAGGAAGTGGAAAAGCCAATCTGAAACATTTCATATTTTAGTTTAAAGATACAGTAGTGCTCTAATTTGTAGACCACATAGGTTTAAATAGGACACAGTCAATATACACATTGTCCCAAGGGCAAATATCAAAAAGTAAAGAACATTCTGTGAATATTTTTTAGAAATGAGACAAAACATATAATTTACAATCTGCAAAAAAATGTGGTTCTACGCATCATCTTTATTTGGGCAAGTGTGGTTATTCCTCCACGGTGCACCCCCCATCCAGGTCTTCAGAAACACCCCCATGAAATGCATCTGCCCCTTCATTTACAGCACACAGAACGATATGGCAGCCAAATCGTACCAATCCGTCAGAACGGCTGATTTATCGCACCGTGTATGGGCCGCTTAAGAAACTGAACAGAAATCTGCGAGTCTGTCGGTACCGCAAGTGCTGCATACAGCCACACTTACTTGTGACTATTTGAATTGACCCCATGAACTGTCTTTATTATACTATTTAAAGTGATCCTAGAAAAATACTGTCACACAACAACAAGGTACAGAATATGTCCCATTGCAAGCATTGGGATGAGGTTGGCTTTATCACAAGTCTGACATCAGGATTATTCAAATACTTTTTAGGGGGTCAAAAGAAAAGCTGTGCGTCACCCCATATGAGAGAGGAACATATACCTAAACACACCTATATAACTGCCAGATAATTTAAATAAGTCGGCCCCACTAACATTGTTAAAATTAATAGGCAATGTATAAGTCATCACCATGTTAGTTGTGCCCATTGTAGAACACTCACTGCCTAAAGATTACAAAAAGGAGAGAGTTTAAAAGCTGCAATATGTATCAAAATGTTCTACAGTGCACTCTTAAAAGAGGGTATTCCTTACTACTTCCTAGTGGTGGGATTTTGGTATCCATCTACTACAGTGGCATAATGTTCATTCTCCACTTTGTAATGCAAGCAGCTTTGTCTAGTCTGTGCATAAAATTGAGAAGCCCGGTCTCATGGTTAATTTGCTATGTGGGTGTAGTTTTCCTACAAATCCCTAAAATAGAATGTTTGGCACATTTGATTTCAAGCCACAACCTCGAAAACAGGACTTTGGGGGAAGAATTTTCTAAGACATTCCAGCAACAACCTCTATGATCTATCAACCATTAGAATCTTTCCAGACAACTTGAAGAAATTATGCATAAATAAGCTGATGCAGAATGATTACTACACCAGTTTATGTAGTATATATCGCGTGATTTTGCTCTGCTCATGTACAGAAAATGTAAACCAGACTCACGCAATTCTGCCACTTACGCCCCACCTGCTGATTCTTAATCTAAAGGCACAGTCTTGATTTTTTTTAAATCATTGTGTTTTCACTGAAAGTGGTAGTAATGTTACAAGAAAAATGTATATCTACTGTAAGGCATCATACACATGGCTGCCAATAATGTACTAATAAGACATCCACGGAATGTCAAACTGTGTGTATATCCAATGCACTGCCAACATTTAAAAAAAAAAAATATATATATATTTTAATATGATCAATCAGCGCCGTCTGTAAGGGTGCTCATGCACCCCATGATTCAGAGGGAATGCCATCCATTGATTTGTGCCCCCTTCCTGCACCCACAGCTGTGTTGGGAAGTGTGAGGGCAAATGAGCCCTGGACTAATGGTGCATATACACGGTCAGATTTTTCTTCAGATCTGAACGATCACGATTTAAAAAATCGTTCATATCTGAAGGGAAATCTGACATATCTGTAAGATGAACGATTTGAACGATGCGCGTTCCCGATGGTCAGGTAACGATATCTGACATCTGATGTGTTTGCAGGCAGATTTGGACGATTCCATTCATTTTAATGCAGTCAAAAATCGTTCAAATCTTTGGTAAAATCGTTCAATCGTTCATCTGACAGATCTGACCGTGTGTATGCTCCATTACTTATATTCCTTCTGTTAGAGGAGATCAGCTCCCTGTCCTGATTGGCTCAGCTTTCCCCCACAATCTTCAGTGCGTGACTGTACACAGTAATTATCTGCTGATTAGATGTGTGCAATGGAATTAATCTTAATATGTGTGCGTAGGTACTGGTATTAATATTAATCTGTGGTAGTATTAAAATTATGTCAGAGTGCAGTCCAAAGTATTCATAATCGAGGCATAGACAATGTTATTAACAGTCAGTCAGTGTCACAACATTTATTTTCATTTTAAATTAATATACCTCTGCTATATACTAAAGTTACCTTGCAGGGAATGCAGCAGTCATAATCGCTGTCTCTGTGAGTTACATCCTGGGGGGGGGGGGGTATAGGAAGATCTCTCACATTCGTGAAAGACTTCTCTTGAGATCTGACACTCTGCATGTATTATTTGAAAAATGGGCTTGATAAATAGGCCCCATAGTTTTTAAATAATGTATGTGTGTGTGTGTGTGTGTGTATATATATATATATATATACATATTATATTATATTCCCTCCAGTGGGGGCAGCCACACACAGTGAGCACCTCCACTGCCCATGGCGCCTCGCAGTGGCCAGCGCAATCTCTAGCCAGGATTGGCCCTGGCAGGCAGAGCGCTCATGATAAAGGCACTGGGGAGAACACTAATGAAATAATGTGTGTGTATTGTATTGGTATTCGGACCGCCATCACCAACTGTGTAGTATAAAAAAAAAAAAAAATCTGTTTGCAACATGAATGTATCCTCCACCAGGCACCTGCTTAGGAAATGTTTGCAGGCTGACAACTGCAGGGTTCTCAAATACGAACGAGTTACAATAGGGACACATTGCAGTGTTTCTGTACAGAGACCCTGGTTATACAGTAATCAAGTTTTTCTTTTAGCAAAGACACCACATGCCCCCTAGCGGACAGATTTATTTACAGCAATTCTAATCACAGACTAATCAAGACTTTCATTGGAATGTTATTTGTACCTGTAACTACATCCAATACAAGAATACAGGGGATTCACGGTTTTCTGATAACGCAAAAACAAATCTTAACAAACCGGGTTGTTTTCCTTGTTAAAGAAAAAAAGTGTTTAGTTTCTGTTAAAGTGGCGCCAACATATACAGCAGGATTAGCGCAATTCTCACCTTCTACCAGCAATACAGAGGCTGCGGCAGGTACAGGTGTGCAGGGAGCGCCGCTGGAGAGGGAGGAGGAATAGAAGCGCTGTGGAAATGTGGCGCCTACAATAGGTTATGTCTCACACGGCTGCAGCTGCGACACATTATTCTCCCGCCCTACCACAGACACAACCCGCGTACTCACATGAACGGACAGGTAGGAACTGAGGTCGGAACACCTGACCGAGGAGGACTCAGCTAGACCGGGACACAGGGCACAGCACACCGCTCCTGGCACCTCACTGACTGATCATGTCCACAGCCTGGGAGGAGCTGAGCACCTGGCTGCTGCTCATGTCAGTGATCTGTATGAGGTCAGGCAGGCAGGGGACCGGCGCTCTCCCAGGCCGCTGTGGTCAGAGAACGGACTAGCAGTGCTCCTACCTCTTCCTGCTATGTACTTACCCCTTACATTTGTCTTTCTCAACATTGCTGCACCAATGAGGGCTGAGTCAAACCGGAAAAACGTCTTTATTAAATAATGGTTGCAGGTTTCAAACCTGAGATTGCTATATTTTTGCTGGTATTGTGTAATATAAAATATACTCTGGGTGTGAATGGTCATTTCATAGAGCTGTAAGATCAATGCTGCTCTAATCTATACGAGACAACTTCAGTATGTGTTCACCTTGCCGGGATATTGATAGCTATAATGTCGACATGTTCACAATGTCGACATGTGAAATAGAGATGTGCGCAGAACCAATGTTTTGGACCTGAAATGATGTAACTTGGACATGTTTTTGTGCCTATAGTATTATTAACATTGATAACATTTATTTCAAGTAAATTTTGACCACCTCACAGCACCTGAAATCCGTTAAATGCATTCCAAAACAGACGAGATCCAGTTTTTAGATCAGAGTTCCGAACTTGGTGAGAAGGTTCAAGTCAGGACTCGGTTCGACTCAGAACCCCAAAGTTCACGTGTGTTTGGGTTTCGGCAAAACCAAAACACTCTTCTCCTTATGTGAAATGCTGACATTCTGCATGAACCGGCAGCGCAGGGTCAGGGACGGCCTGACAGGGCCTTAGCCTGGGGCACAGCCACAGTCACACTACCTGTGCTTTACCAGGCTGGAGCCGTGGGCCCAGCAGCAGTCATCTAGCCAACCCTTGAAAAAGAACGTACCACAGCCGTCTTGTGTTGGGACCCTGACCACATGCCACGCAACCCACATACTTGCCTACTTTTCGTTTTTCCTCTTTAGGAGAAGCCCAGAGAGGAGATGCAGCTGACCACTTAACGGGCAGGGCCTGGCATTTGCATCATTTTAACCCCGTACCCTCACTATGGAGCCGCAATTCCTGGTATGTTATCTCCCCATCCAGATGACATAACACCTCTCTCAGGTGTTACAACTAACCTCCAGCACCAATGTATCATGCGGGGAATCACCCTAACCCATCAGCCAGTTCTACATAGGTGCTCCTGCCCTAGAACTATGCTCTTCAATATCGTTTTTTTTCTAGTGTTGTTTAAACTCCGGTGTTCGGTTTCCTTGACAGCAGCACATCCTTACCCGCATTTCCATCCACAGTGTTTCCAGGCTAAGCACTCTGTTGCTTTTACAGTGGACACCAACTACACTGGCCGCGACCTGGGCCTACACTGAGTAAAGTCTATATCCTCTTGCAGGGATTTCTGGTTTAGTCCGGTGGGGGTCTAGACTCAGTGCCAGGATATTTGGTTGTGCCAAATCCACCTGTTTGCATTTGTCTGCTGTGTGTGTACACTATTACCCTTGCTGGTTTTTTTTTGAGCGCCAGGGTAATATACTCTGTGTATCTCATTGCATGCTATGCGCTGTTCCCACAGTGCCAACACATCCGTGCCTCTCATTGTATGCTAAATGCTGTTCCCACAGTGCCAGCACATACGTGTATCTAATTACACGCTATTCGCTGTGCAAACAGTGACATCTGTATTCCTCATTGCATGCTACACGTTACCACAGTGCCAACATATCCGTGCCTCTCATTGCGCTCTACATGCTGGTCCCACAGTGCCAGCACATATGTTTATCTCGTTACATGCTACGTGCTGTCCAATGCTACCAAAATGCCACACTTTGGTTACTCCGCTGTACCTTCTTGTGCCTTCTGTGGTGAACACTTCAGGGTATTCTGTGGTTACCACCACTGGATATGTTGGACATATGACCGTGTGTTGGGCATGGAGATGTATGTGTTGGGCATAACTCTACATGATTGGCAATATATCAGTCCAATGTGCAAAGTATTTACCTTTTTGCTATACTGTGTGCTGCATGTTAAATATTCATTTAGGTTTTCCCTGTTTTTTATTCAGTAGGTATTTTCTTTTTACAAATTGTATGCAAGCTACGAATACACTTATACATGTATATCAGCGATTTTCAATCACTGTGCCGTGGCACACTAGTGTGCTGCAAGCGGTTGTCAAGTGTGCCGCGGCGCGCAGCTCAGCACACTTGTACTGTAGAGTATTTTATTCCTGAGGAGACCAGTGTAGTGATTTTTTTTTCCTGTGGAGGCCAATGCAGTGTGTTTTATTGCTGTGGGAGCCAGTGTGTATTTTTTCATTGGTCACGCACGCTGCATCGCCGGATGGTGTGCCATGGCAATTTTAAATTCTTGTGTAGTGTGCCTCGAGTTGAAAAAGGTTGAAAATCACTGGTGTATATTGTCCTTTGCGTTATCAAACATGTCAAGTATTACATTCCCAAACCACACCCCCCCTTCCCCAATAGTACAACTGAAACCTCAATGTGCTGGGAGACATTGGATGGTCTGAATCTACTGAGCATACTAACATATACATATTGCAGTCTCCACATTGTGACTCGTCGTCGTCGGTATAATCAGTGTCTGATTGACACGGGGGCATCTGGAGATCTCCTATATGGCTGATATCCCGAGACCATAGCATCGAGGGGCATATCCAGTCGACATTGACAGAATGTCAACATTGTCATAATATCAATATTTCTGTTAGGGTTAGCATTAGGGTTTGGCACAGAATTAGACTACAAGCACACTGTTATCATTTCAAAAATGTTGACATTACATCAGTGTTGAGATGGGTAATTCCAGCACTCTGCGTTAGTAAGGAGAAGCAATGTTTCCTCATGGAGCTTGCCAGAGAAGACTAACCCAATCCGCATCGGGTCGAGGAGGTGTGTACCCAACTTTACACTGCAGCGGAAGCATGCAGATATGTGGGTATTTGTGCAGTCATTACCTGCATTATGGAATATATGAATGCACCTTGTTGAGTTTCGAGTCTAAATGGGTGTTTTGTAGAGGTTAAATTACATAATTTAAAAGATAAAAACAGGCATGTGTAACATTTACTGTAAACAAATGACACGCCTTAAGTGATAGGATAGTTTAGCGTGCACAAAATTTCAGTTTAGGTGGTCAACCTAAAGAGCTGGGTACAAACCTTACAGATATATCTGCAGATGATGGTTGTTCATACACACTGTACAACCATCATCTGGCCATAGGCCAGGGGGGCGTGCTGTGCCCCCCTCCCCACAGCCTCTGCTGCAAATGTATGGGTGGTCGGCTGATATATTGGGCATCGGCTGTGCAGCACAGCCAATGCAATATGCCTGTGAACGATGTCGTTCAGACATATCACTGGTACACACTGGCACAATGGGCACGCAAGATATATTGGCCGATCAATTGATTGGCCAATAAATGTGCCAGTGTTTACCCAGCATAAGATCATGTACTGTAGAAGAGTAGGGTGGTTTCATATTTGCTAACCAAAGCCAAGATGTAGATAAGACAATTTATTAATTCATGTATCCATTCTTAATGTATACGTGACATCTGCAAAAAGCCTAGAGTGTGGATGTGTGCCTGATAATATAAAATCACTTTCCCTAATTTCTCCTTTGGAATTCTTCTTGTTCCCATAATAACAGGTAATTCTGTGCAGAAATGGTGTAAAGGAGAATGGACTGTAACATTGGTACAATGGTTAGCTGTCTTTAAAAAAATTAAAATCTGAGCAAAACTGTTGCTATTTTCACATCACAGTATGCGTTCTTTATATGTCTTTCCTTAATATTCTACTCATAGCAAATTAATATTTTGGTCAGAAGACAGGACAAGCATGAGTTATCCATCTCAGAGTTCAGTCACATGACGTATTTATGCCCTGGTGGGTGCACACCACCTTTATTATGGATGCTTTTACATTAGACATTACCAGTAACAGGTTAAACTGATGTTTCCTTAACGGTTATACTGTGTTCCAACTCAGCTTATACCATTAACTTTGAGTGACCTTTTCGAGCCCTGACTCCTGTTTCATCGGTTCTCACCATTACCCACTGATATTGTACTTAAATTACTGACCTGGATTCTAAACAAAGTTTGGTTGCTATTTTGTTTGTCTGTTGTCTATACTTTAAAATATAAATTACTCCATGCCGCAGTGAGGGGGCAACAGAGTACAGGTGAGCATATCTAGTGCTAAATGAATAGGGGATGCTCTAGAGGAAAACAAGTCACCTGGGATATTGGTGTTTTGACAAGCTGAGATTACAGTATTTTATTTTAGTGGAGTCACATAGAAGTGACCCATTAATAGTTAAAATATTTCATGATCTATTAATGATTATCTGTATTAATCAGTATTTCAGTATCCTGCGTAAGAAAAAAGTCTATTTGATATGTTAAATAAAAACAGCAAGATTAGGCCATTAAATCAAGTAGTAGGACTGAAAGGGTTTATCCCTAACCAGTGAGCCATGGTGGGGGTTGTAATGACAATTGTTAACAGTGATGAACAATATTGACATTATGAGCCTCAGTTGGCAGGGAATGGGTATGAATAGCCGCCGGTTCATATCCCGACACCGTCAGCATGAAAGGAGAAGATCCCAATAGGGTAGGTAAGTAGCCTATCCCTACCCCTCTCCCCACCCCCTAACCTTCCCTTAGTGGTGCCTAACCGTAACTTCCCCCCGGGGCTGCCTAACCCCCCCCTTAATGCACCCTAAACCTAACCCTCCCAGGAGGGTGCCTAACCCTGACCACCATCGGGGGTGCCAAATGCTTAAAAAAAATAAAAACACTATGGTCCCTAAACCTAACCCTCCAACACCCCCCCCTTGCCAGCTGCCGCTAAGAGTGCTTACCTTGTTCGGTCTGGTGTTCTGACGTCAGGATTAAGAAATGTCGGTATTTCGACACCTATCTTGACTCCCTTGTCGGGATTCGGGTGCCGGCGTTGAGACCGGCGGTGTCATAACTACATCCCGTTGGCAGTAATAGTACCAGTAATACAATGTTAAATAAACAAGGGTTATAGAAGGTGGGCAGGTGTGTAGATACATGATCATCATTGTAAAAGTGGCATTGGAAGATGACCAGGTGGGAAATGTAAAGATGGAAACAATCTATGAGGGGTGTGGTCTAGGAATTCACATTAATTAAAATATAAAGATTTAATTTATTATCAGGAAATAGTTACATGTCTGCCCCGTAACAGATATATTCAGTCAGGTGCATAAATATTGGGACATTGACAGAATTTTCATATTTTGGCCTCTATTTACCACCACAATGGCTTTGAATTGAAGCAAATAAGATGTGCTTTAACTGCAGACTTTCAGATTTAATTTGAGGGTAATTACATCCAAATCAGGTGAACGGTGTAGGAATTACGACAGTTTCTATATGTGCCTCCCCACTTTTTAAGGGGCCAAAAGTAATGGGACTATCAACTCAAAAGCTATTTCATGGAGAGGTGTGGGCTATTCCCTCATTATTTCATTATCAATTAAGCAGGTAAAAGGTCTGGAGTTGATTCTAGGTGTGACATTTGCATTTGGAATCAGTTGCTGTCGAGTCTCAATATGAGATCCAAAGAACTGTCACTATTAGTGAAGCAAGCCATCATTAGGCTGAAAAATCAAAACAAACCCATCAGAGAGATAGCAAAAACATTAGGTGTGGCCAAATCAACTGTTTGGAACATTCTTAAAAAGAAAGAATGCACCGGAGAGCTCAGCAACACCAAAAGACCCGGAAGACCACGGAAAACGACTGTGGTGGATGACAGAAGAATTATTTCCCTGGTGAAGAAAAACCCCTTCACAACAGTTGGCCAGATCAAGAACACTCTCCAGGTGGTAGGTGTATATGTGTCAAAGTCAACAATCAAGAGAAGACTTCACAAGAGTGAATATAGAGGGTTCACCACAAGATGTAAACCATTGGTGAGCCACAAAAACAAGAAGACCAGATTAGAGTTTTCCAAACAACATCTAACAAAGCCATTACAGTTCTGGAACAACATCCTATGGACAGATGAGACAAAGATCAACTTGTACTAGAGTGATGGGAAGAGAAGAGTATGGAGAAGGAAAGGAACTGCTCATGATCCAAAACATACCACCTCATCAGTGAAGCATGGTGGTGGTAGTGTCATGGCGTGGGCATGTATGGCTGCCAATGGAACTGGTTCCCATGTATTTATTGATGATGTGACTGCTGACAAAAGCAGCAGAATGAAGTGTATGGGGCAATATATGCTCATATTCATTCAAATGCTTCAGAACTCATTGGACGGCGCTTCACAGTGCAGATGGACAATGGCCCAAAGCATACTGCAAAAGCAACCAAAGAGTTTTTTAACGCTAAAAAATGGAATGTTATGCAATGGCCAAGTCAATCCCCTGACCTGAATCCGATTGAGCATGCATTTCACTTGATGAAGACAAAACTGAAGGGAAAATGCCCCAAGAACAAGCAGGAACTGAAGACATTTGCAGTAGAGGCCTGGCAGAGCATCACCAGGGATGAAACCCAGCGTCTGGTGATGTCTATGCGTTCCAGACTTCAGGCTGTAATTGCCTGCAAAGGATTTGCAACAAAGTATTTAAAAAGTGAAAGTTAGATTTAGGATTGTTTATTTGTCCCATTACTTTTGGCCCCTTTAAAAAGTGGGAGGCACATATAGAAACCGTTGTAATTCCTACACCATTCACCTGATTTGGATGTAAATATGAAAATTCTGTCAATGTCCCAATATTTATGCACCTGACTATGTATGTGTGTGTGTGTATATATATATATATATATATATATATATATATATATATATATATATATATATATTAAAGAACTTTGTGTCTGTCTGATTGTTCCAAGTTGGCACTAAAATTACTGAACCAATTTTCATCACTTTGTAGTGGAAACTACTAGAAATTTGCACTTTTGTTTCATTTAGATCCGTCAAGTTAATGCTGAGCAATAACAAAAAAACAAAATGCATTGACATTGGGTGAACGCAGGCGTGCCAGTGCGTTGGGACGGCGTTGCAGGGGCGTGCATAAATTAGTAATTGCAATACCATATGCATCCTGAGGCCTCATCATACACTGAAATTAGCATTTCCTGAGTGAGGACTGACCTGCCTTAACTGCATATGGGTCCGATGTTACCTATTGTTTCGCTATTTTGCCGAAGTATACAGATGTGAATAAGGGGAAATGGGCGTCCTTATGTCAGACTGCGATCGCATTGCGAATGCACACATTTACATAGCACAGCTGATATTAGCAACTGCATTGTGTGCGTATAAGCAGAATAGTGATCCTTGCTGAATCGGGCCCACAGACCATAATATGTATAGATTTAGCTCTACTTCTGAAAGGGATTTGTTAAGTTGTTTTTAGTCTTTCTATTGCGTTTCTGATTTTCATGTGTTTGGAATTCCTTAATTTCTTTATTAGGTATCATACCCACAGGGGTTACTTTGAAGGTTTTTTTATGCGTGTTCTGGAAAGCTATTAAACATGCTGATAGTCCAAAAAATTATATAAGCAACTGGATCTGTATGCACACACTTTCTGACAACCGGCAATTTCAATCTTGCCCACAACTTTCAGAAGCTTTAGCACTTGATATATTTACCATGGAGTTCTATGTAAAAGGTTGGGTCTGATTCAGATGTGGATGCAATGCCAATATTTACGCAGTAGAGAGATTATCATCCGACTGCGCATGCATTTTAGCCACAATGCGCGTGTGCGGCATTTGAATTACGTTTAAATGTGACTACAGTTGTAGCGAGGGTTTATTCACAAGTGATTGACGTGTGTAAAATTTCAATGGCTAGAGTATTAGGTGGCTCATGAATAACCATGTGCACATCTCTCCTGTTCTCAAAATGACAAATCTATTAGAAATGACATGTTTGAAGTGGATTAGGTTAGTTATACATTATAACTAACCTAATACAATAATGTACACAACAGCCTCACTTTAATAAAAAAAAAAAAAAAGAAAAGTCATATATAGGGGTGTATTCAATTAGGTGCGAAAAGCCGTTTTCGGCGATCAAGTTTCACGAGTTACGTATTTTCGCCATGTGAAAAGTTTCCTCCGTATTCAATTCCAGGGATTTTCGCTGGTGCGGAAACTCAATGCAATGGAACCTGTGAAAAAGATTTGCCTATGAATAGATGTCGAAAAAAAGTGCAGAATTGGGGTTTTGGGTTGCAAACATCACAAAATCCCCCTGCACCCTTGGGACAGTCCCCCAAAGGTAAACTGAGTCAAAGTTTAAAAAATACTTTAGATCACCCCAAAAAAGTATTTTCATTTTGGGGGTGAAAAAGTCCAAAGTTGGGGGACAAAATTAAAAACTAGCTAAATAGACTCCAGGGGGGCCCTCTATATGCCCCAGGTGTTTTTAAGTTTGCAGGTGGTAGCGGCAGGTGGATTTTTTTTAAAAGTTCACCTTAGCAACTTTAAAATATGCTAGCACCCATTTTCATGTACCCCACATTTGCTGGGACTACTTATTTTCTGCAAAAAAAACGGCTAAAATCTATTCTTTACCACTTATGAAAAGATGCTAAATAGCAGATATTGAGATCATTTAAGTACCCCAAGTACCTTCAGCAGGCCTGTTCGGGGGTATCTATAGTGATCCCCAATGTCAGTGCATCTTTTGGGGGTGTCAGGCTGATTTCCCCAAACCTTATAGTACTTTTTATATGTTACAGTTTCGCCGGGTCCCGTTATCGCTGATTTCTAATTGGATACGGGGATAAGCGGGGACGAGCGTGATACTTTTCTGCATTGAAAAACAGCGATGTCGGCGAAAAGTACGGGACTTTTCGCTCTGAATTGAATATGCCCCATAGTTTCATTTCAAAATAATAAATCATGAATTCTCAACTCTGGTCCCAATAGATCCTAATAGGTCATGTGAGTAAGACCAGGATAAATCTATTTAGCGTAATCACTAATTATACCACCTGTTCATAAATGGAGAAAATAGGCTTAGAAACATGAAAAAGCTATGCCGTCTGTAAGGCAGGGATAAATTGCATTGATCTTATATCTACACTGTTTTCTAAAGCAAGAAACAGCTAATAAACATTGTCTGTATATATACATTAAATTGTGTGACTGGCAAAGACTCAATGGAAAATTGAGTCTAGCGTGGAGGATTAAGAAAGGGAGGAGTGAATCTGCCCCAGGCACATTCCAGTGGTGCCCTCCTCCCCATTCCTCAATAACGCTCCCTCTGGAGATATACCGGATATCTTCTCCAACACAGGTGTGCCCCTGTAATGTCAACACAGTGCTGAGTGAATTGTACTGTATGAAGGATCATGATCCATGCATGTGAAACTAAACAGCAGAAAGATACATATTAAACACATAAGAGATTGACAACAACAGCAAGTGCATTATTAATGCAAAATGCCAAACTACAAGATTAATCTGCCAGGTTAGAAGTCAATATTAGCTTTTTTTGTATATGTGTTTCTCTATAGCCAACTAGTCTACCTGTGCCCTTAAACATATGTGAATATGTAATAAAAGGATACTGGAATGTACTTCCTGTGATATTTGGTACATTTTTTTGCATTAGATCTATTCACAAGTGGATTTTGTGTTACAGAACATACGCCTACTTATGCACTCAATTTAACTTTTTGTAAAATTGTATGTGCTAGAGACTTACTAGAGACATCAGAGAACCAAGATGACCATATACACTGAAGTATGCCAGCAAGAGTACATCTGTATATTTCGGATTAGGTACGGGATGCTTGTGCTCGGGATCCCGGCGGTTAGAATGCTGATGCCCCCAGTTACGTAAGCCTAACCTAACCCTACGTCCCCGGTGCTCAGGCCGGACTGGCCATCGGGGAGTTCTGGCAAATGCCTTAAGGGCCGATGGCCTGAGGGCCGGCTCAAGGAGGGGGAGAGACTCCCTGCACCCCCTATCTCCAGATTTACTGTATGAGCCCAGGGAGACGGAAGGGGTGGCGACAGTGATGGTCCGGGAAGGGACTGGTGTGTGCCGCGAGGCCATGTCCCCTTGAAACAACCACGCCCCCTTTGCGATCTACAGCCCCAGTCCATCCCTGCCGGTGCCTAAATCTCCCCCCCCTGCCCCCCAGTGCCTAAACCTAACCCTCCCCAGAGCCTAAACCTAACACCCCTTCCCTGCCCCCCATAGCCTATCCCTAACCCTCCCCCTACTGCCTAACCCAAACCTTCCCCCTAACCCCAGTACTTACCTTCGGGAATCCGGCAGTCAAGATGCCAGCGCCGGTGTTCTCGACAAGTGTCGGGATTCCGGCCTCGGCATTCTGACCGCATCCCTATATTTCCATGCATGCTAAACTGGCATTTATATCTGTTTGAGATGATCTTCTAAGTTGATAGGTAAAACATACTTTTTTTTGCAGTACTTCTAGTGTATAAGCTCTGTGCCCTAAATGAAACAATCATCTTTGCACAAATCTAAAACAGTTATAATTTCCCATTACCTTCACAAATTTCTACGACGGCACTGAGGAGTGTCATCACATCAAGAACAGTGTTGTTTAAAGGGGATGCAGTTGAAATACCGACGTGCGGGATGCCGGTGTTTAGAATGCTGGTGCTGCAATCTCAACCACCGGCATCCTGATAGTAAGTAGTGGGGTTAGGGTTCGGCACTAGGGGGGATGTTAGGTTTAGGAAACTTACCAGCCAGGTGTCGGTATCCTAACCCTGTCAGGATACTGGCACTGGGATTCTGACAGACGATACCCCGAGTACCAGCATCCCGTACCCAACCTGTTTCAAAGATGTACTGGAATCACAGTTTAGCTGCTATAAACAAATAGTACACCTGTAATTGCTGTTGCCATCTCTGTTACTCCTTTGGTGATCTCTGTGGTTTCCTTGGTGTCAGCAACTTCCACATTATCAAGGGAAACAAGTATCCTGATTCTGTGCCCAGCAGGAAGCATAATGCCAGAAAAAAATACCAGACACACAGCTTTTCCAGTTCATAATTACTTTCAAGAGAATGCCTCTGGGAGATGCGGGAGCCTGGCCTCAGGAACAGCATCAACATGGCCCTGCCATCTGTTGTTGAATGCCGCAAGTTACTGCCCCAGGCAGCTGTGAGGTGTGTCAGTGATGACACCATTCGCCAGCAATCCCATCCGAAAGTCCACAGATTGCAGAGCCGGCCCTAGCCAAATTAGTGCCCCAGGCAAGATTTTGGGTGGTGCTTTCCCCCCCTTGGGATCCTGAAAAGGGGTGTGACCTCATGGAAGGGGTGTGGTCTAACTGTGCTGAGGCCCCTTCTCCCATTGTGCTATGCTCCCAGCACAGATCACAACACAGCACCCATCTTACAGCACAGATCAGATGAGCTCTGCGTCATGGCCGTAGCAGCTGCCAGAGTCTCTGCCCAGCCGACGGCAGGTGCCCCGGCTGTGCCTGCCCCATATCTCCGCCGGCCCTAGGTGGGCTTGGATGGCGCTGGGAATTTGCTTAGTTTGTCTATGACTAGGGCCGTCTCTGCCAGATTGTTCACTGTACTTGGGAATTGAGCGCCATCAGGGAGGCTGATCCACTCTTCTGGGATACGGGAGAACCCACTCAATTATGAAGTCTCCTGGACAATTCGGGAAAGTAGGTAAGTATGCTCAGATTTGGCAGATAACCACAATAGTGTCCATGCAGCATAACAGCAAAAGACCTCTCCAGGACCAGATAAGGAAAGAGATTAATTTAAGATCAATTATGAAGAATAGAGATTTAAGATTACTACAAATAGTAAATTTTTCATGTCTCCATCTTTTACTGTTTCTCATTCCAACTGTATCTCAACAGCTGTAGCTGCATACAAATGTCAGCCACCATCGGCAGATGTAATATTGCATCTACCTTACATTAGCAACATATTGTGCCCACCAATAGCTACAATATTTATTCCACAACATTATAACTGTTCCCAATCCTCTTAAGGTGGCCATTCACGGCATGATATACGTGCTATATCGTGCCGTGTTTGGGCACGATATCGTACCTGATATCGTGCTGCGCACTCCCGCGGGGTTGTACATCGCATCCCCAGGTCTTCCTGCACAACCATCTGACCTGGGATGCGATGTACGATCCCATTCAAATGGTGGAGGGGGAGCGGCATATCGTGCGGTCTGCGGGGACCGCACGAATGCCGGCAGTGACAGCACGATCCGTTTGTTGATGGATCGGCAGTCGCACTACACAGTGCATCGCACCGTGTATGGCCAGCATTAGACTGTAAGCTCATTTGGGCAGGGCCATTTTTATCTTACGTTTCATTCTATTGTGTGTAATTTATTTGATTCAATATGTTGGTGCACTGCATACAGAGGGGTCTATTCATCATCACTTTATACAAAAGCAGTTGAAAAATAAAATTTGCACCTAATTTTGTGCAATTTAAGTGTCAGCACCATTCATCAATCATGTAACGCAGGAGATATCACAGATATCTCCTGGTTACAATTGTGCCTCGATAATTTCCATAATCCCCATACTTTAGCATGAGGATGTAGAAATTATGAAATTCATCAAGTTCTGAAAAAAACTTTTTTTGTAACTTGACTGAGAAACTGTACGCCACTCTGAGATGGCATTCAGCCCCCGATAGTCTTCACAGGCTGCTGTTTACACGGCAGTCTGTGAAGAAATACCTGCCAGCCACATCAGAGGGACCTGATTGCACATCCACGGGGAGACACAAAAAAAAAGGGGCCCCTCAAGATTTATTTATTTGTGTATTTTAAACCTATTCCTAAGCCTCCCCCTAGTGCCTAACCCCAACTCTCCTCCTGGTGCCTAAACCTAACCATAGCCTAACCGTCCCCTCCGGCAGCCTAACCCTCCCACAAGTGCCTAACCCTAACCTTAAAAATAAATAAATCACCCGTTGACCTTTTGTGTCGACCATTTGAACCTGTCAACCTTTTGTACCTGTCAACCTTTCGCACTGTTAACCTCAGTCTACTTTTTGTCCCTAACGACCTATTGCTTGTCGACCATTTGATGTCTACCTATATATTGTCGACCTTTTGCCTGTCTATCCTTCATCCGGGTACCATTACAGTTGTGTGCAGTCTCATACAGCTACTACTATAATAGCTTTAAATTACTCCTGAGTATGTACAATTTAGGATTTGTCCTCGTTTGCATACCATGAACTTTTGCGGTTTTGGTACAGGATGAGAAAATAGGAAATACACCTGTCATATTTAATTTGGTAATTTTGTACACCTGATGAATGTATTAATGAATTACCTTTTGGTAACCTAAGCTCTGAGTAAGGGATAAAGCCAGAACTTTGTAGGCGCCGTTGCAGCACTTTGAAGGGGCCCCTGTCCCAATGCTTCTAGAGAGACACCTCACCAGAGTAGTTGTTAATTGTATGCCCTGTAAAAGTGCCCTAGTTAATTTTATGAATATTAGTAGTCTCATGGCTGGTGATGCCCTTAGGCAGCTGCCTAGGAGTGCCGACCACTAGAGGGCGCCGCTGAGTCCACCTCACTCAGCATGTCTCTGATGGAGCCACATGTGCTGTGCTGTCCACTCTGTCATTCTTCACACTGCCAGTCTGACAGGACAGTTCACGTACCATCCCCTGCTGTTTCCGTCCCTTCCCTCACTGGAGTCCCAGCCAGGCACAGAGTAGCTCCGCCCCCTAGATGAGATAGTCTCCGAGACCCTTGTAATTCCACAACCAGGACTGGCTCAGAAAAGCCTGGTGCTGGTTCTTAAAATATAGGGGACCCCTACGCAATTTGTCCCCTGTATTTTAGAAACCAGCACAGGCTGTACAGAGCCTGGGGCTGATTATGCTTATGGGGGGGGGGAGAACATTTAAAAATAAATGTTTGTGTCACCTCTTCTCTTTAACACACAGAAGCCTTCACGGATCTCACTGATCTGTGAAGTCTTCTGTATAACTTGCATCTTTTAATGCTAGTCGCATTAAAATATGTGAGTTTACATAGGAAATACTTGCAGACATTTGCATAGTGTAATAGCCCTGAGCTCAAAAGTTTGCAGGCTATTACATTTGTGAGTCCCGGCATCAACTTGCACCTTCAAAAAACGAGAGAAGGTGCGAATTGGATTTTTTACTAAAACTCACACTCTATTACATTTGGCCCTTGATGTCTAGTATATTAATTTTGATGCATTTTACCGTTCCATTGAAAAGCTGCTCCATTGGGGGTAATCAGCTTTCTATCCTCTCCAATGAGGTCTGAAGAGGAAGGAGGGGCCATGGCGGAAAAATGTAAAACCCCAACACAGTTTGAGAAATTGTTAGTTTTTGGGAAAATCTATAAATAAATTGTCTATCATCCTTCCATGCTAATCCCAGGAATAGACTATGGACCTGAAATATAAGTTCACATTATATTTGTATACCCTTTTATTTCATTCAAAACTGTTTGCAATTTATTACTTTGTGTCTATTATCATTATCCTTTATTTATATGGTGCCACAAGTGTTCCGCAGCGCCTTACAGAGTACATAAAGTAATAAGTGAACAAGAAACAAGTAACTTACAGTGCATTATGGTGCAGGACAAGGACATACTTTACGTACATTGCTGCAATAGCAATTAAAACACTCACAATAAACAGCAGGGAGTTAGCAGTTACGTGTTAGGTGCCCTTGTGGGGAGTAAGGAGTAGAAGAAAGTGTAAGGAGAAGCAGATGAGGGAAGAGGTCCCTGCTCGTGAGAGCTTACATTCTAAAGGGCAGGGGCAGGCAGACAGACAGGCGTGACACAGAAATTTTAGATAGGGAGAAAAGAGCATGAAGTGGGTTAGGATGAAAGCTGGAAGGCCTTAATGAAGTAGTGGGTCTTGAGAGCCCGTTTGAAGATTTGGAGAGTCTGAGAGGGAGAGAGTTCCAAAGGTAGGGAGCAGCATTGTTTTTCTGAAGCATTGTGACTACGTTATTTCATATTAAATAACCCTTCATAAGTTCTGGTGTGTTTAAAATGTGCTTAGTTTTTTAGGTAACTGTACATTTTAAGACAGATATTGTTATGAACAACAGATCTGATTAAAGTAAGTAGATATACATGTGGGCGAACTGAAGACCGTCCAGCAAAACTTTAGGTTTTGGGGGATCTCTTGTGTTAGTGGTTGCAGAACAGGGTACTTAAAGGTGAGTATGTAATATTATATTTCCAGGGAAAACAATCAACACATAAAAAAAAAGTTATATATTGGTACATGTTGTTAGGTATGCAAAGAGAACAAAAGCAACAGTGGTCACAAGATCATAAAGACAAGATGAAGGCCCAAACGCTACAAGCATAGACGATTAGGGCAGGAACAGTGTGTGGTGGCAGAAAAGCAAAGGAGGAAAAAATGGGTATAAATAGGCTACATATAGAAGATCAATGAGAACTCCCACGAGCAGATCTCCAGAGACTGGGACCATCTATCCCAAACCTTATTAAACTTTTGCAAAGTATCCTACTTGCATAATGTTCATGGTCGATAGTATCATTAACAAGTGCCTGGCATTTATGAATATCAGGATAGTCCTTGGCACACCAAAATCTGGCTATAACAACCTTAGCAAGTGTGGACAACCCATCACATATCTAACAATAGTGGCATTAAAAAAACTCCCAAACATCATGCACGAATAGATTGATCCTGAAGCCAGCAGGAGGCAACATTGGGACACACCGTGTACCGACGACCCCCCCCCCCCCCCCTTCCCGCCGATGGCCCAACATATCGGGCGTCCGATACACAAACGGTCCGGTGCCCGACTGCCCTATATGTCGGCCCCTGATGCATCCCGCTGCATGTGGTTGTCAGCTGAATCGTCAGATTGGGCTGCATGTAGGGCAACCTGACGATGCGGCTGACAACCCTATGGAAGATTTTGAAGATTTGTTGTTCTGATCCATCGGAATCAGGCAAATCGTTCAAAATATCGCTGTGTATACCCAGCTTATATGGGTCCTAATTACCTGGGTAGGGTACTACAGCAATAGCATATTATATATTACTGCTCCTCACAGTTATAAATAATACACCATCAAGGCAGGAGGCAGACTGCATTTACACTATGTACTCATAACAGCCCCAACTGCCCTGTGCAGAGTAGCATAAAATAAAACTGTAGCAGATGCCTGAAGCAACAGCAAACTTTTCTAGGTGGCAGGCAGGCGATCAGGAGGAGAATACCCAAAATCTGTTGCACTGAGGCATGAGATTCCTGTTAATGGCCTTAATGTGCTGGAGATACTTTTTGCAGATGTATTTGTACACAAAGGTCAGTTCAATTAGTCGCTTGTTACTTGTGGCGGTAAGTGCGACTCTATGCGGTACTTACGGTACTTCTGTCCTTGCCGATATTGTTTGCAGCCCCATAAGGCTCCCCACAAAAATCCACGAGTCCGGGGCGAGATTGAGCAGTGAGGGGGGCAGTTACGGTGCCATTGGCAGCATTTCTACAGTTATAATGTCTTGCTCCTAAATGAATTGACCCCAAAATGTCATAAATAGAGATTATTTTTACTTTTTGAAACAAAGTTCTAAAAAAATTATAGCACAAACTATGGGATATGCTCATGTATAACAGAAAGGGTTTAGATATTTTATTGTAATTCTTTTGACAGCATGTCGACATTCAGGATGTCGACATTAACAATGTTGACACATACATATTGTCTACATTGCCATAATGTCAATGCTCACATTCTGGTGTCGATTAACTGACTACATACCATGTCGAAAATATGGTCCCAAACTGTGTCAGTAGCCCTATTTGTGCTTTCAAAAGGTAAATTTTCTTCATTATGATTTACTTTTAACTGTAGTTGTGATGTTATATATAGACTGTTTGTATAATTGCAGTACAAATGGGCATCCACAGATGTAGTGATACTGGGATGTCCCTTCTGGTTAGGGAGGAAGCAGGAATAAGAGCAGAAGTAATGTTGGCTACATTATGAAGCTCCATGACAACTTGTCACTTCACGTCTCACATATAAGTCACCATAGGAAATATTGAACCAGGCAGAGTGGCAGGCCAAAACATGGGAGTGGGAGACAAGAGGCATCTCAATGTCAACAGGTCAGCCACAGGAAAAGCGTGTACCGCAGACAACACAAGAAAGTGAGTAAGGGGCCCATTTATCAAAGTATATTTGAGATTTACCTCAAATATTAAATATCTCCCGGATGTATTAAGGAGGTCCCGCAGCAGATATCTTCGATACCTGCTGTGATCCCTCCATTACCGCAGGCAGCTGTATCCCCCATAGGTTTCTATGGGGGATACGATGCTGCCAAATTTACCAATATCCGGAATGCGACGCATTCCAGATATTGTCCCCCGCAACTAACGCCATTTGAAGATGGCGTTAGCCGCTGTAGCCTATGGGCTACACCGTACATAATTAGTCGGCAGAGGATTCTGGTGGAACCTTCCCCGGCTATTATGGCTGTGCATGTTCAGTCCGCCGGACTGTGCATGCGCAGAAGCCCCTGCACTAGCCGGCAGCTCTCCGGAGACATCGCAGGGAAAGGCTCCTTTCTGAGCCCGTGTCCCAGCATGTACCGGATGATATATCTGGCCGCTATGATCGCATTTTGCAATGCGATCATTGGCGGTATTGTCATGCCCTGAACACGTTGCAAAAGCGATCATTACTAAATGGGGGCCTAAGAGGGGCATTCTCACGGCCGAACCGGCCCATCTGGCATTTGCCAGAAGTGCCAGTCTGGCCCTGGGAGTACTAAATAGAGTACTTTTTGCTCAAATGTGTTATTTTTTTCATATATAGAGGGGTATTCAATATGAAACGTTAACTTCACTGTCGAAGTTAACGTTTCATATCTGAGTTTTTACCTGCGTTAAAGTATCGGGCCTATTGTTAATCATTTTTTTCACCCCAATTTTTTTATTAAATTTTTGGGGTGTCCCTATTTTTTTAAAAAACTTTTTTTGCCACAGTTCTTTTTTAAATGTCATTGCCAGGGGTGCAGGCTATTTTTTTTAAGCCTGCACCCCTAAACCCCAATTCTGCCCTTTTTTTCGACAGCTATTCAATGGTGAAAAGTTATCACCGTTTTTTATCAAATACTTTTCAAAACAGCGATAAGTCTTTGAAATTGAATACGGTGTAAAACTAAAACCTGCGATAATGACGTCATAAGTGCGATATTAACACAAAAACGATGTTATCGCTCCCATATTGAATACCCCTAATATTCTTTATTTTGAATTTTCCAACACATAACAGAGTAAGTACCAGTATAATAGAAGATACATTATTATAACAGACATTCAAATATAGTACCATCTAACACAAGCAATTATCTCTCATCTCTATTAATCTCAACATGTAACAAAAAAAACAACAATAGACTGAGAAATCTAAAGACAGCTTTAGGTATAATATGATATCAGAGTAAAACCATATCTAAAGAGAAAGGGAAAAGTCAAAAAGGAGGGGGGGGGGGGGGGGGGGGGTTGGCCAGGTCTTTCGGGAAGCTTGTGTCAGTAAAATTGAAGTATCATGGCTGATTTCAGTGAGTACTGGTGGTAAATTAACAAAATAGGTTAAGGCTAGTACCAAGAACCAGAATATAAAGTCTTGATGCATATAATGGGAGAAATAAGGAGATTCCTTGAATTCTATCCATTGAAACCAAATGGATGCAAAATCTGAGAAGCTCTCTGCTGACAAAAATAATGTCATCCATGGACATGCAGAAGTCACTGTGATAAAATCTGTCCCTGACAGAGAGATCAGAAGGGGATCACCAATGAGTTAAGATCAAGGCTTTAGCTACATAATTAAATTCTAGTGATTTCTTACCTTATAGATAGAAATTGGGATGTCAGAGTAAGTGTGACAGTAGCCAGTAGCAAAATAAGTGTGATAGTGCCTAGCTACGTGTATTTTTTATTGAAGAATTCTATTTCTACACAGATAAGCCAAAGTAAATTAATACAAATTAAGATAATTCTTGAAATAAATGGAGCCTTGATGTTTTATTTACTGACATGAGTGTTTTCAAGCATAAATCATGGTTTAAAAAAAATCTAAAATTATTTAACCCTTTCATTGTTGAGGGTTTTCTCACCCCTGAGCTGAGTCCAAATTTCAACGTTAGAACTCATCACATTTTTTATGCAGTACCCACACAAATTATACCTTATTTTTTTAAGAAGACTTCGTATTAATTTTTCAGAAAATACCAGTAGTATTTTTGCTTATTCTAACAGAATAGTGCTTCCCAAAGTCGGTCCTCAAGGCACACTAACAGTCAAGGATTTAAGGATATCCATGCTTGAGCACAGATAGTTAAGTCAAAATAACTGAGGTACTAACTAAGTCACATGTGCTCAAGCATGGCCATCCTTAACACCTGGACTCTTAAGGTGGGTACACACCTGACAGGGATAGCTCCAGGCTATCAGCCTGGGGTGCCCTGTAGCGGGAGACCCCTTCATTTGGTGGGGGTCCCCAGCTCCCCTAGGGATCCCCGGCCTGGGCTGACTAGCGGTCAGGAGTGATGCTTCAGCTGGGGGACCCGGTAAATGGGCTCCCCTGGCTGTGGCATTACCCCCCCCCGCTAGAAAAAGTTGCTAGGGGGCATGGTCACGGCGGCAATGGAGTAAGATGTGGCTCTCTGAGCTCTCCTGCCTGATATCCTGCTAATTCCCCATCCGCCTGTACTGTGCTGGTGTCTGGGATCCCTGTGTACCTGCCTGATCTTGCTGCTTTGCCAGGTCTGTCCGGAGCGTTCTCTCTCCGTGTGGCCGACTTACTCGCTGTCTGAAACCCGCACCGCGGACTCCATTTATGGCGCTGCCGGGACTTCCCTTCCGTCATGCACCGAGACTCCTGTAACGCTGCGGGTGAGCCGGCGGTTACCTGCCTCTGCATCAGGCTGCCGCAACTCGCCTGCTGCTAGGCTCTACAACACTCCTGGTGCTGTGGCTGGATAGGCGGTGACTATCTCTCTCTTGGGCTGCCAGTGATATATGCTAGAGGATTACCTCTGCTCTCCCTCCTGTGCCACAGAGGACTGGCTGTTTGTACTCTGCGGCCATTTTGTGTATATTACAGCTGCCTTATACATATAAAAAGTGTCTTTTACTACACACAGATACTTTCTCTTAATTCTCAATATGGGGAAGTCTGGGCATGCTGCGGCTGCTGCTAAAGAGGTTTGTCTGATCTACCACAGCCCCCACACAATACACAGTCTGACGACCCCCAGACCCCTCCCCGGTCTGTAGTTCTCGAGGGCTCTCAGGTCTCTGGTGCTGATGCTCCCCCTGAGGTTACCCTCCAGCATGTCCTAGAGGCAGTCACAACCAGTGACAAGTGGCTGTCAGACAAGATTGAGCGTGTGCAATGTAACTTATACCTGCTCCGTCAAGATGTGCAACGAGTCCGTGAGAGGGTGGGAGAAGTTGAGACTAGTGTTTCTACTCTTGAAGATTCCCATGGTCCTATGAAAGAACAGAGCTCTAAATTGGGTCAACAGATGGCGGCCATGAAAAATAAGTTTCCAGAAATGGAAGGTCGACTTCGCCGTAACAATGTTTGTTATGTGGGTCTTCCTGAGAAAGAAGGATCCTCTCCTGAATCCTTTTTGGAATCTTGACTTCTTGCTATATATGGTAGAGATTCATTCTCCCCCCAGTTTGCGGTTGAGAGGGTGCACCGTATTCCAACCAGGCCCTTGCCTCCCGGTGCTCCACCTCGCACCTTTATTGCTAAATTCTTGCACTACAAGGATCGAGACACAGTGTTACGGCTGGCTCGTACTAAAGGCCCACTAGAAAGAAATGGGAGAATTTCAGTGTTCTCAGATTTTGCAGTGGAGGTCCAGAAAGACAGAGCCAAATTTCTGCCTATTAAACGTAAACTTAAATCTCTCTTACGCTATGACATTCCCATCCAAGCTGAGAGTAATGGCAGATGGAGAGTCTCGCTTTTTCACTACACCCCCTGAGGCCACTGCATGGTTGGATCGCTATGCTCCTGGCAACAGGCAACTTGCCCCTGACTAATACTGTGACCTTGTGAAAGTGTCTTTATGTGTATACAAGTTTCTATTTTTTAGGCTCATATTGATGATTGTTTTTCTCCTGTCAGTTACTAGTTCTAATATTATATGCTAAAATGGTTTCAAGCTTATTATTTACAGCAAGCGGTCTATGTTGCTCTTTATTATACTTTTTTGCATTATCCCTTCACCTTTTCAGTTTTTTCAGGAGAGCACCCATGTATTGGCGGCTATTTCAATTAATTGCCCCTTATACTTGCAGGAATTGTTTCTGTTAATGTGATTTTGTGATGATTTTTTTTTTCTTTTTGTTTTTTTGGGATCCAAGTTTACCTATGTTGGGAGGGGTAGACAGAGGGGGGGGTTGGATTTAGTTAAAGTATTGTATTTTTCTTATGTATATGCTGCTTATTGATTCACACATTTTTTTATATTTGAGAGGAGAGCTGGGTTACGACTGTTTTGGACTGGCCACATATGTTTTTGTTGGTCTTATGTTGAAAATACTTACATGGAATGTTCGTGGGATTAACTACAAAATAAAACGCTCCCTGGTGTTAAAAATGGTCCGGCAATATGTCCCTGATATTTTTTGCTGTACAGAGACACATTTGACAGGTAGCAAAGTTCTCGCTCTTAAACGTCCATGGGTGGGATGGGCATATGCCTCTTAATCCGGTGGAGTTTCTGTGATTATCGGAAGGTCAGTGCCATTTATTTGTAGTTCTGTTAAGATAGACCCCTATGGGCGCTATGTTTTTTTAGATTGCTAGATACACAATGCTCCTCTATTTCTGTTAGCTGTTTATATACCCCCCTCCATTTTCATATAATATTTTGAAAAATGCAACAGAATTTATAGCTCTTTCTCTCAATACCCTTGTGATTTGTCTTGGGGATTTTAATAATCTCTTTGATCCCCTCCAAGACAAGTGGCGTGAATTTCAGAGTGCATGTCCAGCAGTGGGTAGTGGTGGGTTTGCTCAGTTTGTAGATGGCTTGGGGTGGGTAGATGCCTGGAGGGCGAAGCATCCTAGTGTCCAGCAATACTTCTGTTTCTACTCTTCATTTTGCTCGTTTTCCCAGGATTGATTTAGCACTAGTATCGAGAGGTCTATTACCTAAAGTAACGGAGGCTGTTTATATGAGTAGAGGTATATCAGATCATACTCCCCTAATGTTAACTATATGATTCAATGGCTCTAGAGGACAGAAGCTCTGGAAATTACATCCCTCCTGGTTGCTGCAGATGGCCTATATGAGGGGGACTTTGATTAAACGGGTCGCTGAACTTAAAATATTTTATAGGAAAAAGGAGACTGAGCTTGAGATTGCTTGCCGCTCTCTAGAATCTATTTGAAAGATAAATTGGAGGTGACTCGTATTCATTGGTTGACAGCTCAATCTGAATGGACTGCTCATCTTCCAGCTAGAGTGACCCGAAGGCTGTTATTTCAATCTCACTCTCAATATATTTATGCGGATAAAACAGGTAGCTATCTAGCTCATTTAGTCCATGCTGACCGCCCCTCATCAGCTGTTTCCGAGCTTGTTAATGTTAATGTTAAAGCCGGGCATGCATATGAATCATCGCCGAGATGTTATTACCAGCGGGCGCCTGGCTCCTTCCCTGCAGCGCCGCGTTAGCCGGAGGCTGGAGTTCTCTTTTGAACTCCTGCTTCCGGCCCTCTCCATGCGCAATATGGGAGAGACGTCATGACGTCTCTTCCATAGTTCCGAGGAGCAACCGGGCGTAAGGTAAGAGGTTTTTTTTGTACAAGCGGCAATACAGGATCATTATATGGGGGCACTACTACAGGGGCATTATATGGGGGCATTACTACAGGGGGATTATATGGGGGCACTACTACAGGGGCATAACTAAGGGGGCATTATATGGGGGCACTACTACAGGGACATTATATGGGGCACTACTACAGGGGCATAACTATGGAGGCATTATATGGGGGCACTACTATATGATTTCCTTCCTTTCAAATCAAGGGGGGTAACATTGGCGTATCTAAATATATTTTGGGGTAAAAGGTAAAAATTTCCCTGACCCCTGTTCTAGACTGTCCTGCACCGTGGCTGAGATAGGGGCATATGTAGCTGCTGCTTGTCTCCCTTGTTTGGCTCCGGAAGAGCATTGTTTTTGGAAGCACCTCTTACCATGGAGGAAATTGAAATTGCTATATATTCCTTCCCAAGTGGTAAGGCTCCTGGTTCTGATAGTATCCCACTGGAGATGTACAAAAAACATGCTAGCTTGTTTATCTCTCAACTATTAAATCTTTTTAATAAATTGCATGATAAGGGAGTGTTCCCCTCTTCTATGTCTGAGGCCATTATTATAGTGATACCAAAGCCTGGGAAGGATCCCAAATACCCTGAGGCATACCGTCCAATTTCACTAATACTCACTGATGCAAAGATTCTAGCTAAAGTTCTATCTATCTGACTCAATCAGGTTATAACAAAAGTGGTATATCTGGATCAAACCGGCTTCATGCCAGGGCAATCAACCTCTGTTAATATTAGATGACTTTAGTAACATCTTCAGGCAGGGGCGGATTGTGATGGAAAACCAGCCCGGGAAATTTTTGGAAGCAGCCCTGGGGGCGGGGTATGTTGAGGGGATGGGATTCTCTCTCCTTATAGGGCCTGATTCTGAGTTGGATGCAGATGCCGCTAATACTAACTTCTTGCATGGTGCACAGCCATGTGTCTGAATGTGCAAGGATTGAGTATACCCACTTTTAGCATCTACAGATGCCGTTATACATCTTGGTGCGTCTTTAGACGCTATCATCAGTCCCTCCAATCACAGTATGAGCGACTCAGCATCTCTTTACGAAAGCACTTTCAGCAACACGTTGTTAACCCCAAATAACATGCCCATACTCAGCTACATTTGCATCTAATTAGCCAACTGCCTCACTGACAGCAACACATCACCTCCTCACTGACAGCAGCACATCCCTGCCTCACTGACAGCAGCACATCCCTGCCTCACTGACAGCAGCACATCCCTGCCTCACTGACAGCAGCACATCACCTCCTCACTGACAGCAGCACATCACCACTTCACTGACAGCAGCACATCACCTCCTCACTGACGGCAGCACATCCCTGCCTCACTGACGGCAGCACATCCCTGCCTCACTGACGGCAGCACATCACCGCCTCACTGACGGCAGCACATCACCTCCTCACTGACGGCAGCACATCCCTGCCTCACTGACGGCAGCACATCCCTGCCTCACTGACGGCAGCACATCCCTGCCTCACTGACGGCAGCACATCCCTGCCTCACTGACGGCAGCACATCCCTGCCTCACTGACGGCAGCACATCCCTGCCTCACTGACGGCAGCACATCCCTGCCTCACTGACGGCAGCACATCCCTGCCTCACTGACGGCAGCACATCCCTGCCTCACTGACGGCAGCACATCCCTGCCTCACTGACGGCAGCACATCACCTCCTCACTGACGGCAGCACATCACCTCCTCACTGACGGCAGCACATCACCGCTTCACTGACGGCAGCACATCACCTCCTCACTGACGGCAGCACATCACCTCCTCACTGACGGCAGCACATCACCGCCTCATTGACGGCAGCACATCACCGCTTCACTGACGGCAGCACATCACCTCCTCACTGACGGCAGCACATCACCACCTCACTGACGGCAGCACATCACCGCCTCACTGACGGCAGCACATCACCGCTTCACTGACGGCAGCACATCACCTCCTCACTGACGGCAGCACATCACCACCTCACTGACGGCAGCACATCACCACCTCACTGACGGCAGCACATCACCACCTCACTGACGGCAGCACATCACCTCCTCACTGACGGCAGCACATCACCTCCTCACTGACGGCAGCACATCACCTCCTCACTGACGGCAGCACATCACCTCCTCACTGACGGCAGCACATCACCGCCTCACTGACAGCAGCACATCACCGCCTCACTGACAGCAGCACTTCATAAAAGATAAACATATGCAGTGCTGCTTTTCCAGTGTCTCGGATTAATTACAACCCATCATGACACATTGTATTCGTCTCCTGTGATGTCCTTTGTGATGTCCTAGTGTGCCGCCCATCCACCTGCTCTATAAATATACATATATAATATGTATATGTGTATATAAATGTGTGTGTGTGTATATGTGTATATATATATATATATTTATATCGATATATATATATATATGTATATACATACACACATCTATAGCCAAAACAAACAGGCAGCAGCACTCCCGGACTTAGATAATGTTAAACAGAATTTATTTCATGCCAAATAGCCGACGTTTCAGGGCCATGCAAGACCCTTTCCTCATGGCTGGCAATATAACATACATATGTTATATTGCCAGCCTTGAGGAAAGGTTCTTGCATGGCCCTGAAACATCGGCTATTTGGCATGAAATAAATTCTGTTTAACATTATCTAAGTCCGGGAGTGCCGCTGCCAGGGCCGCCATCAGGGGGGGACTGCCGGGACTAGAGTCCCGGGCCCGGACCCTTGCAGTATGGGAGGGGGCCCGTGCCCGATCCTACCCCCGATGTACAGCTCACACTTCCCCTTCCCATGGGCCGGCCAGATTCCCCTCTACAGCCTGTGACTGCAATGGGGGCGGAGCCAAGGTGACAAGCTCCGCCCCCCATACACCCGCGAATCGCGGAATTGTGGAGGGGGCGGGGCTAATGATGCGAGGTGCCCGCTATCATTAGCAACCTCCTGTTGCATCAAAATGTAAGTAATAATAAGTATGTACTGTGTTTTAGCATGTGTATGTATGTGTCTGTATGTGTTAGTGTATATATGTTAGTGTGTATATATATATATATATATATATATATGTATGTTAGTAAGTATATATGTGTATGTTTGTGTTACAGTGTATATATGTGTATGTATGTTAGTGTGTGTGTATATATATATATATATATATATATGTGTTAGTGTGTATATATGTGTATTATATATGTATGTGTTATAGTGTATATACTGTGTGTGTATGTATGTTAGTGTATGTGTGTAAGAGTGTATATGTGTATGCATGTGTTAGTGTGTATATATGTACATGTATGTGTTAATGTGTATATGTGTGTTATATATAATATATACATGTTTGCTATAAACTGTATAATATGTGTGTATATATATATATATGCAACTTGTCGCTCGGCACTCAGGAAGAAGAGAATACCACCAGGTGCCTTCCTGCAGCGTATATAAAGTTCATTCCTATGGTGTGGTGTAGCAACCACACAGAAAAAGGAAAAGGCGGCACTCCTGGACTTTGTGAAAAATATTATATTGAAGTCATCAAATATACAAATAGTCTGGTCGACGTTTCAAGGTCTTACGACCTTTTCATCAGGTCGTAAGACCTTGAAATGTCGACCAGACTATTTGTATATTTGATGACTTCAATATAATATATTTCACAAAGTCCAGGAGTGACGCCTTTTCCTTTTTGTGTGTGGTTGCTACACTACACTATAGGAATGAACTATATATATATATATATATATATATATATATATATATATATATCACCAGACGGGCAGCACTCCAAACACCATTCAGATAAACTTCACGGGTGCCCTCCAAGGTATCCCAGCAAGAGATCCAAATGCAGCAAGTGAACGGAGGCACTCCAAAATAATGCAACAAAGCTAGGCAAATAGTTTCAACGTTTCGACATTTTATTATCTCGTCTTCAGGATGTATCCTGAAGACGAGATAATAAAATCTCAAAACGTTGAAACTATTTGCCTAGCTTTGTTGCATTATTTTGGAGAGCCTCCACTCACTTGCTATATGTATATATGTATGTATGTATGTACGCATATATATATATATATATATATATATGCTATACCCTGTATATATTATATATGTGTGCATATGTGTGTGTATATAAGACCTCCCCCCCCCCCCCCCCCGAGAATCCTGCGTATGCCCGTGTTCAATACAAATGTTATTTTCCTTTGGAGTCGGTGTGCATGACATCATGACACGCCGCTGGAAGGAAGATGTCAGAGGAGCCGCGGCGTGTGATGAGCAACGCCAGACAGACCTGGAGGAGAATGGCAGAAGGAAGGCTCATTCTTCAAGGCTATAAGGTAAGTCATGACTCATGCGGTAGCGGGGGAAGGGGGGTGGAGGGCCCAGGGGCCCTGCCTATTTTGTCAGTCCCGGGCCCCACAATTTCTAATGGCAGCCCTGGCCGCTGCCTGTTTGTTTTGGCTGTTGGAATTTTACAGATGGCACCCTGGCATATGGAATCCTACATCTACATTGAGTGCCGGTTCTAATATGGACTGTATGTATGTATGTATGTATGTATAGGCAGCACAATGGTTTGCACTTTACCTGCTCAGTCACACTAGTCTGGCCGCGCCCGCTAGTTCCTGTTCCTGGATGGGGATAATGCTGGCAGCAGCTGCTGCTTGCCTGACGGAGCTGGAGGAGGACTTGAAGGCGGAGGCGTCAGTGGTGACTGACGAGCTCCGCAAAGGCTTATGGGAGGAGCTGCTTCTGCAGCTCCCCCGTCTGCCTTTCTGGTAACGCTGTGGCTCTGCTGTAAGCTAATGCTACGTGATCGGAGCTCAGCTCCGAACGCAGCAGCCGGCCCGGCGGAGGGGTGATAGACGGCCACTCAGGGGACAACGGGGCCGGCCCAGCGGGAACCACCCCGGTTTCCCGGTGGCCCAATCCGCCCCTGTCTTCAGGCCTCTCATGGGGAGGAATCTTCTTTCTGTTATAGTCTCCCTAGATGCAGCAAAAGCCTCCGACTCTGTGGAGCGGCCCTTCCTGTGGGAGGTCATGCGTAGTATGGGAATAGGTCCAGTGTTTCTGACATGGGTTCAGCTACTGTATGACAAGCCTACTGCCCTTGTGTCTGTGAATGGTTTCATTTCCCATTCCTTTTCATTATCAAGGGGTACCAGACAGGGATGCCCTTTATCTCCGGCTCTCTTTGCTTTTGCAATAGAACCGCTGGCGTGTCTTTTACATTCACATCCAGATATTGATGGCCTAAAATTAGATAACCGGGTGGATACTGTAGCTCTATACGCAGACATGTTGTTGTTCCTTAAGGACTATACATCTGCCATGCCTGCCGTCTTACAGGTGATAGATATGTTTGGGACAGGGATAAGTCCTCCATTCTTCCTCTTAGAGGACACCCCCCGGACAGCACTTTAATCCCACTTCCCCTATGTTGGGTAGCCTTGTTTAAATACTTGGGCATTTGGGTGTCTAATGATATGCAAGAGTTCACTGCTCTCAATATATTACTATTATTCTCATATCTGAAAGATAGAATTAAATCCTGGCGTAAACTCCCTCTTACAATTACAGGGTGGGTTAATTTAATTAAAATGGTAATACAACCTAAATTCCTATATGTTTTCCAACAGACCCCCATTTACCTTCCTGCCTCACTCTTTCGAAACTTGAATAGCATGATCTCTTCTCTGATTTGGTTAGACAGAAGGCCACGTTATTAAGTTAGATATACTCACCAGGTCTAAAGCTTCAGGGAGCCTAGTGCTGACCCATTTTCGGTATTATTATTTTGCAGCTCAGCTGGCACATATGCGGCTATGGGTGCAAGATAGTTCTGTAGACTCCCTATTCATTTCACAAGTGACACCTGGACACACACCTTTAAAGGCTTTGTTGAGCGACACTTTTCCTTGTAATAATCCCCCCCTATATATACAAGCACTGAAGATCTGGCGTGCAGCTCATACATTAATGCAATTCCATGATGATGACCGGATACTCCATTAAGGAACTCCCGTCAGTTGTCGGAAATCTCCTCCCTTCATCCTGGTGAGGTATGGGACAGAAGAGGTATTACCACGATTAATCAGCTGTACCAGGATGGGTTTCTCAAATCCTGTACTTAGCTCGTAAATGAGTTTAATCTTCCCCATGCATATTTTTTCAGATTTCTACAACTACGCCATGCATTGTCCGCCCAATTTGCTGTTAATCCCCCTTCCATACAGCATTCTCCACAAAATCTTTCCTCCTTCATTTAGGCCCTAAATGTACCCTCTTTTGTTTATATTAATTTCTATTGTCATATCACCATATCTCTGGTTTGCCCGAACTACAGCAGAGTTGGAAATTAGAGGTGGGAAGCCTATCTGACGTAGAATGGAGTAGGGCACTTGCCTGTCCCTGTATATCTACTGCCTCCGTTCGTTTTCAGCAAATTCAAATGTTTATTTTGCATAGATCATATATGACTCCAGTTAGGTTAGTGAAGTTTGGTGGGCGGTTATCTGATGTATATCCCAAATGTCAATTAGTTTCAGGTGCATTCTGGCATTTACTATGGGAATGCCCAAAAGTGCAAACTTCTGGGTTCAGGTGCTTCTTGTGCTATTGGGCATGGGTGTTCTGTCCTCGATTCTTACACCTGAGTTCTGTTGTCTTGGAGCTGTTGATGCAGATGCCCTAGATAAGAGTAGTTTGCAATATGCAGTAAATTTATGTACTTTAACAAGGTCTGCATTGCCAGACTTTGGATGGCCCCAGAGAGTCCCAGCTATCAAGCTTGGGTCTCGTTGGTCAATACAAGGATACAACATGAGCGTTATTTGTATATTGCCCATAAAGCAGAATCTAAATTTGACCGTATTTGGTCTAGGTGGCTCCTCAAAGTATGCTTCATCTCGACAACCTGATTGACGATTTCACACATGTTGATGGTTGATCATGTATAATTATACTTACATTCATGTTGGTGCATGTTTTATTTTAAAATTGTTATTAGATCTATTCTCAGATTATCATAGTATTAGGTGATGTTTGTGACTCTTTATATTTTTCTTTTTATCCTGTGCTGCAATTACTCTCTGCTATTTATTTTTGAATTGATTGTCTATTATGTTAGTTTTCTATGTATTGTATCAATTTATTTTTCTGTTTAAGTGCAGCTATTTGGTATACACTATTGTATTGTTTATGTTCTGTTTTTTTTGTGTTGTTTTTTGTGTGTATTTGTTGGAACATAATAAAAAGACTACTCAATTGAAAAAAAAAAAGTCTGGTGCTGGTTCTGGTTAATACAGGGGGACCCCACACATTTTTTTCCCCTGTTTTTCCAGAAGCAGGACCGGCTCAGAGCCCCGTGCTGGTTGCGCTTAATACAGGGGACCCCTACATCGTTTGTCCCCTGTATTTTGGCAACCAGGACTAGTTCTGAAAGGCCCACTGCTGCCACTGCCCCACACGCCTGCTGCCTGCCCCGTCAGCCATCTCTCCCTCTGCACCCCCAAAACACCTTCTGCTCGCTGTCCCCTCCACCACCAGCGCTAGTGTACCATTTTGTTGCCCTTCTCCCCTGCAGGTGGCCCAGTTTGCGGCTGGTTAATAAATTATAAAAAAGCAATGAAATTCCATAGACAAAAAAACCTTACAGTTTCACATGTCCCATTAAGGCTTCTTAGACATGATCGGAAATTTCACAAAACCTATTGAGTTTCTGCCACTCAAACTTAAAAAAGCAATGAAATTCCAATCATTAAGGCTGACGCCTTAATGGACGTGTCCATTGCGCAATACAGATATGGTATGCCATCATACCCTGTGGTTTACTACAGATTCAGCACTCTCTCAGAGTGAGATTGCTGTCACTCACAAAATGGTGGAGCTGTGAATTCACAGAATTGTGTGCTCATTGGAATACACACATGCAGTCTATGCAATTGAGGTCTGAGCAGTTATGTGGCTCCCACATCCCACTCAGTGCCCACAATCTTCCCATTGGATCACCTCAACAATCTCACTGGGTTCCAACATCCTTCTCACTCCATACATCCATCTTATTCAGAATACACATTCAGCTCCCTAATTGCTAAAACTATCATGTCTATGCATGTACACTTTCTTCCTCTTATGCCTCAAGAGGAATTACAACAGTTTCAGTATGTGCCTCCCACATTTTCAGGGGCCAAAAGTAATGGGACTATCAACTCAAAAGCTATTTCATGGACAGGTGTTATTTCATTATCAATTAAGCAGGTAAAAGGTCTGGAGTTGATTCTAGGTGTGACATTTGCATTTGGAATCAGTTGCTGTCAACTCTCAATATGAGATCCAAAGAGCTGTCACTATCAGTGAAGCAAGCCATCATTAGGCTGAAAAATCAAAACAAACCCATCAGAGAGATAGCAAAAACATTAGGTGTGGCCAAATCAACTGTTTGGAACATTCTTAAAAAGAAAGAATGCACCGGAGAGCTCAGCAACACCAAAAGACCCGGAAGACTACGGAAAACAACTGTGGTGGATGACAAAAGCATTATTTCCCTGGTGAAGAAAAACCCCTTCACAACAGTTGGCCAAATCAAGAACACTCTCCAGGAGGTAGATGTATATGTGTCAAAGTCAACAATCAAGAGAAGATTTCACAAGAGTGAATATAGAAGGTTCACCACAACATGTAAACCATTGGTGAGCCTCAAAAACAGGAAGACCAGATTAGAGTTTGCCAAACAACATCTAAAAAAGCCATTACAGTTCTGGAACAACATCCTATGGACAGATGAGACAAAGATCAACTTGTACCAGAGTGATGGGAATAGAAGAGAAGGAAAGGAACTGCTCATGATCCAAAACATACCACCTCATCAGTGAAGCATGGTGGTGGTAGTGTCATGGCGTGGGCATGTATGGTTGCCAATGGAACTGGTTCCCTTGTATTTATTGATGATGTGACTGCTGACAAAAGCAGCAGAATGAATTCTGAAGTGTTTTGGGCAATATTATATGCTCATATTCAGTCAAATGCTTCAGAACTCATTAGACGGCGCTTCACAGTACAGATGGACAATGACCCGAAGCATACTGCAAAAGCAACCAAAGAGTTTTTTAAGGCTAAAAAGTGGAATGTTATGCAATGGCCAAGTCAATCCCCTGACCTGAATCCGATTGAGCATGCATTTCACTTGATGAAGACAAAACTGAAGGGAAAATGCCCCAAGAACAAGCAGGAACTGAAGACATTTGCAGTAGAGGCCTGGCAGAGCATCACCAAGGATGAAACCCAGCGTCTGGTGATGTCTATGCGTTCCAGACTTCAGGCTGTAAGTGCCTGCAAAGGATTTGCAACAAAGTATTAAAAGGTGAAAGTTAGATTTAGGATTGTTTAGTTTGTCCCATTACTTTTGGCCCCTTAAAAAGTGGGAGGCACATATAGAAACCGCTGTAATTCCTACACCGTTCACCTGATTTGGATGTAATTACCCTCAAATTAAATCTGAAAGTCTGCAGTCACATCTTGTTTGTTTCATTTCAAAATCATTGTGGTGGTGAATAGAGGCCAAAATCTGAAAATTCTGTCAATGTCCCAATATTTATGGACCTGACTGTATAATCATACAAACGGAATCAGTTTACCGCCGGCCCCATGCCCGGCGCTTGTAATCCCTACAGCGGCATCCCGGCAGAGGAGGAAATCCCGATTGTCCTAAGGTAAATATTGACTAACCTATTTCTACCCCGTAACCCTAACTCTCCCTTAGGGGTGCCTAACCCTAAGTCCCCCCCGGGGGTGCCTAATGCTAACCCCCCCTTCCCCTAGCCTAAACCTAACCCCCCCTTCCTAAAGATTAGGAACGTAAAAAAGGCGTATCTATTTCAACAGAGGCTTATATGCTTGCCCGCTGAAAGAGTATTTAATACTTTGCATTAATTAAATTAAATATTTTCTGAATATCACTGATAAATGCATGCCATTTAGAGATATAAACATTGGCAGAACAATCGCCATAGCAGGATGTGTCATGCAGGGGCGCCGAGAGATTGGAGAGGCAGGTACTCATTACCCGGGCTTGTTCGAGGGGCCCAGTGGAGGCCCAGATCTGCCATCGCCACCTCCCTCCCTCTTACCTGTCAGCTGCAGTGGGCCAGGGAGGCTGCTGCCGCTAAGCTGAATTCCCCTCTGGGGGAGGGGAGTGATCACACTGATCGTGCCCCCCGTGGATTTGCCCCCAACTCCTATTCAGTGCACAGTGATGCTTTGCGGTGCAGCAAATTATTTTCTCTATTTTTTTCCCTAATCAGGGTGTGGCTACACCTTCCACGATTAGGCCACACTCCTGAAAAGTACCGGGGGCCCGGCCCTTCTCTTTACAGGCCAGGTGTCATGGCGTGAGGTGTGCTCATAGCCACTGCACTCAGTGCAGCAGTAGTAGTTGCTTCACTATCTGCACCTGCTATCAGGATACAGCTGGTGGGAGGCTGCAGGAGTATGAATCGCAATGCTAGCAACCCCCCACACAAGCATACACAAATTTTGCTATGGGACCCAGAGATATAGTGTTAGACCACTGGTTATATATAAATCATTTACAATGTACAACACTAACCTTAAATACACTGAGTACCTTAAAATACGCATATGCCTGTATATCAACATAGGCTCCTAGGGTTATGCACTAAGATGACTGTGGGCCTCCCACTCCCAAAGACTACTAGCCCAGACCCTCCTAACATGACCCCTTCCACCAAAATGCACTGCTCCTGGATTTCTCTCTTAATTGATGACTGCAGCCACCTGTAGGGAAACACCTGCCTCATCGATTAACTAGCTCAACACAGGTGACTGCAATCATCAATTAGGTGGGAAGTTCAGGAGCAGAGCATTTTGTATCGGGTGGAAGGGGTCAAGTTGGAGGGTATAGGCTAGCCACACGGTAAAATGCATTAGGGCCCTTCAAAGCACACCTGGACTATGAGTACTTACTATAATAATGAGGACTATTGGAACTTCTGGAAGTGGAAACTTGAGGGCTTCTGTAATAGCCTGCGAGATGCAGGAACGGGCAAGATTCCGGCAAGTCTGCAGGTTTTGTTTTTTTAAGAAGCCTGGTTTTGCCTTTTAAATGTTTTACGCATTAGAAATATGTGCTACCTCATAGGAATTGCACCTGTGCCTGTATCTCGCAGGCTACAACGTAAGCTCTCACGAGCAGGACCCTCTTCTCTCACCTGCTTCTCTTTGCCTTACTTATACTTTAATTTACAACGGCACCTAACACTTGCTGACACCCTGCTGCTTATTTAAGTGTTATGCAGCAATGTTTATAAATCATGTATTTGTCCTGCATTGTTAATAACTGTGTTTCTTGTGTGCTCATTTGTTTATGTACTTTGTAAGGTGCTGCGGTACCCTTGTGGCGCCATATAAATAAAGGATACTAATAACAAATTCCTTGGTCATTCCCTTGAATTCCAATGTAATGGTAATGGGTCCACTAAGCCCCAATCAAATAGACTACAACAGAAACATGATACACCAATTTAAATATAAGGCAAAATAAAAACAACTTCTTTTAATCCAACCAAAGTGATCTTCACATAAACCAACCGTGAAGAAGAGGAACTTTCCAAAGGCACAGGATAGAAGTTGGGCGGAGTGCCTCTTCAGAAGAGCCGAAAATGAGCAAGCTGGCAGAAGGAAGATGGACAAACCTATCATTTTGCCTATACCTTGCCCTGAGATTTAACTTAATTTATGTCAAGCGTAAGTTTTCTCCTGTACTGTAAACAATTAGGAAACACATTTTTGAAGCTACAGGTCCTCCATCTCCTACCGCCTGAAGCGATGGGTGGAGCAAAGAACGCTAAAATGCTTCAGCAACCGCCAAGGTTCTTTCCTGCCAGGAGTGTTAAAAAACACACCTTTACATCTCCCCTAAATACCTGCCAACATTTAATGATATTTCACAAGGACACTTTGTTGCTAAGCAGGTATCTACAGTATAAACATATTCCTAGTAGTACTGTCTCAGCAGATCTTTATGCATTATAATCCACAAGTCTTGCTTAATGAATTTCTTCCCTTCCCTATATACTAATGTACATGGCAAGTGAAAAGATGAAGTGCAAATTTAAAGTGCCAAAGCCTATCAAATGTGGCCTCGCCACTTAACAATAGAAAGAGCAAATGTATATGTATGACTAGAATAAATCATTTTCATTGTATAATTCTATTATCTTCCCTTATACAATTAGCATCAAAGTTACAGCTAAAGGCAAGGCCATTCCCCAGGACAGTACCATACAACTTTAAATTCAAACCCTCTACTTCCAAACAAAAAATCCTACCAAAAGAAACAACACTGCATCCAAGTCACAAGAGCACCATTATACTCTCAAGTGACTATGAAAGTCGAGACTATGTTGCAAGACAATAGCTAAATTTGCTGGCAACATGCTCCAGCGGTGCATATGTATACAACACAACAAATGGGGCCCATATATCTGCGATGTATTGCCACAATTTCACGTTCTGCCAATGCTAGGCTTGCGAAATTGGGGAAATCCAACATGTTGGGATCCCTTGATTCACCGATCCCAGCCAAAAAAATTATTTGGTTGGCGAGCCAGTTTTTGCAGAATGCTGTTTTCCGCGATTTGACGATGGATCGCCAATGATTGTCTATGGATCTGCGTTTTTGATTGCCAATCGGCTTTGGGGAATCGTGGCGCTGATGTATGACTGCAAAAGTTGATGCATGTGTCAAGGCCAGGAACAAAAACAGAATAACTAAAAAATAACATTGCAATCAGGTGACAGAAAAACAAAATCCAATTACCTCTATTCACAATATTTTCAAACCAATTGCAAGTAACAATCACATACCTAGATTGTAAAAAAATAAATTGGAACATTTATCAAGTTTTGTTAACAACAAATGTTTACAACGATTATTTGTCATGCAGATTTTGTTATTCTCCCAAATCACAGTCATGATGAGAATGGCGTGATGACTCACTTGTGATGAGGGTGCTATGGTATGCAAATTGGCGGGAACATTTGTGTATAAATAACATATATGAATGCACAGATGTATGGCACTGTTTTGAGAAAGACCTCTGTGTCTGGACCAAAAGTTTCTGATGGGACATCTGCAATCATCAGTAAAGGCAGGGAAATATCTTTCTACAATGATGTTACTTTTCAGTGAGAATACAGTATATAGCTGAACAATACAGGAAGATCATACTAGATACACAACATATTGATTTTACTGTGCAGTTGATAATTAGCAGTACATTTCGGGGACCGGTATGTTTTGTCGACATTCATCATGTCAACATGAGAATGTTAAAATGATTGTAATTTCGACAAAACATTCCTAGTGGTGACTAACCTGGTCCGCCGGTGATGTCATGATGACTTCCAGGTCATCCTGCAGCAGTTCCAGCGGTGAGTATCCCTAACCCAAACCCTTCCCCTAGTGCCTAACCTTCCCACCCCCAATCTAAACCTCCCCTCCCATAACCTAACCCTAACTCTCCGCTGCCACAGCCTAACCCTATCCCTTCGCTGCCACAGCCCAACCCTAGCCCTTCGCTGCCACAGCCTAAACCTAGCCCTCCCACCCCCAATCTAAACCTCCCCTCCCATAACCTAACTCTCCACTGCCACAGCCAAACCCTATCCCTCCGCTGCCACAGCCCAACCCTAGCCCTTCGCTGCCTCAGCCTAACCCTAGCCCTCCCACCCCCAATCTAAACCTCCCCTCCCATAACCTAACTCTCCACTGCCACAGCCGAACCATATCCCTCCACTGCCACAGCCCAACCCTAGCCCTTCGCTGCCTCAGCCTAACCCTAGCCCTCCCACCCCCAATCTAAACCTCCCCTCCCATAACCTAACTCTCCACTGCCACAGCCCAACCCTATCCCTCCGCTGCCACAGCCCAACCCTAGCTCTTCGCTGCCTCAGCCTAATCCTAGCCCTCCCACCCCCAATCTAAACCTCCCCTCCCATAACCTAAAGATGACCACACATCTAAAGATTATCTGTCCAACCAGCCAACTAGTTGATTGGTTGGAATGAAAATCTGGTAACGTATGGGAGTAAATGAAGATCAGCAATTTGCTCCTAAATGCCAGAAAACAGATGAAAATGGTCGTTAGACAAGTTTGTTAAATGTTTGATCTAAACAATTTGTTCAAACAACAGTTTTTGTCCATTTTCCAGCATTTGGGAGCAAATTGCTAATTGTCATTTGCTGTCATTCCTTACCAGGTTTTCATTCCAACCAATCAACTAGTTGGCTGGTTGGATGTAAGTTGGTCTAGTGTGTGCTTAACTCTCCACTGCCACAGCCCAACCCCTTTGCTGCCACAGCCCAACCCTAGCCCTTTGCTGCCACAGCCTAACCCTAGCCCTCAGCTGCCACAGCCTAACCCTAGCCCTCCCACCCCCAATCTAAACCTCCCCTCCCATAACCTAACCCTAACTCTCCGCTGCCACAGCCTAACCTTAGCCCTCGGCTGCCACAGCCTAACCCTATCCTCTGCTGCCACAGCCCAACCCTATCCCTCCGCTGCCACAGCCCAACCCTATCCCTCCGCTGCCACAGCCTAGCCCTCGCTGCCACAGCCTAACCCTAGCCGTCTGCTGCCACAGCCTAACCCTAGCCCTTCGCTGCCACAGCCTAACCCTAGCCCTTCGCTGCCACAGCCTAACCCTAGCCCTCCGCTGCCACAGCCTATCCCTAGCCCTCCGCTGCCACAGCCTATCCCTAGCCCTCCGCTGCCACAGCCTATCCCTAGCCCTCCGCTGCCACAGCCTATCCCTAGCCCTCCGCTGCCACAGCCTATTCCTAGCCCTTCATTGTCACAGCCTAACCCTAGCCCTCCGGTCCATGCAGAATGTCGACATTTCACATATCGACATTGTGAACATGTCAACATTCTAAAAATGTAGACATGTTTCATGTCGACATATCAACAATGTCAAAATTATAACTGTCAACATTGTGGTGTTGATATTATGACTGTCGACATGACTGCATCCCCATTATCAGGGACAAATCTTTAAAACCTGGGACTGTCACTACAAATTAACAACAGTTATCAACTATGCACATAGATTAGACAATTGTCAAAGCTGGATAATGGCTGAGACAAGATCAGTTTAAAATTGAAGCGTGCGCGACGCCATCTTGCGAATGGCAGCTAGACTCCATTTTAGAAACAAGAATCTGCAAGACGCCATTTTGCGACCAGCGTCACTTTAAGTTACAACTCACGAGCTAAGAACAGATGGCAATGTTTTTGATAATCTACCAAGGGCAACTAGAAGAACAGCCTCTTGAGAAAAAGTAAATAGAATAGACAATGCACCAGAAATTGTGAGTGCTTTACATACAAATTGGGAATCCCAGTATGCAGATAAGTATAGTTGTGGCAATTGTAATATAACCCAGGCATTGATCTACACAATTGAGTGTGTCTGAATCCTAAACAGGTTTTAGCCCCACACCCAGACAGAATGGCCCCAGCTTCACAGCTGGAGGTAACACATTTGCATTGCAGTCTGAAACTGTGAGTGAGGAATGATATGTGTGTGTATGTATGTACATGTATATATATATATGATAAGTCCATCATAGATGGAATCTCATGCATAAACACCGCACATTACACACAATTGAGCTGCTAACATGATGCCCATTAGCGAATGCATAAGAAAAACACTGTTTAGTAGCTAAATGCGCACGCATCTGTCCCCAGGTAACTGGCGTCTTCATATCAAACCCCGTACACTCACACATTACATATTCACTTACAAGGTTCCATTAGCATTAAGGTATAAGATTTAAGTAGGTTCAGTTAGTATAAATGCTGTAAAATAAAGATATTTGATAACTAAGGTTTTATACATGCTAAGAAAGCCGTGTTTGGTTTTGTACTGATGCGTACTCTTTCCACAGTATTCCGGTGATATCGGTGGGGAGATCGCATCATGCATTCTCGAGTTATGGACCGCAGAGACTTCAAGCAACAAAATGTATTAACTGTTATGATGTTGCAGGGGGCGGGTGGGCAGAGATCACCAGCTGTTAGAGGCTGGGTGAGTCTATTTGAACCAGCCTGTTAAATGCTCTGTAACAGATGCTTCTCCCCTGGGAACCAATGATATCAGCAACAAACTTCTCTATTGTCCTATCTATTCTGGGGGGGTATAAACATGTGTGCTCAAACACTGGGTCTTGGTCTTCATGCTGAATGCTGACGGACGAGGGGTTTCTTGCTGATACCTAACATCTGGACCAGAGGCGCTGCGTATGTATACTGTACTTGGGTCTGTATAATTCCTTTGCGCTAAATTGTACACAGATCATAGCGTGTAACTGACTGTACTTTTACTTGAATAATACTTTGTGCTTTGGAACCACAGATTCCAGGTCTAAGTCTTTATTTACTGTATGACTGCGTACGCAAATTAGCGTCATCCTTAGAAGGTATAGGCAGGATATTAGAAGGTATAGGCAGGATATTAGAAGGTATAGGAAGGTGTGTATAGAGGTTCTGATCCAATATCGTCACAATAGTCGGCTGATATTAATGAAGGTTAAACAGAGGATATTTGATTTTCCAAATATATTAATGTATGCTTGTAGTGACAAGAAATAATGTATTGTATTTTCATATATACTTACTGTAGATTGTATTACAAAAATGTACCTCAGTAGAACTAGAATGTTTTTTTTTAATCATATTAGTCACAAATATGTTGCATTCCTCAAAAACTATAGCGTGTACTGTAGCTTCGCTATGTAGTTCATTGCCTGATCAGACAGCACAACCTTTAACATCATAAATCTCCACAGCCTTTAAATGTCAGCCACTTTAAACAATGCTGTAGCAGAAAATATAGCAAAAATATTTTGCATGACATTCATATGTGTTTGTGACTGTGGGGCCTATTAAAATTCTTTTTACTAGGGGCATAGCATGGACAGGGGCGCCGAGAGGGGGGGGGCGGGTAGAGATTACCCGGGCTTCCTGAGGGGCCCGGCGGGGGCCCGGGTCCGACGCCGCCCCCCCCTCCTTCACAGCAGCCCAGCACACAGCGTGTGCTGAGCTGCAGTTGGAGACTGCTCGTGGCTGCTAAGCAGCAGCCACAGCAGTCTCCTATGCCTGTGCGGGGGAGTGATCACACTGATCGCGCCCCCCCTGGCTTTGCACCAGGCTGAGGGGGCTCAGAGCACCCCCCTCCCCGGCGCGCAGCATCGCTCCGTGGCGCTGCAAATCTTTTTTTTATTATATTTTTCGGCAAGGGGGTGTGGCCACGCCTCCTGAGATTAGGCCACTCCCCCTATTACCGGGGCCCGCCTTGGCTCTTGGCGGCTCTGAGCATGGAAGCCAATGACTGAAGACGTGTAGTGGCTGAGCTCCTGGAACTCCTTGAATATTTAACTACTATTTCTGAGAATGAGCTCTTAACTTGTAGATTAGAAAAAATCCACTGCTAGTGGTACCCACATGTATGTTGAGGGGCAAGTAAAAAAAGACCACCAGTTTAACGCCTATTTTTTTTTTGTCTCTAACCGCACAACAATAAAAGATATGTTGCACATTTAGGTGCTACTAGTAGTAATGAAGCAAAGTTTCACAAATGATATACAGATTGCTGCCAGTGACTTAAAATGGAGACAGCGCATTTCAGAGAATGCAAAGAGAAAGAGAAAGCACATGCTGGTGATTTTGCCTTCAGTGTAGTACACACCATGGAGCTCATTCAGAGGCGGTTGTGAGCGCTCAGCTGTTGCCCCACAGCGCATGCGCACGACAGAGCCGGCTCCGTCGTGCGCAGGCGCGAAACCCGGCTAATGACAGGTGCTCCGTCGTTAGGGATCTCGTAGCAGACGGGGCGAGCTGTCGATGTTGAGTGACAGCTCGCCCCGTTTGCTGGGTGGGCCAGGGGCGTGCCCGGCCAAACGGAGGCGTTCCAGCCGAAACGCTTGCCGTTTGGGGGCGGCCCCACTTACATCATTGCTCGAACAGAGCAGGAAGCTCCCTGGGGCTTACGAGTGCCCAGACCCTACCCTAGGGTCTGGTCGTAAGCCCCGATGGTCGCGATGGTCTTGACCATCGCGACCATCACCCATGTCGTTCGTTAGAGCTGTGGGTGTTAACCCACAGCTTAACGATCGACAAGGAGGCGGCCGTTCAGGATGCAAGCAGCCGCCCTGATTCAGAGCGACCGCTTGTATCTAACGACCGCCTCTGAATGAGGCCCTATGACCTTAGATGCTGGCAGTATTAGCTGACTATATAACAAGATAAACATGTAGACCTTGAAAATCAGGAGAGAAAGAATATATTTCAAGTGCACACACACACACACGCATGATATTATACAGTATGTTCCAATAATATCTTCTAACAATAATACATACAAACACATATATTATACTATGCTACCACCGTACCACAATAATTGCTCATATGTGTGTATTAGTAACGTATCGCTTTCTGGGGAAGATGACTAAGACTATGATTAAGCTAAACAAAATATGCATTAACAAGACTGAAGGTAGGAGCTGCTGCCAGCATTACTAGGCATGTGCAGCAGCTATTTATTTTTTTAAGTGCTGGGGCCGCACCGCTATACATGTTGGTAATGTCGAATTACAGTATGCTAAGTGGTTCAATGGGGTGAGTGGAGGAATTCTGGGCAATCCAGCCCTAGTTGCATGCCTGAATGGTTGGGTCGTGATTCGTGAACCCAAGGCTATGTGTGACAAATTACCAAAGCCATTATGGTCTAGTTGCTAATCCAGATGTCCTTCCCACTAAGGCCCGTATTCAATTAGTTTTGCACCCGCAATACTTTTCCGCATGCCGTACTTTTCACAGTCTTCATGTGTTTTGGCCGCGAAAACTTTTAGTGCGCGGCACCCGCTATTCGCTGTATTCAATTTCAAAACACGCGAAAACACAACCCGGCAAAACTCAAATAGGCGAAAAGTGCTGTATGAAATGAGCCTGACACCCCCCCCAAAAGATGCACTAACATTGGGGATCAATGTAGAGGTCCCCGAATAGCCCTAATATAGCTATTTGGGGTACTTAAGTTGTGTCAATAGTCTCTAAATAGAATATTTGTACTAGTGGTAAAGAATGGCATTAAGCAGTATTTTTTGGTGAAAAAAGTAGTCCTGTCAAAATAGGGGTACATGAAAATGGGTGCTAGCATGTTTTAAAGTCTCAAAAGTGAAGTTTTAAAAATTGTAAAAAAAAAACACCTGCAATCAAAAAACACCTGAACCATCCTTGCAGACCCCCCAAAAACCTATTTCACTAGTTTTTAGGCTTGTACCCCAACTTTGAACTTTTTCGCCCCCAAAATGAAAGTACTTTTTTGGGGTGTTCATAAGGGTTTTTTTAGGGATTTTTTGACACAGTTATCCTTTGGGGGACTGTACCAAGGGTTCTGAGTGGTTTCCCCACCTTTGCACCCCAAAAGAAAGATTTAGCACTTTTTTCCACCACCTATTCAGAGGCAAAACTTTTTCGCCTATTACATTGCATTGACTTTCCATGCATGCGAAAAATGTTTGCAATTGAATAGGGCGAAAAGTTTCCACCTGGCGAAATGACATCATCCGCGATACTTTTTCGCGGATTCCGACTTTTCGCCGCTAATTGAATACGGGCCTAAATAGCAAAGCAATTTCTGCTAACACTAAGGACAGATGACTCGTTCATGTCTATGGTTAAATTAGATAAGTTTTAGACTACCCTACAAATATAGAAGTACAGGTAGTAACCTATGCTCTCTTATGTTCCTCAGGGCATTTTATGTGAATAATTGGTTTCATTTCTTTATAGAACATTGCGATTTTTTTACACAATTTGCCTGTTTTCGATCATTCGTAACGACCAATCGTGTAAATAGTGACGTATTCCACTACAATTACAATGGCGATGCGTGTCCCCGGCATCGGGTATCGGCATCGCAGATCAACTGAATCTGCAGTAAGATTTCGACCTATCATGTAGTATTTGCCACACATCGCACACTGTTTTGCTTGATGTACAATTGCGATGTGCGATTTATGATGTCCCTGGCCACTCCCCTCCTCCATTTTGTTACAGACGACGGGAGAAGTGAGAAGCAGCAGCATCGTCTCTTGCGGAGGTTTGCATATAAAAAGTGAGTACTCGTCTGTATTCTACTATGTATACCCTGAGCCACCAATGTACCCCTGCACCTGCAATGCCCTGCACCACTAATGCATAATAACCACTGCACCTCCAATGCGTATAAACCCCTGCCCCACCTATGCATATTTATCCCTGCCCCACCTATGCATATTTACCCCTGCCCCATCAATGTGTATTAACCACTGCACCCCCAATGTGTATTAACCACTGCTCCCCAATGCAAATTAAACCCTGCCTTACCAATGCACATTAACCACTGCACCCCCAATGTGTATTAACCCCTGCCCCACCAATGCATATTAACCACTGCACCCCCAATGTGTATTTTACCCACTGCACACCCAATGCATATTAATCCCTGCACCCACCAATGTGTATTAACCCCTGCCCCACCAATGTGTATTAACCCCTGCCCTCCCAATGCATATTAACCACTGCACCAATATGGCATATTAACCACTGCACCTCCAATACGTATTAACAGGCAAATTTATTGGTTAATATGCACCGCCAATGCATATTAACCACTGTACCCCCAATGTGTATTAACCACTGCACTCCAATGCATATTATCCACTGCAGCCCCAATGTGTATTTTACCCAATGCACCCCCAATGTGTATTTAACCACTGCCCCCAATATGTATTTTAACCACTGCACCCCCATTATGTATTTTAACCACTGAACCCCCACTGTACCCTATGCCAACAATGTACTAGCCCATCAATGGTTAATATCCACCGCACCCGCAATTTACCCACTGCCGCAGCCAATGTATGACAGTGTACCCAATGCAAGATGTCCCCCAATTGTTTAGAAAAAAAAATGAAAATAAACTGATACAGGTTTAAAAATTTATTTAGAACACATTAAAAACATATCAACTCATTTAAAAAAATTAAACTGGCAAAACATTCAAACTTTAAAATTTAAAAAGAACACATATCAACTAATTAAAATAATTCAACTGTTAAAACATTAAAATTTTAAAAACATTTTTATTTCCGTTTTCCCACAGAAATAACCAGTGCAAGAGAGCGCCAATTTGTCACCGGTTTTCTGGAGTGCTATCGCACCCACGAATGTCTGTGGTGCATAAAGGGGCCCGACTACAGCAATAAATACAAGAGATCTGCTGCAATTAAAGAGCTTGTATCTTTTAACAAGCCATTCCACGACGAGGCTTCCCCGAAGTGGGTGAAAACCAAAATACAAAATTTACGTATGGTGTACGTTAAAGAAAATAAAAAACATCAGGAGTCGCGGACATCTGGAGTTTGGGCCGATGAGGTCTACACCAGTAACTTTTGGTACTTCGACCTCCTCAAGTTCCTGCACGAGCAGGAGCCGCAGCAAGCTTCCCAAGCGCTCATGGTCGAGAGTGTCCCTGGGGAGCAGCAAGAGGACACTGCTGAAACCGAACTTCCGTCCTCTTTGGATGTGGTAAGTACAGACATAGTGCATACACACCATGCCAAATGTTTTATAAAAGTTTAATAGTCCACAATTGTCCATATCACACTAGCAGATACTGTCCTCCTGCCATGGTACTGCCCTCGCTCCATTAAAGTAGGCCAGGTATTGCTCCCTGACCTCTTTAGCCTGCACAGTCCCTGTAGACTCCACAACTGCAGATGGGGCCACAGAGGGCATTTGCAATGTCTCCTGTGGATGGTCCAGGTCGGAAGTTTTGCGGAGGAAATTGTGGAGGACACAGCAGGCCAAGACAACAGAATCTATTTTGTCCACACGTAGATTTATAGCCGTATGAAAGATTCTGAATCGGTTGCATAGAATGCCAAAGGTGTTTTCCACTATCCTCCGTGCCCTGGATAGACAGTAATTGAAGATTTCTTTCGTCAGGCCCCTTTGCGCAAATGGTTTCAGCAAGTGTTCATGGAGAGCAAATGCCTCATCAGCCACAAAAATGTAGTTTAGGCCGTGCTTCGTTGCCTCTGTATTTAGCAAAATCAGATGGTCGGTGTTTAGTCTTTCATAGAAGAGGGTTTGTTTAAATGACCCTCCATCAGAAGCACGGCCATTTTTGCCCACATGAACAAAAATAAACTCGTAATTGGCGTTCACTACTGCCAATAGCACTATACTAAAAAAACCTTATAATTGTAATAAAAGGATCCGCTGTGGGCAGGTGGGTTAATGCGGATATGTTTGCCATCAATGGCTCCACCGCAGTTGGGGAAATTCCACCTACGTTCAAAGTCCTTAGCAATGGTCTGCCACTCCTCCACCGTTGTTTGGAACTAGAATAAAGAAGGAAAAATAAAATATTAGAAAGCATGTTATTAACATTTTTCTTTTCTCTTTCTCCTCCAATACAACCCCAGACCTCGACCTCACCACTAGTCCGCAAATGGCCACCCGAAGCGAGAGCAAGGCTGAATTTACTCAGCCTGCTTCAAGACGTAGGTACCAGCGCAAGACCCAGGCGCAGCCAGATCCGCTGCTTAAACAGGTTGAGCAGGCTACAAATGCACCCGGACATGTTCGACCTCCTGGGCACTCATATAGCCAGTAGACTCCGGGAAATGGATGAGACTCAACAAATCCATGCCCAGAGGATCATCTACGATACAGTGATCCAGGGGAGATTGAAGCAGCTGGGCACCACAACAAGGCTGACTGATGATCCTCTGCCCCTGACAACAGTGCAGCCATGCTACGGGTCATCCTCATCCCATTCCTACCGGCTACCAAGCTACTAGGCCACACAACTGGGGCCAACCCCATCCCATCCTACACCCCATCCCACTTACCTTACTCCCGAACCCACCAACCCCTCCACATCCTCCTCTGAGGTTCTTTACAGAGCCATGTTGGCGGAGGATGAGGAGCCACCCCAATTTTAAAACTTTTAAAATTATAGTAAATTTAAAATATCAATAAGTTTTATCTCTCCCAATAGCTACTGCATGGTATACGGTGCGGATGATGCAGATTGGACAGGGTCACTAAAGACAGATTGGGGAATGCCAGGGCCTCAATCTGGACTTGCGCCATGTGCTTCTTGGCCTATTCAATCCACCGTCTGACACACCGCATACCATGCAGCTGCCTAGCTATTGGGAGAGATAAAACATGTTGATATACCAGTTATTTTACATGACTAAAAATATGTTGAGTCCTAAAAAGGATAAAATAGTTTTCAGAAGGTTTTTGCTTCAGTATCAACAAGTTTTATTGCTTTCAATAGCTACTGCATGATATACGGCGCGGATGACGCAGATTTGACAGGGCCACTAAAAGCATGGCGCAAGGACAGGTTGGTGGAATGCCGAGGCCTCAATCTGCACTTGCACCATGTGCTTCTTAGCCTATTCAATCCGTCATCTGACACACCGTATACCATGCAGCTGCCTAGCTATTGGGAGAGATAAAACTTGTTGATATAGCAGTTTTTATACATTTAATACCATTAAAAAGCAGCCATATTGGTTGTGCTTTTAAGTAAAAATACGTTTATAGATATTTACAGCCATGTTGGTTGATTTTTTCCTTCAGTGTGGAAAAAAATAAATAAATAATAAAAAAAAACAGTTTCTTTCACCAGAGAGTGTTTTTACTCACTTTAAAGTAGTGGAACTTCAGGACATTGACAATGGCATCACAGGTGTCCGGGATGATGGACCCCAAAGCCTGGGGGGAAATGAGGGTCCCAAACTTCAGATCTTCCATGGACCTTCCTGTAGCCAGGTACCTCAGGGTACCTCTCCTGAGCCTCTCCTCAGCCGGGATGGCCCTCCTCATGCCGGTGTCCTGCCTCTGGATAATAGCGGGTCACCAGACACAGCAACTCCTGGAAGGTGCCATCATCCATACGCAGGTAGTTGCGGTAATCATCCGGGTTGTTCTCCCTAATCTCCATCAACGGTGGCATTTGGGAGCGAGTCTCCCTCCTCATCAGCCACTCCTCATCAGCCACTCCTTTGTCCAGCTAGACCTCATCCTCCTCCTCTCCTCAGTGCCTTCACCTATCAGCCTCAGATAGCCATAGGCTAGCAGAAGATTATAGCGATAGGAATCCATTACCACAGAATGTAGTATAGAACACACTTTGTTAAAGGCAACCCCAAAACAAAGCACACTAGCAATGTACAGCGTTCAGCAAGGTATAAAACTAAGCCTCACTAGTCACAGAGCAGAGTGTGCCCAGATCGAAAATGGATGCTGCATTTTATACCCCCTAGATAAGCCCTCCCCTATTGAGATTCCAGCAGATGCATCGTGAGATTGTTTGCTGCATACGATATATCTTAAATTATTTGGAATCGCTTTACGACACATCTAATCGTATGCTGGTTTGTACAATCGTATCATTTGTTGGCACAAATCGTAAAGAATTTCAAGGGAAGAATCTTCAAGGGAAATCATATACGAGATCGCATTGTATACAAATCGCACTGTGTATGGGCACCTTAAGGCCCTGTCCTCCAAACAGAACCAAATTTAATCTGAACAACAGCAACCAGGCAGGAGTTTAGACAAACCGTGTAGCTCTGTTTTTTTTTATTTTATTTTTATTGCGTGTCTTTGTCAAAATGGATGATATTGTTCTAACAGGCCTGTACTGGCCTTAAAGTATGCCTTAGAATATGTGAGACTAATGACTAGTCATATTACTGTTAAAACCAGCTCTAATTCATTAAATAATTTACAAAATTAGAGCTAGTTGTCTCACTGGTGTGCTACAACTAATAGTTTTGCAATTTAATCAAAAATAAGAGAAGAACAAAAACTCATATAGGTGATCAATTTATAAAATCGCAAATAATATTAATTACATTTAAAACCATAAATGGATTTATTTTGTTACTGTGAAGTCCTTAAAATTGAAACTGTACAGTAAATACAATTGTTTGGGTGTATAAATTATAATAAAGTATCCAATAACCCCAATTCTGGAAGGAAAATATCTTCACAAAGTAAAGAATCCATAATAATAATATTACTATTATTATATTTTTTACTGTAGTAATATATTTAGAAAACGGTTACCAAAATAGTACAGTGTTTTTAAAGTTGAACTTTTACACTTATGCTGGGTACACACTGGGAGATATATTGGCCGATCAATTGATCGCACAATACATCTTGTGTGTGTCAGCCAGTGTGCACCAGCGATATGTCTGTGAACGGCATTGATCACAGTTATATCGCATGGGCTGTGCTGCACAGCCGATGCTTAATATATCTGCAGACATATTGGGGCATCGTGCTGTGTGTATGGGTGGACAGCTGACCTCCCGTACACTTGCTGCAGAGGCCGTAAGGAGGGGCGTGTGACACGCCCCCTGACCAGTGGGACCCATGGCCAAATGACAGATGATGATTGTTCAGTGTGTATGAACAACCATCATATGCAGATATATCTGCAGATCACTCAATCTGCAGATATAGGTTTTAACTGTGTACCCACCTTTACAGATTTGTTACTTCAGTGCGCTATGATCGCATCCTGTAATGGTTTAAAGACTAAAGCTGGGTACACATGGTTCAATGTGTACCCAGCAATACTATCCACGATCCGACAGCCGACATATCGAGCGGTCCCCACACACGGAGTGATCCGGTGCTCAGGCGCCTGATATGCCGCCTACCCACCTCCCCTGCCTCCCCCCCAACCCGCACAGACCAGCATGGGATCGTTCATCGATTGTCCAGATCTCTTGTGCATGGAGAAAGGTCTGGAGGAGCGTCTGACATCCCCACGGGAGTGCGCAGCCAACGAAATCATGCCCACACACGGAACGATATAGCTGCGATATCGTTCCAATCCATCGGATGGGCCACTATATCGCTCCGTGTGTGGGGGCCTTAACATCTTGCAGAACACAAAAGCCATAGTTTCACATACTTCAGGAAAAAAGTAGAAACAACAATAAGCAATATGACCTTACTAGCATCTTTTATTACTTTAGTATACTGTCCAAGAGACCGATGTCACATAGGTCTATTTATTAAACAACAAAAAGCCTCATCTTTTGTGAACACACCCTATATTAAAACAAAATAAATAAATAATAAAAAAACTAAAACTATTTTTATGCAAGTCTGCACTTTCCAGCCCACTGTGCATGTGTGAACTGTCTAGCTGTGTCTTGAATTCGCATACCATCCTGATCACTCTGGGCCAGTATGGCAGAGGCAGACGAGTATTGTTGTCACGGATAGTACAGCTCAGAGGCTTCTGTGTAAATTGAGTCTTGGATCCCAGTTGCTGGTAGCCGAGGGGGTTAAACAGAGAGCGAATCAGAGACAAATCCAACAGTTCAGTACAGGAATCTGTTTTGGAATCTGTTTCTGTAATTCAATTGATGATCCAAGGACAAGGTCAGGAACAAAGCCAGGGAAATCAGTGTGGAAGTCACAAGAAGCCAAGAGCCAAAGTCCACAAAGTCAGCTGACAAGAACAGCTAGACTAGAGTGCAAAGCACAATAATCAGGCTTTTTTGCTGTTGTTTCCCAGCCTTATGGAGCATACACACGGTCAGATTTGTCAGTTGAACGATTTTACCAAAGTTTTGAACGATTTTTGACTGCATTAAAATGAATGGAACCGTCCAAGTCTGACTGCAAACACATCAGATGTCCGATATCGTTATCTGACCATCGGGAACGCCCATCGTTCATCGTCCATCGTTCAGGCATGTCAGATATGTCAGATTTTCCCTCAGATATGAACGACTGAACGATTTTTAAATTGTTATCGTTCAGATCTGAAGGAAAAATCTGACCGTGTGTATGCACCATTATATACCTCACGGTTGCAGGGGATTGATTGTATCCAGGAAGTGTGTGTAGACTAGACAAATACATTATGTTGAAGTCTTACTGAACTGTAGCCAAAACAAACATCACCTCACTTTATGTAATCACTGCTCCTTAGTCCACAGGACTTGAGTTCAAATCCTTTGAAATTTGCTTTATATTTTTTTCTCAGAGCAAGATCGTCGTGCCAATCGTTCAGATGGCTTGTCAAGATTTTAGTGGTAAATGTAGGCAATGGCATATTTACTATTGCTGTGATAAATGGTCATAGCAAAATCACTGTTAAGGCCACATATTAATAAATAGGCTTGATCAATAGAGATCATACAGAGGGGTCAAACCAATTAGGTGCGAGTTGCGAGTGAAACTCCAGACTATGCGCGAATGCGTGCACCCGAGAACTCTACAATTTTATTAAAAATGCCTATTTGCGGTACTCGCAGCGGGGGTTTGCGATATGTCAGCCAAATGCGATATGAGAGAAGTGCATGAAAAAGTGGAGTGACCTTCCTGGACCGCACAAAACTGACAATTTTGGCCCTGATTCAGACCCACTCGCAAGCGGCTGTCCGCTCGCAAGTGGGTCGATGGTCTGCACTGAGCATGCGCACGACGGAGGGAGCTCCGTCGTGCGCATGCGCCAGACGCGACGAGCAAAGGAAAGTCCTTCGCTCGTTGTGTCTGATCAAAGGGGGCGTGCTGTCGATGTTGATTAACAGCACGCCCCCTTTGGTGGGCGTGCCTCCCTGACGGGGGCGTTCCCAAGGGAACGCCTACCGTCAGAAGCCGGCCCACTGACATCACTAGTGATGTCAGTGGGAGTGATTTTGGCTCTGATAGACCAAAATCACTCCGGGCCTTGCGGTTGAAAACCTCAACCGCAGGCTCCGGCTCGCAGTTTCGATGGTCGCGATGGTCACGACCATCGCGGCCATCAAACTGCTCGCTCGTATAGGCTGTGGGTGGTGACCCACAGCTATACGAGCGTCCAGGAGGACGCTCCAGAATTATGGAGGGCAGCTCTCATTCAGAGCGTGCGCTCTGCTCAGAGCGTACGGCTCTGAATGAGGGCCTTTGCTTGCAGAATCATACAGAAATGCTGTTAGTGGGCATAAGGAAAGTACTGGAAGGATTTAAATGCTCTTAAATGGCAGATTTGTGCATTTTTTTTTAAGTAAAGAAATTCTAAAAAGCTTTACTTTTTACATTTACTCTTATGTGGATAAAATTAAAAAGTACAAAACAAAAGTAGGAAAAAAGATGCTTTTGTGGGTACTTTGAGGTGACTTTAAAAAAAATGTAAAAAAAAAATATAAAAGGTAATTATTTTTCACTAGCCTGAGTTGAAGACTGGACCCTGAAGTACACCTGCAGCCTTTATTGGTTTACATTGTCCTCGCCTATAACCCCATTCCAATGACCTTGAAAAGGACCCCATTGTTTCCTAACATGCATGCAAACATTGGTGTAACTAACGTGGGTGCAAGGGGTCCGGCTGGTGCCCAAGCTGCCTCTGTGGTTCGCAGCTCTCCCTGCACCTAGTCACGCACACAAGGTGGGCCGGTCCAGTCAGGACCATCGAGGGGGGCCCGGGTGTCAGCGATGTTGATTTGGTCCCAGCCCACCAGTTGATTACAGCTGGCGCACTGGCAGGCAGTCATGGAGAGCTCGCGGACCAGCAGCCAATCAGCAGTGGTGGCTCCTGATTGGCTGTCAGTCTGCGAGCTTCGATTGGCTCGTGACCGACGTCTGTACATGTCTGCGACTGCCTGGTGGTGCGACAGCTGTTATTAGCTGGTGGCCCAGCCCCAAATCCACAACTGCTGGCTGGCAGCTGATGGCACACAGGGGGAGGCGAGAGGCTGCTGGAGGAACACAGGGAAGTTGGGGGGGGGGCATAATGTGTAAGGGGAACTCATTTGGAATGTGTTATATGGGGCACTACTACTATGTGACATAATCTGTAAAGGGCATTACTGTGTGGTAATGCCCTTTAAAGAGTATTACCGTGTGGTAATGCCCTGTGTGGTAATAGTAATCTGTAAAGGGCATTAGTGTGTAGTGTAAGGGGCATTACTGTGTGGCATAATGAAAAAGAGGCACCACTACTGTGTGGCATAATGTGTATAAGGGATACTACTGTGTAGCATAACCTGAGTGGGCTCTGTGTGGCAAAACATGAACGGGTTCTGTGAGGGGGCAATGTATATATTTTGTTACCTCTGGGGGATGGGGGCCTTTTAATATCATACTATTTGGCCCACAAAGTTCTAGTTATGCCCTTGCCTGCAAACACAAGGCTCTGGATTTAATATGAACTTGCATGAGTCATCAAGTTTGCTCAGACTGAGGTTAACAGGATACTTTTGCAGCTTCCCCACTGGTTTTTGGCGGACTGCCAACTTCCACTGGAGCCAGCCCCCGAAACCTGTGTAATTTAATAGAGTCCTCATTTTTAGGGATTGGGTGACAGTGTGTGGCTCTGACGAAGTTCAAACCTAGGCGAAAACCTAATCCTGGCCAAACTATACCACCCTGCCATTTGTTGGAGCTAGGTCCAAAACTCTGGCTGTGCATAAAGGACAAACAGACAGATGGACAGACATACATACTTTCTCGCTTATTATAGAGATAAAAAATAAATACTCTAGTTAAATTTGGGGTGCATAAAGCAATGAAATAGTTTATTTTGGGGTCATTTGAGGCCATTTTATTAAATCCCCAAAAATGACATGTAATTATTGGACTAATTTAGCTAATTGGAAACTTCTAATTGCCTAATTAGTCATTAGGGGGGTGTCAAAGGGGTTCTGCCCGGTGTCCCGACATTTTAACCTTAAAATAAAGATTTTCCCTACCATCTCTCACCCTCAGGGAGATGCAAATGAAAATATGCTTGTTTACTCTGACTGGTTCAGTGCAAGTTGCTAATTGGATTGTAAAATTAATTTGCAATGCAAATTTGCAGAAAAAATCAGCAACTCGCACCTAATTGGATTGACACCACAGAATGATGAAGATCAGAGAGAGAGAGAGCGATCACAGAACATAAAACATTGGAACCATGGGAGTCCATGACAAGATCAGGATGCTCGAGATGACCAAGGTGTGTATCTGTACATGTAACTGTATATGTAAATATTTCACTACTGGTAACTATTCATCCTCAGGCTCATTTTACCTTTTACTAGTTTTAAAACAAATATGTCTTTATACTATATGTACTCCCATGAACTCATAATGTACGTTTCATTAGGTATTATTACATCATTCTTGTGAACTCTGTAAGTTGTACAAATGCTTCAATATAAATAATGTAAAAAAGGACATTCATAATAGTGAAAATGTAAATTTGGATTAGATATTTTACTTAGTACTGTATCTAAATGCTAGACCTTTATCTCAAAACATCTCCCAGCTCAACCTCACCGCTCTGCACAAGATCTGCATTGCTCATCCACACTTATTACCTGCTCCAATTCGAGGTTAGAGAACTTTTTTTCAACCTGCACCCACTCTGAGGAATACCCTCCCCCTCCATCTTTCCCTGAAAATGCACCTCTTCAGACAAGCTTATCAAATCCAGAACCACCCATGTAACCTCCATAAGCTATTCTACCCAATTGTTAGGATTTGCGGTTAGCAAATCATCTTGGTGGCAATTCCCAGTCTTAGTTGTTACTGAGATACTGCATCATGTCCTATCCTTGTTCTGGCTTTTTGCAAGAAGCTGGAAATCCTATCTTGTCTGTGTCAATTCATTGCCTGTCATTCAGTTCTGTCTGCGTTTGTGTTGTTTCATGTGTTCACTAATTAACTAGCTCTCTCCTTGCAGAGCAGGTACATACATGCCATTTCATTAGGAATCACTCTCCAGGAATGGTTTCTGATTGGATCCTGCATCTCATAAGTAGACACCCAGCCATGATCTCATTGCCGGTTATACTGTGTCCCTACCAGTATATGTTTACTGTGTTCAGTTCCTAGTGCTTGCCGGTCTACTGAGTACTTTGGTTATTGGTTATTGTTTCCATTCAGCCCTGCAGTAATATACCACAGTCCTGTCTGTTTGCATCTATCTTCTTACCTGCAGTGTTCCACCTCACTGCCTCCATTATGTGTTACTGCAGCATCTGAATCCACCTGTCTGCTGTTTAGGCCCCTGCCTATACCATCTCAGCTGCTTGTGTCAACCGGGCGACACAGGCTGCATTACAGAGTGTCGGTGAGTTCCCTCAGCCTGGCTGCAGCATCAGGTTGTTCCGGTTCTCTGGTTCACTGAACTCCAACAACGGCTTCCTAACCGCTCCAAGTAGCTTCCGTGCTACCACCAATCTCCAAACGGCTTCCTAGCTGTATCCAGCAGCTCCCATGCTGCCACCGTTCACATATGGCTTCCAGGCCGCTCCTAGTAGCCTCCCTGCTACCACCTATCTCCAAACGGCTTCCTGGCCGCATCTAGCAGCTCCCATGCTGCCATCATTCACCATACGTCTTCGCTGCAACATCGGCACACGTACCGCACCATCGGCTCTCAAAGCCATCATCAAACCATAGACTGCTTATCTACGGCAACTGCCCCAACATCGGCACCATCGCTGCAACATCTGCACAGTTGCTGCACCATCGGCTCTCAGAGCCATTTACTAACCCTAGACTGTTTATCTACAGCTATTGCCGCACCATCGGCATAATTGCCGCACCATTGCTGCACCATCGGCACAGCTGCCACACCATCGACTCCCAAGCTATTGCCCAAAAAAACAAACTGTACTCTCACAACATCTGTACCATCAGTATCCTTACAATCATCAACTGTGTCAGTTCTAACTGTACATTCTTTACCTGTTGAATTCTCCTGTATCTCCATGTGAGCCGCTACTATCTTGAGCATAAGTCCAGGCGGCCGCCTAAGTACCGGTGAACGTATCCTAGTTCTAATGGAACAACGGGCGGCGGTTATTGGCAGAAGATCTCGCTAGCCGGGTTCTAGGGGTCTCACATGGAGTAGGCATCGGAATTCGTAACACCAATTACATCGGGTCTATACAATCCACACATAACTTTACATATTTTCTCTTTCTACACTCACATCCCGATGTGACTAGGATGCATCGGCAGACTGTGCTGACCAATTTGATATACAACACTTGTATATCTATGTGCACCTGTATATGAACCACAACGGAACTTGGAATGAAAAAAGCTGCTGTAGCTACATTATAGCACTATATATTTATATATTAGTGGCAAAGGGAGCTGTGCTCCTTGGATTTTTAGTGTTAAATGTCAGGTTGTGAGCTGTGGTTTAGAGACTCAGCCAGAGACGCAGATGGGGGAATCAGCAAAGTCATTTGTTAGTGCTTAGGTGGAAGTAAATATTTAAGGGTGTTGCATTGTAATTGTGGGAGTGGGATGACCAATGCCAATTAGAAGCGGGTGTATATCTAGCTGGACTTGTCTAGTAATAGAAAGGGTCACAGGAGTTTGAATGTTTTAAGTTTGGTGCTGAACAGGCGTGCTGTCTGTTGTGTCATCCTGACGAATAAACAAGAGGATTTGGTTCAGCATATCAATGTGAGGTGATATCATCTGGGTCTACCTTTATCACAGTGGTGTTATTGTGGAGTATTACAGAAAGCTAGGTTCCGCTTCCCAGCCCAGCAAGCCGCAGAAATCTAGGACATATTGGGGGAGATTTATCAAAACTTGGGACAGAGATAAACTACCAACCAACCAGCTCCTAAATGTAATTTTTCAAACACAGCCTGTAACATGACAGTTAGAAGCTATCTCTCTCTCTCTCTCTCTGAGGTTTGCGACATAGGCCGTTTACAAGCAGGATGACCAATGAAAATTTGCAATATCTGTACATTTTTCAATTTTTCAAGTAGTGCACAACCTCTATGAAATTAATGATTTGTTCTAGAAGCTATGATGTACTACAAATATTTTCTGTGGGTGACAAATGTATTGTAAATTATTTAGCATGGCATCAACATTCAGGGGCATAACTAGGGGTATGTGAGTGGTGTCATTGCCCAGGGTGCAAGACACTGGGGGTGGCACTGTCACTGCCCCACACCACCTGCATTTGGCTTGCAGATGCCTGGAATGGCATACTGCAGACAAGCACATCGGTTGTAGAGCCGCCTAGAGCGTCCTAAGGATGCTCCGGGCATTGCTATACTTCCTGATGCAGGTGGCCCTGCCCCTTGTAATTACATCACGGGTTCGGGGGTAGGCCCAGCACACTCAGAGCCTTGCTCTGGCACTGTCAGCGTCCATACATTTGTGCATACAATTATATGTGCAGAGTTAAATAGTTACACAAGTAACAGCATGTTGTAAACTGATAAGAAACAAAGCAGATCAATGACCGATGAGTGATGTGTTGCATAGTTTGAAAACGAACATCTATTGTCCTTGACATTATCATAATTAAAATATAAATCAGGGTTGCTCAAAGGTGTATTAATTATAGGCAATCCTGGATAGGAAGGTTTACAATAAATATATTGGATCCCTGAATCATAAAATAGAAATCAAGACAAGTGTATAACTTGTAATTCCATTTTAAATGAACCATAGTGACATAAAAGAAAATTATGTTTATTCCTTACATTATTAAAACATGTAGTATCCAAATGACATGATAAGCTTGAATGATATACACGTTTGTATCCTATAATTATAAGATTCAAATCTAATAAATTATCATAAACTTAAACAAATTTTTTATTTTACTGGACTGAGGATAACTGATCCAGAATCCATTAGGAAATGTCATATTAGTAATGAAGTGTCACAGTCATACCTGTAAAATAATTAAATTGTCAGGCATATCATTTGCAGGCAGTGCTTCATGTGCTCATTTGGCTCTGCATATTTTAGTTTTCTGCCTTTATTTCACTATATTTCTATATTTTGTAGGGCTTATTTGAATTATACAGCACTACTAATTATATATAAATGGTTCAATAAAATTAGCCATGAGGGTGTTTGCAAACAAAAAAGCGCGAGGTCAGAGCTACCATAAGTGCGGCATATAGATATTTTTCTTTAACATTCTTACTAGCCTCAGTCAATTAACGTCTTTCCACATCTAAATGGATGTATTTAAGACTGGGAGAGTGGTTTCAACTAATGCATTTGGTTAGTGTTGAATGTATTTCATAGCAGGGCCGGCTCAAGGCATGCTCCATGCGTGCGGCCGCACAAGTGCGCCAGGGTCCGGCTGTAGAAGATCCCATCCGCTCCTGTAATTATTATTAAGCTCGGGGAAGGCGCAGTGAAGAAAAAGGCGGAGGGAGAACAGGGTACGGCTATGGGTGCCGAGGCACCTAGCACCTGCCCTGTTTCATAGTATACCCTAACCATAATGTACCCATGCAATGTACACAATTGGCATTTCTCTGCTGAGCATGAACAGGTATTAGGAGCGGAACCCATCAAACTTTGAAGCCAAGATTCTGTGTGGTTGGTGTGTTGCTTCTCTGCCACAGACTGTTACCTGGGATTTCTAATTACTAGGTGAGCTTCACCAGGCCAATCAGAGGAAGCACTAAGGGGTTATTTAAAAATATGGATCATTTTGTTATTCCAGGTTGAGTCTCCCATATCCAAATATTCCGAAATACGGAATATTTTTAGCATGACTGAGAAAGTGAAACCATTGTTTTCTGATGGTTCAATGTACACAAACTTTGTTTAAAGCACAAATTTTGTATAAAATTACCTTCAGGCTGTGTGTATAAGGTGTATATGAAACATAAATGAATTTCATGTATGTACACAAACTTTTTCTGATGCACAAAATTATTAAAAATATAGTATAAAATTACCTGCAGGCTTTGTGTATAAGGTGTATATAACACATAAATGCATTCTGTGTTTAGATTTGGGTCCCATTCCCCAGATATTTCATTATTTTATGCAAATATTCCAGAATACGGAATATTCCGATATCCAAAATACCCTGGCCCCAATCATTTTGGATATGGGAGACTCAACCTGTATGATGATTTGTGCAATCATCTTAGTTGAATAAGATGGTACTGAATTAGAGAATTAGGATCATTTCATTGATGACATTAATTTATATTTCGATGATATTAATCATTCCACCACGCCTGGGGTAAAAAGTGAGTTTTAGAAGTGATGTTGCCATAGCAACCAATCAGATTCTAGCTATTATCTTCTAGAAGGTGCTAGTTAAATGTTAAGTAGAATCTGATTGGTTGCTATGGGCAACATCACTTCTAAAACTCACTTCTAAAAACTCTCACTTTAGTAAATTTACCCCCTGCAGTCATCATTGCAGCTCTCTGAAAAGAAAGCTGTACAGTTGCAGGATACGCTGTTTGGAAGGCCTCCACCAAGAGCAGAGGTTCCCAAACTTTTTTGAATCACAGCGCCCTAGAGTAACAGCATTTTTTCCAAGGTACCCCAGAGCCAAAAGTTTCTTATTGAGAAATTTAGCAAAAATGAAATGAGTAAATTGTGCTTATATGTCACCCATAGGTTCAGTTATGTGATGGTGGACAGGGCTGCACTTATTTTTTGACAAATTTTTTGACTGGCAGTCATTAGAGCTGGTTTTGCCTATCACACTAACTAAAAATAATTTTATGGTACTGGACCACCAACCCGAGGCACCCCTGCAAGTGCCCTGAGGCACCCTAGGGTGCCACAGCACCCAGTTTGGGAACCACTGATCTAAAGACATCATTTTCATAGAAATTTATGTGAACAAATAGTATATGAGATTGCGTGAGTTCTTAAATAAATTTGATGCTTATACTAAATGAAGCTATACTGTAGATAAAAAAAAAAATCATAAAAGAAAATAGGTGTCCTAAACTTCTCTAAATATACAGCCATGGGGAAAAAGTTTTGAGTATTGGTTTTCACAAAGTTTGCGCTTCATTATTTTTAAACCTTTTTGTCTGATGTTCCTATGGTATACTGAAGTAAAATTACAAGCATTTCATAAGTGGGAAAGGCTTTTATTGACAATTACATTAGCAAACAGTCAATATTTGCAGGGTTGACCCTTCTTTTTCAAGACCTCTGCAATTCTCCCTGGCATGCTGTCAATCAAATTCTGGACCACATACTGACTGATGGCCGCCCATTCTTGCCTAATCAATGCTTGGAGTTTGTCAGAATTTGTGGGGTTTTGTTTGTTCACCCGCCTCTTGAGGATTGACCACAAATTCTCAATGGGATTAAGGTCTGGGCAGTTTCTTGACCATGGACCCAAAATGTTGATGTTTTGTTGCTCAAGCCACTTAGTTATCACTTTTGCCATATGGCAAGGTGGTCCATCATGCTGGAAAAGGCATTGTTTGTTACCAAACTGTTCTTGGATGGTTGGGAGAAGTTGCTCTCGGAGGATGTTTTGGTACCATTCTTTATTCACGGCTGTGTTCTTAGGCAAAATTGTGATTGAGCTCAGGATGCTTTACTGTTGCCATGACACAGAACTGATGGTAACGCTCACCTTTCCTTCTCCAGTCAAGCATTTTTCCAGATGCCCCAAACAATCTGAAAGGGGATTCATCAGAGAAAATAACTTTATCCCAGTCCTCAGCAGTCCAATCCCTGTACCTTTTGCAGAATATCAGTTTGTCCCTGATGTTTTTCATTGAGAGAAGTGGCTTCTTTGCAGCCCTTCTTGACACCAGGCCATCCTCCAAAAGTCTTCGCCTCACTGTGCATGAAGATGCACTCACACATGCCTGCTGCTATTCCTGAGCAAGCTCTGTACTGGTGGTGCCCCGATCCCACAGCTGAAACAACTTTAGGAGACGGCCCTGGCGCTTGCTGGACGTTCTTGGGCGCCCTGAAGCCTCTTCGCAACTATTGAACCTCTCTCCTTGAAGTTCTTGATGATCCGATAAATGGTTGATTTAGGTGCAATCTTACTAGCAGCAATATCCGTGCATGTAACCATGGTTAACAGAGGAAGAACAATGATTTCAAGCTCCACCCTCCTTTTAAAGCTTCCAGTCTGTTATTCTAACTCAATCAGCATGACAGAGTGATCTCCAGCCTTGTTCTCGTCAACACTCTCACCTGTGTTAAAGAGAGAACATGATATCAGCTGGTCCTTTTGTGTCTGAAATGCAGTGGAAATGTTATTTTGGGGACTAAGTTCATTGTCATGGCAAAGTGGGACTTTGTAATTAATTGCAATTCATCTGATCACTCTTCATGACATTCTGGAGTATATGCAAATTGCCATCATAAAAACTGAAGCAGCAGACTTTGCGAAAAACAATACTTGTGTCATTCTCAAAACTTTTGGCCATGGCTGTACAGTACACGTACTCAGGATCTATTACTGGTGGTTTTGATTTGAGCACCATTCTTTCTGAAGAGAGGTATTGATATCACTCTGGAGATCTTGTATGTAATGTGGAAAGCTTGGACAGTATGTAAATAATTGTCTTAACAAAGTCAAGAGGACAATATTTACAGCAGATCGCAGAAGAGGAACTTGCTTTAAGAATAGGTACATTAAGAACTTACATTAAGTACCTCTTCTGGTACTAGCATACTAAATTTATTCTATCACACAACCTCTGCTCTTCTCAGGAAAGGAAAGATAAGCTGACGACAATTCATCCCCTTCTGTTGCTGCCAATATTAATTAACACCAGTACACATACATCTATAGCTACAGCAATTACTGACTCTGGAGACAATTTCATGGACATAACGAGACAACCAGATCCTGTTCATCAACTGTGATAATGAAAAATGTGGATTTCGCCTTTATTACTTCTACCATTGCTACCTGTGTACTGAACCTACTTGTCCTTGACTACAGCTATGCTTGATTATGTCCTGTATACACGAGCTTATTAAAGCTATGCTCCATTTCAGCCTGCACAGGCTTCATCCTGATTCCACTCTGGTAACTGACCGCTTCCCTCATAACAGATTCTTTACAGACCTGTTTAGCCCATACTAACTTACCCTCCTGGAATGTTTGGGAGACTGCAGAATTTCAGAGAGTTCTCCCTGATTCCCGGGAGATCAGAGAACCCTTTCAGATCATACCTACTTTCACAGTTCAGTGGGCGGGGGATTGATAACGCAATTCACTGTGAACTAAGTAATTGTGGCCCTGTCCCTGTAGTGTGATGCTACAAGTTGATTGATTACTAGACGGGGACGAGATCATGATGACATAAAACACCAGCACTTGCTATTTGGACCTGTTTCCAATAGTCAACAAGTAAGCATAAAAGTTGTAAAGTGACTCATTTTCTCAACTCAGTTTAATGTTTCAGAAGTAGAAGTTTCAGGGACTATACAAGGTAGTCTGATACATAAATCAACTCAGTGCTGTCTCAGAGAACACAGCTGCATCTGCTCCATGAGTCAGTGCTACAGAGTAAAGGTGCATACACACAGAATGATATATCGTTCCGATATGAACGATAATGATATATCGTTCCATTTGTATGCAATGAATGACCAACAATGCGCACTCCTACTGAACGATAACGATATCATCCATCAGGCATGCATGCAGGCCAATCTGGACGATATCGTTAATTTACTATATGGGAGAACGATCGTTGGTCATTCATCGTTGGTAAAATCGTTGGTATGTGGATGAACAATATCGTTCATCCAGCACACCAGGAATTTCAAGTGAGATCGTTCAGCGATATTGTTTGCTGAACAGATCATCCTGTGTGTACCCAGCATTAGAAACAATGGACCTCATTCAGAGTCGGTCGAAGCGGCCGCACGGTCGTACGCCACCGATGTTCGCTATACTGCGTATGCGTAAAGTTCGCAATGCGCGTGCGCAAACTAGCCGCTACGAACAGAAATTTCTCTCTCCTTGAACACAGCCAGGTTGGTAGTTTGAGTGACAGATTGAGGCATTTGTGGGTGGTAACAGGGGAAGGTGCTTGAAAACGGGGGAGTGGAGATCCGAACACAGGCGTGCCTAATTATGCGAACATCATTTTATGGGAGTGCATACGGTTTATGGGAGTGCATAATTAACAAAGTAGCGTCATGGCACATGTGACATGGGAGGTTTTTACACTGACATGATCGTAGAGCTTAAGAGAGGGTATGGTTAACCTTAAGCTCTACGACCAGTTCCGATGGTTCCCGATGGACTCGAGTAATCCTTATATGCCCGGAGATGACGTGCAATGCGTACGAGAAGGGGGCGTATTTTTTTGTCTTCCGGCCGCTTCCTCCCCTTGGTCGGCCAGCTACCGATCCGAACTTAGGGACGCAACTTGCGAGGGAATCATTTGCATATCCGGCCCCTTTTCCCGTACGACTGTGCGGCCGCTTTGACCAACTCTCAATGAGGTCCAATATCTTTAACCATACTGCAAAATAAATCCTATATGGCACAATATATGTTCAGCCACTGTTGACATAATGAGGGGTCCAGTATTAAACATAGATTCAAGGACTCTGCAGTCAAAAACAACATATACAGAATAAGTGTACGCACTGGAAATACAGAATATTCTACAGTATATACAGTACGCACTGGCAATATAGAATATTCTCCAGTATATACCTAAATTGTAAACACTTCTATGATAACATAAGTAAAAGTTTACTTTGTCTAATTTCTCACTCTGCCCCAGGAAGGCTTCGCATTCCACAGCCAATATGAGAGGGAAAACAACTTGTAACCAGGTAGGGTGCATGATCTGAGTGTTGCCTTAGTGTAAAATAAAGGCTGTTGTACACATCATGCATGGAATTCCCCCAAGGAGCTCTGAACAAGTACACTCACTACAGTGACTAGAAGAAAAGTATTGAAGGATCTTTTTGAGAAAAACAGGAAGCCAATGCGGCAAATTGTACTAATTACATTAGGTTTAGGTGTAGCATAGGTGTTTCTGTAGTAGAGTACACTGTACTTTAATGTATATGTATATTAAACAAGCAATAAAACAAAGGGTGATACTTTGTTGGGTGTAAAACACTGACTATACTGTTGAGTAATTTTCCTCAGCTTTGTAATGTTGTACAAAATATTGCTCAATAACCATACACATACTGAGAAGGTCTTGGTGATGTTTATACATGAGCACGTTTATCTCACCTAGATAAGTCTTAGTGGGGACCTTCAATAGAAAAACCACAAAACATGACTTTTATTTATACATTTCGTACATTATAAAAACGAAGCCGCGTACTGCGCAGACAGCCATGGTTCTTTAGAGTTGTGTGAACTGTTTCCATGGAGAGCACATTTCACATTTTTGTCCTAAATAGCACCCTTACTAAGGCAAACAGATACTAGTCAGACAAGCTTCACAAGATACAAAGAAGCATCTGTTTTCAGCACATACAGTATGAAGACTAACAAGCTGAATCTTCTGTTTACAAACACCACAAGGTATTTCTATATTCTCATCATCACAGTCCTATCATTACTCAATGCACAAATGGCCCACAAGCAAAATTCAATGATACTATGATGTTTTTCACACTTACCATGGCAAACAGAGCAATCCAGCCACTGGTAGTTGAATAGAGTGTGCATCAAATAGCAAAGTAACTGTAGGTAGAACACTGATCGGATATACACAACCACTTCTCCTCTGGGGGCTTTCTCCAACTTATTATATTTCCTTTTCTTCTCCCTTTCAGTTCTCAAGACTGAGACATGAATTGTCTTCTCTGCTTCACAAAGGCTACTTTAGAAGGCAGATGAGTCAGATGACACAGCTGAGAGCTGGCGTCAAGTTTTCAGGTTCCCAGTGATAGCTTACCTGTGTTTTTGTAAGTGGAAAGGGTTAACTAGGTGTGTTCCAGGGTGGGTGTGCCAGAAAACTTCCTGACAAAGCTTCTTGGACAAGTACAGAGTCGTCATTTGGCAGAAGATGCAGAATGTGTCTTACTTAATTACTAGGTTCTATGTAATCTTAAAAAGAAAAAAATGTATGACTTCATTTACAGAAGAAGTGAAACCTCAATGACAATCACTGCATTGCCTTATACCAATGAACTGTTTACACGTTCATTACATAACATGTACAGGTGGTACTGTTATATTAATATGAACAGTACTGGTTTATCGTTCAAAATAGAACTGCATCTTGGTTAAAACAAAATAGTTAAAACTGTAATCTTAATTTCTAAAAAATAAGACAAAAAAATAGATGAAACCAAAAAAGGTTAACAAAACTACATTTGAGTGATGTATTCTATAGTGCAGTATGAACTGCTTTACGACTTTACTATTTGCCAGTAACCTACTGTATATAACATATATTTACCACCTAATTTAGTTTCCATATAAAAACATCTGTTTATATAATCACATGATAAAATCATGAAAAAATCACGGTTCCTGGTGACAAACATGTCACATTGCTGCCAATTTATGCCCAAAGTCTGTCCTTTCTCTAAATTCAGCTACAACTGTCTTTTAATTGTATGATTTGTATACACACAGAACAAACTAAGGAGGAATTAAATTCTCTCCAAAGTGTCATAAAGTGACTCCTGAATGGTCGCAAAGGTACTCGGCGCTGATATATCTGTGCTCATGTTTCCTAATACCCCATAAAGGTGCACAGAAAATGACGGACGAATCCTTAATGTAAAATGCAGTCATTTCATAGCCAGACATTGTGATTATGCCTGGTTGAACATCGCTGACAATTGAATTGCCCCTTTCAAATCTGACAGACCTAATCTATATATTAATTGTGTAAGCCTGTCCTGTCTCCAACATGCGTGCACAGTGGGGGCAGAGGTGTGCGCCCTAATCAGGGCCGTAGCTAGGGTAGTGCGGCCGGTGCCATCGCACAGGGCACCACAGGTCAGGGGGCGCTGTTTGGGCCTGTCAAATTTCTGTTTATTATCATTCTGGCCCTTCCCCATGAAGCCATGGCCCTTTTTTGGGTGCATTATGTCCGTTTGAAAAATGAGGGGGGCGCCAATGCTCTTTCTGGCACAGGGCACCAAAAAGTCTAGTTACTGCTCTGGCCCTAATAACTCCCACTGTGAGGGAGACGGGACAGACCTAGAGCCACAGAAGAGGAGGACTGAGCTGGCCACCAGGAATGGGGTAAGTATGACAGCAGGGGCAGGACTAAGAAGGGGAATGGGGGCAGCATATGACAGAGCAGTGGCGGATGGAGCGGGAGGGAAGTTGGGGATGGAGGGTGAAGGGATCAGTGGGTCGGGGTGAACAAGCAGCTGTTGGAGCAGAGGAGGAGCAGCAAAAAGTGGGGATGGGGATGGACAGAGTGGAAATCCGGGTGGGGTGGTACAGACTGAGATGACCTGGCATATCCTGGGTCCCTTTACTAGTATGTAAAGAATAGATATTGCTTAAGCCTTTCAAGTTCAAAAGCGGTTTACACCTTTTTGACCAATCCAATATTAAAGGTTTCGGATTGCATCACCTTATCTGAGAATTAATCTGTCAATATAAGTAATACAATTATATACTTATATATTTCTTTTCAGAATATGTTTTATGGGAGGGTGCGCAAACATGCTATACAATACCATACCATACTAAACAGTAGACAAGTATACTACTCAGTACCAACACTATACACTTTACCCTCACCGCCACCCCCACACCCACCCCCAGCATTTTGTGATGTTGGTGTGGTGAAATCACAAGGGGGTTTGTTTACCACTTTCAGTGACAAATGCAGGATTTCTAAATGGGGGGTTTCCAAAGGCGTGATTTTAGAGTGATTGTGGCCAGTCCATGAAGAGGGCATAATTACCACTTATCCTGCTTTAATATGCGTCATACAAAGTATATTGTGTGTCATAATTCTAGCATATACAGGACCAGTGATCACAGTAAGCCATTAGATGTGGCAGTAGGGCCTTCCTTTTTTATTTTAGATGTGAGCACGATTCCAGGGCATGGGAGCAAGTCCGGGAGTCTGGGGGAGCAGCAGAAGAACCTAGCACTGTCCTGGACATATATGTAAATATTGGGCTCTATAGCAGTGCATCCCTAACAGTGCATGTTTTCCAAATCCCCTAATTGGTGCACAGGTTATTTATTACTGGCTGATACATGTTAAAAAATCCACATATTTATTTCATTTATGATACTGAGAAGAACATGCAGCGCTAGTAGAATTCCATTTTATTACTATTTCTATTGTGGTCATGGTGTGGGCTGGGGAGGGGGTTTTCAGGCAGACGGAAAACCCACCCCTGCTTTTGCCTATGACTTTTACAGCAGTAGGCTAGACAGTACTCCCCTTTCAAACACTATCTCATTGCTGCATGCACCAGAGATGAGATTGTTAGAGTATGCATGTATGCTGTATACAGGTCACAGAATGTACTCTGTATTGTATATTGTAGTGTCTATTAAAATTATTTATGTATTGTATATTAGTAATTTAAATGCTCTCTGTATTTAAATGTCTAGGGGATCTAAATATCAATATTATTTTTACTTTAAATTTTTTTTAAAAACGCTGTTTTCACACCCTTTTCACATTATTTTAGTATCACATAAATTTATTAAAGGGCAATTGGAGTAGTTTTTGTGAAAAACTACTGTATGCCCTTTAATTTGCATATTTTAGTATGTATATCGCATTTCCTATACTTGTAATTGGAAATGTGATCTGCCTGAGATTCACTAAAAATAAATTGTTAAAAAATGTGTGAAATGCCTGTGATAATAACACCATCTTCAGAGTTATCAGGGCATTCCCGACGGTCCCCCTACTCCTGCTCTGCTCTGACGGGCAGAGCAGGGCCGGGAGCCGGCCCCGGTGATCAGCTTTGTGGCTTAAAAGTATATCAGAAGATGAAAAAGTAAAACAAAAATGGCGTAGGGTTGTCATCCCCAAAATGATAACTAGGCAGGACGTTTTAAGAGAGGAGGAGGCCCGTGTGCAGCCTGTGTTTGGCCGCTACCATTTTCCCAGTGATTTTTTGCTGCTCTACAGCGTTGGTCCAGCGCTGCGGAGTAGCCCACCAGTATCGGTGGAGAGGTAAGTATAATTAACTGTGGGTGCAGAGTGTGCGGTGTGGGGCCCCCTGGACCCAGAGCCTGTGTGCACTGCACACCCTGCATCCATTATAAAGACGCCCCTGTAACTAGCCCTAGACAGTTAGCGGACGAACCCAGGAGAAAAATGCTATTAGCTCAGGGCTGATTGTCTCTAGGATGGGTACACATTTGTTTTTGTAAGCCCCACTTCCCTAGGGATATCAACCCTGTGCTGACCAGTTTAAGACTAGTTCACCTTATGGCAGGAAGACCCCATGCAGAGTTGTCCCCTTGCTATAGTGTCACCAACCCCTGGCTGGTAAAGCCTAGTGCTAAGGAGGAAGCCCAGACCATTTTTTTCATTTCAACTTTCTGAAGTTTTTGCAAGTTTTTATGGAAAACCATGCACAGTTCCTCTGTATATGTGTAATCATTTGTAAAAACATGCCTGCTTGAAGCAGGTAAAATTATTTGATCCGGTTTCTGAGTAGGTTCTTAACTGGCCGCATAGTAAATGAGATGTGGGAAAGCTTCATAGCAACCCTGTCACCGGCCATACAAACACAGATTCACAATTCTCTGTGCAATACCTCTTGGTATCTTTTGCGCATGGTGGAGGGTGATCTCCCTGTCACTGTGCGGTCCCAGGGGGGGAAGGGGCGAGCATGTTTGATCATTTTATCTTTGCTTATTGTTTATTCGTAAATATGTATATGGGCTTGCAACAGTCAATTTCCTGAAACATTCTCATATGTATAGGAACACTCCAATTTTCTTTTTTTTTTGTGTTCCTCAGGGTCTTTTACAGAAATTGTGATAACTCGTTTGAATATGTCCAATTGTATAAATGTCTAATTTCTCTTTGGTTGGACTTGACTGTATTAGGCCCTAAGGAAAATGCTTTAACATTACTGTGTTTCAAATATTGTATTGTATCACACATTGCTTTAATAAAAATATATATATATACCCTAGTAGCGTTCCAGCTAGGCTATTTCAGCGGGGCGCCGCCCTGCCCTATTTTTGAAGGGCTGAAAGCACCCTGCCCTCCAGCGCCCCGCTGAAACAGCCTGCGAGTTCTGTCCCTTCCCATGGGTCGCAGTGTCCCGCAGCTGGAGAACATGGAGGTGCAGCGGTCACCGCCGGTGAATGGATGCCATTCACAGTGACCGCAGCGCTTGGGGGCTGCCCGGCATGTCCGTAAGTGCCGAGCACGCCCACAAGAGTGACGAAAAGGGGACGTGTCATTGGCCGCGCCCCCTTTCCGGGCGTGTGCAGAAGTGCCCTTTCTCTATGTCCGGCGCCCTGTTTGCCTGCCACTGGACCTAGAATGAACACTACCATAGGGCTGTATCCCATGACCAATATTACATTTAATAATTAGGCCTCTTATCCTCCACCATCCATATAATTCATGTTTAATAAATAAGACACCATACAACCCTGTTATTAAATAAATACAAGTTATAATTAATAAATATGCCTATTTCAACCTTACAAGCCTCAACATTAAAATAATAGCACTCACATTTAAAAATTACACCTACCCATGTCCCCCCACAAACAGTCACAACATCAAATTATTAGCACTCATATATAATAAATGCGCTAATTTCCTCTCAACCAGCCCCAATAGATTATCATACACATTTAATAGTAACCCTACAATACAAAGCATTACTAGACTTAAAATATTTTAATAGAACCACCCTACCCACATGACAACCTTCCCGTACCATTTCCCTCTAAACCAGGGTGCTTGTTTAGGAGAGGGTGGGGTAATATTTGAGGGACTTCTTTAGAATTCTGCTCACTGCCAGCACTTCTAGCCTCATGGTGTGAGGTGAATTTGATTCTAATTTGTTGTTACAAAGTGTGTTTTCCTAAAGGTAGTACAGGTCATACAATATATAGATACGTGTATGTATAAATGCAAATACAGACAGAAGACAAACTATGTTCTACATGTTTTAAAACCTACTTTTGCATAAGTAATACAGTTTTATGTCATTATAGTTCACTTCCATTGCATCACTGGCATCTCAGAAAAGACCAATCATGGAAGTCACACACAGGATGATTTAGTGATACTGATTACCAGAAAGTTGTCATTCGTGAAACACAGATGTGATGTGACTATTTTTGTATGCAACTGTCCTAGTAAATGGTTAAATATTGAGTTATTCTTGCTCCTATGATTGGCAACAGTAAAAAAAATAATAGAAATTAAAAGGATAATGGATTAATATGCTATTCTACATTTAGAGGCACATTTTGTGAGTTAGTAGCCCATAGAAAACGTCATCTGCATAAGGCGTCATACTATAGGGACCAAGCTCCGGAATTCTACGCATTCCGGAACTTGATAAATCTGTCAGCTTTGCAGCTCCCATAAAAACCTATGCAGGCTGTGGCAGCTGTCGAAAATGGAGGGTCTGCAGCAGAAATTGGAGTTATCTGCTGTGATCCCTCTATAGCAGTGGTTCTCAAACTCGGTCCTCAGGACCCCACACAGGTCACGTTTTGCAGGTCACCCAGCAGGTGCACAGGTGTAATCATTACTCACTGACACAGGTGGAGCTAATTATTTCACTTCATTCAATGTGGAGACATGGAAAACATGCACCGTTTGGGGGTCCTGAGGACCGAGTTTGAGAACCTGTGCTCTATAGTATATCTGGGGGTAACTTAATGTTTGCGGGTATCTCCCGAATAAGTCTGTTTTCGAGGAATATCCCACAAATATTATTTCATAAATAAGCCCCATAAACACATAAGGGGGAAATTCAATTAAGGGCAAATCCGTTCGCCCATCATCTGTGCGGCAGCCATCACGATTTACAGCAGCGGATCTCGCACAAAAGTGTTCGCTACCCCATAGAGTAGCAAGCAGTTTTGTGTGAATCAGGCATTCGGCTGGCTGAAGGGTGCGAGACGGCAATTGAATTCCCCCCATAGCATTAATGTTTTTTTAGAATTTACTCAATTCCGATTCCTGGCTTTCCTTTTACTCTTTATGGCACCACATTATTAATATTATTTTTTCTAAAGGTGACTAACATTGGCTATATATATATATATATCTATGATATCAAAACAGGTCACACTGATACAACTACTACAACACCATGTGCAGCATTATAGACCTGGCTCCAATTCAGCCCTCTGTCATGATTAACCTGTTACTGATCTGGCTTGCCAGCTACAACACAGAGCAGTAGGGGTTTACTGTAGTTTATCTTGCAGCTTGTCAATAGGCATTAATAATATTGGGAAGAAAGCTCCTGTTCTCAGATACTGCCAATCTCATGAGTCACTTTGTGGATTGTACACCTGTTGCTGGCTGACTAAATTGGTTATGCGGTACGTCATAGGATGCCTGACTCCACAAAATTGGCAAAACAAATACAACTGGGGATTCAGTCCTACCATAACAGTAATCAATGCTAGATGGGATGCTACAAGTAAGCGGCCTATATAACAGGGAAAATGCTTACATACAGATGTGTCCACATACATCTATCCTCTGTGCGCTACAAGTCTGATTACATAAAACGCGGGAGCAGAGACAGTCTCAATGTTCCAAATGAAGCTAAATATTTTCTAAAAGCATTTATATTAATGTTTATTTATGTGATGGTTAATCCAAACAGTAGTATATAAACTTGATTTGACATGGGAGTGGAATGGATTAAGGCTTTATACTGCCTTAATTATGCATGCCCCTATAACGGTGTCCCAACGCACATGCACACCTGCGTTCGCACAGCCACCCCCCGTCACCACCCACAAAATGACACTTCCAGTCAATCAATATCAGAAGGGTCTGCGTACACACTGCGTGTAGTCTGCATATCCTAACCCGATCGCACTGGCTAGTTCGTGCGTGCGCAGTGTAATGCATGCACAGTGCAAGTGCGTGCGGTCTCTCACTTGCATTTCTTGCTGAGTCAGGCCCACTGTTCTTTCCAGTAAAGCAGGTGTTATACATACTTACCAACAGCCTCTTAGTTGCACTTTCATTTTAAATTAATTCCACATTTGATACCTGTCATTATGATCACTGTGCACCTGCAACAGCTCTATCCCTGGTGCAAATAATCCATCAGAAAAACAGAATATTTACACATACACGCAACTCTGCAAAGCCTGCATTCAATAGGCAAGCCCTCACTTAGTTCTGCCTATATGCGAACACCTCAGAACAATACAGCTATGCCCTTTAGCTGCAAGTGAAAATGTGCTTGGTTTGCATAGAACTCTACATTGCTGTAGTTGTGTATGCTCAACGCCAGAGCAATGCTAAAACATGCAAGATACGTTAAACAGGATTCTAAATCATAAAGGATTTTTATTTTTAAACAAGACTATGTAAGTCCCACTTCCTCTCTATATTGTTTGGTCCCCCACTATTCATTACGCTTGGTAAGATCTTCTGATTACTTTATGTAGGAGAGATCTGTCCCAACAGTTTCAAAAGAGACTCAAGTAATGGTTGGATGACTACATGCTTCTGAAGTCAGCTGCAGCTGCTGACATTCACTGACAATGGAAGGAAGGGCCTTTAGGTAAAAATGTCCATTTAAGAATCCATTTTTGTTTATGAAAAGTGTATGGCTGCACACCCTAGATGTCAAGGCTATTACCAACCAGTTAACATCTATTATAAGGTCACTAGTATTTTGATCCCATAATTTGCCTGGTTCTGACAGCCGGGGCTCTGGAGAACATTATACATATTTGCCGACATTCCTGGGCAGCTTTCCAGAAGCAGCAGGAGGGGACCTGCTGCTCTCCTCTTCGGGGGGTGGGGCCAGACGACAGATATCATTAGGCCATGCCCCCTTTACAGGAAAACCCCCGCGATTTGCGGGTCCGAGAGGAGGGGGCGGGGGTAAATGACGTGATTTGCGCCATTTAGCCCCACCCCTTCCCTACGGACCCGAAAATTCCAGGTAAAATCTCCCCATCCTGCCCACTTCACAAGGAAGTGGGCGGGATGCGGGAGATATGCCTACTCTTCCGGGTGTGCGGGGGGTTACCCGAAAAATCGGGAGCCTCCCGCGATTGTATGACATTATATGAGCAAGCAGCCTTAATTTAGATGTCTTCTCTGCTGTTAGAAAGTTACAGCTCTTCCCAGTTAACAGCTTGGAAGAGAGGCTGAGTGGGAGCCAGGCAGAGAGTGCGAGTTGTGAGGAGAGGAGTGGACAGGGCCTCCCTGCAGCTCTCTACTGAGCCTGTGCTAGACTGGCATCATAGGTGATTATATAATAGACATTCTAATCGGCTCCTGCCACCAAATATAGATTTTGTAACATACATGTAACTCTCACCTAGATATCGATTGATAACACAAAATGTTCATGTCCTCAGTCCCTAAATGTATTGTCAACTCTATATTTCAGGATATGTTTCAAGTATCTACAGTATGTATGGCAGATTAATTCCTGGACATGATTTAATGAGCAATATGTAGTTAATTTAAACACATTTAGTATTGTTTGTGTTTTAACATAAAGGTTCAAGCCTTGTCTTACGTAGGATCCCACCACACTTGCTTCTGTGATAACTCGCAGGTATTTGAGGCTAAAATGTACAATCTAAAAAAGTTATTGAAAGAATATTATCTCTCCAGTCTTGGCTTCATAAACAAAACAATTGTTAGGCACTAAACGGGTTCAGTACAGATCCACCTGTAGACATTGCCCTTAAATAAATACCTCACATTCCTGAGTGACTTTGCATGGACATTGCATTTTTCAAGTTCATACATGTTTGTATTATGTTTCCTGCAAAGTAAAATCTTTTAAAAGAAGAGAATTGCCTTAGTTTTCATCTTGATTTATACATCATTTCTGGAATTACTACCTGATGTTTATGGGACTAGCCCAACTAAGCTAGTTCTTTCAAAGCCAAAGCAAACTGATTGTGTTCCAAACAAAGGAAGTCATTTTATTTCCTATGTTACGATAAATAAGACTACCTGCCTTGGCTTTAACACCACTGTATGATATTAGCACAACTGTTTTGCAAGTCTGATTTTGTGCATGACAAAATGGGGCTCATGCAGATTTGAAAGTACACCTATTTGCAGGGTGTATCAAAACAAAACGTATACAAGTAGAAGTAATGTAGAGTCATACGCATTTCAATTGCATTTACAATTAAGACTTAAGATGTATAACCAGGGTCGTTTCTAGAGAGGAGTGGGCCCGTGTGCAGTCTCCGTCACTGGCCCCCTCCTCTCAGTCCGCACTAGAGTGTGCCCAGAGTCTATAGCGCATGAGCAGGTCACCGGGAAAATGGCAGCGGCGGCCACTTTCCTTGTACTGCGCATGCGCAAAACGATGGGAAAATGGCCGCGGCAGACATTTTCCAACACTGATACCGGCGCCGACGTAGGACTCCGGAGAGGTAAGTATAATGTGGGTGCACCGCACACATTGCACCCATTATAAATACGCCCCTGTGTACAACTGGGCTGTAACACCCACTCTCATGTAGGTAAAGTTCAGTGAGGGTCTGCAGAGCAGCTGCGGTCTATGCAGACTTGGAAACAAGCGTAAGTTTGTTTGGAGATGTATCTTTTACATATTAGGTGCAAGTGCGCACTGATGATGAGGACTAGTAACAAAGCAAGCGTATACATATAGTGGGAATCTGCGCATGCACCTGATCCATACTACACATATGCAGTACGGGTCTGCGATCCCGCACACAGTCCGGCAGCAGGCTGTCAGTGATTGACAGTCTGCTGCCATTTCTGGGCGGGTAGGAGGGTGGTGACGGCCTCCGTTTCCCAAAACCGAGGCATGTCACTGCCGTTTGGGGGAGTGGAGAAGGATCTCCAGCAGCTAAATGAGATTTCCTGGCCTCTTTTACTCATTTGCGGTGGCCGGCTTGCGTGACCCCATGGTCACTCAGCCAGCCGAAGGGATCACAGATATTCTGATATTGCGTCCTTGGACGCAGCTTGGATTTCTAATTAATGCATGAAGCCTCCAGTTGCATTACCATATTGCACCTATTGCAACTGCTAACATGTTAGCAGCTGCGATAGCATATCCGTCCGGAGCTGAATCACCCCCTCTGTTCTGCAGTGATTTCTGAAACTCAAGTGATTTTGAAAGCTATACTGATTTCTGTTCTGGAAGTCAGTCTGGTCCTGATATACCCCATTCCAAATGGTATGAGAATACACCTGCATGCACTGCATACTTGTCAACTCTCCCTGATTGTCAGGGAGACTCCCTGAAACAGTAGAAATCTCCCTGACTCCCTGAAGAGTCTAACAATCTCCATGATTGCACCTTACCCCTATTATGAATCTGTTATATAAACCCCCCCAGAGATTTATACATTCAAATGGGATCATTAGTATAATTCCCTTGCATTGGTTATAAGGCACAATGGGGTAGATGTATTATAGCGGCACTTAACGTGCCGCTATAACGCTTCCCGCTTCGCCTCTTTACCGAGGCGAAGCAGGAAGCACTACCTATGAGATGTATAAACATCTCATCGGCCGGAGAGGGGGAGCGTTAACTCCCCCCTCCGGCGCTACCCGCTAGAGACAGCAGCGCATCAGCCTAGTGCTGATGCACTGTCTCTCTCTCCCGGCCGGCTCCACTGAGCATGCGTGGGATCTCGCAAGTATCGCGAAATCCCCGCATGGAGCCGGTAGCCGCCGCAGCAGGGACTTCGCTGTCCCTGCTGTTGGGATAGGCTAACGCCAGGCTGTAGCTGTCGATGACGACAGCTACAGCCGGCCGAACGGTCAGACTATCTGACCGTTCGTACATAGCCCAGGCTATCAGCGCTGCTATCTTGTAGATAGCAGCGTCGATAATGACAGGGGCGCATAGCGCCCCTGTCATTTATCGCCCAGACCCCGATCATACATCGGGGAGTAGCGGTATCAGCGCACATAACGTGCGCTGATACCATTTCTGGGCTTCATACATCTACCCCAATGATCCCTATGGCTACATGCATTTTTTGAAAACTATCAGTGTGTTTTCATCAACAAATAGATCTTAATAACTGCTTTGGGGCTTGTTTACATTTGGATGTAAGTGAGTATTATAACGTCCCTCTCAGATATAGCAGTAAACGTCCACTTTAATGCAAGCTCATAGGTGTTGAATTCACAATCTCCCTCAAATGCGTGTTCAAAAGTAGGCAAGTATGCTGCACTGTCATTTACTCCTTATTTGCATAGTTATCCAAGTTATAGACAAGGACAATGTAAAAAAAATGAAGGCTGCAGGTGTACTTCAGAGTCCAGTCTTCAACTCGGGTATCCCAGCTATAGTATATGTATATAACTGGGGAGTCGTCATAGCTTGTGTTTGCTCCGGGTCGCTATGGTAAACGACACACCTCTGCTGCTGGGCCAATTCTTTTTGGCTGCCGCACTTCCGAGATTTGCACTCCACCGCGGAACATAAACCCATAGCTGTCATCTGGTCCAGCTAGCAATCACTTCTGGGTGCCGTTAGCCGGGAAATGGACCACCCGGAAGCCCAATGGTGCATACACACCTAGCAATTTAAAAGGACAATTTGAACGATAACGATATAGTTATCGTTACCGTTGTCTTTGAAATCCTCCTTTTAAATTGTCCCTACCACCTTACATTCAACCAGCGATGCGCGGGCACGTTTGGGCGATAGTGATATAGCCCATCGTCCCTGCATGCTGGCCAACCTGCTCGATATCGAGCAGGTTACTATAGGGACCCGCGATCACAGATGGTGGGCCGCTATAGTTGCTGGCAGGTTGGTGGTGTGTTAGATGATCTATATACAGTAGATCATCCAACACACCAGGGAGGGTGCAGTACGATCTGCCAGTGATATCGTATCGCTTGCAGATCGCTATGAGTGTATGCACCACAACAGTTGAGTCTCACATAGGCCTGCGGACCATATGCTCCCCACAAGGTAATTGGGTGCGGCCTAATTCAACCTGACAGGTCAGTCTTCTGTGGTGGGCTGGGGCATACAATGTGGGGGCCAATGTGTTTTATTTTTTTCTGTTGAGACAAATGTGTTTTATTTTCCTTTTGTGGGCCGATGTGTTTTATTTTTTTCTTATTGAGGCCAATGTGTTTGTTGTTTTTTTTCCTGTGAGGGCCAATGTGTTTTAATCTTTTACTATTGTGGCTAATACGTTTGTTTTTTTTCCCTGTGGGGACTGATGTGTTTTATTTTTTGCTGTGGGGGCCAATGTGTTTTATTTTTTATCTTGTGCATATATCCCAATGGTGTTTGTACAGAGTCGCAGTACAGATTTAGATGCACACACGAAGAAGTGTATTAGAAATGTGTTGGACATTCCTGGGTGGTTACAGCGCCGATAAGCTGGGCAATGTATGAACGGTCAGTGCCACTGACCGTTCTGACAGCTTCAGCTATCGATATTGACAGCTGCAACTGTCGTTGCCATATCACCACAGCAGGGACAGCACTGTCCCTGCTGCAGCAGCTGCCGGCTCCGAGCTGCACGTGAGAATTTGCGATGCTTGTGAGATCCTGCGCACGCCCAGTGGAGCCGGCCGGGAAAGGAGACACAGTGCATCAGCACTAGGCTGATGCGCTGTGTGCTCAGACAGAGATCGCCAGAGGGGGCGTTTTCACTCCACCACTCAGGCAGATGAGATGTTAATATATCTCCTCGGTACTGCTTCCTGCTTCGCCTCGGTAAAGAGTTTTTCTGGATGAAGAGGGATACCATGGTAGGATGTGAGCCGATTGCATCCATCCACTGGGATTCCCTTTTCATCCATCTCGCCCTGCTGCTGTAAATCATAGTAAGGGCTCTATTTATTAATACACCTCCAAAAAAGATTTTCATTACAATTTCTAAAAAGAAAAGTCCTCAGGGCAGCGGAGCATAGCAGCTACCACATGTGCCCTGAAAATAGAAGTAAAAATAATTGGTAAAAAAGAAAAACTGGGGAAAAAAAAATATTTTTATTTTAACAATAAATCTTTTTTTTTTCCTGTGGGCATCCCTGACTAATGCCATCCTGAGATGGTGCTAGCTATAGAAATAGACCCCTTAGTGTTATGATACAACCAGTGTCAGAATTGACCAGTAAAATCTGTCACCTCAGTGAGCCACTGCAGTCCGTGACTGCACTGGCTACACTGTGACTGGCAGTGGCTTCCCATTGGAAGCGCTACCTGCCAGTCACGTACAGGACAAGCAGCCCCAGGGAGAGGTGTTTTCTCCCTCTGGAGCTGTCAGTCTGGGCTGCGATTAGCAGAGAGCGGATTCCAGTGAAAGCCGCTGCTCTGCCTTTCTGGCAGCCCTACATGGCTACTAGGGGCTGCAGCCGATGCAGTCCCTAGAAGCCGGTTTTATGCGCATACATTGCCCTGCCGCTTGTGCCTGTCCCGATGCCTGACAGATCTATTGCTCAGGCACCAGGACCCGGCCGGCTGGACCAGCAGCAGCAGCCCCCCTCATGCAAGAAGGTAGGAGCTGCTCGTTGATACTACCTACTTCTAAGCCCTTTAAATAAAATCTATCATCAACTATTATTGGACAAAATTTAATATAACTGACTTATGCAATTTATTTCAGGTGGGAAAACACTTCATAAATGGTGCATAAAATGCAGGCCATCACAGTCTTTTTATTTGTGCATATACCATCAATTGTCTGCCAAACCCATTTCAAAACATACTCTGCCAGGCGATAATGTAGGGTAGCTCTATTTTATTATTTTGTATGTATTACAACTTTATGTTTTTCATAACGTTATCGTTCATATCGTGCATTATTTGGTCCCTTCCAACCCACCAACGACCTGCGATAAGCGGGCACGTATGGACGATAATGATATTGTCCATCGCCTGTTCATGCAGGCCATCATGGTCAATATCGACCAGGTTACTACAGGGACCCGCGATTCATTGGCCGTCGTTGGTGGGTTTGTGGTGTGCTGGATAATCGATATCGATCATCCAGCCCACCCGGGAGATCGTCCAGCGATATCGTTATCACTGACGGTCGTCCCGTGTGTATGCACCATTAGTCTTATCCTAATTTCAACTTGATTGTCACACACTGACCTGGCATCACCAACAGTAAATATTTTTCCTATGCAAAAAAACACAACATTGTTTCTCTCAAAGCCACATACAATGGTGTAAAACAGACCTTTCAAAATGACCCATTGCACTTGACCAATACCCTCTGCTCCTTCATACTTATCTTCATTTGCCATAATCTGGCCTGAGTTTATTAATTGATGTTTTTAAACATCATTTCAATAAAATCACCCAAGCTGCTACAATGGGATATAAATTAAATGTTTGAAAGCAAAGCATTTTGTACTTTGTGTAAAATAAGGTAATTTTGAGCAGTCTGTGTACAACCCACAGCAGAAGCATGAGCTATATCAGTGTTGATTTGTGCTGCACTCAGGGGTGCCGAGAGGGAGGTAGCAGGTACTAATTACTGGGCCCAGGCTGCTGGAGGGGACCGGTGCCGCCCCCCCCTCCCTCACAGCAGCCCAGCACACAGCGTGTGCTGAGCTGCAGTGGGAGACTGCTCGTGGCTGCTGAGCACTGAGCAGCAGTCTCCTATGCCTGTGGGGAGGAGCAATCACGCTGATCGTGCTCACGGTGCCTCCCTCCCCAGCACGCAAAATTCCTAAGGGGGCGTGGTGATTTGGCTACGCCCCCTTCACCCGGGCCCGGCCGGCCTCTCTACACCCCTGGCTGCACTCTCCTGTCATAAAATGCCCCATAAGTCTAGAGATGCTTTCCACAAACAGAAATATGCTAAAGGAGGATCAGATCAAAGCACTCAACATAATCAAAACTAACCAAGTGTTTTTAATTAACTAATTTGCACTGTTATTTCTATACATTCTATAGAAACAATTTACAGTTATTCTAACTATGGGCCTGATTCAGAGCCGTTCGCTATTTGCGGTCGTTCGTTCAAAAACAAGGGGTGGCTATTCAAATGATCAGTTCGCAAATTGCAGCCTGTTCACACCTCTAAGTCTGAACGAGCGTGCAAAACATACGCTCGTTTATTTGTTAAAAACGCCCCCTGGCCGCTCGCACCATACGTCATGTCCGCTATTTATTAGATTAATCGAGTACATCGACCAGCGTATGAACTGCTCGCTATTCTTGTGGTTGGTTTTTTCAACCGCTATTTTGCGAGCAGTTCTGAGTTTAAAAAAACCAAGTGACGTGGTCAATGACGCTGCTGTATTAATTATGCACTCCCTTAAAACGCCCGTTTTGACCTTTAAGCACGCCTGCGTTCGAATTCCACTCCCCCGTTTACAAGCACCTTCCCCTGTTACCACCCACATACGCCTCATTCTGTCACTCAAAATAGCAGGCACTCGCTATATAGCGTACAAACGATTTTCGGCCGCACTGACTGGTTCGCGCATGCGTACTAAAAACCGTACGCATGCGCAGATGTGCGAACATCGCTCGGAACGAGCGTACGGCCGCTAGCGAGCGGCTCTGAATGAGGGCCAATGTTTTTCTAAGTAACTAAATTGTGCTGCTCAGGAATATTTATTCTGTACAAATATAAAAAATAGTATTAGTACTACTTTATTAATAAATTCAACTTGTATGACAATCACAACATAATCTGCAGTCAAGAAAACAGATATTCCAACATATTGGTAAATGAGGTAAATGAGAAAGAATCAGAAAATCAGACTTTATCCATGAATTGTATTGATTTTTAAAGTTTTTTTTTAACTAAGTGAAACTGAAATCCAACTACATACATGAGGTGTCAGGCCAGCCCACATATGAGCACAACTACAGAGACTGGCCCAGCAAAGCAGTGAGTTACCTCAAGGTGCATACACACAACGATTATTTGATCGATTATCGTTAACGATATCGTTTATCGTTCAATAGTTGAAAAAATCGTTCACTTTCTAAGTTAAAACGATGAACGATTATCGTTCATGCCCGTTCACATTTGTAGTTCAGCCAGACTGACCAACTCAACGATTTTCATTAAGAGAATATGCAAAAATCTTTTGTAAATAAAAAAAAAAATGTTCATTACATTTAGTAAATGAACGATTTTAGTAAACGATTTTCGTTCATTTTTCCCTTAAAATCGATAATTTATAAAATTGTTGTGTGTGTATGCAGCTTTACCACTATAGGCCAGTATTGTTATACTCATCTGCCTGGTAAAGTATGAGCATAAATGATGTAATGCAGCATAAAGAGCCAATAAAAAAATCTTGATTATCACTACCAAGGGCACTCGACTAATGGAAATACTTATTTTCCTCCGATGCGCACTCCCGTGGGTTGTTAACGATGTCTTTTGTCGTCTGTACATGCAGGCCAATCTGACGATATCCTCAAATCCTATACACTGCTGTCTCCTCTCCATCTGCTTGTGTATCTGCACATGCGCAGAAACTATATCAAGCCTGCCAATCTCCAGATCACAAAACACCACAGTCCTGACACACGCCCATTTTTGGACTTGTGTCTAATGTCCCTATGGGGGGGTCACTGAATGCTCTTTCTGGCATGGCACCACAATGTCTAGTTGCGGCTCTGATCAAGTTTATGCATATGCATATATATTTATGTACTATTATATTGAACCTAGCTCAAGTCAGACCCTCCGCTTGAGACTTTGCCCTCCGCTCTGCCCCGTCCCGCCCTCCACTCTGTTTGGCCCCGATCTGTCACAGCTTCGTCCTGGGAGCCATTGGCGTGCACGCTCAGACTTCAACTACGTGCGCATTGAGAATACAGGTCAAACCTTCTGCAATTATTATATAGATATTTAATATATGTGTGCATGTGTGTAAATATATTCATGCAAACACAGTAAAAAAATTACTTAGACCATAAATATTTTTTTTTTTTAAATGTTACATAAGTATCTCATTGTGTAAAAAATTGTTATTTAAACTTGATTTTGCATTTTTGTTAAAAATATATATATATATATATTGAATCAGGTTTAAATAACTTATGTACATAATTTGATAATAAAATAAGACATTTAAAAAAAAATATATATATATATATATATATATATATATATATATATATATCAGCCAGTTACTGTAATAGGCTAAGCTTACTGTGAGTTTAATAATACGCATATATATAATGCATTATTTTATACTAATTCCAGTGTTCTTGATTTATTGATGCCTCAAGGGACATTTGTTTAATTTTGTCCATGCTTGTAGACAGCAGGCTAACAGTTGTAGTAACAAGCATTGCATTTCATCACACAGAAAAGCCAGGACATAATGGAATTCCAGTATAGTTGTTGAACTAGGAGCTCAATATTTGGATTTATTTTACAAAACCTCTTATGCCATATTACTAATCTAAGATGGTCTAAAACAGGCATAGGCACTTGTCACAAGGTACTCAAGGATGTTTTGAGTGGCAACTGCAGTGTCACCCCCACTTTTATTGGGCACTGGGCCTGATTCAGACCCGCTTGCGAGTGGGTCGATGTTTGGCCACTGCGCATGCGCACGCCGGAGCCGGCTCTGACGTGCGCATGCGCGAGACCCGGCTAGCGACGGGCGCTCCGTCGCTCCGGGTCTTGCACCAAAAGGGCGCGGCTGTCGATTTGGAGGCGTGGACGGGGGATGGCTTCACAAATGGAGGCGTTCCCAAGCGAACGCCTGCCGTTTGTGGGCGGCCCCACTGACATCACCAGTGATGTCAGTGGGAGAGCTTCCGGCTCTATTAGAGACAGAAGCTCTCTAATACCACAAGGGTCTCGTCGCAAGCCCGATGGTCTTGACCATCGCGACCATCATCCTGGCCTGGACGCCTCTCCAAAAAAAAGCAAAAACGCCCTGATTCAGAGCAAGCTCTCTTTCAGAGCGTCCGGCTCTGAATCAGGGCCATAGTGCACTACTCCCTGCCTCCTGCTCCACCTCCTTCTCTGGCAGAGGAGACCCTCTCCAAACTGTAGAACCCAAACATGGTCACAGCCACTGGTGAGTGAACCATGTCACAGTTAGTCCTGCTCACAGCCAAATAAATTATGAAGAATATCTTCATCTACAGACAAAAAATTATTCACCTAACCTGAGCAAAGTAGCTTAAAAAAAGAGAACAGGGAAGCTACTAATATTTGTCATACCCATTTATTACTTCTGTAAATGGTGTAGTATGGTAGCACTCTGAGTGTTATTTTGGCTTGTAATGTTCAACGTCCTGCCACCCACAGAGAAAAACGTTGTCTACCCCTAGTCTGAAACATGTCCAAGTACCCCAGCAACACAAAACCGCTTAGAGACTGTCTGATGGAAAAACTACATTATTGACAAGTGCTGAAAAATGTACAAAATGCTAGAAATAATTGGGTGGGTATTTAACATGATTAATTTTTGCAATTTGTAATCTTGTCAAAGGTTTCAGAATAAGACGAAAATGTTGATTACATTATTTAAATACAGCATTATTGGTAAACAAGAAATATGTCCTTCATGCTCTACTGTAGGCCTTCCAATCTGCCATATATTTACCATGGGATTCCCTTATTCCGGGGTTCTTAACTCAAGTCTTCAACAGGTCATATTTGTGGATCTCTTTAATCATGCACAGGTGAGTTGATCCATTTTGCTGGGTCAGGAATTATCCATAGTACTTTTTCAGACACAATCCTCAAACCATGACCTATCGGGAAAACTTAAAGGTTGAGAACCACTGTTTTAGTGATATCACAATATGACATGGCTTTTCTACACTACAGATGGGTTACCTGTGTTTCTGCTTGCAAGTACATAGTGTTCATGTTACATTCTGGGAGCAATGATGGCGATTATACATGGTTCCTGGCCCCTTGGCAGTATTAACCACTTCCCTGGTGCAGTGACATCAGATGTGACCACACCAGGCTGGGCTTTCCCCGACAAGATCGCATCTGATGCGACCAGCTAGAAACACCCAGTGGGCAGCACTACAGCAGCTCCCACCCGGCGGGGACATGTATGTCAAGCAGCCCTCAGCCCTCCCCAATGTATGCCCGGCTCCTGAAGAGAAGAGCAGCCACCGGGGAAATATAAAGTCGTGATGCGTAAAATATTGGTGTTTGATTACTGCCCGATAGTTAAAAGATTGCTAATGTTCTGTGTTTGAAATTAAAATAAAAAAAAAAAAGATTTTATTTTTCTTTCCCCATAAAATCGTGTGGGATAAGTTTTAAATAGATGTTCTTGGCCTAATTCAATCATAAACACCCCCAACAATTCTATTTTTGGAAAAAATATTAGCCAGTTTAGGGGTTAATTAGGTGAAGAACATTTATTTGAAATTATCTCAAATTATTTAATTAAAAAATATATATATACTGTATATATTTGAAGAAAAAAAAAGGCTTTTTTCAAACATGGGAACATTGGATCACCACCATCGGAACATCGGGAACATTCCCTTTTCACAATGGCTGCAGGCACCAGGTACACTTTAAGGGGTGACGGGGGGGGGGTTAATTTACCTTTTCCTAGTGGCTACTAATCTCTGCAGCCGCTGGGTGGGGGGTCCTGTTGTGCTGACCAATCAGCAGTGATCGGCAGCACAGCAGACACTGGGGGAGGGTGCAGCCAAGCAGAAGGACCGGAAAGTCCCTCTGAGAGCAGAAGCTGCGGGAAGACTCTCTTCCTGCAGCTGCCCACACTGTTTATCTGACTGGTCGAAATATTGTGACCAGAACAGATAACGCACTGCCTGGTGTGGTCAGAAAAATACGACTATGCCAGGCAAGTGGTTAATAGTGTGGGTATGTGCTTATGAATAGTTACCATTTTTTTTGCAATCTTATACTGGCCAGCACAGCTTTACATATTTTACAAATATTCATTTTAGTAACCAAGCATTGTATATTCATTTTGAGTCTAGGAAAGATACAGATTTACATAATGAGCTGAAATGCAGTCATCAGTGACACTACAATTCCTCACTGTTACATTTGCTATAGGAAATTGCACAATAAATGACTGTCATCACTTTTGTTTTCTATCAATTGTTGTTTGGGACTCTGTATCTGATTATCTACATTAGTGCCACTGCTATCACATCTATCTATCTATCTATCTATCTATCTATCTATCTATCTATCTATCTATCTATCTTTATTTACATGAATAAAAAGCTAATAAAATGGCTTTTCCACTTTAAAATAATCTCTATATAAAATCTCTTTTTAAGCAGAATCTCTCTGGGCACTCATACAGTATATTAGAGACAGCGCCTGTAACTAAAAGTTTATAGAGCTCCTGTGTTAGTCAAACTCTACTACAGAGAGTCTGAGCAGTGCCAAAGAACCTGCTAAATAGAACAAATGATAAGTTACAGCGAAGGGACCACTACCAAAGTACTATTATTTGGAAAAGGGAGATTTAGTAAAGTCGTTATATACAGGATACGGAACAACGTCCTTCCCAGACATATCTGGTGTACACACCTGCCGATTGAAAAAACAATATATATTGATAAGTGTGTACCTAGCGTAAGACTGGCTGAATCCATTTTGTATATTTCCATTTTTAGATGAGACACAAAAGTAGCAACATATATTTGATGTTATCCAGACTGAAACATGTATTAAACCTTAGATGAAGGTTGTTTTCAAAGTATTTTAGTTATTGGTAAACACTTCTGTAAACAAGGCTTATGGAGAACTGTTATACATTTTAGAAAACCTAAATGTGAAAGCTTTGGTTCAGCAGGCAGGGTTATTGTATTCTGCCCAGAGTCTATAGAGTATGTGCAGGTCACCGGGAAAATGGCCGCGGCAGCCATTTTCCAGACGCTTTTACAGCGCTGGACCCCCGTGCCGACATGGGACTCCAGAGAGGTAAGTAATACTATGGGTGCAGGGTGTGCGGTGCGGGGGCCTCCTGGACCCATTATAGATACGCCCCTGGAAGACCGGCTTTTACAAGCTCTTGCTTAGTAAATAAACCTGTGACACCAACTGTCAAACATGGAGGAGGAAGCGTGCTGGTCTGGGGCTCTTTTGCTGGAACGTGACTTGCACAGTGATTAGGCACCCGAACCAAAAGGGCTACCACAGTATTTTGCAACATGCAATACCCTTTGGTTTAGGCTTAGTTGATCAAGAGTTCAACCTACAGTAAGAAAATGAGAGAGCTACCTTTAACCACTTAATTGCCAAAAATTCCCAAAAACTACTCAGAAGTTGTCGGGATTTTTATATGATAGAATTAGGTCAAGAAGATCTATTTAAAACTTATCCAACACAATTTTATAAATGTTTTTTTTGTATTATTTTTTTTAAACAGAGTATACCATAAATATAGCAATTTTTATGGTGTACTGTAGTGATGACCATCAACGGCTGTACCATCAATGGCTGATTGCTTTAAACCATCGATGGTTGAGTTCCGCATAAAATTGTTTTTTTTTCCGATGTATCAGGAAAATCGATAGTAACAATGATCGGGACTGGTCTGTGGGAAATAGGTACTTGAAATGACCATTGGTGGGGTGTCCATCGATAGCTACCATCAACGACACAAAGAAACAGTCAATGGTGTTTGCAACACTCGATGGTCACCGGTGCCCAGTGTATGGCGGGCCGTGGGCCGATAAAAGCCAGGGGGTGAAGTTTAGCGGACCGAGAGTAGTAAAAAAACAAACAAAAAAAAACGGCTGTCTGACGGGGGAGGGCAGGGCGGTGTGGATGGTCCTGGCGGCTGCTTCTATCTGTAGCCGCTGGGTGATCACAGATTGGGGTGGAAGTGGCATTCAAGGTCCTGTCGGCTGCTTCTCTCTGCAGATGCCGTGTGTGTGTGTGTGTGGGGGGGGGGGGGGGGCTGATCGCTGTGCCCAGCAGTGATCAGCATAGACAGGGGGAATATCTGAAGGTGCAGAGGGACCAGCAGGTATATGAAGATTGTCTGCCAATAGCCGTCCACAGGGCGTTTCTAACTGGTCACATCTGATGAAACTATGCCAGGCAAGTGGTTAAGAAAAGTAACAAGGCTGTAGGCTTCAACTCATGGAATGGCTAGCACAGTCTTCAGACTTAGGGCCTGATTCAGACCCGTTCGCTAGGCTGCATTCGCACGTAGCCTGCCGATGTTTGCAATCTGCGTATAAGACGCAGTGCACATGCTCGAACTAGTCCATGCGATCAACCCTTGTACATAGACGCCTCACTAGAATGAGTGACAGGAAGAGCCGTTTATGGGTGGTGACGGGTTGGTCGATGGAAACAGGGGGGGTGTTGGGGTGCGAACGCAGGCATGTCTGAATGCTGTTTCAAAGGCGTGCATAATTAAGATAAGGCGTCATAATACACGTCACATGGCTGAATTACACACTGAAGCACTCGCAGTGCTTGAGGTAGGGTATGGTCAACCACAAGTGCTGCGTATAGGTCTGAGGGTACTCAATGTTACCGATTGTTAAATACAGTTTGTGGAGATGACATGATTTACTAATGGAAAGTGGGCGTCTAAATACACACCGCGATCGCATGCCAAGACATAGTGGGCATGCTAATGCCTTGCCGTGCGATCACGTGATTTGCATACTTTGGCAGCTAATGGCTGCGTGCGAACGCATCTAGCAAGCGGGTCTGAATCAGGCCCTTAAACCCCATCAGGCTGATTTGGGATGAACTGGACAGAATGGTGAAAGCAAAGCTACAAGTGCAACACATTTGTGGGAACTTATATCTGCAGAAGGTAGCTAGTCAACATTTTTTATTTAATTTAGTTAAACAAAATGATTCTAGGATTTATTTTAGTATCTCCAACTGTTTATTTGTTCTAAGCTTTAATTTCAAAGTACATTGAGGCATTAAACTGCGTAAATTTCAATAAAAATTGAAAAATGGGGGTGTTGTAAAACCTTTGGGCCTGATTCAGAGCCATTCGCTATTTGCGGTCGTTCGTTCAAAAACAAGCGGTGGCTATTCAAATGATCCGTTCGCAAATTGCAGTCTGTTCACACCTCTAAGTCTGAACGAGCGAGCAAAACATACGCTCGTTTATTTGTTAAAAACGCCCCCTGGTCGCACGCACCATACGTCATGTCCGCTATTTATTAGATTAATCGAGTACATCGACCAGCGTATGAACTGCTCGCTATTCTTGTGGTTGGTTTTTGCTACCACAATTTTGCGAACAGTTCTGGCTTAAAAAAAACCCAGTGACGTGGTCAATGACGCTGCTGTTTTAAATATGCACACCCATAAAACGCCCGTTTTGACCTTTAAGCACGCCTGCGATCGGATCTCCACTCCCCGTTTTCAAGCACCTTCCCCTGTTACCACCCACATACGCCTCATCCTGTCACTCAAATTATCAGGCATTCGCTATTTTGCGAGCACATGAATTTCGGCCGCACTGACTGGTTCGCGCATGCGTATAACGATCCGTACGCATGCGCAGATGTGCGAACATCGCTCGGAACGAGCGTACTGCCGCTAGCGAGTGGCTCTGAATGAGGGCCTTTGGCCAGTAGTCCTATTGCACCTGCCATGGAGGTCCTCCTGAAACTAGAAAATACAAATACAACAAACATCTACCTGCTGTACACAGTAAAAAGCAACATTTCCCCATTGTCAGCTAATGTTGAATTGTCGCATGTTTAATATAATAATTTAATATTGTGGAAAAATAAAAACGAGTGTCATTATAGGGTAGGTATGAGTTGCTACAGCTGGCGATATTCTTCAACTTTGACCGATAGTTATAAAACGGTATCGGGTCATTAGGTCTACATTGTCTATATAGACAATGTTTGGGTAGACAATGGAAGATAGACAGTCAGTAGGTCGACAGGGACTAAAGGTCGACAGGGTCTTAAGGTCGCCACACTAAAGGTCGACTAGTAACAAGGTCAACATGTACTGAAGGTCGACAGGCATTAGGTCGTCAGGAACTGAAGGTCGACAGGGTCTGAAGGTTGACACACTAAAGGTCGACTAATAACAAGGTCAACAGGGACTGAAGGTTGACAGGGTCTGAAGGTCGACACACTAAAGGTCGACTAGTAACAAGGTCGACAGGTATGAAGGTTGACATGGTCATTAGGTCGACATTCATATGGTCGACATGCAGTCGACCATATGAGAGTCCCAGTCGACCTTCAGTACCTGTTGACCTATTGCATGTCGACCTTCAATACCTGTCGACCTTGTTACTAGTCGACCTTTAGTGTGCCGACCTTCAGATCCTGTCTATCTATTGCCTGTCTATCTTCCATAGTCTACCCAAACATTGTCTATCTAGGCAAAGTAGACCTAATAATCCACACCCTTATAAAACAGTAATATGAGTATACTCAATTAAACACAATCCCAGATTTTATACTTGGGATCTGTTGTTCCTACTTATCCCCAAGTCTGATGTGCCCTCGGAGTTGCTCCCCCTGACAGTGTGCTTGGCAGGATGTAATAGGTGTAGCAGACATCTGCACTCCTAATTACCAATTGTTTCCCACAGAGTCAGCGTGTTGACCACCAATGACACACAAAAGAAATAAGCAAGTTGTGTTGTGCATGCACCAAACATTGGAGAGCTGCCAGATCGCATGAACACTAACCTCAGATAAGTAATCTATGCTGCACAATAAATCACATTAAACTTTATACATATATATGCTTCTGTGCTTTTTAATTACTACTGACACACCTTATACTTAATAGCTAATTTAATATTCTCACACAGCAAAATCTTAATTACTAGGGATGGGTGAATACATGTGTACACTGCAAAACAAATTAGTAGATGATTTTTGTGTAATTTACAGTTTTGTCAATCAATTTTTGTTTGATAAAATTAAATCACAAAATTGAAATGTACCTATATGAAGCATGGTGGTAAAACATACTGTTTAATCTTACTTGTCATTGATGGTTAATTCAAAAGTAAAGTGTATTTGAGTATATTATCCACCGCTCATTCATCAGAACTTCATTTTGCTCTAAGGGGTAAATTTACTAAAGTGAGAGTTTTCAGAAGTGAGTTTTAAAAGCTATGTTGCCCATAGCAAAGTAGGCAGAATGGGGAGACTATTGGAGGCGATCGAGGCGTTGGAGGTGGGGGCCTAATGACGCAAATAGCGTAATTTAGCCCCGCCCCCTAATTAAAATTTGCGTAATCGCATCAAAATTCCCGTGAGGGGGTGGGGCTTAATGACGCGATTTCGGTCAGCCCCGTTCCCAACTCCATCCACCTGCTTCTCCTCCCCAGGCTTCTCCCGGGGAGGAGAAATACGAAGTCGGCAAGTATGGATTCTACTTAACATTTAACTAGCATCTTCTAGAAGATAATAGCTAGGATCTGATTGGTTGCTATAAGCAACATCACTTTTAAAACTCACTTCTAAAAACTCTTACTTTAGTAAATTTACCCCTAAGAGTGATGATATGAAACAAAATGCTTATATCGAAACTATACCATATATCACATCTACAGATATGTCTTAACGCACCAATACTTTGGGCAAAATTTACTAAGTGGCGGGTTCTAAACCCCGGCGGTTTGGTAGCGGTTTGACGGCGGGTTCTATTCTGTTCTAAAAAAAAGGGGGTTTGGTGGCGGTTTTGCAGAAGTTTCAAAATGACAGCCCTGTTCTACTCTATTCTAAAATGTGTTTTGACTGCGGTTTGGCGGCGGTTTTGCTATCTGCAGATTTACTAAGGCCAAAACCGCTGCAAAACTGCCGTCAAAACACATTTTAGAATAGAATAGAACAGGGCTGTCATTAAGAAACCACTGCAAAACCGCCACCAAACCCCCGGGGTTTAGAACAGAATAGAACCCGCCGTCAAACCGCCGAAAAACCGCCAGGGTTTAGAACACGCCGCTTAGTAAATTTTGCCCTTTGAGTGATTCTAATACTGTGACTTTTTCCTCAATCTTGCTACTTTTTACTTGCGTTTTGCATTTTTAGTTTGCATACAGTGTACTATAGGCCTGATTCGTTACGGATCGAAACTACGATTGCAATAGTGATTATGCACGCAGTCTCACTTGCGATCGCTATGCCATCGCAGCACTACACAAGGACCCCCACTTTACCTTACACACATCCGTAACCCTTAGTAAGAGTGCGAAAGCATCGGTAACATCGAGTACCATCGCTGCCTCGTGCACACTTGCACAAGCTCTGACCTTACTCAGGTATTGCTAACTTCACACAATGAGTACTCAGGCTGCGTACGGCATCGCAGTGGATAATTTTTACACGCCCATGCAATGGCGTTCAACTGCCCTGGCACGCCTTTTTTTCGCCAATCACCCCCCCATCACCACTCACAAATGGCACTTCCTGTCAATCACTCTGCGATGGGTCTGCGTAGTCACTGCAATCACCGTCCCGATCGCAGTGGCAAGTTCCCGCACGTGCACTGCGATGCATGCGCAGTACGCAACAATTGGCTGATTGTGTGCGTAATCACAACTGCAATCGATAATGAATCAGGCCCTAGGTATTAGAATTAGTTTTTTGTCCCAAAGGAAGATTCAGTGATATTGGACCTGTCTTTTGCCTTTTTTACACTAGATAGTATAGTTTTCCCTCAATATGGCTACTTTTTATTCAGTTCTGCTACTTTTTCCTCCATTGTGCCATTTTTTCCTCAATGTGGGTCTTAGAACCTGATTCAGCAAAGAACGCAGTTGCTTATATGCACGCAATCGGCAGATAGTTGTGTACTGCGCATGCATCGCAGTGCGCGTGCCCGAACCGGCTGCATTGATCGAATGCATAGGATACGTCGACCCATGGCAGAGTGATTGACAGGAAGTGCCGTTTGTGGGTGGTGGTCTGTGCGTTGGGACGGCGTTGCATGGGCGTGCATAAAATTGTCCACTGTGATACCAGACGCAGCCTGAGGTCTCATAGCGTGCGCTGTAGTAAGCAATTCCTGAGTGAGGTCTGACCTGCCTTAACTGTGCATATGGGTCCGATGTTACCGATTATTTTGTTATGTTGCCCAAATATTCAGATGTGAGTCAGGGGAAGTGGGTGTCATTATTTTAGGCTGCGATCTCAATGCAAATACAATTATTTACATATCATCACTGATATTAGCAACTGCATTGCATGAGTATAAGCAGAATAGTGATCCATAGTGAATCAGGCCCTTAATTCACTTATAGGGTCTGATTCAGAGATGAATGCTAATGCGATCGCAGCTATTATTTTGAACGGAATGCAGCTGCGAAAACATAGTTCTACAGCTTCCCCGAGCATAAGGACTTACCGCTGTCTTCTCAGTTGCATATGTAATACCCCGACAGGTAGTGTAGGGTGGTTTAGTGATATTCAGGTATCTTACCAGAAGGAATAGATGGTCACACTCTGCGTCAGAGGTAAATTTCTATTTATTAACAATAGCAATCTCTCAAAGTATTTAATATGATGACAAAAATATACCATTAATGTATTATAATAGAAAATACATGCAAAAACAATGACATACACATGACAATTTTAGATTTATTTTACTGGAACTGCACGAGATCTGAGGCTGTTCATATGCAAATTAAGTGGGTTAAATAAGGACAATAGTTAACGACTTTAAAACTTTAAATAACTGTACTTCCAATTTGCAAAAGATAACAAGCAATTATATAACCTCACACTACGGTTATTTCTTTAACCTAAACTATAACCTTAAGTGTTTCAGTCAATTCAGTTGAAGAATGGCCGGCCAGCTAGCTCTGTAAAGGTGGTGCACAGTTGACGAATTTGTAATCCTATGCTCCATGGATATGATCGGATACAAATAAATAGTTTTGGTAAGGCTTGAAGGATCCATATATTTGGAGCAACCAATGAAGAAAGTTATCCTTAAGCTGGCCATACAGGCTACAATTATCGGGGTAATCATCCCGATATCCGCGGATCGCTCCGATAATTGTAGCATGTGGGGGGGCGACCGATGGTTAAATATTGCTCGGTCGGGCATGCCGGATTGTCCAGCATGCCTGTCCGATGCTGTATTTACTGAAAAACTGTCCGCCGCATCGGGCAGTGTATGCCCAGCCGCGGCCGACAGACAGACTTTCCTGTGTTCCTTCCCATGGAAGGAACAGGGAAATGTCTCCTCCCCCGGGGGTGGAGCGCAGATGTTGGCTAATACACTGTGAGATAAATCTCACAGTGTATGCCGCGGACAGCTGTGGCTGGCAGGCTGCCAGATAAAATGTCTGTCGGTCTGACAGACATTTTATCTGGCCGTGTATGCCCAGCTTTAGCAACAGTTGTCACTGCCTGATTTTACTATGTGAGTCTGTCTGCTGGGTCTGGCAGTTATCAGCTGATTATGGCAACAAGCAGGCTGAAGACAATCACTTATTAATGATTATTACTGTAGCTGCTACTAGTCTTTTAGTTTCCCTAAAGATGGCTACAGCTACACTGGCAATAAGGGGCACTGTAATGTGAGGAAATGCAGGATCACCTGAATAGGCAGCTATATGTCACATTAAGATCTGACAGCTGGGTTCTGAGGCAGTAATGCAGGGTAGTGCTTGGTGTATTTACAGACCTCTCCTGAAGCTGGTTACCCAGAGATGGAAATCTCTTCACAGGGGAATCACCACCCTTTGCAATTAGCTCCTCCATATATTGTACCACCTCCTTCCCAGCAGGTTATCTCAGGAAGGCTGGTTCCTCTGGTCCATCTCCGCCTCCTCCTGACTGTTGTCCAGAAGGCAGCAGGTCTCACTGGGCACCGTCTCCCAGCTCTGTTACCAGCAATTCAGAGCCGACCACCGCAGTTCCACTAATAGCCCTTTTACACCGGAGCTAAAACTTGGGTTATTGCAGGGTTAACCCGGGCAGCTCCCTGGTGTAAAAGGGGAGAGGGTTGGATCGCCGGGTCGAGTGACCCGGCAATCCAACCCAGGTAAATAGCAGGGTTTAACACGGGCGTAGAACAGCGCACTCTGGGTCACGATGACCTGGAGTGCTCTGCTAGCCGGCTGATTGGTCCGGCTTCAGTGGTGCTTGGAGATGACGTCATCTCCAAGCGTCCACTTTCACGCCGGGAAAGCCGGGTCTATGCAGACCGACTCCGGTGTGAGCGGCGCCGAATCGGAAAAATATCCGGAGTCGGCGCTGGCTAAATTCCAGGTCTGATTCGGATAGGAACTCTGGGTCTCATTCAGACACGGTCGCGAGCGCAGGACGCTCGCAAGTGAGTCGAAGGTACCCAAATGCGCACGCGCACGACGGAGGCTGACGGGGAAGCCGTCGCTCGGGGTCTCGCACCAAAGGGGGCATGCTGTCGATGGTGAGTGACAGCACGCCCCCTTTGGTGGGCGTGGCTGCCCAGACGGAGGCGTTCCCATGGGAACGCCTACCGTCTGGGTCCGGCCCCACTGACATCACTAGTGATGTCAGTGGGAGTGATTTTGGCTCTGAGAGCCAAAATCACTCCAGGGCTTGCGGCAGCGAGACCCTACCGCAGGGTCTCGTCGCAAGCCCGATGGTCGCGATTGTCTTGACCATCGCGACCATCATCATGGACGCTCGCATAAGCTGTGGGTGGTAACCCACAGCTATGCGAGCGTCCAGGAGGACGCACCAAAAAAAAAAAAACGCCCTGATTCAGAGCGAGCGCTCATTCAGAGCGTCCGGCTCTGAATCAGGCCCTCTGGGAGTCATTCAGACCCGCTCGCGAGCAGCAGTACGCTTGCAAGCGGGTCGATGTTCCCCACTGCGCATGCGCACGACGGAGGGAGCTCCATCGTGCGCATGCGCGAGACCCGGGGAGCGACGTGCTTTCCATCGCTCCGGGTCTCGCACCAAAGGGGGTGTGCTGTCGATGTTGATTGACAGCACGCCCCCTTTGGTGGGTGTGCCGGGGGCGTGCCTGCCAGACGGAGGCGTTCCCATGGGAACGCCTACCGTCTGAAGCCGGCCCCACTGACATCACTAGTGATGTCAGTGGGAGTGATTTTGGCTCTGATAGAGCCAAAATCACTCCAGGGCTTGTGGCAGGGAGACCCTACTGCAGGGTCTCCGTCGCAAGTCCGATGGTCGCGATGGTCAAGACCATCGCGACCATCTTTTTGGCCGCTCGTATATGCTGGAGCGCTCTGGTCAGAGCGTTCAGCTCTGAATCAGGCCCTTTGTTCCAAATCCGGGTCAGGCCCGGAATTTTGGTTGGAAAGGGGTATAAGTCACCCAGTGCAGCTCTCACCAGGCCAAACGCTGCCTCAGCACTGTTCACTGGCCGCTTAGAGCCGTATTCAATTTGAGCGGACCCGCAATACTTTTTCGCCTCCCAGGACTTTTCGCCTACTTCACCTGCAGGCGGAAAAGTATTGCACGCGTGCCCGCGTATCGCTGTATTCAATTTGAAAGTAGGCGAAAACGGGACCCTGCGAAACTTAAACAAGCAGAAAGTACTGTCAGATTTGGGGAAATCAGCCTGACACCCCCCAAAAGATGCTCTGACATGGGGGTTCTCTATGATACCCCCCGATTTGGCTTGCTGAAGGTATTTGGGTTTTTAAATGGGGCTCAATAACTGCTAAATAGCGTTTTTGGATAAGTGGTGCAGAATAGTATTCTGGAGGTTGTTTTTGCAGAAAATAACTTATCCAAGCAAATTTGGGGTACTTGAAAATGGGGGCCAGCATATTTTAAAATTGCTAAAGTTAAGTTTAAAAAAATGAAAAAAATCCACCTTCCGCAAGCCCCTGCAATGAAAAAAACAGGGGGAGCATACTTGGGGACCCCCCCCTGAGTCAAGCTCACTAGTTTTTAACTTTTTTTTTCGCCCCCAAATTCAAAGTGATTTTTTTGGGGTGTTCTTAAGTGTTTTTTAAAAAAATGTTGACAAAGTTTACCTTTGGGGGACTGTCTTAAGGCTGCACGGGGGTTCCCGCAATGTTGCACCCCAAAACCCCAGTTCAGCACTTTTTTCCGCCTGCTATTCATAGGCAAAACTTTTTCGCCTATTACATTGCATTGACTTTCCGCCTAGGTGGAAAGTCTTTTCAAATTGAATACGGCGATACTTTTCCGCCTGGCGAAATGACGTCATTGACGAAAAGTTTACGCCAAAAACACGCGAAAACGGCTTTTCGCCTCAGATTGAATATGAGTCTCTATCCGTCTCCTGGACACTTTCTGCCGGGACCGTGAGCCAGAGCAGCCAACTGTCATTTCTGCCCGCATGCCCACTTCTGCAGTTGTCCTCAATGTCCACTGTCACCAATGCCAAACAGTGTAGAGCCACATGCATATACATTACATTATATATAGAAACTAGGGCATACTAGCATAAGTGGTACTCCCAGGTTCTGGAGTACCACACAATAAAGGTCCCATAGGAGCAAGGTGAGTGGTGCTGGGGGTTCAATGTGTGCACAAGGCCACCCACTCGGAGGATACGATGAGCGTTTCGCCAGGGCTTAATCACCAAAGCTCCAATGCACAACACAGATCCTGATTCTGGTATTTTATTTCAATACCTTAGAGTGTAATTTATACAGAAAATAAAATAATGGGTTCATTATTGTATAAACACTTATTTCAGATCTGCACAGACCAACCCTCCTCGTATCCTCTACCTTATACTCTCCCATAACTTTTGTGCTATAATATACTGTAGTCATTTGTCATTACTGGTAACAGTATCTGTAGAAAACTGTCTGAGTTAATTAAATATTCCAGAGTTTATGCAACCTGAACTGTCTATTTACTAAGCAGTGTTAGGAGACAGAGTGAAAAGTGATAAGAAAGTGATAAGGTGCCAGCCAATCAGCTCCCAACTGTCATTTTTAAAACACAGCCTGTGAGATGACAGTTAGGAGCTGATTGGCTGGCACCTTATCACTTTCTTATCACTTTTCACTCTGTCTCCTAACACTGCTTAGTAAATAGACCCCTAAATCCCCCACTTTGATAAATAATAACTGATAATAGACGCTTACAGCTTCAGATCACCTGTCCTGTATACATTATTCTCTGACATATTGAACAGGTACAGACATAGCTTAGTCACCAATCAATGGATTCTATGACTCACAATCATAGGACATTTAAAAATCCTAATAGTGACTATCTCCTAGAATACTACTAGACCCATTTGGTTCTTGCTCTCTGAATATTAACAGAGTCTCCTTTGTATATGGTTATTGTTTTCCAGTAATTTTTATGGTAATGTACCGTACAGTGTATTTGGACTCCTTTGTACGCTCAATATAAGCCTACAGATGTGACCACATGTAATGTTGTGTACCAGCTGTGATGTACTAATGTCCTGTGCCAGGTGTGAAGGCCCAATGTCATGTGCCAGGTGTGAAGTCCTAGGGGTAAATTTACGAAGATGGGAGTTCTATTAAGAAGTGATGTTGCCCATAGCAACCAGATTCTACTTCTCATTTATCTAGCAACTTCTAGAAGATAATACCTGGAATCTGATTGGTTGCTATGGGTTACATCACTTCTAATAGAACTCCCATGTTAGTAAATTTACCCCCTAATGTTATGTGCCAGGTGTGATGTCCTGTGCCAGGTGTGAAATCCTAATGTCCTGTGCCAGGTGTGAAGTCCTAATGTCCTGAGACGGGTGTGAAGTCCTAATGTCCTGAGATGGGTGTGAAGTTCTAATGTCCTGTGCAGGGTGTGAAGTCCTAATGTCCTGAGCCAGGTGTGACCGTAATGTCCTGTGACGTCAGTGTGTCACGGACGGCGGGGCCGGAAGTTCCGGGAAATGCTTTGCGGATCAGCCTTCAGTGTCTGCGTTCCACTGGTGCCGCCGAATGCGACCAGCAAATCTGTAGAGGTAAGCATGGCATCTGCGCTTGAAGAAGGACGCTTTAATCCGAAATGCATCGTGCAGACACCATGCTGATTACACGGGATTCATGATTTGCTTACTTGGAAGGCTTTATGCATGTGGTGTGTTGCCGAATTTTATTTGGCTTTCTTTACACCTGTTTGCACACACCACTAGCCAACAAGGGTACGATATAGGAACAACCCAGAATTGTTATATTCATGCTGTTATATGTGATTTTCTGCATACACCTGTATGGATTTTTTTATCTTCAATTAAATGTGGTCCTGGAAACATCTTAACCGTAATTAGAGCTGAATAACAATTAAAATTATATGTGGCATGCCTATACTCTGTATGCGAATACAGGTGTGCCACTGCGGGTGTATCTGCATGCGAAATGCTACGTTACACTGTCAGTGGCTGTGACAGTGTAATGTAGCATTTTGCATGCAGATACAGCTGCAGACACACATAGAATGGTGCAACTAGAAGGGCTGTTTAACGCACAGGACATTAGAACTTCACACCTGACACAGGACATTTGGACATAGCACCTAACATAAGACATTCCCACCCTCACCCTGCTCTCCCACCCTCAGCCTACTCTCCCACCCACACCCCGCTCTCAAACCCCACTGTCACCCTGCTCTATCACCATCACTTCTATATTATAGATTGACATGTTAACACCCACCCCCACTGCCCAAACTTTGATATTTTTTATTAAACTGGTTTACACACAATGGCCGAGATGTACTAAAGGAAAAATGCCGTAAAACCCCCTAAAACTGGGTTTTTACCGCATTTCCATATGTACTAAGCCCCGGCCGCACTATTATCTGTGCAGAGGGTAACGCCAGAAAAACCTGGCGTCACCCTATGGAAGCCTATGGACTTCTTACCGCACCCGACGCCCCGTCGTCGCCCATCGCTGACCCCCACTCACCTGCTCTCCATGGTCGCCAGCCTGTGCTCCTCCCGGGTCCTGCGCCTCCGGGGCTTCCTGCACAGATGACCAGCAGGTAACTCCCAGGGCTCAAGGGGCCGGGGTCCCACGGAGACCCCGTTACCCGGCGTCGGCTGCTTCGCAAAGGGCAGCTCTTATAGCAAGAGCTGTCCTTTGCGAAACTAATCGCATATGTTAGTACATATGTGATTAGTAAGGTTGCGTGAATGGCAGAATGGTCACCGCAACCTTAGTACATCCCGGCCTTTATTCACAGCAACGTCCACCTCTGACAAGCTGCCCCCCACCCCCACCCAAGGGGAGGGGCACTGCCTATTTTGTGAGTCCCAGGCCCAACAATCTCTGATGGCAGACCTGAATAGGAGTACTGGCAAAAGGGTAATGTGGCATATGGAGGAGGAGTCTGATGGCATATAAAGAGGAATGTGGAGCAGTCAGATGGCATATAAGGGGCAAACATCTTTATAGTGAAGTGGGAGGTATATTTGTGAATATGCTGTAAATCCATTTTTCAGTCTTTATTAGAGTGGTAAAAAAATAACCTGATATCTGACAAATAAAATGGTTGTAATCCTACTGCTGTCTTGGACAATCCTCCTGAATATCCCCTGTCCAGGAATCTGAAAGTAGAAGCCCTACATTTGGCTCCTGTTTTTTGAGTTCCATCTGCAACAATATGGGATCTCCTACAGATCCATGCTGCAATCTATGAACTTAAACTTTGTTTTCTTCAATAGGGTACAAAGGTCTTTTGGCGCTTGTTTGAATTCATGCATGATTCAGGGATGGTGTTGTTTTGTAAATAAAAATAGGATTCAGAAATATAGGTTACTGTATAAGTTAATTTAATGGTTTCAAAACACTTTACCCCCAGTAAGTGAATGATAGTAACCAGGGCTATTTTTCTGGAAAAATAGGTTCAGGAACTGTGGGTGGAGTTGCTGGGGGTGGAGTTATAGGCAGACAATTATATATATATATATATATATATATATATATATATATATATATATATATATATAGTATTTGGAAAAGAAGGCACTCAAAAGGGACTTAAAATAAAGGTTATGTTATGGAAAATACATTTTGGCCCAGGATATAACGTCATAGTTAATGAGAGTTCCTGCTGAAAAATAGCTCTGAGAGTGGCTCGTCTTAAGCATCAACCTATTTGTCTGGTTAAGAACCCCAGCACCACCTGGTGGCATACGGTTGTATGATATTAATAATACCATGTGCAGTATGTGACATATTTCATAATGAACAGAAATGCATTACATTTCGTTGTTGTGGATATGTATGGACATTGCAACAATTCACAATTTTTCTGACAATATTTGCTTGTCGAGAGATGAACTGTATTTGTAAAGTGTATATATAATAAAAAGGCACATGATAACAAATGGGTTCCATTTTCTTAAGCATTTATAAGAGAAATCAAGACCAAGCATAGTTATATAATCTAATTAAAACCTCTCAAGAAGTATACTTTTAAATAAACACACAACTAGCTTGATATTATATAAATGACAAATGATTTCAAACAATTTTACCTTATCCACATTTTCCTGTAAACTGGTATGTGGTTCTTTCACATTCGGGAAGAAGGTCTCAGGATCTTCTGTGGTGGATATAATCTCTGAATGTGGCCTCAAATCTTGATCACCATCTTGAGCATCAAAAGATCTGAAACCCAACACAAATATCAGTAGTTACATCTCCTGCCATAGACATAATTCTCAGTTGTATATACTGGAGGGCAGTGCTGTCATTTCTCTGATCCAGACAAGTGTGGGGGAGGGGATATGATCTATTTTTAGGGTCTCCAATGAGCTGTTTGCTTGCTGTTCCATTTACACAGCATGCACCAGGCAATGTCTAATAGTGTGTGTATATAGCAATTTCATTAGGTGAAAATGTCATCAGATGCCGGTACCCGTTAGATCACAACACCACGCAGTACAATTATAACCTAAAAATAGAAGTTGGGAATGTTATCATAGATTACATCTTCCATTTCATTTTTCTAGTTCCATGCACAGCCTAGAGAAAAACTCTAATCTATCAATATTGTGTCTATACCATATTGTGTTTACATCTTGTTTAATCTTACAGTAATGTGTCTCGCCTCACTTATCTATTAATGTACATATAGTGTATTCATATTCCACCAATGTAAAATGTGTGTTTTAATATTGGGAGGAAAAATATCACATATAGGGCCTCATTCAGACCCGGTCGCAAGCGCTGAGCGTTCGCAACTGGGTCGATGTTTGCCCACTGGACATGCGCACGTCGGAGCCGGCTCCGACGTGCGCATGCGCGAGACCCGGCTAGCGACGGGCACTCCGTCGCTACGGGTCTCGCACCAAAGGGGGTGAGCTGTCGATGGTGATTGACAGCTAGCCCCGTTTGGGAGGCGGGCAGGGGGGGTGGCCGGCCAAACGGAGGCGTTCCCGACGGAACGCTTGCCGTTTGGGGGCGGCCCCGCTGACATCATGTCAGTGGGGAGCTTCCTGCTCGATCAGAGCAGAAAGCTCCCTGGGGCATGCGCTTGCCGAGACCCAACCTTAGGGTCTCGTCGCAAGCCCCGATGGTCGCAATGGTCTTGACCATCGCGACCATCAACCTGGTCGCTCGCTAGAGCTGTGGGTGGTAACCCACAGCTTAGCTAGCGACCAGGAGGCCGCATTTCACACCACAAGCGGCCGCCCTCATTCAGAGAGACCGCTTGTATCTAGCGATCGACTCTGAATGACAGCCATAGTGCCTGATTCTGAGTCGGACCTATCCGACTGTCACTTTGACCATTAAAGTGATAAAATTGGCCACTGATGTCCTTTATCTTTATAAATAGCTGGATAACACAGCTGGATAACACAGTGGGTCTGATTCAGAGGTGGATGCAGACCATGTCTTTTGGTGGTCGTCCGTCTGCGACTTTATGCAACTGCTGCTAGAAATCCTGTCACTGGTGTACATCTGTGCGTGTGAATGTGCAAGGTCTGAGAAGCCCACTTTGAGTATCTGTAGATGCTGTAAACCCACCTGGTGCATCTATGGATGCCACCATCACTTTCACCATCGAAACTTACACCAACCCTATGGCAGGTGCAGTATGGCCTCCAATGTGAATGATGAAGAGTCTGTATAACCCCATGACACGCCCATAAGATGGACCATCACAACAGCGCAGTGCAGTAACAAAAAATCAGTTTAACTCCATGATCATTTGTACTGTGTGAGACTCTAAATCAGGTCCCAAAAGTTAGACAGAGTGTTTGGGGTAGAAAATAGCCAACCTATCTGATCTGGGGACAGTCATCTCTGTAGCTTTATGCAGGCAACAATGATATACTGTATGTAGGCACTTTTCAGCTGGTCACACACTTGGGATCGGTATGAATGACCGTCGGACCAAATCCCAACACGGGAAGACCGGCAGCAGTGAAGATCCTGAAACTTACTATACCTAACCCTCTCCCACCCCCTAACCCTAACTAAGGGGTACCTAACCCTAACCTCCTCCCGTACGTGCCTAAACCTAACCCCCCCGTCCCCACAGCCTAAACCTAACCCTCCTGGGGGTGCCTAACCCTAACCTCCCTCCAAGGGTACCTAACCCTAACACCCCCCTTCCCCTAAATTAACCCTCCCAACCCCGCGGCTGTGCGTGTCCGCCACCCGGCTTACCTTCGTTCGGTATGCCAGGCATCGGACTCCCGGCGTAGGGATAATGGTAGGCGTCGGGATTTCGACGCCTATCATTAGTCCCGTCGGAATTGCACAGACGGGAAGCCGACGGTAGGCATTTGACCTGACTGCAAACCCACACACTGAAACCTAGATATTTGGTATCACTAATTTAGTGAATGGACTGAATGACTTCTGGGGTCGATGAATACATACAATGCAGACATCAGCCAATATAATTTTCCATCCATCTAATACAAATGGCATGTACTTAGCATTATACTTCTGTCAGTAACATGTCCCTAAAGATGGAGTTTTGTAGTTTGTATGAATACATGTAATGCATGCAATGCCACCTAGTGAGTATTAGCTGTAAGTGCCTGGAACAGTGAGAACCAAATTATTTAGCATTATTATGTAAAAAATCACCTATACAAAAGCAGCACAATATATTTTAAACTAAGAAAATCTGTATAGTGAATATTTTTGCTCTACACACCTCCCTATAATCAAAATTGATGCAGAAAATAGACATATAAATATCATGATGACATTTAACACAACAAACTCAAATAGAACCAAACATTTCAAGGAGAATATTTATAGCATTCACAACTTAAAGAACAAGAAAAGCCACCACTGGTGTGTGTATAAGTATACACATACCCCACAACATTGGACGTGTGCAGACTGAAAAGTACTAGGCTGACCCTTATGGTCTCTCCCCAGCAGCCCTATTACTACCCTTATACCTCTGCACACAACAATGACAGCAGGACAACCCCTCAATTAGGGACTGTCCTGCTGAAACTAGGATGGTTGGGACTACGGTACCCAATAGAGTAGCTCCAAAAAAAATATCCAAGGTATGGCTATAGCCAAATTAGGGCACTCACCATTTTGTCGTCACAAGGTTTATTAGGTCACAAACATCAGAAAGAATAGTCGACATTTCGACCCCGGAGGGTCATTATCAAGACCACTGATACCGAAGAGGAGATCAGCGCAGCCACATCCTGGCTGCCTGCTGTGCTGATCTCATCTTCTGTATCAGTGGTATGGATAATGACCCTCCATGGTCGAAACATTGACCGTTCTTTCTGATATGACCTAATAAACCTTTTGATGACAAAATGGTTAGTGCCCTCATTTGGCTATAGCCATACCTTAGAAATAAACTGAGTAATAAGATCAAAACATAAATAAGGTAGTACCAAGACAAGGTAAAAACGAGAGAAGGGAGGGTGCTATAATATTACCAAAAATGTCAATGTTAATATAACTTTTTGTAAACTTAAAAACAATGTATGCTATATAGAATAGTCATTTGAGAGAAACGTATAAATATGTCAGTCCTGGACCAATGACCAGATTAATAAAATTCTATAAGTCCTTTGGTAGCACACACTGAGGTGCTGCCATTAGGATCTATTTCTACTGATTTGAGTCGCCTTTCTTTTGACTATGTGGATATCAGAGGAATTTCTATCCAGTCGTACAATGAAATTTATTTATGTGATACATCAAATTGTGAAATACCCCTGATTAAGCACTTTTAAGGATGAAACGCGTTGGGTCACAGTATCATTGTATTTTTCGGGGTCTACTGTTGTGAGCTCATACCATAAGGTGCAGCAGTGGATGTTATCACCAACCTAACAATGGTCTGAGTTTAATACCTTGGCCCATATTAAATTTGAGGCAAAAAGTCAGTTGCTGGACTTTTTGCCGCCTTCGGAGGTTTTGCCAGTGAAAAGTTATCGCGCGCGTCCCCGCGTATCCCCGTATTCAATTTGGAATCACCAAAGACGGGACATGGCGAAAATGTGAATCTGTGAAAAGTCCTTTAATTTTTGGGGAAATCAGCCTGACACCCCCCAAATGATGGTCTGACATAGGGGATCACTATAAGTACCGCCAAATTGCTCTGCTAAAGGTATTTGGGGTTTTAAATGTTCTCAATAGGTGCTTTTTTGCGCCTTTGAGACAGTGGTGAAGAATAGCGTCTAGCAACTTTTTTTTTTTTTTTTTAAATAACTAGCCCCATCAAATTTGGGGTACCTGAAAATGGGTGCAAGCATATTTCTAAGTGGCTAAAGTGAACTTGTTTAAAACGTGAAAAATATACCTGCCACAAGCACCTGCAATCAAATAATTCCCTGGAGTCTATTTCGCTAGTTTAAAAGTGTGTCCCCCAACTTTTTTTTTTTAGCCCCTAAAATGTATGTATTTTTTGGGGGGATGTCCTGTGGTATTTTTTAATTTTTTTTTAACACAGAATACCTTTAGGGGCCTGTCCAAGGAGTGCACGGTGGTTTTTAGAAGTCTGCACCCCAAAACTCCAATTCTGCACTTGTTCACGCCACCTATTGAATGGGGATACTTTATGGCTGGGTTCGAACCTCTGACTTTCCGCACCTGCGAAAAGTCATCCAACTTGAATACGGGGGTAAGTGAGAATAGCGAAAATGATGTAATCGGCGATAAAGTATCGCCGATAACGGGTTTTCGTTCCAAATTTAATATGGCCCCTTGTTGAAAATATTTGATGTAAGCTGGTTCAAAAGTCATGGTTATTAATTGATTTTATGTCAAATAAATATTTTTATTAATACTAACGGTGGCCTTTTGGCCTATTGGTTTGGGTAATTTTGGTGCAAAGGTATTTTTCAGTAAAACCTCAACGAGGCATTGTAAGAATTACATCATCGTTTTCCATCCACTTATAAAGAATCCTGCTGGTAGTTTCAAGGTCTACTTCAAGAAAGAATTTACAGAATTTTATTCACCTCGTCATTTGTCCAAGACTGACATATTTATACATTTCTCTTAAAGGACTGTTCTATATAGCATACATTGGGCCTGATTCAGACCCACTCGCGAGCGGCTGTCCGCTCACAAGTGGGTCGATGGTGTGCACTGAGCATGCGCACGACGGAGGGAGCTCCGTCGTGCGCATGCGCCAGACGCGACGAGCGAAGGAAAATCCTTCGCTCGTTGTGTCCGATCAAAGGGGGCGTGCTGTCAATGTTGATTGACAGCACGCCCCCTTTGGTAGGCGTGCCGGGGGCGTGCCTCCCTGACGGGGGCGTTCCCACGGGAACGCCTTCCGTCAAAAACCGGCCCACTGACATCACTAGTCAGTGGGAGTGATTTTGGCTCTGATAGAGCCAAAATCACTCCGGAGCTTGCGGTTGAAAACCTCAACCGCAGGCTCCGGCTCGCAATTTCGATGGTCGCGATGGTCTCGACCATCGCGGCCATCAAAATGCACGCTCGTATAGCCTGTGGGTGGTGACCCGCAGCTATACGAGCGCCCAGAAGGACGCTCCATTTTCATGGAGGCCGGCCCTCATTCAGAGCGTGCGCTCTGCTCAGAGCGTAGGGCTCTGAATGAGGGCCATTGTTTTTAATTGTACAAAAAGTTATTATATTAATTTTGACATTTATGGTAATAGTATAGCAACCTCCATTCTCTCATGTGTGTATTTTCAGTGCACAATGCACATTGTGTGTGTACATATGTATTTATAAAATGGTGTGGTATAATGAGAGAAATCCCATCAACATGGTTGGACACACTAGATCACGTGCATTATTTCCCAATAACAGCACACCTCCCAGTGTAACCGCACATGGGATCTACTTCCCACTGTCATCAAAACCTCATCACAAAGCCACAGCTGTATCACTCCACAGACGTAAACAATAACCTCTCTCACAGAGACACTGCTCACACAAAAGCAGAACATCACTCCCTCACTGACAAAAATACAAATTCTGACAGAAAAATAAATAAATAAAAAAGGTAAAAATTACTACATAACTCAAAGGATCTGGCATCAATCCTCACCAAAGATGACTGGTACAACAATGATCTATTTGAAGAACTTGAACAGGACTTACCTGAACATCCACTTCAGAATCCAGCAGAGCAAACAGTGAGTAGACATTCCACCCTTGACCCTGCAGAAGCATTAAGCACTTCCTGCCAGCACAATTCTCTGTTCAACACATTTTCTTTCCAAAATTAACCACAATAATCATTTGTCATTATGCTCATGTTCAACTGTTTAAACAGCCTATTCTGAATATTCAAATGTTTTATTCACTTATACTGTTATCCAGTTAAATGTTGATTAAAAAGAATTCAAATTAAACCGCTTATTCTGAACTATTTTTCTCCTATTCTGTATGGATTCAGTATGATTTACCTCCCCCCAAGTGCCTAACCCTAATCCCCCCTCTAAGTGCCTAAACCTAATCCCCCCTTCCACGCCGCCTAAACCTAATGCCCCCGAGGGGGTGCCTAACCCTAACCTCCCCCCCAGGGGTGCCTAACCCTAACCCCCCTTCCCCTAGCCTAAACCTAACCTCCAGGGGGGCTGCCTAACCATAAGTCCCCCCGGGAACCCTAAACCTAACCCTCCCCCTCCGCGCAGCTATCCGCGCCAGTCGCCTGGCTTACCTTCGATCGGTAAGCCGGGTGTTGGTCTCCCGTTGTAGGGAAAATGACAGGCGTCGGGATTTTGACGCCTGTCATTTAACCCTTGCCGGGATTGTACAGTCGGGAAGCTGGCGGTCGGCATTCCGTCCATCGGCTTCCCAACTGTTTCCCTTCTGTATATCTATATTTATTTCATCCTACATCATCTCCACGTAGAGATATTTTGTCACAACAGTGGCCATTTTATATTATAGATATTCCACTCTTAGGTGTGTGGTCGCGCTCTTATATACACATGCCTTAGGTGGTTAAACAAAAACCAAGGCGTGTGTATATCAGTGCGGCGGCACACCCAAGAGTGGTATATCTATTACAAAAATAACTAAATATATATATATATATTCACACACACACACATATATTAGGGGTGTGCACCGGCCACTTTTCGTGTTTTGGATCTGGATCTTTCTTCGTGTTTTGGATCTGGATTGGTTTTGCCAAAACCACCCTTCCATGTTTTGGGTTCTGGGTTTTGTGTTTTGGATCTGTATTTTTTTTTTAAAAAGCATAAAAACAGCTAAAATCACAGAATGTGTAGGTTTTTCTGCTCCTATGCTATTATTAACCTCAATAACCTTAATTTCCACTCATTTCCAGTCTATTCTGAACACCTCACACCTCACAATAGTGTTTTTATGTCCAAAAGGTTTCACCGAGGTAGCTGGATGACTATGCAAAGCGACACGAGTGGGCGGCACAAACACGTGGCCCATCTAGGAGTGACACTGCAGTGGCAGACAGGATGGCAGTTTGAAAAACTAGGCCACAAACAGTACATAATGCAAAGAAAAAAAAGAGATGCAAGATGGAATTGTCCTTGGGCCCTCCTCCCACCCACCCTTATGTTGTATAAACAGGACATGCACACTTTAACAAACCAATCATTTCAGCGCCAGGGTCTGCCACGCGACTGTGGCTGAAATGATTGGTTCGTTTGGGCCCCCACAAAACAAGCTGGCAATTAATCTGTCCCTGCACAAACTGGCTCTACGGAGGCAAGATGTCTTCCTCATCCTCCTCATTCACCACTTCCTCACCCTCTTCAGTGTTGTGTACATCCTCATCCTCACAGAGTATTAATTTGTCCCCGCTGGAATCCACCACCACAGGTCCCTCTGTACGTTCTGGAGGCTGGTCTCCCTGGAAGAGTTGATAATTAATTTTTATGAACATCATCTTCTCCATATTTTGTGGAAGCAACCTCCTACGCCTTTCGCTGACAAGGTTCCCGGCTGCACTAAACACTCTTTCGGAGTACACACTGGAGGGGGGTAAAATAGAGCCGGTTTGTACAGGGGCCTCCAAATTGCCTCTTTTTCCTGCCAGTACAGGTACGGACTGTCTGACATGCCTACTTGGATGCTGTCACCGATGTAATCCTTTAACAGACAGACGCACGCTTGTCGCTGCTGCTTTGAGGATGCAGGTGCGGCTACAGCCCACACATTTCACAAAGACAGAAAAAAAGAATTTTTTATTTTTTGTGGAGCGCACTTTGAGGGTTACACCACCCTTTAACAGACAGACGCACGCTTGTCGCTGCTGCTTTGAGGATGCAGGTATTTATGTTTGGAGTGCACTTTGGGGGTTACAGCACCCTTTAACGGTCAAGCCAGCAGGCCCTTTACTTATGACACAGGCGCACACTTGGTGCTACTTTGTTGATGCACGTGCGGCTACTGCGCACACAATTCACAAACACAGAAAAAAATATATATTATTTGGAGTGCACTTTGGGGGTTACAGCCATGCCAGCCGGCCCTTTACTTATGACACAGGCGCACGCTTGGCGCTACTTTGTTGATGCACGTGCGGCTACTGCGCACACGGGGTCCTTCAGACCCACTCGCGAGCGCAGGACGAAACATAGACTTCCGGGTTTTCCAGGTCGCCCAGAGCCAGCAGGAAATCAGCAGCACAGGAAAAGTTTAAAGGTGCCCACACACATACCGACTTTTCATCCAATTTGGCCGATTTCGACGAATTGTGACGACAGATCATGTAAAAAATGGCCAAATCGTGAGTTTCTACACTTGATCACGATGCCGATGCGCGTCCCCGCTCGTCGTACATCGCATCTTCAGATCTGCCGTGCTGTAGGGCAGATTAGCCAATCTGGGATACGATGCACTGGCTGCACGATAGATCTTAAGTCAGTTTGGACATTTTTAACTCCAAATCGTGACCATGACTGCCTGGGGAGAGTTCAGGGGAAATCGTGTACATTGGCTGATTGGGAGCAAGTCGGTATGTGTGTGGGCACCTTTAAACTCTCATCTGCCTGATGCTCTGGGCACTGATGCTGACTAGCGGCCAGTTAGTAGGACATAGTGTTGTAGTGCCAGGGACCAAGGCCTATGCTGGGAGAGCATGGCCGATTGTAGCTGCAAGCCACTGCTGACTGCTAAGCTCGAGAAGTGCTGGGACCTTTTATGTTTATTTATTTTCTGTATGTACCTGTGTTTCCAGGTCTAAGCCTGAGTATGCTAAAGTGCAGTGTCTGCTGCTATTAAAAGACACTGCTTTACTGAGTACCTGCCTCTCTTGTGTCATTTCTACACCCCGTCATACTTACCTACTTTGCAGGGTACCTTTCCGGGAGCCACCAGAGAGGACCTGCTGCTCTCATCTTTGGGGGGGGGGCAGGACCAGACTATAGTCGTCATTAGGCCCCACCCCCTTTACAGGAAATCCCCACATCTTTCACAGACATCTCGGCACAGACGTCCATGAAAGATGACGTTTTCCTCATCATTCTGAGATCCGAACTGGCGGGAAGATGCGAGCCAAAACCGAAGCGCTCATCTCTAGTCATAATGGAGAGCAATATTACTGAAATGACGTATAAATAGAGTTTTGGTGATTTCTTGTTTTTATTTTTATTGGTACCACAGCTCATATTTGTGCCATGGATAATACATTATTAGAGAATGACAGGAATGCAAAAAGGGCTGTAGTTCACATAGCCAGATAATGTGCAGGCTTGTTTGTTTGCAGATCCAACATAATCATATAAATCACTAAGAGATGCCTGTCATTGATAAGAAAAATTTTAAATGTACACAATTGTGATGAGTTGTCAATGACCCCCCACCCCTGTGATTTACTACACTGTTTTTAGTAGCAAGACTAAAAGCTATAGGGACAACAACCTTCCCACACTGTCTGTTACTCATTGCAAGTGGGAGAGAGGGTGGAGGTTGTGGGAGTGGGCCACTATAAACCCTTACAGATAACAGACAAATAGTAAGGATACATATCACAGAGTCATTTAAAAATAATACTAACAATTATAATGCCAAGGAAGACAAAGCTATATAAAGATATACAGTCAGGTGCATAAATATTGGGACATTGACAGAATTTTCATATTTTGGCCTCTATTCACCACCACAATGGCTTTGAAATGAAACAAACAAGATGTGCTTTAACTACAGACTTTCAGATTTCATTTGAGGGTAATTACATCCAAATCAGGTGAACGGTGTAGGAATTACAACGGTTTCTATATGTGCCTCCCACTTTTTAAGGGGCCAAAAGTAATGGGACTATCAACTCAAAAGCTATTTCATGGACAGGTGTGGGCTATTCCCTCATTATTTCATTATCAATTAAGCAGGTAAAAGGTCTGGAGTTGATTCTAGATGTGACATTTGCATTTGGAATCAGTTGCTGTCGGCTCTCAATATGAGATCCAAATCAAAACAAACCCATCAGAGAGATAGCAAAAACATTAAGTGTGGCCAAATCAACTGTTTGGAACTTTCTTAAAAAGAAAGAACGCACCAGAGAGCTCAGCAACACCAAAAGACCCAGAAGACCACGGAAAACAACTGTGGTGGATGACAGAAGAATTATTTCCCTGGTGAAGAAAAACCCCTTCACAACAGTTGGCCAAATCAAGAACACTCTCCAGGAGGTAGGTGTATATGTGTCAAAGTCAACAATCAAGAGAAGACTTCACAAGAGTGAATATAGAGGGTTCACCACAAGATGTAAACCATTGGTGAGCCTCAAAAACAGGTAGACCAGATTAGAGTTTGCCAAACAACATCTAAAAAAGCCATTACAGTTCTGGAACAACATCCTATGGACAGATGAGACAAAGATCAACTTGTACCAGAGTGATGGGAAGATAAGAGTATGGAGAAGGAAAGGAACTGCTCATGATCCAAAACATACCACCTCATCAGTGAAGCATGGTGGTGGTAGTGTCATGGCATGGGCATGTATGGCTGCCAATGGAACTGGTTCCCTTGTATTTATTGATGATGTGACTGCTGACAAAAGCAGCAGAATGAATTCTGAAGTGTTTCGGGCAATATTATATGCTCATATTCAGTCAAATGCTTCAGAACTCATTGGACGGCGCTTCACAGTGCAGATGGACAATGACCCGAAGCATACTGCAAAAGCAACCAAAGAGATTTTTAAGGCTAAAAAGTGGAATGTTATGCAATGGCCAAGTCAATCCCCTGACCTGAATCCGATTGAGCATGCATTTCACTTGATGAAGACAAAACTGAAAGGAAAATGCCCCAAGAACAAGCAGGAACTGAAGACATTTGCAGTAGAGGCCTGGCAGAGCATCACCAGGGATGAAACCCAGCGTCTGGTGATGTCTATGCGTTCCAGACTTCAGGCTGTAATTGCCTGCCAAGGATTTGCAACAAAGTATTAAAAAGTGAAAGTTAGATTTAGGATTGTTTATGGGGGGCATCCACTAGACGATTTTATCCCTGTCCAATCTCTTAACTATCTTCCCTTGAAGTTTCCCTTGAAATATGAACTTCCACTCTGAACAATTTGCAAAAGATTTGCAAACGATTTGCAAAAGATCTAACAATAAACTATGTTGTTTTAATCTGTGATTGAGAGCTTTCAGCTATAGTGGACAGATAGTGGTTCATCGTTTGATCGTTCAGCGTGAACGATGTGTAAACTATTTGTAAGCAATCAAGTGAAATTGACCTGCATGTTCAGTCGATGGAGGAGACGATCAGACGACCAGCGGGAACGAGCATCGTACATCGTTAGAAACAATTACTGCACGATGTTCAAACGATGTTTGAACGATTATCGAACGATTATCGAACGATTTTATCATTATCGTTCAACTTTATCGTCTAGTGGATACCCCCCTTTAGTTTGTCCCATTACTTTTGGCCCCTTAAAAAGTGGGAGGCACTATTTGTAATTCCTACACCGTTCACCTGATTTGGATGTAATTACCCTCAAATTAAATCTGAAAGTCTGCAGTTAAAGCACATCTTGTTTGTTTCATTTCAAAGCCATTGTGGTGGTGAATAGAGGCCAAAATATGAAAATTCTGTCAATGTCCCAATATTTATGCACCTGACTGTACATAGAATATCTGCAGCATTTTGATCAATTTAGAGTGTAATAGTTATTATAATAAACTAGTAAATAGCAGATGTACCCTGTTTCACACGGGTAGACTTTAGATATTTAGGGGTATATTTACTAAAGTGCACATTTGTAGAAGTGGAGATGTTGCCCATAGCAACCAATCAGAGTCTAGCTATTATCTTCCAGAAGGTGCTAGATAAATGTTAAGTAAAATCTGATTGGTTGTTATGGGCAACATCTCCACTTCTAAAAACCCGGACTTTAGCAAATATACCCCTTACTGTTTCCATATCCATCTCAACTCTTATAGACATTACCCTCGCTCACCTGTGTACTAACACATTCCACTCCCTCACCTCTGTAGTAACACATTATCCGTGTTACAACTACCCGTGTTGTAAATTCCCCTCCCTCTCCTGTGTAAAATTACAACCCCTCTCTAACACATGTAGTAATAGAGGAAAATGTGTTGCAACACGGACGAGGGAGGGGAATAAATGACTACAGGTGTGAGTGATTTATTCCCCTCTCTCGTCCGTGTTGCAACACATTTTCCTCTCTCACCTCTGTAGTTATGTGCGCTGATACCGCTTCTCCCCCATGTATGAATGGGGGGCTGGGAGGTAAATGACAGGGGTGCTTTGCGCCATGCGCCCCTGTCATTATCAACGCTGCTATCTACAAGACAGCAGCGCCGATATGCAGGGCTATGTATGAACGGTCAGTTCGTCTGACCGGTCCACCCGCTGAAGCTGTCGCTATCGACAGCTGCAGCATGGCGATGCCCTATCCCCACAGCAGGGACAGCGGCGCTGTCCCTAACACTACACTCCCAGGGCCGCAACTAGGGGGGGGCTGGAGGTGCACGTGCACCGGGTGAGCCGCTGTACCTGGTGCCAGTGACCTCCAGCCCGGCGCTGCAGAGAGGCTCCAAGCCGGACGTCCGCTGGTAATATTTATTACCAGCGGGCGCCCGGCTCCTTCTCTGCAGCGACGCGGTGTAGCAGGAGCCGGAGGTTGGAGTTCTCTCCCGAACTCCAGCTTCCGGCTCTCCCCACGGGCACTATGGGGGAGACGTCATGACATCTCCCCCATAGTTCCAAGGAGCAGCCGGCGGACCGGACGCGACGCTGGATGCAGGAGCGGGGTTCAAGGTAAGTATTTTTTTTTTTTAATAAGCTGCACTACAGGGGCATTATTATGGGGGCAGGGGCATTACCACAGGGGCATTACTATGGGGGCATAGGCAATAAGGGGCATTACTAATGGGGCATGAGCACTACAGGGGCATTACTATTGGGGCATGGGCACTACAGGGGCATTACCACAGGGGCATTACTGTGGGGGCATGAGCACTACAGGGGCATTACTGTAAGGGCACTACAGGGATATTACTATGGGGGCATGGACAATACAGGGGCATTACTATGAGAGCATGGGCACTACAGGGGCATTACTATGAAAGCATGGGCACTACAGGGGCATTAATATGGGAGCATGGGCACTACAGGGGCATTACTGTATGGTGGGCACTACAGGGGCATTACTATGGGGGTATTAACATATGGGCATTACTATGGGGGCATTACAATATGGGCACTACTGCAGGGGGAATTACATGGGGGGCGCCAAATTACTGTCTTGCCCCTGGTGACAAAAATCCTAGTTTCGGCCCTGACACTCCATACTGTACACTTTCCCCATAACCCTGAACCCACTACTATATGCCTATCCCCCTAACCCTGCACCCAATATTGTGTCCTTATACCACCATCCCTGCACCCAATATTGTGTCCTTATCCCACTAACCCTGCACCCAATACTGTGTCCTTATCCCCCAACACTTAACCCTAAACTGTGCCCTTATCCCCTAAACCTGCTACCAGTACTGTACCCTTACCCCATAACCCTGCACCCAATATTGTATCTTTACCCCCAATCCTTCCTCACTATTCAAATAGGGGAGCCACACCAACTGCCAGTGATGTGTGACAGCACTTGGGATGACAGTTGGTGTTTGAATATTGAACTGTGCTGCAGCCACAATGAGACAGTCAGTCAGGACATTGCACAGGGGGAGGAAACATCTCAGCCCTTTTCACCCTCTTAACTTTGCCATTCCGCCACGCCCGAACCCCTGCCCCTTATTTTTCTCTTCAACTGGCACATATACATGGTAAGACCTTTATTTTGATACTGAACCATAGTTTTTCGTTCAGCCTCTCAAAATAGGTCTCACAGTAAAAACCTTATAGACTTAATATATAGATGTGTTGCTGCTACAGGTTTCCCCTCTCACCCTGGCCTACTCTTTTCCCAACTGTCATGGCAGAGGGAGCTGTTGGGGGGCGCACAGTCCTGCTCTCACTGAACATGATGGAGAAGGGATAACTCATATAGGATGATTATATAGATGTGTTGCAGAATTTTATAAATTCCTGCACAAGATAAATGATCAGAACCAAACTAGACGAGCTTTTCACTCATGGAACTATACATTTTTTTCAGTACTTTTTATGCCAGGAAGTTAAACTCAAAGTTGTGCAGTTTCACAGAATATAGACACTAGTCTGTATAATTAACAAACTTGCAGGTACCACTCCAAAGTCCAACAAATATGCAAAATGTAGCAATAATGGATACTAGCAGACATTAGGTCTGATTCAGAGTAATACACAAATGCGATGGTTTGCATACTACTCAGATCGTGGGAGACCTGCGCTTGCACAGGATCTGTACTGCGCATGTGCAGGTCTCCCTCTGCGAGATCTCTTGCAGTTTTCCCAAGCCACAGCTGCAGTTTGGGAGCGGGGAGTGGGCAGGGGCGACAACTGTTCCAGAAAACGGGGAGTGCAGAGGCCAGGATCTGTGTTTTCTGACGCAGACGCTCTGGCTACGGAGCTGCGAGGGGCAATCTGAATAACCTCAGGATTACTCTGATTGCTGATGGTCTCGCAAATGGTCCGATACTGTGTTTTAGGATGCAGCACTCGGATCTGTTATGCGGTCAGGAGACGTCTATTTACACCAGGCATCCCGTGCTGCATTTGCATATGTGTTGTATGTATTGCAGTCGCCTCTCTGCGGCTGTGAAATACCGTACAACACTGAATTAGGTCTAATGTTCAGTAATAGAATGCAGGAGAAAGCTTGGCAGCAGATAATTAAACATTATGAGTTACAGGCAGGATGTAGTACTAGTTCCCAAAGGTAAACAGTAACACAGTAACACTAATACAGTCACTAATGATGTAATACAACAGGTAGAAGTTATTGGCATCAAGCAAGCATCAGGAAAAGCAGAATAGTGTCCAACGCTGAGTACTTTCTGGTTAAAATGAATACTGAAACAGCATATAAACAAGGTAGTGACCACAAGTTGCAGATTAATAAATTAGAGAATAATACATAATTATAACATAAAGTAAACGTCAGTGGAGATGGCATTTAATTAAAAATTGGGTATACAAGAAAATGGTTGGTCCTGGCGTCATGCGAGACAGAGATGAGGTCACAAGCTAGAGGTCAGTACAGGCAGCAGACAGCAAAATTGAGCTTAAGAAACAAGCTGAGCACCAACACAGGAGGTCACATAGTGAGGGAAGGGAAATGGGGTATGGGTCCACTGCACAGGAGGTAAAATATCTTTAAAAACAATTATTATACAGATCCCTGATCTGATCCCCAATATTAATCAGACATATTAATGTCTAAGAAAGATGCTCCCTAGGAGCATGTATCAGATACATTCAAAAAAGAGAAGGGGCAAAAATATACTCCTTTTTGTTAGGGCACACCTTCAAGCTAAATATTAAAAAAATAATAATTATTAATTAATTTTAAATGGGGAAACTAGCACTTTCATAGTTTACAAATCAGCTATGTGATCAACAAAATAAGTTAATATAAAAAGTCTGGGAAAATTGTGAAAAAGTGAAAATAATGTGTATATAGTGGTAATAGTGTATACCCTATGAGTAAAATGAGGAGAAGACATAAATGAAATATATACAACTTATGTGAAAACACAGATTAAAAAATACACCACGGTCCCTTAGTTGTCAATACAGTTATAACTGTAATAGTTAATCACTGAGGCATCCCTCAGTGTACTGGAAAGTAGGACGGAGTGCATTTCACATGGATGAGGTAATTAAACACCCGAGCCTGTGGGTGTTGGACTCTGGACAAGTTGTTTTGTGAGGTAGTGTTGTGGGGTGGGGTTAGGTTTGGTTAGCCTATAGGATTGGGCAGGGGGTGGGTGCTATTCCAGAGTTGCTGCTTGGCAGCCATTTCATAGAAATTTCTCTGGTCGGCTGTTTCCCGCCCTCCCTCCCTTATTCATTGAGTTGTTTGTTGTAGGCTTTTCTTGTGGCGGGAAAGAACGGTAGCAGTCTCCATCTGTCTTTGGAGCTTGAGGTGCTATCCCTTCCAAAACATGGCTAAGGCTGATTCTACCCTACTGGGGTCAGCGACAACCACCTAACCAGGTGGGCCTCGCATCGTGTCATTGGGGAGGGAGGTGGATACCTTGGGCATGGTAATGGGCTGGCTGCTCGCCTCCCAACGAAAAGATAGGTATGATTTTTCAGTTGGTGATCTTGCATTGTGGGGCCTTTCTTTCGGCACCACCATACTTTTGAGGGAGATTTAATAAAGCTTGGAGAGAGATAAAATTGGAGATAAATAGCACCAACCAATCAGCTCCTAACTGTCACTTTACAGGCTGTGTTTGAAAAATTACAGTTAGTAGATGATTGGTTGGTGCTATTTATCTCCAATTTTATCTCTCTCCAAGCTTTATTAAATCTCCCCCTTTGTCTGTCTTTATTTCTTCTTCTATTAGTTAGTTCAGTTATATATTAAATAGTTTAAAAATAAATAAAGCTGACCTTTCTTTCCCCTTATACAAGTCTCTGCGTCGTTATTTCATTATGATTATGTTTGATGGTTTACCCTGCACTGTTAGGAGGGAACACTCATCAGACGATGGGGAGTTTATTTGTGTCGGGGTGGTAATAACCCCCCTATATAAACAAGACAGAACAGAAGTACCTGTGTGCTTATCCTTAGAGGGATCTACTTTTACCAGTTATACCTTGGCACTGAACTGGGGATGAGCGTCCCTGTATGGTGGCACAGTGAGGAACAATAGGGCTGTCTCTGCTGTCACCGCTGGTTTCAGGTTGCCCCCTGATGCTATTCAGTGTAGGGTGGCAGCACTGAGCTGCAGCCAATGAGAGGACAACTGAATGTAGGAGAAATACTTGAGATAGTGATTGAACCGTGTTCCTAGTTTGGACGGGGTCCGTGGTTCAGGGATCCTCCGTGCGCACAGAGGACCCACTTCACAGCGGTAACAAACACACATTTCGCCAGGGGCTTGTTTACTAACACAGGAGCACAAGAATGCTAGTGTGCAAATGTTATAGCCATCAAGGTACTAGTCCTGAGGTGGGACCAATACAAAAGTAGACAGGGTTCAAATAAATATTCCTAGCAGAGTACAAAAAAGAAATAAATCATATTGTTTCTGCCTAACTGTATCTTAAATTTATGGCAATCTAGCAATAATAACACAGAGAGCATCTTAATGACTGCTACACAATACTGAGAGCATCAAAATAACCAAATTCCAAGGAGCGTAATGAAGTACATAGAACATTCTGGTTACATAACCACACAGTTACTTACCTGCCTACAGTGCAGTACATGAATCTACTGTACCTGCCTTTTCTCTCTGCTTTAACTGCACGTCATCTCCTCCTTTTCACTCCCATACAATGGATTTGTCCTCTCTAAGGTCCAGCATTATTTGAATGAAGAATACTAGGATGATGTTACCCTCCTCTGCCATCCTTTTTTATCCTCTTTTTACCTCTTACTCTTGAGGGATGTGTTCTGGTGTACATCTTTTTGCAATTGTGAATACACACCCTTAATCTACCATCTTTCTAGGCACAGGTTGCATAAGTGCCAGAATCCCTGAAGTCTGTGGTGGTGCACTCATCGCTGGATATTTCCTTAGCATTGTCATTTAAGGCATACACCAAAGAGTTTAATCTCACCATTCACCAACAGATATTGTATATTTAATGTTCAAAATGCTATTTAATTAACTTTCTCTAGATACTGTATGAAGCATTGAAAGTAATAATGTACAATAGGGAGGAATTCCAATTTTCTAACACGACACCTTAACTGTAAGAGTATAAGCATATTCTAGAACAACTGCACAGATCATTTTCAAATGAAAACAAAATATACAAAATGTAAGAAAAATTTGCAACAAATAAAAATGACAGAAAAAAGGGACTGGTGCTTTGCCATTTGTGATCCTTCTCTATTCTCCTCCTCCACCTCTATTATCCTTTCTCCGTCGCGTGTTAGACTAGTGTGTGCCGAGTCCCGATTGGAGTAGCTCCGCACATGTAGTTGGTGAGTGCTGGGAGGATCAGGGGCGCCAAGAGGGGGGGGAGGGGACGGGCACAAATTACCCGGGCCTGGGCTTGCTGGTGGGGCCCGGGTCCGGCACCGCACCACCACTCTTACATGACAGCAGCCCAGCACACGCTGCTTTGTGCTGGGCTGCACTGGGAGACTGCTTGCGGCCGCTAAGAAGCAGCCGCAGCAGTCTCCTATGTCTGTGGGGGGAGCGATCAAGCTGATCGCACCCCCCACTGGTCATGCGCCGGGCTGAGTGGGCTCAGAACGCCCCCCCCCTCCCCAGCTGCAAAACTTGTGTTTTTTTTTCTTGAAGGGGGCGTGGCCACGCCTCCTGTGGTTAGGTCATGCCCCCTTTTACCTGGGCCCGCCGCAGCTCTCGGCGGGTCTGGGGATGATGCAGTGAATACAACTCCCCAGCTACATAATAGAGGAAGAGAGTAGACTGTCATCTCTCCCTTGCTACATGGTGTATACACCACGGGTGTCAAAGAGCAGATGTAGCAGAATGCAGGAGTGGTGCTAATCAAGGTCACAAAGAAAAAAGGTGGCTGGTCCCTGAGGAGGGGAAAGCCTCCATGAGGCAGAGTCACTGACTCTGTACTACAGCATAGTTTTGTGTATAGAAATATTCCGGTGCTCCCAAGTATCAATGTTTTTTTAGGGAAAAAACGAGAATGGAAAAAAATAGAAAAATATTTAGTGTAAAACTATTAAAACAATCAAACAAAAAAAAGTATATAATCATATACTCGCCCTTTACAGGTGAGATTAGTACAATGGACAAGTGGTCCTACGGTGGTTGCAATAGCAACGATGAATCGATCTGGATGGATCTCAAATCCTGACAGTAGTCGTTATGTGGAGAAAATAAAACATGCCTCCATAGTGCAAATCGGTTGTCATCAAATCAGAATAGTAAATGATATCCTGCTCACCTTATTCCAATTTCATAAGTGCCTTAGACATTCATTTTAAATCCCGATGTCCGTCAGTAATAAAAATATATAAATATATCTTAAAAATATTTTATTTTAATTTCCAATAGAATAATTTCATAAATGGCCGTAGGACCACGGTGTTGATTTGTGTCCATTGTGCTAATCTCACCTGTAAAGGGTGAGCATATGATTATATACTTTCTTTGTTTTGTTTTTAATACAGTTTTACACTATATATTTTTCTCTTTTTTTCCATTCTCTTTTTTTCCCTAAAAAAACATTGATCCTTGGGAGCGCCGGAATATTTCTATACGCAAAACTATTCTCATCCGGATCTCTGTTGAAAGTTCCGATCATTCCAGGCTGCACCTTTTTTTGGTTCATCTATAAGACTACATAAGGAAAGTAGCGCCAATCATTCTAACCTATTTTATATCTCTGTACTACAGCAGTCTTCCCCATTAGGCCACCGGCCCACCAGGAAAGGTCTTGGGAAGGTATATGACCAATACTCCATTAAAAGAAACAAATAGTAAGAAGGCTACATCAAGAAAAAGTGCAAATATATGTAAAGAACAAGGTTCAACTTTGTTTCCTTCACCTTTTGCTTGTGAACTAATTATATATTTTGCTTCATTAGTTAATTTATTCAGGGTATGTTCTGAGTTGTACTAGTTGAATCAAACAAAAAAATGCATTTAAAATAGAAAAAAAAGAAATAATTAATCAAGAAAGTGCTATCTGTCCCTAAAAATTAATTGACATAGCATAGATTAATGGCAAGTAGCAGTTGCCTTTTGACACTGTAAAAGTAAATACTTGTGCAAACATTTGGACGTTTACCATGACAGGTTCTGGATAATGTAATACTTATATGTAGGCATTAATAAATGGATTTTTACTTGTACAAACCTGAGAGCCACAAAGCATCTACTTTTGCTTTAATAAAATTGGTGGTGGCGGTGACCATAACTAACCATGTTGTCCTGGCATCTACTGAAAGGTAGAAGGTGGGTCTCATGACCAAGCTTTATAGCCAGAGATTTGTGTATTTATTGAGACTAACTGTTGCCTGCGGCTTTGCCCACGATGAAATCGCTTCTGCCAACATTTTTTTTACTTGAGGTACTATAGTTGTATTGCTTTGCATAGGGGCCCTGTTGTGGGACTGGCCCACATAACCAGAAGTGCCTTTGCCCACCACTCACACCATTGTCACTGTGTGCCCTGTGCACAGACTGCTATGTAGCCTAGCCTATTCACGTGAACACGGGCCCAAAGCACCTCTCACCCCACCCCTTACACATACGTGCCTACCCTCCCGCTTTTATTGGGAGACTCCCGATTTCTAACTCAGGCTTCCGCTGCCCCGCAAATCTTAGCGCTACTCCTGTTTTTCTTCGGCCCCTCCCCCCCATTAAAATACAGACTCCACATGGGCAAGTCTGGATATGCCGGGGGCAAGGCTTGCACGTCAGACCTCAGACGTCATGACGTGTGACATGATGTATCTTAAAGGCCGGCCATCACGGGGTTATGGGTAGCGGTGGCCGCCTAGCTTTGCCCTTTTGGACTGTTCCTCTGGTGGCTTCAGCGGAGGAGTCAGCGGCTGCGGCAGAGGAGGCCTCTTCTCTCCTCACACATGGTGGCCTGGTTAAAATGGAAGCAAATTATTAATCAAAATAGTATGTAAACCACCAGAACAGAACTGCGTCATGAAGTTCATGGTGGCTGGGTGCTTAGTGTCACAGGCATTAACTGCACTCTGAAAGGGCACTCACTGACAACCATCCATCCCATGGCTATCAGTGAGTGCCATCTCTGGGGGCAGGTAATGCCTGTGACAGTCAGCGCCCATTTTTCCACCCTTTCTCCTGTCAGCACTTACTTGGATCTGCTGTCTGTCTTTGACAATTTAATAGTGTCTCTCCTACAGTGGCCTCACAAGCTCACATAAAAGGAAGAAATCATGTATATACATTTATATTAGGTGGCAGCAAAAGGTCCAATATGATCTAAATTTGACCTCACCTTGCCCACAACCTTCAATATTGCTGGTACTCCCTGTACTGAGAACCACACGGCTACTAAATCCAGCAGCTCATCGAATGATTACCTCTGCTGGTCATTTTCTGTAAATGCACCGGCTACCAACATTGGGCCTGATTCAGAGATGGATGCAATGGCTATATTTACGCAGATATATTTCCCATTGCACATGCATATAAGCCCCGCTATGCAATTGTATTGTGATGCCGTACGCACAGAGAATCCACTCGCAAAGTAAGTGACAGGATGTCAGCGTTTGGGGGAGGTAACAGAGGGGTGGTATACAGAATAAAGCAGGCGTGTCTGACCGTTTAAACGCCGTTACATGGGCGTGCATAAATTAGCCCTTGCGATCTCCTACACAGCATGAGAGCCCTCTGCATGTCAGGAGAGCGGCACAGTCTGCGGCAGGTCAGACATGCTGCAAGGGCAAGATGGCCGCTCGATGTGCGTCGATGTTACCGATATTTGTACGCATATGAGAAGGCAGCGGGGGCATCTGGAACTATTAGCATATTTTGGCAAGCTGCGTTCCATGCGAAATCGCAGCTGCAATCATATTACTGTCCATCTCTAAATCAGGCCCATTATTCAGTGAGGAAACAGCTGTTAATCCTATACAATGTCTTGCACTCCTCATTAATAACCTAACAACACAAAGCACAATATATGAAAGCAGCAGTATATTTATTTCAGGGGGCAGTATATTTATTTCGCAGAGCAGTATATTTATTCCAGGAGACAGTGGGCCTGATTCAGAGCCGGACGCTCTGACCAGAGCGCTCGCTCTGAATCAGGGCCCTCCTACCTCAACTTGGAGTGGCCTCTTATAGCTGTGAGTTACCACCCACAGCTTATGCGAGCATCCATGATGATGATCGAAATGGTCAAGAGCATCGCGACCATCGGGCTTGCGACGAGACCCTGCGGTAGGGTCTCGCTGCCGCAAGCCCTGGAGTGATTTTGGCTCTATCAGAGCCAAAATCACTCCCACTGACATCACTACTGATGTCAGTGGGGCCGGACCCAGACGGTAGGCGTTCCCATGAGAACGCCTCCATCTGGAAGCCACGCCCCCAGCACACCCACCAAAGGGGGCGTGCTGTCAGTCACCATCAACAGCACGTGCCCTTTGGTGCAAGACCCCGAGCGACGGCTACCCCGTCGCTCGCCGGGTCTCGCGCATGCGCACGACGGAGCTCCCTCCATTGTGCGCATGCGCATTAGGGCACCATCGACCCGCTTGCGAACGGGTCTGAATTAGGCCCAGTATATTTATTTCACAGAGCAGTATATTTATTCCAGGAGACAGTATATTTATTTCACAGAGCAGTATATTTATTCCAGGAGACAGTATATTTATTTCGCAGAGCAGTATATTTATTCCAGGAGACAGTATATTTATTTCGCAGAGCAGTATATTTATTCCAGGAGACAGTATATTTATTTAGCAGAGCAGTATATTTATTCCAGGACACAGTATATTTATTTCGCAGAGCAGTATATTTATTCCAGGAGACAGTATATTTATTTAGCAGAGCAGTATATTTATTCCAGGACACAGTATATTTATTTCACAGAGCAGTATATTTATTCCAGGAGACAGTATATTTATTTCGCAGAGCAGTATATTTATTCCAGGAGACAGTATATTTATTTCGCAGGGCAGTATATTTATTCCAGGCGACAGTATATTTATTTCAGGGGACAGTATATTTATTTTGCAGCGCAGTATATTTATTTTGCAGAGCAGTATATTTATTCCAGGAGACAGTATATTTATTCGCAGAGCAGTATATTTATTCCAGGAGACAGTATATTTATTTAGCAGAGCAGTATATTTATTCCAGGACACAGTATATTTATTTTGCAGAGCAGTATATTTATTTCAGGAGACAGTATATTTATTTCACAGAGCAGTATATTTATTCCAGGAGACAGTATACTTATTTCGCAGAGCAGTATATTTATTCCAGAGACAGTATATTTATTTCGCAGAGCAGTATATTTATTTCAGGGGACAGTATATTTATTTCGCAGAGCAGTATATTTATTTCAGGGGACATTATATTTATTTAGCAGAGCAGTATATTTATTCCAGGCGACAGTATATTTATTTCAGGGGACAGTATATTTATTCCAGGAGACAGTATATTTATTTCACAGAGCAGTATATTTATTCCAGGTGACAGTATATTTATTTCGCAGAGCAGTATATTTATTCCAGGAGACAGTATATTTATTTCACAGAGCAGTATATTTATTCCAGGCGACAGTATATTTATTTCAGGGGACAGTATATTTATTTTGCAGCGCAGTATATTTATTTCGCAGAGCAGTATATTTATTCCAGGAGACAGTATATTTATTTCACAGAGCAGTATATTTATTCCAGGAGACAGTATATTTATTCCACAGAGCAGTATATTTATTCCAGGAGACAGTATATTTATTTCGCAAAGCAGTATATTTATTTCAGGGGACAGTATATTTATTTAGCAGAGCAGTATATTTATTCCAGGAGACAGTATATTTATTTCACAGAGCAGTATATTTATTCCAGGAGACAGTATATTTATTTCGCAGAGCAGTATATTTATTTAGCAGAGCAGCATATTTATTCCAGGAGACAGTATATTTATTTCGCAGAGCAGTATATTTATTCCAGGAGACAGTATATTTATTTCGCAGAGCAGTATATTTATTCCAGGAGACAGTATATTTATTTCGCAAAGCAGTATATTTATTTCAGGGGACAGTATATTTATTTAGCAGAGCAGTATATTTATTCCAGGAGACAGTATATTTATTTCACAGAGCAGTATATTTATTCCAGGAGACAGTATATTTATTTCGCAGAGCAGTATATTTATTCCAGGAGACAGTATATTTATTTCGCAAAGCAGTATATTTATTTCAGGGGACAGTATATTTATTTAGCAGAGCAGTATATTTATTCCAGGAGACAGTATATTTATTTCACAGAGCAGTATATTTATTCCAGGAGACAGTATATTTATTTCGCAGAGCAGTATATTTATTTAGCAGAGCAGCATATTTATTCCAGGAGACAGTATATTTATTTCACAGAGCAGTATATTTATTCCAGGAGACAGTATATTTATTTCGCAGAGCAGTATATTTATTTAGCAGAGCAGCATATTTATTCCAGGAGACAGTATATTTATTTCACAGAGCAGTATATTTATTCCAGGAGACAGTATATTTATTTCGCAGAGCAGTATATTTATTTAGCAGAGCAGCATATTTATTCCAGGAGAAAGTATATTTATTTCACAGAGCAGTATATTTATTCCAGGAGACAGTATATTTATTTCACAGAGCAGTATATTTATTCCAGGAGACAGTATATTTATTTTGCAGGGCAGTATATTTATTCCAGGAAACAGTATATTTCTTTTGCAGAGCTCCTCAGTGACAATAGACACGCCCACTGGTGGAGCTAGACACACTCACAGGTGGAGCTAGACACACTCACTGGGCGAAACATGACACGCCCCCTCAGTGGCGTGCTTCGCTCAGCGCGGCACATTCTGTAACCACCTGCATTCTCCCTGAAACTAGCTTTCAAAAGTAGGCAAGTATGCCCTTACATGGTGCCACACCTATCTCTTGCATTGATGATGTCAATAAATTTAGTTTTGTTATTGCTCAGTTTTAACTTGACGGATCGAGATTAAACAAAGTGCAGGTTATTTCAGTAGTATTTGCGCCAGCTTGGAACAAACAGACAGATACAATGTTCTTTTATAATATTAGCATAGATAAATCATCACCTGATGCCACTATTGCATTTCAATGTCTAATATATGCACAACAGAAATCATATGAGATTAGTGAATACTTGCTAGTTTCTCTCTAACACCAACCACAGCACATCTCTAAAAACAGTGTTAAAGATTTGAAGCAAAATTGAAGCAACAGATGTCAGATGGAGAAATAAAATACAACAACTACATGACTGCCACTAGGTGGCAGATGAGGAAAATAAAATGACAACTGCTATATAACTGTTAATGCACACGGATCATAATAATATATATCTTATACAGGGCTGGTGCAATGTGGTAAGCTGGCCCTGCACAGCAGGGAGGCATTGAGCTGGAGAGGAGCTGTTGCTGCTTTCCCCATTTGCCGGGTGCCACTCAGATTTTGTCACCAGAGGGCTACTGGCAGTTCCTTCCGTGCATAATGTGCTCTGCCCTCGGGTCCTGCAGTGTGTGTAGGGAGAGAGATCATGACATCTCTCCCATAGTGCAGAGTGCGAGGAGCTGCCGGATTGCAGCGGGCATAGGAGTGGGGCTTTAGGTTAAGTACAATGCTGTATGTCTGTGTGGCATTATGTGTAAGGGGCACTACTACTGTGGGCATTATATGTATAGGGGCACTACTGTGGGAATTGTGTATAAGGGGCACTACTGTGGGAATTGTGTATAAGGGGCACTACTGTGGGCATTGTGCATAAGGGGCACTACTGTGAGCATTGTGTATAAGAGGCACTACTGTGTGGCATTATGCGTATAAGGGGCACTACTACTGTGGCATTATGTGTATAAGGGGAACTACTGTGTGGCGTAACATTAATAAGAGGCACTACTGTGTGGCATGAATAAGATTGCGCTACTGTGTGGAGTAATTTGAATTGGGGGTACTACTGTGTGACCACTCCCCTTCCTTGTAAGACCATTCCCCTTTTTATTACTGGTTTTCTCCTGCACCCTGCAGACACTGGCTGCAGGGTGATTTTCCAGGCACCCTGCTAGCCAGATGCAAGGACCGTGTAGTAGCGTCGGTGACACCCACAGAGCCCTGCACTCTAAGCAGTGGCACCGCTCACACACCCCTAGTTATGATGTTCCAAGCACTACCAGCAAATGTTTTGCAGACAGTATAAACAACAGTTGAGTTGTTTGAAAGGAACTCACAACACTGTGTGTGGTGAAAAAGTCACAGCACACCAGCACCAAACCCTCATCCCAGCAATAAAGTAAGGTTTTCTGAGCATAATGGTTCAGAGCTGTTTTGCTGTCTCGGGGCATGGACTGCTTGTTCTCATTGGCAGAAAAATGAATCAAGATATTTTGCAGGAGACTATCAGGTTAGCTATCTACCAACTGAAGCCCAACAGACAACTGACACATTGGCTGATGCAAGAGGACAAAGACCCAAAACACAGAAGTAAATCATGAAATTAAATACTTCAACCAATGAGATTTCACCTTCCTGAGTGGCCCAGTTAAGATTCCTGGCCGAAACCCTACCGAGATGCTGTGGTATGAACTGAAGAAAGCGGTTCACACCAGACATCCCAAGAATATTGCTGAACTGAAAGTTTTGTAAGGAGGAATGGTCCAAAATTCCTTCTGACCATTGTGCAGGTCTGAGCCACATCTACAGGAAACGTTTGGTTAAGGTTATTGTTGACAAAGGAGGGTCAACCAGTTATTCCATCCACCGGTTAACATACTTTTCCCACCCCGCACTGTAAAGGTTTCCGTGGTGTGTTCAATAAAGATATAAAAATGTATAATTGTTTCATAGTTGCCGACTTTCTGGCTGTTCCTTCCGGGAGGGAGCAGCCAGATCAGCAGGGCAGCGGGGGGCGTGGCCGAAAAAGGGGGCATGTCCAGACGGGTGCCTGACGTTTGTAGGCGTCACGGGGGCGGGGGTCACGCGATTGCGTCATTTTGGCCCCGCCCCCGCTACACAATGCCGATAATACAGGCATTGTGAGGCAGGGGGAGGGGGCCAAAATGACACGAATCGCGTCACTGGCTGCCCTCGCAGTGGGGGTTAAGAGTAAATTGCGGGGGATGTCGGGGGGATCGGCGGCTGCCGGGAGGCTTGCCTGCCTTTCCGGGAGGGCGGGAGTTACACCCGATTATCGGGAGGCTCCCTCCCAAATCGGGAGGGTAGGCAACCCTGAATTGTCTGTGTTTTGTTACTTTAAGCAGACTGTGTTTGTCTATTCTCGTGACTTAGATAAGATCAGATCACATGTTATGAGTCTGACCAATTTATGCAGAAATCCAGGTAATTCCAAAGGGTTCATATTTTTCTCAACACTGTATAAAAAGTACCTTTGGTGCTTCTACCGTCTTAGAGAGTTTATATACTTGTATAAAGAGAAATAAATCATTTGAAGTTCATAAAAAAGACATATATTGGACATATACTACAATTTGTGTCAAAGAAAGCAAAATCTTACACTTCATTGATACAAAATATCCACTTCAGTAAAAAATTGTCGCAACAAGATTATATATATACGCTAATGCCCTCCAAAGCATAGCTGAGTATAGGGACGCCCACTGCTGCCTTCTCATATCCGTCCGACGACGTGCAACAGCGTACACATCGGTACCATCGATGCACAGCAGGCAGTCACACCACATGTAAGGTAAGGCTGACCAGCTGTAAACACTACAGTTCTCTTGACACGCAGAGAGCTCTCATGCTGCACAAGAGATCGCAATGCCTAATTTATGCACGCCCACTAAATGGCATTTAAACGGTCAGACACGCCAGCGTTCTTCTAACCACCCATGGTTACCATTCCCAAACGCTGACTACCTGTCACTAACTATGTGAATGATTCCTCTATATGACCGTAGTCACAAAACAATCACTGCATGTGCGCAGTGCGGCGTTCCAGCATGCCCAATAACAAACAATTGCTCATTCTACAAAAATATCGCCATTGTGACTGTCTCAGAATCAGGCCCTGTGTGCTCCATGAAAAAACCCCATTTCTATACCGAAATTAATGAAAGTTGCCAACTTGCTGCAAAATGCCTTACGTATTTATTTCTATTTTTAACATAAGTATTTAAGGGGTCTATGTACTAAGCAGTGATAAGTGACAGAGTGAAAAGTGATCACTTATCACTGCTTAGTACATGGACCCCTAAGTTTTGTATGTTTTTTTAACAAAGATTGGCTAGACACTAATTTCTGCTACTGTAGTTAGTCATTCCCATTATATTCCTTAGATGATGTAATCACCTCAGGGTATCATTATGAAATTAACTTCACGTATGGAATTTTAATTGGAACTGTTATGTCGCCAATTAATGAATGATACAATGCATCACTGTTACCTCTGACACGAGCTGTGGGATGAGTGACAATGAAATTACAATAGTTACTTCATGAAAAAAAATATATGGATGTGGCCTAATAGTTTACTAGCTTAAAATGTTTCAAAGAAACTTTACAATATAAAGGGCTCTATTTACTACAATCCGCATTGGGAATGTAGATTGTAGTGTGATATTACCGACTGAATTCGCAAAGGCAAATTCAGGCAATATCAAAGCGATTTACTACAAATCTTTTGCAGGGACAGAGCTTGCGAGAAAGCTCTGTCCCTGCGAATCCCCTACGCACACTAGTCACGGTATTTTCTAAAAAAAATACTGTGACAAGTGCTCCGCACATGCGCCGACCGGCCGATGCTGCTACACCACCCCTGCGCTAAGCCCCGCCCCCGTTGTTTAGACCACACAGCTGATCACTGGGGCCGGCTCCGGGCTCTGCTCTCCCCGTCAGAGTAGGGCAGGAGTCCGGTAACCGGGGGAGAGCCTGGATAACGCCACCTCCAGGTGGCGTTATTATCACAGGGCTTTCCCCTGTATTTTTTCACAATTTATTTTTAGTAACTTTGGCCAGATCGCATTTCCCATTACAATTATGGGAAATGCGATCTGCTTACTAAAAATAAGTGATACTTAGGGGTTGGAGTAGAATTTTACGAATTCTACTCCAATTGCCCTTTAGTAACTGTAGGTGAAAATAAAATAATGTGAAAAGCGTGTGAAAACACCCTTTTTCACTTTATTTTAGTAAAAATAATGTTAATAAATAGAGCCCAAACCCACAAAGAAAACTCAATCAGTAACCAAATGCAACACTCACCAAATTCTAAACAAAATACTCCATCACATACTATGCTCTCTCCTACATCTAGCTCCTTCCAAAACCTTTCAAGAAAATTATGCAAAATCTATATAATATCTACAATGTTTTCAATCCAAATGCGATGATTTTGGCAGGCTCCAGAAGATGCCAACTCGCCGTCGAATTACATAGGCAACTACTAAATCACTGCCTATTACAGCTGTCGAATTTATTTGCAGACTCACTGGAAACTCACCATGTTTTCCAGCAAAATATATCTCACTGTAAACTCTTTTTGTTGTCTTTTAGGTTTAAGCAGACTGTGTTTGTCTATCCTTGTGACTAAAGCTGAGTACACACTTGTCCAATTCGCATGCAGTCTGACCTCCGACCTACTAGTTGGTCAGACATTGGTACAGTTGTACGCTCACACGACCTCTGGTCTGGTCAAAAGATTTTTAAACCTGCTTAAAAATCAGGAGACCCGATCGCCAATTAACTGACCAATATAGAAGTGTGTACACTCTTGCGACTGTTTTGTCCAATTCTTCTCCCGAATCATCCGTCAAGCAATGAGTGAGTGGCAGCCGGTCAGCTAAAGATTGGAAGAGTGTGTATGGTGACACAATCTTTTCAGCAGATGCAGACTGAAGATCTGCAGCAAAATTGGACAGGCGTGGAGGCACAGATTGGGGCTGTATCTGCATCCTAGGTCTTCAGTAGGATTGTGTCAACAGTCTGGTCGAGAGTTGGATCCCCGGAGGATCAGTGCCACCACAGAAATCTCAAGGCAAAGTACACTGACATCTCTGGGGGGCCTCTCAAGGAGGTGTGTTTGGGGTCATTGTCTTGTTGAAAAACAAATGATGGTCCCAGTAAGCGCAAACCACATGGGATTGCATGGCGCTGCAGAATGCTGTGGTAGACATGCATGTTAAGTGTGCCTTGAATATTGAATAAATCACCAACAGTGTCACCAGCAAAGCACCCCCACACCATCACACCTCTTCCTCCATGCATCACAGTGGGAACCACACATGCAAAACCATCCACTCACCTTCTCTGCATCAACAAAGACACGGCGGTTGGAGCCAAAAATCCAAAATTTGGACTCATCATACCAAAGTGCAGGTTTCCACTGGTCTAATGTCCATTCCTTGTGTTTCTTGGCCCAAACAACTCTCCTCTTCTTGTTGTTCATTCTCAGTAGTGGCTTCTTTGCAGCAATACGACCATGAAGGCCTGATTCACGCAGTCTCCCCTGGACAGTTGTTGTTGACATTTGTCAGCTACTTGAACTCTGTGAAGACTTTAAGTGGTCTCTAATCTGAGGTGCAGTTAAGTATCGGTTCCTGAGGCTGGTAACTCTAATAAACTTATCCTCTGCAGCAGAGGTAATTCTTGGTCTTCCTTTCCTGGGGCGGTCCTATATGAGAGCCAGTTTCATCAGAGTTTGGTGGTTTTTGCAACTGCACTTGAGGATACATTGAAAGTTCTTGAAATTTTCCGTATCAACTGACCTTCATGTCTTAAAGTAATGATGGACTGTCATTTCTCTTTACTGAGTTGAGTGGTTGGTGCCATAATATGGATCGCAACAGTAGTCAAATAGTGGTGTCCACTGTGTACTAACCCTACCTCTGCACAACACAACTGATGGTCTCAAATACATTAAGAAGGCAAGTAATTCCACATATTGACTCTTGACAAGGCACACCTTTTAATTCAAAACCATTCAAGGAGACTACCTCATGAAGCTGACTGAGAAAATGCCAAGAGTATGCAAAGCTGTCATCAAAGCAAAAGGGAGCTACTTTGAGGAATCTAAAATATAAAACATATTTTGATATGTTTAACACTTTTTTGTTTACAACATAATTCCATATGTGTTCTTTCATAGTTTTGATGTCTTCAGTATTAATCTACTATGTTGAAAATAATTAAAATAAACAAAAACCATTGAATAAGAAGGTGTGTCCAAACTTTTGGCTGGTACTGTATATATCGCCTTAAAATCTGGACTGTTAGGGTGCCTTGAGGACCGACTTTGGGAACCCCTGGTTTAGGTCTTAACACATCAAATCACTGAAGACAAAAGATCTCTCTAGTCCAGATGGATTCACAATTCAGTATTATGAGTTTTGTTTATACTGATTTTTTCATTTCTTGAAGGAATGCCCATACCACAATCAATGTTAGTAGTCCAAATTATTCTTGTTCGCAAAACTCATGTGCCGGTTACTGGCCTATTACCCTCATTAGCTTGCATCTTAGAATCAATAGCAATATGTTAGATAACAGATTCAATTAGAGATCATCATCACCATCATCATCATCATTTATTTATATGGCGCCACAAATGTTCCACAGCGCCTTGCAAAGCACATAAACAAGTTGTAGACAAGCGACTTACAGAACAATACAATACAGGACCAGAACATGGATAATATATCTTGCTACATTAGTGACCATAACACCCAGATAAGCAGCAGAGCGTAAGCAGCCAAGTGTTAGGTGCCCTAGTGGTGAGTAAGAAGTAGATGAAACTAAAGTAGGGAGATAAGTGGATCCGAGTCAGGCTCGTGTTTTCCCGCCTGATTCGAATTAGAAAACGAGGCAAAATCCCCCATCAGATTCTCGCAGGTTTTGGATTGCATATAAACCCCTTCCCGCTGTGATTGCCGACAATTGCTTGCTGAGTCCGTCCAGGGGCTGTGCTATCCAGGGACTGTGCTGTCCATCCAGGGGTGTCCTGTGCTGTCCATCTAGGGGTGTGCTGTGCTGTCCATCCAGGGGTGTGCTGTGCTGTCCATCCAGGGGCTGTGCTGTCCATCCAGGGGCCGTGTGCTGAGTCCATCCAGGGGTTGTGCTGTCCATCCAGGGGCTGTGCTGTCCATCCAGGGGCTGTGTGCTGAGTCCATCCAGGGGCTGTGCTGTCCGTCCAGGGACTGTTGTCCATCCAGGGGCTGTGCTGTAAGTCCAGGGGCTGTAAAAAAAGTCAAGAAAAGATAATTTATATATTTTTTTTTAAATAATATAAGTTAAAAATAAAATTAAAAAAGTAGTTTATTTTGTGTTGTACCCCAGTGTATCCATATAAGCACTGTGACGCTGCAGGCTGTCCCCCCCCGGTGTATCCATATATGCACTGTGACGCTGCAGGCCGTACCCCCCAGTGTATCCATATAAGCACTGTGACGCTGCAGGCCGTACCCCCCAGTGTATCCATATAAGCACTGTGACGCTGCAGGCCGTACCCCCCAGTGTATCCATATAAGCACTGTGACGCTGCAGGCCGTACCCCCCAGTGTATCCATATAAGCACTGTGACGCTGCAGGCCGTACCCCCCAGTGTATCCATATAAGCACTGTGACGCTGCAGGCCATACCCCCCAGTGTATCCATATAAGCACTGTGAAGCTGCAGCCCATACCCCAGTGTATCCATATAAGCGCTGTGACGCTGCAGGCCATACCCCCCAGTGTATCCATATAAGCACTAAAACGCTGCAGGCCGTACCCCCCAGTGTATCCATATAAGCACTGTGATGCTGCAGGCAGTACCCCAGTGTATCCATATAAGCACTGTGACGCTGCAGGCCATACCCCAGTGTATCCATATAAGCACTGTGACGCTGCAGGCCGTACCCCAGTGATCCATATAAGCACTGTGACGCTGCAGCCCATACCCCAGTGTATCCATATAAGCGCTGTGACGCTGCAGGCCATACCCCCCAGTGTATCCATATAAGCACTAAAACGCTGCAGGCCGTACCCCCCAGTGTATCCATATAAGCACTAAAACGCTGCAGGCCGTACCCCCCAGTGTATCCATATAAGCACTGTGATGCTGCAGGCAGTACCCCAGTGTATCCATATAAGCACTGTGACGCTGCAGGCCATACCCCAGTGTATCCATATAAGCACTGTGACGCTGCAGGCCGTACCCCAGTGATCCATATAAGCACTATGACATTGCAAGCCGTACCCCAGTGTATGCTTCCATACCCCAGTGTATCTATATAAGCACTGTGACGCTGCAGGCCATACCCCAGTGTATCCATCCATATAAGTACTGTGACGCTGCAGGCCGTATCCCAGTGTATCCATAGAAGTACTGTGCGCTGTTTGGGGAATTGCTGTCTGACTTTTTGCGTAGACAACAAACATTTTTAAGTTTAATAAACTGCCATCCTGTCTGCCACTGAAGTGCCACTCTTGTTTCCTAGATGTACCATGTTGGAAGGTGCACTGCCACAGCTACTGAAATCTTCTACATGCGGTTGATGAATCCCAAAAATGTCCAGAAAATGTTATGGCCACATGCCTCTTTCATTTAAAAAAAAAAAATCTGTTGATTAAGTGGGCAAAACATGGTAAATTTTCAAATTTACCCAGTTTTTTTAATTGCTTCCCCCCACCCCAAGCAGTTGCCCGAGGATCCTGGTGAGTTCAGCTCAATAAACTCCTGACTCTAAGCGAAATAACTGGATAATGTAGATGGTGGGTGACATGCAAGAGACCAGAAATATGAGCAGCAGCATCTTCCTGCCAGGATATGTGCAATAAAGTGCAAATACGTGTAATGCAAAGATTGGTTGTATATATTGGTCACATACATACATATTTACATGGTACATACTGTGCGTAAAGCAGGCTGAGGTAACCTGAGGCACTCCACCCGTTGTTGACAAATAATCTCCAGCAGGTCCGGCAAACAGCACAGATGCTGGGAGTGCTTTTCTCTGATGTAAACAGTAAGGGGTAAATTTACTAAGATGGGAGTTCTTCTAAGATGTGATGTTGCCCATAGCAACCAATCAGATTCCAGGTATTATCTTCTAGAATGTGCTAGATAAATGAGAAGTAGAATCTGATTGGTTGCTATGGGCAACATCACTTTTTAAATAGAACTCCCATCTTAGTAAATTGACCCCTAAGTATTGGTCCCATTATTTAGTGTGTACTATTTAGCACCTCCACAAGCAAGGCCACCACATTTATATTATATGTATCAGAAAATATACAGCGTATATGGGCTGTAACAATATTCATTTAGGATATGTCACAAAATGGCTGCCCTCACTGTGTGTTAGCTACAGGTGCTCTGCAGATATCACTCAGGTGATCAGGTTTTAGGTGGTTGGTTCACACAGGATTGAACACAAGTGGGCTTCAGTAAGCCTGCTCTCACATACGCCCCAAGCATTTCTGTGCGATGGTGCAGACACTGCATAATATCTTCTGACAAACTGTCCACGCTCAAATAGTAAACCTTCTTTAGATCAAAGATGACTTTCAGGAACTGAAGAACTTGATCCTACATTGATCCTCCTTAAAAATTTTCTTCAGAAACAAAAAATTTACATAAATATACAAACTAATCAATCCTTCCTTCCCTGCCTTCAACTACTCCATAAACATACTCCATCTCCTTCGGGCCTTTGATCTAGTTCTTGATTAAAGGAAACATTCTTGGTTTCTCTAAGGTGTTGTATAGTTTATTAAACTGCTATACTGTCTGCCGCTGCAGTGCCACTTTGTTTCCTAGATGTGCCATGTTGGAAGCTGAACTGCCACATGTTTGTGACACCCACTCCTGTTGCTTAGCTTAGTCAGCCAGCTAGCTCGGTGCAACATTTTGGCCTGAACTGGATGAAATCAATATTGTGAGCTGTGTGGAGGTCAAAACTGACTGGAAATAAATGCTATTGAGGTTAATAATACTGTAGGAACAAAAACAGGCCCAAATAATGAGATTTCAGCTGTTTTTATGATTTATTACAAAAAATACATTTCCAAAACCAAAACACACAAGGGCGGGTTTGCAAAACCAAATCCAGATCCAAAACAGGAAGGAGATACAGATCAAACACCAAAACCAGCAAAATGGCTAGGTGCACATTTCTAGCTTAAATGTGCGTTTACCTTCCCTGATTAATCCAGATCAATTGGGTTTTGTAAATGGGACACTGGTCCGTGACAATTCAAGAACAATAACAAATCCATAAAATCTAGATGTTATTACTATCCTTGGACCGAAAAAGCTTAGCTCCTAACTTCAGGACTATTTGGCCTCTCTGGCTCTTCTCTTATTAGAGTAAAATCTGAATATACCTTATTAGGCTCATCTGTTCATAAATTCCTAATTAAACTTAACTGGCAAATTTTTTTTCCAAAAACTTACCCAGAATAGTTTTTTTTTATACTATAAAATTATGTATTTAAATCTGATTCAGTATTTATTTCATTTTTTTTTTTAACAAATATGCAGATTTGGTAATAAAATTATACTGAATCAAGGTTATATAGCTATTATTTACATAATTTGATAATAAAAAAACAACAATGTTGAGGGCATGTTTTGAAAAAATAGTTTTATACAATTAAAAATGTTACTATATATATTTAATATTTTTTTTGTGAAGTTTGTTAGGTTTTTTTTATTATTTAACTGAATAAAACTACTTATTGCAGGACATCACAGACCTGCAAGATGACAGGCCAGCAGCAGGGGGTGGGCCTTGCTTTTCCTGGGTGTAGGGGAGGTGCAGCTGCAGGGGGCTCAGACTGTTAGGATCGGCGATACCAGTCCGGGGGAAGTGTAGGCAGCCATTGGACTCTCAGAGCAAAGTATACAGAGCATTGTAAAAGTATTCACACTCTTGGCTTTTTACCTTTTTTGTTAAATTACAACCTGTAATGTATTTTTTTTTTTAAATCTGAATTTTATGTGATGGATCTGCACAAAATAGTCTAATTTGGTGAAGTGAAATGAGAAAAATATATATAAAAAAGAATCTTTATAAATACAATTCTGAAAATTGGCATGTGCATATGTAATCACTCAGGGGCGTAACTAGAACTTATTGGGCCCCATAGCAACATTTTTAAGGGGCCCCCCTAACTTAGGTCTTACACAATAACCACAGTAGTTCCCCTAAAACATTAAATGCCCTCTGTAATGGTGCCCCTTATGCAATGCCCACTGAAATGGTACCAGTTACGCAGTGCCCCCAGTAGTGAGCCCCCTGTAGTTGCCCCCAGTTATGAGCCTCCTGTAGTGCTCCCAGTAGTGAACCACTTGTAATTGCCCCCAGTAGTGAACCCCTTGTAATTGCCCCCAGTAGTGAGCCCCTTGTAGCTGCTCCCAGTAGTGAGCCCCCTGTAATGCCCCCAGTAGTGAGCCCCTTGTAATTGCCCCCAGTAGTGAGCCCCTTGTAGCTGCTCCCAGTAGTGAGCCCCCTGTAAAGCCCCCAGTAGTGAGCCCCCTGTAGCTGCCCCCAGTCATGAGCCCCCTGTAGCTGCCCCCAGTAGTGAGATCCCAGTAGCTGCCCCCAGTAGTGACCCCCTGTAGCTGCCCCCAGTAGTGAGCCCCCTGTAGCTGCCCCCAGTAGTGAGATCCCAGTAGCTGCCCCCAGTAGTGAGATCCCAATAGCTGCCCCCAGTAGTGAGATCCCAATAGCTGCCCCCAGTAGTGACCCCCTGTAGCTGCCCCCAGTAGTGAGCCCCCTGTAGCTGCCCCCAGTAGTGAGATCCCAGTAGCTGCCCCCAGTAGTGAGCCCCCTGTAGCTGCCCCCAGTAGTGAGATCCCAGTAGCTGCCCCCAGTAGTGAGATCCCAGTAGCTGCCCTCAGTAGTGACCCCCTGTAGCTGCCCCCAGTAGTGAGCCCCCTGTAGCTGCCCCCAGTAGTGAGATCCCAGTAGCTGCCCCCAGTAGTGAGATCCCAGTAGCTGCCCCCAGTAGTGACCCCCTGTAGCTGCCCCCAGTAGTGAGCCCCCTGTAGCTGCCCCCAGTAGTGAGATCCCAGTAGCTGCCCCCAGTAGTGAGATCCCAGTAGCTGCCCTCAGTAGTGACCCCTGTAGCTGCCCCCAGTAGTGAGCCCCCTGTAGCTGCCCCCAGTAGTGAGATCCCAGTAGCTGCCCTCAGTAGTGACCCCCTGTAGCTGCCCCCAGTAGTGAGCCCCCTGTAGCTGCCCCCAGTAGTGAGATCCCAGTAGCTGCCCCCAGTAGTGAGATCCCAGTAGCTGCCCCCAGTAGTGAGATCCCGGTAGCTGCCCCCAGTAGTGAGATCCCAGTAGCTGCCCCCAGTAGTGAGATCCCAGTAGCTGCCCCCAGTAGTGAGATCCCAGTAGCTGCCCCCAGTAGTGAGATCCCAGTAGCTGCCTCCCCTCCCCCCGCGCGCGCACACACACACACACACAAACAAAAAAAAACACTTACCTTTATCCCCGCTCCTGTGAAGCCGCCGTCCGCCCCGGCGCCCGCTCCTCGGCACTATGAGAGTGACGTCATGACGTCACTCCCATAGTGCACTGCGGGACCCGGAAGACGGAGTGAGCTCCGTCCTCCGGCTGCCGCCGGGGGTCTGAGTAGGAGCCGGGCGTCCGCTGGTAACACAGTCTCAGCGGGCGCCCGGCATATGGAGGGTGCAGGGGGTGCGATCGCTGGGCCGGCGGGCCCCTTAAGCCGCCGGGCCCCATAGCAACCGCACCCCCTGCACCCTCCATAGTTACGCCACTGTAATCACTCCCTTTGCTATGAAGCCCCTCAAAAGTTCTGGTGCAACCAAATACCTTCAGAAGTCACATAATTAGTGAAATGAAGTCCACCTGTGTGAAATCTAAGTGTCACATGATCTGTCAGTATAAAAACACCTTTTCTGAAAGACCCCAGAGGCTGCAACACCACTAAGCAAGAGGCATCACACCATGAAGACCAAGGAGCTCTCCAAACAAGTCAGGGACAAAGTTGTTGAGAAGTACAATTCTGGGTTGGGTTATAAAAAAATATCCAAATCTTTGATGATCCCCCGGAGCACCATCAAATCCATCATCATCAAATGGAAAGAACATGGTACTACAACAAACCTGCCAAGAGAGGGCCGCCCACCAAAACTCACAGACCGGGAAAGGAGGGCATTAATCAGAGAGGCAGTACAGAGACCAAAGGTAACCCCTGAAGGAGCTGCAGAGTTCCACAGCAGAGACTGGTGTATCTGTGCATGTGACCAAAATAAGCCGTACACTCCATAGAGCTCGGCTTTATGGAAGAGTGGCCAGAAAAAAGCCATTACTTAGTGATAAAAATAAGAAGACACGATTTGAGTTTGCCAAAAGGCATGTGGGCGACACCCCAAATGTATGGAGGAAGGTGCTCTGGTCAGATGAGACTAAAATTGAACTTTTCGGCCACCAAAGAAAACGCTATGTCTGGCACAAACCCAACACATCCCATCACCCCAAAAACACCAACCCCACAGTGAAACATGGTGGTGGCAGCATCATGCTGTGGGGATGTTTTTCAGCAGCAGGGACTGGGAAACTGATTTGAGTCGAAGGAAAGATGGATGGTGCTAAATACAGGGATATTCTTGAGCAAAACCTGTTTCAGTCTGCCTGTGTTTTGAGACTGGGACGGAGGAGGTTCACCTTCCAGCAAGACAATGACCCGAAGCATACTGCTAAAACAACACTCGAGTGGTTTAAGGGGAAACATTTAAATGTGTTGGAATAGCCTAGTCAATGCCCAGATCTCAATAAAATTGAGAATCTGTGGTCAGACTTGAAGATTGCTGTTCACAAGCGGAACCTATCCAACATGAAGAAACTGGAGCTGTTTTGCCTTGAGGCAAAAATCCCAGGGGCAAGATGTGGCAAGCTCATAGAGCTTGCAGCTGTAATTGCTGCAGCTGGTGGCTCGACAAAGTACTGACTTTAGGGGCTGAATAGTTATGCACGCTGAAGTTTTCTGTTATGTTGTCCTCAAATGTTGTTTGATTCACAATATAAAAAAAAAAAAACTTCACAGTTGTAGGCATATTCTGTGAATTAAATGATGCACACAATCAAACAAACCATTTTAATTCCAGGTTGTGAGGCAACAAAACATGAAAAATGCAAAGGGGGGTGAATACTTTCGCAAGGCACTGTCGTTTTCAGATTATACTTTATTAACACTTACCCAAGCCCCCCCATGTCTTTACACAGAACATACAGTATATGGTTCTGGCAAATCTCTATTTCTCTGGTGAATTGTGAAAAATAACAGACCCTCAATATTGGTGTGCTGAAACCTGCAGAAACACTACTACATAAGAATAACTTGCTGGAAATTAAAGTTCTTATCAGCACCTCATTTTACACATTACACAAAGTTAACTTCCTGCCACTACTTTGGAATCTGAAAACCTAGAACAGATAAACCATTTCATGTGTAGACAGAATTTGTATCCATTAAAATAAATCAATTATATCTAGAATTTTGGTTCTTATTCACACCCTCTCTATTTCATGTCTATCTATCTATCTATCTCGTATAATATATATATATATATATATATATATACAGATCCAAAAAACGGAGGCACTCAGCGAGACTGAACTCAGCGTAGATAAAAATCCTTTAATCCTACGTTTCGGGATTCACTCCCGTCGTCAGGGACAAACAGCAATATTAAAAACCACATCGCACCCCCTTATATACCCCCAATACAACATACATTGGTTAAAAAATCAGAACACACCTGTAAAGCGGCGGGCCAGCCGGTCCCAATGAAGAGAAACACATCACACTGCGCACCGTGTGACGTCACTCACCCGCGTCTTACCCACGTGCAAGACTGTCAAGCGTTGCATAGCAACCAACAACAAATCCACGCAAACGGGGAAGAACTGCGGAGAGCTATACACGCTTTATAATTTTACAAATAAATCATGCTCTGCTATAAACCAAGCACAACATGTAAACAGTAAAAAACATATTGAAGATAGTGCCCATAATTACGTTGTTTCATAATATAACAATATACAAAAGGAAGGTAATTATACTATATAAACACAATAACCCTATTGTAATTAATGAATTTAAATCTTCTACTTATGCAGTTAATTACAATAGGGTTATTGTGTTTATGTAGTATAATTACCTTCCTTTTGTATATTGTTATATTATGAAACAACGTAATTATGGGGACTATCTTCAATATGTTTTTTACTGTTCTTGACTGTTTAATCGTACAGCACCTGAACATGTTGTGCTTGGTTTATAGCAGAGCATGATTTATTTGTAAAATTATAAAGCGTGTATAGCTCTCCGCAGTTCTTCCCCGTTTGCGTGGATTTGTTGTTGGTTGCTATGCAACGCTTGACAGTCTTGCACGTGGGTAAGACGCGGGTGAGTGACGTCACACGGTGCGCAGTGTGATGTGTTTCTCTTCATTGGGACCGGCTGGCCCGCCGCTTTACAGGTGTGTTCTGATTTTTTAACCAATGTATGTTGTATTGGGGGTATATAAGGGGGTGCGATGTGGTTTTTAATATTGCTGTTTGTCCCTGACGACGGGAGTGAATCCCGAAACATAGGATTAAAGGATTTTTGTCTACGCTGAGTTCAGTCTCGCTGAGTGCCTCCGTTTTTTGGATCTATACATTTTGGGTCATTTGCCCTGGAGGGCACCGGAGCAATACACGTTGGTGGTTGGAGTGCCGGGCTAGTTTGGACGTTTATATATATATACATATATATAATCGTTCGTATGTATGCATGTTCGCGATAAACTCGAGGGCTATGGAACCGATTTTGATTGGGTTTTCACTGAAATGTACCTCGAGAACCTCCGAATAACATAGGTTACACACACACATCCTTTCTCCTTATCAGGTAGCCATTACAGAGAAAAGTTACTGGGCTTCTTCCAGCAGCAGCTCCTCATGTAATCTGGTGGGGTGGAGCTTGTGATTGACAGGCGTCAGAGGAGCCCTGTGCAGGAGAGGACTGAAGGAGAGGTAAGGGCGTGGCAACCACACTGCCTGCCAGCAGTCAGAATCCCAGCACCATAATCCCGAAGGTGGAAAACCCAACGCATGCAGGTAAGTATTTTAACACGTCCCCTAATCCTAACCCCAACTCACCTTTCCCATAACCTAACCCTAACCCTCCTGCAGCCTAACCCTAACCGCCCCCCCTGCAGCTTAACCATAACCCTCTCCTCCCACAGCCTAACCTTAACCCTCCCCCTAAGGCCTGACCCTAATACCTAAAACCTAACCCTAATACTCACCGTCAGGATCGCAGCAGTTGGAATTCTGGAGCCAGGATTCTAACTGCTGACAGGATTCTAGTGCCAGAAATCTGATTGCCGGAATTGTGTGCACCAGGATGCTGATTACATCCCACATATACACCACAGTGATAACCTGGGAAGGTGCATTTATAGTGTATGTAGTAGACAATATAGTTAGAAAGAGTGGCAGTTAAATTATTAGCTAACCCCAGAAATTGTAATGTAGCAAACTGTACTATTGTACATTTGTACTGAAATGATATGATTGCATGAAACATTTAATGAGTGACTTTCTGACCTTGGATTGATCAGCAATAAAGACGTGGGAAATAACCTCTTTAGTACAGTAAGTAGAGATATTTGTAACTGCCTGTGGCTTTGCCTGAACCCAGGGATTAACCAGCAGGGCAGGTTCTAGTTCACAGAATGAATCAGCATAACACATTCTGCCAAGGAAACTGTGCAAAGGCAGGTTTTAGCATGATGATAAATTAGGTGTAATAGCAAAAGTCCAGGAACTATACGAAATCACTGGCTAAAAATATGAAACACTGTGGAACTAATTTACAAAGTACAAAATACCCAAATTGCAGCACATAATCATTACTGACAAATAAAGGGGTGGAGAGGGCACATTTTCAGGAGCAGTCCTACATGTGTGGAAGGATACACCATCATTTCTACTCTGCATAGGACTTGATTTTTGCACAAGATCTGGCTCTTGTCCTATATGTTTAATGAGTAATGTTTTTCACCTTCCAGTTGCAATTCAGCAGAAAAGCTCATTCCTAGATTCATTTTGGCCAATGTATGGAAAACTCAAATAAAAAATAAGCAAAAATTCCCAAATTTGCCACATGTATAAATACTGCCCTTATGTCCATTCACACACAGGAATGAGGCTACTGAAGAGTTTTTAGTATGAACAATGAAATATGTAATTTAATGTAAGGAGTGGTTATAAAGTGTCAGAAGGCTGGACTACTGAGGTTTACAACGTTGCCTAGTGAACCTCTTCAGCTGTTGTGTGTCTGCACACACCTAGGGGTAAATTTACTAAGCTGAGAGTTTGGGAGAGTTTGCAAACTCTGGAGAGTTTGGGCATTTTTTTCCCACTGTCAAATTTACTAATGTAAAACTTGGGAGAGAGATCTCCTTTGCTACGGGAAAATACTGGAGAGTTAGCAAACTCTTTTCTTTTCACTGGTAAATATAGGATTCTGGAATTTACCAAGCACATAGTTTCTAAACTCTCATGAGATGGGCAAACTCTCCTGTAAAATCTTGTGAAAAAAATACACCTGCCTGTGATCTGAGAGTTTGGCAGAAACATACACAGATCGCTGTGATCCATGTATGTTTCTGCCTGTAAATATAGAAATTAAATTTAAATATCTGAAAAAAATTACATAGGGTTCCCCACCAAAAACCTAACCAGCCCCAGGCTTGCCAGCCTGTCCTGGTTTCTAAAAGAGTGGAGTTCATTCCAACACCATTGAAGGGACGTAGTCAGCAGTTGCGAAAGGGCTGGTCAGGTAAACTTATGCCAGAAAAAACTTATACCAGAGGTTTGCCACAGCACACTATCAGAGGTACCATGGGAGAACCAGTCTCAAATAAAATTATTTGTACCAGCATATTTGTTCTGCTGTACTGCCTGCAAGCTTTAGAGCAGCAGTGGGCAATCATTTGCATAGGCAGCACAGACGGTGTAATGGTTAGCATTACTGCCTCACAGCACTGAGGTCATGGGTTCGATTCCCACTACGGCCCTACCTGTGCGGAGTTTGTATATTCTGTGCTTGCGTGGGTTTCCTCCGGGTACTCCGGTTTCCTCTCACACTCCAAAAATATACTGGTAGGTTAATTGGCTCCCAACAAAATTGACCATAGTGTGTATGTGTGTGAGCATGTGGTAGGGAATATAGATTGTAAGCTCCACTGGGGCAGGGACTGATATGAATGGTAAGATATTCTCTGTAAAGTACTACGGAATATGTGTGCACTATATAAATAACTGGTAATAAATAAATAGTCTGTACTACTTGTGTGTGACTGTGCTGCCTGATACCTCTTCAATTTTCCCTCCATTCTCCTACTACTCCTCTGCGGAGCAAAGTAAGAACAGGTTAATGAGCGCCGATGATTTATTGCTAAGACTTTCTCTCCAAATATTTCTCTCTGCTGACAACCAAGCGGAATGCTCCAAGGGAGAACGTGGTTCCTGCACAGTAGCCTGGGCTCCTGGCAGAATTTATTGTAAGTATTTTCCCTTTTCCTCCTCTGACTCTGGTCCACCCCTCCCATGTGTGTCACATTCTGTGTGTGTCTCTGCTTCCCCTCTATGTCTGTCTCTGTCACTCACGTTGTATTAGGCTCTCTGTCCACCCCTCCCATGTGTGTCACATTCTGTGTGTGTCTCTGCTTCCCCTCTATGTCTGTCTCTGTCACTCACGTTGTATTAGGCTCTCTGTCCACCCCTCCCATGTGTGTCACATTCTGTGTGTGTCTCTGCTTCCCCTCTATGTCTGTCTCTGTCACTCACATTGTATTAGGCTCTCTGTCCACCCCTCCCATGTGTGTCACATTCTGTGTGTGTCTCTGCTTCCCCTCTATGTCTGTCTCTGTCACTCACGTTGTATTAGGCTCTCTGTCCACCCCTCCCATGTGTGTCACATTCTGTGTGTGTCTCTGCTTCCCCTCTATGTCTGTCTCTGTCACTCACGTTGTATTAGGCTCTCTGTCCACCCCTCCCATGTGTGTCACATTCTGTGTGTGTCTCTGCTTCCCCTCTATGTCTGTCTCTGTCACTCACGTTGTATTAGGCTCTCTGGTCCACCCCTCCCATGTGTGTCACATTCTGTGTGTGTCTCTGCTTCCCCTCTATGTCTGTCTCTGTCACTCACGTTGTATTAGGCTCTCTGGTCCACCCCTCCCATGTGTGTCACATTCTGTGTGTGTCTCTGCTTCCCCTCTATGTCTGTCTCTGTCACTCACGTTGTATTAGGCTCTCTGGTCCACCCCTCCCATGTGTGTCACATTCTGTGTGTGCCTCTGCTTCCCCTCTATGTCTGTCTCTGTCACTCACGTTGTATTAGGCTCTCTGGTCCATCCCTCCCATGTGGGTCACATTCTGTGTGTGTCTCTGCTTCCCCTCTATGTCTGTCTCTGTCACTCACGTTGTATTAGGCTCTCTGTCTCCAATTTTGAATGTGTACATGTGTATGTCCCCCCATTTGTGTCTCTCAGTCGACTGTTTGTGTGTATGTCTACCACTCTACCCACATCCCATGTTCCTCTACTTTTTTCTCCTGTGTACTCCAACAACCCACTTGGTCTACACTATCTTCCCCCTCACCTTCCACTTCTCCCTTCTTTCCTTCTCTTCTGCTGCACATGATAGGCCAATGCTAGTGACTGATGCAGCAGGAACAAGCACAAGAGCAACTGTGTCCAAATATTACGGGAGAAAATCTAGCTCAGTTTTGTCTGCACTTCTCTTAGGTGCGAGAACAAATGAGCAAGGAGTTACTGCCGGATGACTCACTTTGTATAAACGCACAGGGTTCCAACAGAACTCCTCTGCTAACTGAATGTACCCCATAACTTAGACGTGCCATGAACAACATACTGATGGTCTGAGGGTGCCATGAACTGGGAAAGTTGGGGAACCACTGTCCTATGTAGTAGTTAAATTATATTAAATGAGTGTAATCCCTTTGTAAAGGCAACAATACCGCAACCAGAAGCCGTCACACGTTGCTCCAGCAACAATATACAAACAGGAGCAGACTTCCCACCATGTCCATCCACGGCGGCTGGAAGTGACGCAACATCAACAAAACATAAAAGAGGATGTTGATGCGATTCACCCCGGCAACTACTGACGTAACCATGCGAATTCTAAACATCTCTATATTAATATGTAATACGGTTCACAGTGATATAATAATGCTGTTCACCAGCAAATAGTCACTCAATAGTCAAATTAAGGTAGACTGCAGTTATAACTATGAATGGAAATAGGGGTAGATGTTGCACTGGGAACTGTGCTAAACAACCAACACCCAATTAAATATAGTAAACCCATTAATCCAGTCTACCCACAGAATCAGAACTATGATCCAAAATCCAAAACTTATAGGCTGACAGGTACTAGGACATAACAAGAGAGAGCAAGAAAAAATAATAATGACCAATAGAGATTACAAAGATTGTGCATAGCACAAAAGTTACAAGAGTAACAATAAAGAGCAATATAAATATAAAAGACACACCATCAGATTCACATGTTTCAAAGAGAAGCTACAGGAAACAAACGAAGGACTGCCCCTCATTTAGGGGCCTATTCATCAACACTAAAATAAAGTTTTTAAGGACATTTTCCTTAAATAACGTTATTTTGGTATTCATGTAGCCACTTAGCACAGGAGATATCACAGATATCTCCTTGCTAAGTTCCCCTGCGTTAATTTCCACACTCCCCATACATTAGTATGGGGATGTGGAAATTGTGGTATTCATCAAATTCCGAAAATTATCAATTTTCGGAATTTGATGCAGTTACTATTCGCCACTGTGAGGTGGCGAATAGCAGGTGAAACTTACCTGTATCCGCGTGTGCAGGTCCCCCGACGAGTCCCTCCGGCGCTCTGCTCCGTCCTCAGGCTCTGGAGGCTGGTCGGACATGTGTGCTCCCCAGCAGAGCACAAGAAAGTTTAGACAAAAAAAAAAAGTTTTTTTTTTTTTTTCTAATCTGTCATGTGGTCTGCTGTGGAACCACATGACAGACCAGCAGGACGGAGCCGGAGGCTGCTGCGCGGACAGGTAAGTCGGGGGGGGGGGGGAAGGTGAGCGGAGGGGGGTGGGGGGGGTACACAAACTTAACGCATCTGTAGGCAGTGCTGCGCATGCGCTGGTTTTACAGATGTAACAGCGCATGCGCAGCACTGTTTCCAGATGCGATAAGGTAGTGTAGGCAGGGAAAAATATCTATTTCCCGAAAAGCTGTCATCGCAAAAATGACAGCTTTTCGGAATAGATACTTATGGAGAGGTGGAATGATGAATTCCACCTATAATTAGGTAGAACTCCATGCGAGTTCTAAAGCCAATTATCTCCAGAGAATTTTTAGGTTTAATGAATAGGCCCCTTAGTCCATTAAATGGTAACCTATTGAAATGATTAAACCAGAGACATTCTCTCTGTAACAACAATTTGCCTCGGTCACCTCCCCTTCTCTTCTGCGGGGTGGCATGTGGTCTATAGGCATAAAAATAAAGTCTATCAGAGTATGATTATATAGGGCATAGTGACTCATGACAGGTAGAGTATTTGGGTCCACTGTGATCATTGCTTTTTTAATGGATGAGCATTGCAGTGCAATCCTCTCCTGTAATAGGCGTATTGTTTTGCCGACATATATGAACTGGCAAGGGTAAATTATCACATAAATCACATAGCAGCTGTCACAGTTTAAATGATGTTTAATTTCATATCTGGTACCACTGACAGGAGCAGTAAAATGGGAACCAGTACATAAAAATTAGCAGTTCACACAACTACGGCATCTGTAAACTCCATTCTTAGGTTTTATCCAAGAGTTAGTCTTGATGGGTCCAATATCCAATTTTCCCACTATGGGGCATATTCAATTAGCTGCCATAAGCCGTTTTCGGCAAAAAAGTTTCCCCGATGACGTAATTTCACCATATTCAATTCCAAATACTTTTTGCCTAGGCGGAAAGTCAATGCATTGGTATAGGCGAAAAAAATTAGCCTATGAAACCAGGCGGAAAAAAGTGCAGATTTGCGGTTTTGGGGTGCAAAGGTGAGGAAAACCACCCTGCACCCTTGGGCCTGGGCCACAAAGGTTTACTGCATCAAAAAAATCCTAATTTTTTTTAAGAATACCCCAAAAAATGACTTTGAAAATGGGGGTGAAAAAGTACAAAGTTGGGGTACAAACTTAAAAACTAGCAAAATTATCTTTTAGGGGGTCTGCAAATATGGGGTGGTGTTTTTTTGATTGCAGGTGCTTGCTGAAGGTGCTTTTTTCAAATTTTTTGAAACTTCACTTTTGCGATTTTTAAACATGCTTGCACCCATTTTCATGTACCCCAAATTTGCTGGGACTAGTTATTTTCACAAAAAAAAATCCAAAATGCTATTCTTCACCAATTGTGCAAGATGCTAATTAGAAGCTATTGAGAGAAATTAAGTACCCCAAATAGCTTCAGTAGGGCTATTCGGGGGCAACTACATTGATCCCCAATGTTAGTACATCTCTTGGGGGGTATCAGGCTGATTTCCCCAAATCTGATGCCTGTTTGCGTTTCGCTGGGTCCTGTTTTCGCGCCCTTTGGAATTGAATAGGGTGAAAAGCAGGGCCACGCGTTTTCACCGGCAAAACACACAAAGACTGCAAAAAGTACGGCAGGTGAAACCTTTCCGAGTTTCCGCATGTAATTGAATATGCCCCTATATCTTTAATGTTATTACTTCTCTTGTAGCAAAACATCAGTTTCTCCTTACATAAGTGCCCAATAGTCTCATCAGACTGAATAATGTGCCAATGTTTCAACAAAGTATTCCGGATGAGTTTAGATGCAATGGAGTAAGTAGCTATAAATGCCAAACAATTAGTCTGGTCACTATACTTTTTGCTGAACAATGTTTGTGATTGTGCAATTACCTTATAAATCTCCACAGCAGAAAAGCCCATGTCAATAAATTTGTAACCCATTTCCTTTAGTGCCAGTGGGAGTTCAGATTCGTCAGATGTAATTTTTTACCACCCTGAGTAGTTTAGACACTGGTACACCACATTTAAGGGCCATATTCAATTAGGAGCAAAAAGTCCGTTATCGGTGATAATTTATTGCCGATGACGTCATTTTCGCCATTTTCACTTACCCCCATATTCAATTTCAAAGACTTTTCGCAGGTGTAAAACAACGGGGATACGTTTTCACCATAGAATAGCTGGCGAAAAAAAATGCAGAATTGGGGTTTTGGGGTGCAGACTTTAAAAAAAGTACCCTGCAGCCCTTGGAATGTCTCCTAAAAGTTATCTGTGTCACAAAAAAAAATTTATAGCATAGGACACCCCCAAATAAGTGGTTTAGTTTTGGGGCAAAAAAAAGTTGGGGGACAAACTTAAAAACTAGCAAAATAGCCTCAGGGGGGTCCCCAAGTATGTGGCAGGTGTCTAGTATGCGTTTGCTTGCGGCAGGTGCATTTTTAAAGAATTTTTAAAGTCCACTATAGGGACTTCAAAATATGCTTGCACCCATTTTCATGTACCCCAAATTTGATGGGACTAGTTGTTTTCCCCAAAAAATGTTGCTAAATGCTATTCTCCACAACCTTTACAAATACGCATAAAAGCACCTGCCGACACCGTTTAAAAAGCCCACATACCTTTAGCTGCCCAATTCGGGGGTACCCATAGTGAGCCCCCCCGTCAGACCATCTTTTGGGGGTAACAGGCTGATTTTCCCAAAAGTGACAGGACTTTTCAATACTTACCTTTTCACCGGGTCCCGTTTTCAACGATTTCTAATTGAATAAGGAGAAACGCGGGTACACACCCGATACTTTATCCCCAGGAAAAACTGCGATTATGGTGAAAAGTCAGAGGTTGGACTTTTCGCCGCTAATTGAATATGGCCCTAAGTGGCAAAGGGGGAAAGCTGTCCGTGCAAGCAGCGTGTTTTTATCAGTAGGTTTCCTGTATATCCTAGTAAACAGCTGGCTCCCCTGTTTATATATACAAAAATACATCAAGATAATTGATAAAAGACTTATAAAAGACAATGTGAATCAGATGGTAGTGTCAAGACAGTTAAAGGTGTCTATGAATCTAGTGAGGAGTTTGGCGCCACCAGTCTAACCAAAAACAAATCATCAATAAACTGAACGTAAAAATGTATACCTAGAGAAAATAAGGTGCACCATAATTTGTTGGTTTTGTTCGCATATGCAGGGGTCATATTGGACCCCATTGCGGTCCCTTGTAGTTGTAGAAAGAATGAATTCTCAAATAAAAAAGTTTTTATGTAAACTATTTCCATAAGCAACAATACAAATTCTACATGTGGGCATTTATAATGCGGACAGTGTCAAGACCATCAATATGACTTATATTAGTGTACAAGCTCGTAATATCTAATGTGACAAGCAAACTGGAATCAGAAAGTGGTTCAATCATATTCAATGTATTAATACAATCAGTAGTGTCCTTCAAATAGTAACAAGTGTTCTGCACAACAGGTTGTAACCAAAAGTCTATATATTGCGAAAGGGGCTGGCATAAAGTGCCACAAGATGAGATAATGGGCCTGCCAGGTGGTTTAATCAACGTCTTGTGTACCATAGGCAATATTTACAGTATTGGGACCCTTGGATGAGTTTGGGTTAAAATATGAGGTGGATTCATCAATACAACTATTGTTTAGACCCATGTTTATATATAGGAAGGGTCATAGGTAAGTCATTGATAGCAATCTGTATCTGATAGTGTTTTCTATTTCAGACACATAGTCCATCCTATTTAAGATGTCAATAACAACCCCCTTATTGGAGGGGCGGATAACAATCACAGGGTCATCCCTTAATGAATTAACAGCCAGATTCTCCTCTCTAGTCAACTTGGGAAAATAAATATTTTGATTAACCATAATGGGTAAGGTATATCGTTTAACAAGTTTGATAAATGTTTCAATAGAAGGATTTAATCCAGGTGGATCAAAAGTACTCTTAGGTTTAAATCTCACATTACATCATGTTGTCTGTGGATGTTTAACAAAATGATCTTTGAACTTTAATAAATGGTGAAACCGGTACAACTCTCAAAGACAAAGTGACGTTGCCTAAAGGTTCCAACAAAAAGAGAGACCTTTAGATAAAACCGACATTTCTGAAATAGTTGGTGTATACTTAGATAAGTTAAAAATAACTATTTCTTCCTGCCCCTTTGTGTTTGAATTCTGTTGCTTGTTACATCTGATATCTTTCCTTCTACAGGGCCTTTTCCTTGTGGACCTTTGTGCTTAGATTGACAAAAACTGAGATTGAGACTAGTTACAATCACTTTCTGAGGAAAGAGTATCAACCTCAGAAAATGTTCTATCAAACCAGCCAAATCTCTTCCTTCTTGGTCTACTATTGTCTCTCCAGGCAAACTTTGACTCGCCCCCTGAATCCAGTTTCAAATCTTTATAGTCACCCTTAACTCTTATATTTTTTATTTTAAAGTCAACAATTCTGTATAAAACTGACTAATGTTACTCTCAATTTTAGACAACCAATCATGTACTTTCACAAGCAGCTATCTCTTTGTCTAGCAGCTCAATCACCAATATATTTAACTGGAAGGAACAATGATTAAGAATGTGACACTATTGTTTGCAGAAAATAGTGTTGGACCTCCCATTGGTGGGCTGGTTCCTTATTCAGGAGCCTCTAGGTATGAGTTTTTATTTGTAATATTGTTAAAGGGAGAGACCATGCAATTTCAGCTCCATTTTTCTTTTACATAACTTCAACAGATCAGAATAAATCTCCACAGGGCTGCCAACATAAAAAAACTAAAGACTCAGGGATATATTTACTTAAGTGTGGATTTTTAGAAGTGGAAATGTTGCACATAGCAACCAATCAGACTGTAGCTATTATGTTCTAGAAGGTGCTAGATAAATTATAGGTAGAATCTGTCTGGTTGCTATGGGTAACATTTCCACTTCTAAAAACCAGCAGTTTAGTAAATTTACCCCTCAATGTCAACAAACAAGATCCTAGAAATGTCCTTATAAATCTATTAACTTTGGTTAAGGCATTAGAAAGAGCTGTTGTATATGTCTGGCACATATAATGTTAATCCAGATATATACAAGAGCCAGCACATCCATCACTGAAAAAATCTCTTTATCCAGATAAATATCCATAAGAGTACAAAAATACAACTTCACTTCAGGTGCTTGAAAGGCAGCATAGTCCATAGTATACACATCACAATAGTGTAGTGCCAGACGGAATTGGTATGTAATACTGACAGACGGGGTCCAGGCATTGAAAATCCTGATGCCTGGATCCCGACAGGGTTAACAGGGTTAACATAACCTCCCCTCCATGGTGCCTGAACCTAACCTTCCCCCTGTAGTGCCTTCCCCTCCCCATAGTGCCTAACCCTAACCATCCCCCCACCCTGCTACTTACCTTCGGCATCCGGACCGTCGGGATGCCGAATGCATACCATGCCAGACGCCATCCCCAAATAGTCAATTATACGATCGTATGGGTGTATCACAAACAACTTCCAACATTATCCAATAATTAAGTTCATCTTCTGTAGGTTCAGTCACTTCACAATAACCAGACAGCAAGAACCGGAAGTGACGTACCGCAACAATACCGCGACCGGCAGTGATTGCGCTGATCAAAAAATTGTGGGTCTCAGGGACCCGTCACTTTAAATAATTGGGGTCCTACTCCACAGTTTCTGGGTCCCATCACATATTATAGGGGGTGAGGGGAGGCAGCAGTTGGGACAATGCTGGGAGGCAGGTAGAGCTGGGGGTATAGGCAGGGAGAAGTTTGGGTAGAGATGGGGGTACAGTGGAGTAAGGGCAGACAGTGCCACGGGTAGTGAGGGCTAGCTGCAGACAGTAGTTGTGACAGTGCAGGAGGGCAAGGAGGGGGCTAGAGGCAGGCAGTGCTGGGATTAGGGAGATAGCAAGGGTAGATAGCAGCTGGCGAAGTACTGAGAGGCAAGGAGGGGATTAGGGGCATTCAGTACTGGAGGTATGGAGTGTGCAAAGGTAGATAGCAGCTGGGAAAGTACTGAAGGCAAGGAGGCTCAGCTCGATATCGATGCCAACAGCATTCGGCAGCATGGCCTCCACTGACGATATCCCCCATTGGACCTATATGCAGGTCCGAAGGGCAATGTTGCTGACGACGCGCAAGAGTGTGCATCATCAGCGACATAGCGAGGTACACACTGCCTGATGTGGATGATATGTCGTCTGATTCGCCTGATCGGATGACATATCGTCTAGTGTGTATCCGGCTAACAGTGGTCTACTATATTTTAGAAGCCATCAAAAATAGTTCTATTGGCAAAAACTCTTACCAAAAGATGTATCAAACTAAATTTTCAGTACATCCCCAGAAGTTTTTTTTTGGAGGTTTTCCACATCACTTTAGGATCCACTGAATGTAATGTATGATCAGAGTTTGATAAGATATTAGAGAGCACAATAAATTATTCCCTGTTTTACAGTCCTGAAATAGCTACAGTATCCACACTTTTATAGTAGTGTATTTTATTTCAAACCAGAATAGTCTGTATTCAGATTAATAAGCACAGCTTGTATTGTAGAGGTGGACAAAGTAACATTGCATTCAGGAGCCAGTCAGTAACATCTATGGGATTTACTTGCCACCATATACACATAGCACCACACTACAGGGATGCTGAGGAACTATTTCAGCACCCACATGGTACACTGATAGAGGGAAGCCAGAAGGACCATGCTATACCCAGACTGCTCACAGTGAGGAGGGAATGCATACACTCACCCATAGCAGAAAGTGTTGATGATCTTCCAGAAGTACTCCTTCTCCACCTCGCCTGGGCTCTTGCGCTGCCTCCGATCAGTGTAGGTTGTGTCAGCAGTACTCTGTGTGGTTGCCTTGCTGCGCTCCGCTCCCGACTCTCACCTGATCCAAGGGCGTAGAGACATCGCATGGGGTCCGGCCAGAGGGGGGGGGGCTGAAGGCGCTGCTTCTGCTCCCCAGTGTTGCACTTCACTCCCAACTCTCACCTGTTACAACGGTGAGTAGCCGCGTGCAGACGTTGCTCAGGGTCCGACCGGGGAGCGGGAGGGAAGAACTGCTTCTGCTCCCGGGTTGTGGGCGGGGGCTGGCGGTCCCGGGACGCATCGTGGTGGGCCAGCCGGTGTGTGTAAGGAAGCTGCCTGGTCTGCTGATTAGGTGAGGAGACACCGCGCAGTGACTGGTGAAGCAGACATCGCTGCCGCCCGTTGGTTGAATAGACGCCGGCAGCGGCGATTGGCGGCTGTAGCGCTAGCAATGCCACACACAGCAAAAGCACGTCCTACAGGACCTGCTTAGTTTTTAAAATTGGGTCCCCAACTGCCTATAGCGCGTAAAAACGCACTAAAGCGCATATTTTGCAAACCCTGACCGGAAACCATCACATGTTGCTCCTGTAACAATATACAAACAGGAGCAGGTCACGTGATACTTTGCTAGAGTTGAAAATGTGTCTAAGTGGAAATGTGATACGTGTAGAACGCACCATCAGACCGTGCTGATGAATTTGATATGCGACACTTGTTCATCTGTGTCACAGTTTCTGAATCTGTATATAAAGTGCTACAATGTAGCGGCCAAAGATTTTCATTCCAATTCCGTTGTGGTTCATATACAGACTCCTGACACACAGATATACAAGTGTTGCTTATCAACTTAATCAGCACAAACTGTTGGTGTGTGCTTGTCCCATCACTTTGCAACTTTCGCATTTTCAGGAAAAAAAGACGCCTGACGCTAGCAGAGCAGCTTGGGACCTGGCAGCTCAATCAAGCCAGGCAAGTTGCGCTGCGTGGCATACTGAGGCTAGGGGGTAAATTTACTAAGATTCGAGTCTGATCGAGTTTTTTTTTTATCAACTCGATTAGCATCGCCGAAACTCGGGAGATTTGAGGCTCCTGAAACCCACAAATTTACTAAGAAGTGAGTTTAGCTGAGAGTGAGTTGGCTGACAGTGAAGCAGATCGAGATTTCCCCCCCCCCCAAGTAGAAAGTTTTGAAGGAGATTATTCACCCGTGACTGCAGTGTCTTATCTCTGCCTAGCTCTCCCGAACAAGCAGCCTTCACATATCAGTGAGATATGTGAAGGCTGCTTGTGTTATACATTTAAAAAAAGGTAAAATATTTTTAACTAAAATTAGGGGGAACAAAAAGTTTAGGTTCTCACGTAATTTCGGAACCAGCACCTGGCTGCAGGGCCAGTCCTGGTTTTAAATATAGGGGGAAAAAATTCATAGGTGTCCCCCTATATTTAAAACTAGCACCGGACCAAAATCGACCAGGGTGTAATGCCACAGCCATGAGACTCTATCACCGGGTTTCCAGGGCCAAAGCATTGACATCCCAAACAGGTCAGCCCAAGCAGGGGATCTCAGAAGCGGTGGGGACCTCTCCAAGAAGGGGTCCCATTCTACCAAAACACCAGGCTTAGGGCCTGATTCAGACCTGCTGGCGAGCGCTGAGCGCTCGCAAGTGGGTCGATGGTGGCCCAGTGCGCATGCGCACGATGGAGCCGGCTCCATCGTGCGCATGCGCGAGACCCGGATAGCGACGGGCAAACCGTCGCTCCAGGTCTCGTACCAAAGGGGACGGTTGTCGATGTTGAGTGACAGCATGCCCCCTTTGGTGGGCGTGCCGGGGGCGTGGCTGCCCAGACTGGGGCCGGCCCCACTGACATCACAAGTGATGTCAGTGGGAGTGCTTTCGGCTCTGTTTGAGCCGAAAACAGTAGAATACAGTAGAATTTTAATACATACACCTATCCCACTCACACATACTTACCTGCTGCAAGACGTTCATGTCCGCTTCTCCCGTAGATTCCAGTGGGAGTACCTGGAATAAGATTCCATACTCCCCTATATCCTGGCACCGCTTTCCGTAGCATCCCTGTACTTGGCAAAAAAAAACCCGAAACCCAGACCAGATACTTACTTTAGCAGTGTTTGCTACGGGGATGCCATGGAGAGCGGCGCCAGGATCTACTGTAACTGAGTATGGGATTTTTATTCCAGGTACTCCCATTGGAATCTATGGGAGAAGCGGACATAAACATCTGGCAGCAGGTAAGTGTGAGTGGGGTAGGTGTATTTATTAAAGTTCTACTGTATACGGTGTGTGTGTACTGTATTTTTTTTACTATTTATTTTACAGTGGGAGTACGGGTGTCGGCCGCCATGCTTTTGAGGAAACAGCCATTTGCAGAGAAACGCGTCAAGCGGCACATTGCTCCATCATGACATCAATCCAGCTCTTACCGCGTGTAGCAGCACTGATTCAAGGACCGGTCTACATTCAATTGCCGGGAGTGAGACCCGCCGACCGGCGTATAACAGCTCCGGCAGTCACTCTGTCCTCGGCTCTACCGCGGACAGCTTCCAGCTATCAGCTTTGGGACACTGATCAGGAATCAGTTTATTGGGAATTCCCCCATACACAGCTCACCTGTGTTTCCTCCGGAGACTGATCTTTTTGCCAGCGCCCAGCACAGATCCGACAGATCTCCACTCCCTCGGCTCCACTTGCTGTGGCTGTTTTTCATTCAAGCCAGGGACGCTGTGTAGGAGCCTACACGCTGGGATTCTACTTTGAGACCGGGTCGGAGTTACCGCCCGAATGTAAAGTACCTTACTTATATAAATCTATTACGAACACTACATGTGAATACAGAACTGCCCAGCTATTTTGTTGCTCATGGCGTGGCGTGAGTCGCGCCATGGACTTGTGGCGTGGCATGCAGGCGTCTGAGTTGTGCCATGGATTTGTGGAATACCGTGGTATTCTTCAACGAAGGATATGCTACGGCATGTAATGCAGTGCTTAACCACTGGGTGGCGAGTGCTCCACTTTTGTAATTGCATGTAATACAGTGCTTAACCGCTGGGTGGCGAGTGCTCCACTGTTGTAATTTGTACTGAATGCCTTGTACTGAATGCCATACTGTTAAACTTACAGTAAATTGGATGGATATCACATTCACAGTATTTGCATGTTCGCACAACCAATACTGTATTTTTAATGTTACATAATGTACATACAGTACAGTACTGTACCATACAGTAAGATCTTATAACAGGATGCAAATCACTGCACATACAGTATTGTACGGTACATACGGTACGGTGCAGTAACTGAACAGTAGAGAAGTTGCCCGAGTTGTTGTCACGGTATAACCGATACTGTAGAATTATGGTCCCGGGTTCGATCCCTGGAAAAGAATATACCGTACCGTAAAAAATTTTTTATTGTCACTGTCTGCTCTGGACACTATAGTGAAACTACTTTAATAGTGTTGTACTGTAATACTGTAGTGTTGTTGTTTAAAAGGCTGCTTAAAAGTAAGACATTACAAACTGATTGTGCGTTTAAATAGTGCAAAACTTTCGTCAATATCTGCGCTGTGGTGGCTGTCTGCTTCGAGGGGTTGCAATGGGATTTCATGCGCATGCCCAGTGGAGAGGTTACAGTGGGATCTTTAGCGCCAAGACAGGGCTCTGTATCACAAACTGTGTGCCCAAAGCGCAAAACGCAAACATGCGACAACGTAGATGCGTCTCGGCCTTACACACGATAGCTACGTCTCTTGGACTGTGTCTGAGAGTGGTTTCTGACTGTGAGAGAGCGCTCTGTGTTCAAAGCTGACTGTGCGTTTGAAGCGCAAAATAGCGTTGCATCGCAAACTTATGACAATGGTGATGCTGTTCCAACCTTGCACACTAAGTACGGTAGTAGTGGGATCTGTACGAGAGAGAGCTCTCTGTATTACACGGTTGGTGCTATGGTGGCTGTCAGCCATCTGCGATGGATTAGAAATGGAGGGGGTACAATGGGATCTGTGGCGCCAAGCCATACGCCATGTAGCGCTATGCCATCACTGAGCATGCGCAGTTGACTATATTACTGCAGTCGGTATGCTGTCGAATTTCCATCTCTGGCGGGCGCATGCTCAGTAGGAGGGTTGCGATTGAATTTCTGGCGCATGCCCAGTGGGCCGAGAGTCATACACAGTGCATCAGGTCCCTTCCCCCAAAGCAAGCAAGAGCCTCTCATTACCATAATAAAGAATGCTTTGTTAATCCATTTACTGTAAGCAGTCAGCTCTGCCCTAGTGTCCTGAAAATGGCTACGAAAAGTTACCATCCCCCATCTGCTAGGACAACTACTGTAGTGTGCCGCTATGAATGTTACACAATAGTGATTTCATGATTTTATAAACTTTTCAATCCCGTGATGCCCACACTACTTTGCCACTACGGTTATGACTACATTACAGTGCACCACAGACGCCTGCCGTAACGAGTGTCGACGTGCGTCGTGCGTTATGCGCTGTACGACGTGCGTCACTGGCTAGTGAAAATGGCTGCTATGAGGGCAAGACGATTCTCGTCCAGCGAGCTCTTTGTCTTGGTGAAGTGGCGGGACCAAGCCTTCACCACAAACCAAGACAAAGAGCTCGCCTACAGAAGTGCAAGCCGTGAAATATACAGGCTATAAGGCCTGCGCCGCAACGTACGCTCACTGCAGCACAGGTGGTCTGACCTGCTGAGGGACAGGCCTCGTCTAGAGCGCATCCGGAGGCGTATAAGTCGAAGTAAGTACAGTATTGCTGTATAATCACATGAATTACAGTATACTGTACAATAACGAATACAGTACAATGCACGACTCTGACATACAGTACTCTACATTACTGTACACTGCACTGCAGGGTGTTGGATACTACAGTATCTGACGATGACTGACAGTTGTTACCACATACTGACATGACTGGCAGACATTTGATTGACAGGCTGATTAAATCTACAGTACTGTACTGTACATGGAATAAAGTGTGACACACTATTGGTCGACATGGCTTGTTTGATTAATAAACCTACATTAACAAAAGGCAAGTTGATTGATCCACCATTCTAATGCCTGTCGACCAAATCTATGTTAACCTACAGTACTGTACACACTATTTTTCTGTGCTGGGCCTGCCCCCTTTAAGTCTGACATTATTACTGTACGTCACGGACAGATTCAGGGGACTCCAATCAGCTCCCAACTGTCATCTCACAGGCTGTTTGAAAAATGAAATTTGGGAGCTGATTGGCTGGTATCTTATCACTTCTCACTCTGTGCCCCATTTACAAACGAAGGGAAATACCAGCGAGAATTTTCGTTTAGTATCACTGTTTAGTATCAGCTGGAAAGGCACTCCCGGGTCTCCATTGCCGGCAATGGGGCCCACATCGCTCTCGCCATCTTTTGTGCCATCTTGTACAGCTCGTGGGGTGGCGACAGTGCCACCCACAGAGCCTCTGTGTGACGTTGCACCACTTGGTCATACAGTACAGTACTTTACTGGACTGTATATTTTTTTATATACATTACAGTACAGTACCATACTGTTTTATGTTGGGCCCAATGCCAGCTTCACAGACTACAGTAGTTTATGTACTACAGTATACTGTATTGGTTTGTATTTTAATCAATAGCTAATTCCCTAAGGCCATCTACAGTACTGTACCTTAATCCCTCTCCAATTTGGAAGGTCTGAACTCTTGTTTTCAAATGCGCCTTAATGACGACATGTATTTTTCCCCACAGGGCAAGCAGCACCCCCTGCCCCGGCAGCGCCGCAACCCCCACCACCGTCAGCAGCCGGGCCCAGTGGGCTGAATTGTCGGAGTAAGTACAGTACACACTACTGTACACTGCTCTCTCTCCTTTCTCTCTCTCTCTCTCTCGCTCTCTCTCATTTGTGTGTTTGTTTTTGGTGTTATGGAGACTCTGGTCAAGATTTGTACAGTTTATTTGTTTCAAAATGGTCTTGAGGGAAACTGACAGTACAGTGTTCTTTTTCCACAGTCCTACCTCCACGACCACCACCACCACCACCTTCTCCAGCCTCCTCCTCAAATGACAGTGGTAATGATTACAACAGTTACAGTATGGACACAATAGTGTCATGCTACTGCCTTTTTGTATATTTTTTTTCTTATACTGTACACACAGACAGACTCGTCATTGATGAGGAGGCTGCAGGAAGCCCCATGCCATGTAAGTACAGTACACCACATTGTTTTCTACAGCACTGTATATCTCTCCTTGTCCTCCCTTGTCAGTCTCTCTCTACCTACGGTATCTCTTTCTCTCTCTCTCTTTATCTCTCTCTCTTTCTCAGTGTATTACTTTTCTGTACTTGTGTAATAGTAACATTATTTTTTTTTCAACAGTCTCACCAACCATTGTGATTGAAACCCGACCACTGGGCATGCGCTGACATTGACGCAATTTTGCGGTTTAAACGCAGAGTCAGTTTGTACTACAGGGACCTCTCTCTTAAACAGAGTCGACTATCAGTTACTGAACACATTAAATCACTAAAGTTTCCAAGTCTGGGACAGCATTGTCATTGACGCAAGTTTGCGCTCTACAGCACAGTCAGTATGTAATACACAGACTTCCCTCCAAACTAAGTCCACTACTGTAGCACTTTCTGAAGTCATGAATTTACTATTGTGTATACTGTACGGTTAGTCTCGGACAGTGCAGAATGGCACAAGTGTGAAAATTCAACAGTACTGTAGCAATACAGACAACTGGGCATGCGCCATGGCATAGCGCTACTTAGTGTATGGCTTGGCTCCACTGGACATGCGGCATACATTCCATTGTGATTGAAACCCGACCACTGGGCATGCGCTGACATTGACGCAATTTTGCGGTTTAAACGCGCAGTCAGATGTTATACAGAGACCAGTCTCTTTAACAGAGCCCATTACCACTTGATGGTCATAAAAAATCACTATAATGTCCACGTCTATGTCAGCGCCGGCATTGACGCAAGTTTGCGTTCTAAGGTACAGTACTGTATGTACAATAATAAAAATCCTATTTTCGCTGTTTGACTCCCGAAGCACTGGGCATGCGCTCCACATGTACTGTATTGAATACTGAATATTTTAAGTGAAGAATTTAAAAATAATTTAAAAAAACATATTTTCAAGGTTTCGAACCCACGGAACAAGAAGAGGGGAGAAGCAGTGAGACTAGGCATTAGACCGCTAGGCCACACGCTTCACCCATTACTAGAGTTCTGTAGTTTGTAAAGTCTAATGTCTAAGTCTGGGACAGTGCCGACAGTATTTACATTTGCGCAAACACAGTATGATTTCAACCGCACAGTCAGTGGGTAATACAGAGCTTAATGATTTCAAACTGGATTAGACATTCTTCTACCGCTTTATTATACTGTACATTCCTGATTCCATGTGGAAAACGCTGTAATACTGTATAGTGTACAGAATCACCGCTTCTGTCAAACAATCATCGTGTGGTGATACAGAACATACCGTACGGTACATTGGAAATCACACGCATGCGCTACGTAGTTTAGGAAAAGTGACACCTGGTGGGCAAAATGTTGTATTACACGTAATGAAATCAGACGCATGCGCTATGTAGTTTAGGAAAAGTGACATCTGGTGGGCAAAATGTTGTATTACACGTAATGACTTTTTTCATTACTAAACTTTCTTTGTGGCGCGACTCATGGCGTGGTGTGTGGCGCGCCATGCGTGGCGTGAGAGATAACGCTGTGATGCCACGTTATAGCTGGGCACATCAGTATATTTGTCCCTCATAAGGATTACTAAAATGAGTGGAACCTGGTTTGCCTAACAAGGATTTGGGAGTTTGTATCTCTGGTGTGTCAGTGCCAATTGATATACATCATCTATTTGCTACACTGATTGCCTTGGATTCCCTTTTGATACATTGTAGCAACAAGTGGTTATATATTCCCACAGTTCCAATTGCGAGACTCTATGACACATTGTATTTATCATTGTGCAATTTCTGTTTCTTAACAGTTTCACAGTGTTATTGTCATATTCAAACTGCAGAGTCTGATCCTTGGCCTTAGAGCTGCTGATCCTTCATACAATAATCTGGATATATTTATGTATGTTTCATATTCTATTTATTATTTTTGATTGTTTTTAAACTTGACTCCTATTGTATATTTACATATTGAATTTTATTAAATCCTTTATACAGTATATATCCTGTCAGTGGTACTGCGCTTCTATCTCTTTTTCTTTCTCTGTCAGAATTGCTTTGTGAGGTTCAGCACCGCCATAGAAGCTACAGTCCTGCGGGAGTTATTTATTTATGCATTACATTATTTAGCTATACAATAGCTTGACACCCACACTTTCTGGCACCCTCCATTTGTTTCTCAGATTAAACAACCTACCGTTCAGTTTAAACCTGTGCTGGTGTCTGCTTCTGTTACCACCCCGGGTCCACAACAAACATAGTCCCTAATACCAGCACTGGCCCTGCAGCCAGGTGCTGGTTCCTAAATTACGGGGGAACCCTACTTGTGTTTCCCCCCGTAATTTTAGGAGCCAGGACTGGCTGAACAGCCCAGGGCTGGTTATGCTCTTGGGGGGGCAACCTACGTAATTTTTTTTTTTTAACAAGTTAACTCTCCATTTACTATATACAGGCAGAAACATACATGGATCACAATGATCTGTGTATGTTTCTGCCAAATTCCCAGATCACAGACATGTGAATTGATTTCACAATTTTTTACAGGTGTATTCTCTGTTCTCATGAGAGTTTAGAAACTCTCATCTTGGTAAATTCCCGAATCCTATCTTCACTAGTGAAAAGTTACTCGAGTTTGGCCGATGGTGAAGTGAAGAGAGTTTGCTAACTCTCCAGTATTTTCCTGTAGCAAAGGAGATTTCTCTCCCGAGTCTGTCATTAGTAAATTTGCGAGTGGAAAAAAATGCACAAACTCTCCAGAGAATGCTAACTCAACCAAACTCGAATCAGCAGCTCCTCATGTAATCTGGGGGCGGAGCTTGTAGGTAACATAATAATGTGAGTACTAGGGGTAACTTTACTAAGAATCGAGTCTGGTCGAGTTTTTTTTTTTTTCCAACTCGATTAGCATCGCCGAAACTCAGGTGATTTGAGGCTCCTGAAACTCACAAATTTACAAATTTACTGAGTTTAGCTGAGAGTGAGATGGCCAATGGTGAAGCAGATCGAGATTTCTCCCTCAAGTAGCAAGTTTGGAAGGAGATTACTCACCCGAGATTGCAGTGTCTTCTCTCTGCAAAACTCTCCCTAGCAAGCAACCTGTCACAGCGCCCTTCCGGTAAGGACCGCAAACCTCCACGCCGCAAAGCCCTTGTTGTGACAGTACCCCCTCCTAACGGGTGGCCTCAGGACTCCTTCTAGGCTTTTCAGGATGAGCCAAGTGGAATTTGCTGATGAGTTTGGGAGCATGGCCGTCCTCAGCTCTGGTCCAACAACGCTCTTCCGGACCATAGCCTCTCCAATCAAGCAGGTATTGCAAATGACTATGACGGATACGAGAATCCAGAATCTGAGACACCTCAAATTCCACCCTCTCTTTAGTTTGGATCCTGGGGGAAACAGGTGGAACACTGAGGAATTTATTGAAAACTAATGGCTTGAACAGAGATATATGAAACGAATTAGGAATTTTTAAATAAGATGGGAGCTGAAGATGATAGTAGACTGGATTGATTATCTCTGTAATGGAGTAGGGTCCAATAAACCGGGGAGCGAACTTCATAGACGGTACCCTGAGGCAAAGATTGTGGGTAGAAAGCCATACTTGATCCCCAACCAGCATCTGAGGAACTGTTCTTCGCTTCCTATCAGCCTGATCCTTGTACCGCAGGGAGATTTTAACAAGAGCAGCCCACACTTGAGCCCAAATTGAGGCAAAGTTCTGTAAAGTGGTATCCACAGCTGGTACATCAAAGGCGGGTAAACTTTGGAACTCTGGGACCGTAGGATGAAGACCATACACGATGTAGAAAGGAGTTTGGTTAGTAAAAGAGTGGCCATGCTGGGGATCTCAGGGGTGGTGGGGACCCCCACAATAAGGAGTCCCTCCTCTTCTGTACCCCAGGCTTGGTCTGAAGCCCGGGGCTCTTCCCCACACCCCTGGGCTGTGGGTAAGGGGGTAATAAAGTGTATTTTACAGTGAAAACTACAGGTGCCTGCAAGCCTGCCCTTTGGCACTTGTGGAACTACAAGTGCCAGCATGCTGCCAGCACCTGTACCTCCACTGTAAAATAAATATTTAAATAAAGACATAACACACACACCTTAGATAGTACAAGTTTATTACACACATTCATCAATCACACATTCTTACCTGTACCAGCTGGTCTGTCCTCTTCTCCAATGTAGAAATCCATGTGCATGCACCTTCTAAAAAGATTGTATACTCACCTCCATCCTGGTGCTGGTCTCCGTAGCATCCAGGGTCTTGTTAAAATAATAAAACGACATACCCGAAATCATGCCGAACAGATGTAAGTATATGCTGTTACATATACTTACACCTCGCAAAATGACAGATGACCGAAATCATCTGTAATTTCTCACGGGCTTTACATGTAGCGGCCGCTCATTGGCTGGTTCCACGTGGGTCCCAGCCAATGAGCGCCCGATACATGTAAAGCGACCGCTGATTGGCTAGCGGCTCATGAGAAATTAGAGATGATTTCGGTCATCTGTCATTTCGCGAGGTGTAAGTATATGTAACAGCATATACTTACATCTGTTCGGCATGATTTCAGGTAAGTTGTTGTTTTATTTTAACAAGGATGCAACGGAGAGCAGTGCCAGGATTGAGGTGAGTATACGATCTTTTTTGCAGGTTCATGCACACGGATTTCTACTTGGAGAAGTGGACAGAAACATCTGGCAGAAGGTAAGTATGTGTGAATGGGATAGGTGTATGTAATAAACTTGTACTAACTACTGTGTGTGTGTTATGTCTTTATTTAACTATTTATTTTACAGTGGAGGTACAGGTGCGGGCCGCCTGCTGGCACTTGCAGTTCCACTGTAAAATACAATAGTTTACTTTGATTTTACACTTTATTACCCCCGTACCCAAAGCCCAGGGGTGTGGGGAAGAGCCCCAGGCTTCAGACCAAGCCTGGGGTTCGAGAGAGGGGGGACTTGTGGGGTCCCCATCTCCCCTGAGATCCCTTGCTTGACCTGACCGGCTTGGGGTGAGAATACTTTGGCCCTGGAGGCCTGGTAACAGGGTCTCCAGGCTGTGGCATTACACCCCAGTCGTTTTGGGTCCGGTGCTGGTTTTAATTATAGGGGGACCCCTACGCATTTTTTTCCCCTATAATTAAAACCAGGACTGGCCCTGCAGCTTGGTGCTGGTTCCTAAATAATGGTGGAAACCTACTCGTTTTGTTTCCCATAATTTTAGGAACCTGGACTGGCTGACAAGTCCGGGGCTGGTTATGCTTTTGGGGGGGACCCTACGTCATTTTTTTTTTTAACAATTAACCTGTTTTTTTACAGGTACAAAACACAGGCAGCTTACATATATCTCACTGATCTGTGTATGTTGCTGCCAAACTCGCAGATCAAACGCAGGTGAATTAATTTCACTAATTTTTACAGGAGTGTTGTCCGTTCTCATGAAAGTGGAAACTCTCATCTTGATAAATTCCCAAATCCTATGTTCACTAGTGAAAAGGTTCTTGAATTTATCTGATGGTGAATTGAAGAGAGCTTGTTAACTCTCCAGTACATATTGCAAAGGAGATTTCTCTCCCGAGTTTTATATTAGTAAATTTGCGAGTGGAAAAAAATGCAGAAACTCTCCAGAAATTGCTAAATCGACCAGACTCGATTCTTAGTAAATTTACCCCCTAATCTGACATAACCCAGGCTCCACATCCCAGCTCAGGAATGGGCAATAGAACATTGTGCCTTCCCTCCTCAGCATGTGATTGGACACAGGGTGAATCCAGCCCCACCCCCAGTAATGGCATTGGCGGTGTGTACCTCCCGTACTCCGCTATCCCTGGTCCTGGGGATGTCTGGGACGTGTCAGGGTCCCGGGGGCAGCGGTGGGAGAGAGCATGCATGCCCCTACTGTACCCAACTGTCGACTGCCTGTCGGTAAGCGGTCTCAGCTGGAGCAGATATGCGGGGAGCCAGCTCTAGGCTGTATGTGGTTGCCATGGTGAACTGAGCTAATGGCAAAGCTTCCCATGTGATCACCTGACACATATGTGGGTTCCATGCATGTTCTGTGGGTTCCATACATGTTATTACTTATATTTATTATACAGAAATTGATCACTCTGTGTCAGGATTCTGCCTGGGATCGGCTGTTACTTACCGCAGCGCCGGCTTCCCCTCATTAGCAAGAGCAGTGAGACGTCAAGTGCAGCGGTAGGTGACTTGCTGAGTATTCCCCCCGGGGCCCAAATGACTTCTACGCAATCCTCCGTATCGGAGTTCCTTTGGTGATCGTCATGGGCGCAGCCATCTTAGCTGAATCACCTGATAGATCCTTATCCAGTGGTAGGTGTGCCAGTTCTCAGCTGACTCGCTCATCCAATGGAAAGCTACCTGGGGGTATAAACAGGATTCCAGGTGAACAGGAAATTGCCTGATCAACTTCATTATTCCCAGATGGTTGCTGTTTGCTGTTTGCTTTGTTCCAGTCTTCCAGAGACTCTTACCAGTGGTATTTCCAGTGTATTCTCAGTACATCTCCTATGTACTGAGTCCTAGTGATTATTTCAAGTGCCTTTACCTGTGTGTTATTTACAAGTGCCATATCCTGGTACAGCAGAGATACAGAACACCTTTTGCCTGTGTATGCTATTTCAAGTGCCTTTACCTGTGTGTTATTAACAAGTGCCATATCCTGGTACAGCAGAGCTACAGTACACCTCTTGCATGCGTGTGCTATTTCAAGGGCCTTTACCTGTGTGCTATTTACAAGTGCCATATCCTGGTACAGCAGAGCTACAGTACACCTCTTGCCTGTGTGTGCTATTTCAAGGGCCTTTACCTGTGTGCTATTTACAAGTGCAATATCCTGGTACAGCAGAGCTATAGAACACCTTTTGTCTGTGTGTGCTATGTCAAGTGCCTTTGCCTGTGTAATATTTACAAGTGCCATATCCTTGTCTTTGTCTGTGTACAACTCCAAGTGCCACCTTTTGCTGCAGCAGTGCACCAGAATACCTTTGCCTTTGGTGTACAAGTACAGATCCTCCTTCTCCTCGAGTCAGCAACATATCCTTATTCTCCAGTGTTAGTTACAGAACTTACTCCTCAGTGGATTTCCTTTCTCTGGTCTTCCAAAGCACTTCTTCAGGAAACATTTCTATTGTGCTTACTCTGTACTAGTGGTACAGAGATTATATTTCCAGTGGGCCAAAGTGGTGTGTCTTTCTCTATTCCCACTCGCATCGGATCCCTGACCTGGGGACTGCGACCTGCTTGCCGGGTGCAGCTGAAACCCATATTCCGATTGGAGGGGTCACTGGTGAACACCTCACCGCAGGTTACACTCCACACCCTAGGTCAGATCTCGCCAACATCCAATGCTTGTGGACGAGGAGACTGAACATCCAGGCCCCTCGCTCCTGATTCCTTCCTTGACCCGGGACCACAACTTCCAGCCCCTCAGTAATGGACTCCAGGACACTAAATGTGACACTCTGCATCACTGAATAAAATTAACAGACAGATAGATAATGGTAAAAGACCCCATGTTCTGAATGGAATCGGTATGTAATGCCAGTGGCTGTTCAACCGCCGGATTGAATACCGACAACGGCAGCCCGACGGGTTGGAATCCCGACTGCAGCAGGTAAGTACTCAAACCCTCCCCCTACCCTAATCCTCCCTTAGTGGTTCCTATCCCTAACCTCCCCCCTAGTGCCTAACCCTAACCCCCCTCTAGTGGTGCCTCACCCTAACCCCCCCTTTCTCTACCCTAACCCTCACGGCTAATGCCCCCCCCCCCCCGCACATCTACACGCTAAGAAACCGTCGTTCGGTAAGCCGGGTGTCGGGATTTAGTAGTGGGGCTAATGATAGGCATCAGCATTTCAACGCCTATATTTAGTCCCACATCGGGATATCGGTGGACGGGATAGCACCCGCCGGTATCCAGTCTGCATCCCATTCTGAAATTTAGCTCACTTCCACCAGCAATATGCAGAAGAGAATATTGTGCAACAAATTTGTGTTGATGACAAGAAATAAACTTATCTATCAATGCATAATAAGAAAAATATAATTTATTCTTAATGTATGTATCAGTGTATCTAGTCTTGGCATCCCTGCATTCAGTGATAATAAACATATGCAATTTGGTTCCTACCACTCTGCGGAGTCTTGTTATTTATACATATATATATATATATATATATACACATACACACATACAGTCAGGTGCATAAATATTGGGACATTGACAGAATTTTCATATTTTGGCCTCTATTCACCACCACAATGGCTTTGAAATGAAACAAATAAGATGTGGTTTAACTGCAGACTTTCAGATTTAATTTGTGCTTAATTGCATCCAAATCAGGTGAAAGGTGTAGGAATTACAACGGTTTCTATATGTGCCTCCCACTTTTTAAGGGGCCAAAAGTAATGGGACAAACTAAACAATCCTCAATCTAACTTTCACTTTTTAATACTTTGTTGCAAATCCTTTGCAGGAAATTACAGCCTGAAGTCTGGAATGCATAGACATCACCAGACCCTGGGTTTCATCCCTGGTGATGCTCTGCCAGGCCTCTACTGCAAATGTCTTCAGTTCCTGCTTGTTCTTGGGGCATTTTCCCTTCAGTTTTGTCTTCATCAAGTGAAATGCATGCTCAATCGGATTCAGGTCAGGGGATTGACTTGGCCATTGCATAACATTCCACTTTTTAGCCTTAAAAAACTCTTTGGTTGCTTTTGCAGTATGCTTTGGTTCATTGTCCATCTGCACTGTGAAGTGCCGTCCAATGAGTTCTGAAGCATTTGACTGAATATGAGCATATAATATTGCCCGAAACATTTCAGAATTCATTCTGCTGCTTTTGTCAGCAGTCACATCATCAATAAATACAAGGGAACCAGTTCCATTGGCAGCCATACATGCCCACGCCATGACACTACCACCACCATGCTTCACTGATGAGGTGGTATGTTTTGGATCATAAGCAGTTCCTTTCTTTCTCCATACTCTTCTCATCACTCTGGTACAAGTTGATCTTTGTCTCATATGTCCATAGGATGTTGTTCCAGAACTGTAATGGCTTTTTTAGATGTTGTTTGGCAAACTCTAATCTGGTCTTCCTGTTTTTGTGGCTCACCAATGGTTTACATCTTGTGGTGAACCCTCTATATTCACTCTTGTGAAGTTTTCTCTTGATTGTTGACTTTGACACATATACACCTACCTCCTGGAGAGTGTTCTTGATTTGGCCAACTGTTGTGAAGGGGTTTTTCTTCACCAGGGAAATAATTCCTCTGTCATCCACCACAGTTGTTTTCCGTGGTCTTCCGGGTCTTTTTGGTGTTGCAGAGCTCTCCGGTGC